>CP138597.1:0-661990 GCA_033807795.1 Monosporozyma servazzii | reverse complement strand
ACCCATACACCCATACACACCCACACCCACACCCACACCCATACACACCCACACACCCACACCCACACCCATACACACCCACACCCACACCCACACCCATACACCCATACACACCCACACCCACACCCATACACCCATACACCCATACACCCACACCCACACACCCATACACCCACACCCACACCCACACACCCATACACCCATACACCCATACACCCATACACCCACACACACCCACACCCACACCCACACCCATACACACACCCATACACCCATACACCCACACCCATACACCCATACACCCATACACCCATACACCCATACACCCACACCCATACACCCACCCACACACACACCCATACACCCCACACCCCACACCCATACACCCACACACCCACACACCCACACCCATACACCCACACCCACACCCATACACCCACACCCACACCCATACACCCATACACCCACACCCACACCCACACCCACACCCATACACCCACACACCCATACACACACCCATACACCCACACCCACACACCCATACACACCCATACACCCACACCCACACACCCATACACCCATACACCCATACACCCACACCCATACACCCATACACCCATACACCCACACCCACACCCACACCCACACCCACACCCATACACCCATACACCCACACCCACACCCACACCCACACCCACACCCACACCCATACACCCACACACCCACACCCACACCCATACACCCACACCCATACACCCATACACCCACACCCATACACCCATACACCCACACCCACACCCACACCCATACACACCCATACACACCCATACACCCATACACCCATACACCCATACACACCCACACACCCACACACCCACACCCATACCCACGCCCATACACCCATATTTCCAAAACATATTATCACCAACATCATTTTATTTTACTCTACCCACTAACCCTAACTACTCAACTATCTCAACCCAACCCTACTCTATTATCATATAACCCAACTTACCCTCCCTCAAATAACCCTAACTATTTTACCTTCCAACCCTATCTCATTTTTATTCAACCCTACTCACCACTACTCATAACCCTATACTATATTTCATAAACCCTAACCTACCCACCTTATAATTATATCATTCTAATCTCTCCCATACTTAACTACACTATACCAAATAAACAAATACTTACTCTACCAATCCTAAACTATCTATTACCATACATTACATACAAATATATACTATCCTTCACTACATTATACCATTCTAACTTACCACTTATTATACTATACCATATTAAATAAACAAATTACTATATATTTTAAACAAAAATCTATAAACTAAACTATATCAAAATAAACAAATCTAATACAAACAAATTACTATATTATCTCACTTTACAATATATATTTCCTACTTTTTATATTTATTTATTACAATTTAACATTTACTATAATTACTTAACTTTTATTTCTATACATTTTTCTAAATTCATACTTTTCAATAAACAAACATTAAATTTTACAAATATTAAAAATTAACCCTCTATTTCCATATTCACACTCTACTATTTACATTATTCACTTATTATAACATTATCACCTCATATATTACCTATCTATAACCATATCTATCATTATTCCCACTATCACATTATTACCATTATTCCCCTCACTTTATCACCTATATTTCTATCATTATTACTACTTATATTATTTTTACTATTCTTCTCAATTATTCTTACTATTCACCATATCCTTACTCTTAACATCTACTATACCATTCAAACATCCTACTATTATTCATATTACCATACTTATATTATAATCATTATTTACTTCATATATATACTATTATTACTACTATTCATATCATTCTTATCCACCCCATTATTAATTTTTCAACATCTACATATACTATTCATCATATTATTATCATTCCTATCACTCTCAACATTACCAATACTCTAATAACTATAATTACTACTACTTATATTTTTATCATTCTTATTATTTCTATTACTACTATTACTAATCATATCATCATTTTACCATATATACCCAATATTATAACCCATATTATCATCATTATCCTTTACTATATTCCTTCTAATCCAACATATTACCTTCATTTATTATTATTACTATATTATCATCATTACTACCAACTTTTATTATACCACTAAACATTTAATTACAATTCATATTTCATATTATTATCAATTATATTATTAACTTATACTATTATTTTTATTATTATTATTCCTACATTCTACACTTTTATACCATTATTATTATTACCATCATCACTACCAACTTTTATTATACCATCTAAACATCCCATCATTTTCATATTTCTATTACTATTACTACTTATATTACCATCCTTATTATCCCTACCATTACTATTACTACTATTACTATCATATTATTACCATTATTACCTCCATTTCTATTACCTATATTTCTATATATAATTCTGCTTATATTACTATCTTATTATAAACTATATCATCATTCCCTCTAATTTATCACCTATATCACTACCATTATTACCATTATTAATCATCCTCTCATTATCCATATTACTACCATTACTACATTTCTACTATTTTTACTACATTTACATCAACCATTACCATTACTATCACTTTATATATCAACTATTATTATCATTCTTAACATATAAATTACTACTCTTATTACTATAACCATCACCATCACTATTATTATTAAACTATATTTCACCATTTAAAACTTAATTATATTTCATATTATCCAAATTCCATCCATATACCACCACATTCCATTATATCAATCTACTTTACTACACTACTACACATATCTTTTTCATCATAATAACCATCATACTATTACTACTCATATATACCCATTATCACTATTATTACATATATTATACCATTTCAAATATTACTACTACTATTTACCATCTTTCTATCATCATTATTTTTATAATTCCTAATATCATTACCATTACTATTATTATACATCTTACTATCACTATAATTACTATTACTAATTATCACTACCACTCTTCATATTATTATATTATCACCAATATTATTATTATTATTATACTATTCCCTATTACTATTTCACTTTATTTACCATTATCACCCATTTAAACATTCAACTCTATTTCATATTACCGATACTTCTCATATATTACCATCACTTATCACTTTTTATATTCCCTATTCTCATTTACTATTACCATATTTCATAATACCATTATCATTATTATTCTCATAATTATTATTACCTTTATCACAACTATATATCTCTCCATCTACCTAACATAATCCAATAATAATTTTATTAACTACTTTATTATCATTCTCATTATTACCATCATTATAATTTTCCTATTACCATTACTACACTTATACTACTATCCTATATTACATATCATATTCCCTATTTTTATCGACTATACTACTATTACTATCCTTATACACTATACTATTATCCTTACTACATTTATTAACTATAATATTACATATAACTATCACTATCCTTCTATATTCATTTTTATTACTATAATATACTATATATCTTATAATCTTACCTATTAAATATACTAATTATTATATTACTATCATTATTATTACTATTACAACTACTACTACTACTACTACTATATTACCATTTTATCATTACTTCCTCTATTCTTATCAACTATATTACTATAATTACCATTCTCATTACAATTATTACCCTTACTAATCCTAACATTTCAATTACTCTAAACCTTTATTATAACATTTAAACATCCCATTCTTATCATCTACATTACTATCATTACTACTACTTATATACCCATTATCAATATTATACTATACTACACTATATTCCTTATAACCCAACATATTACCATTATTACTATCATATCATATTAATCTTAATTCTATTACTCTTTACTTTTATCAACATCACCCATTATCATTACTACTTAATTTATCATATCCTTATTACCATTTAAACATTATCATTATTATTACCATCCTTATCACTATCTCTCTATATTCTTATTACTATTATTTTTATCATACCATTTAAACATTTAATTATAATTTTATATTACCATTATTACACCCATACTACTATCATTATTACTACTACTCTTATTATCATTAATAATCTATATATTTTTAACCTATCACCATTATCATTATTATAATCCCTACAATTATTACTATCATTATTACTCTAATTATCACTCTTACTCTTACCATTACTAAATTATCATTATCCATTTATACCTCCATCCTTATCATCTATATAACTATCATTACTACTACTTATATATTATCATACCACTTACATTACTATCCTTATCATTTATTCCTATAATCTAACCTAAACTATAATACTACTCTTATTAACAATGCTTTTATCATTATCATTACCATCACTACTCTTATTTCCAACCATTATTATTACTATACTATTATTCCTACCTTAATTTCTACTATTTATCTTTCACATTCCCTATCTTTATTTATTAAATTATTATCACTACCATTACTCCAATTTTTAACCATTATTACTACTATAATATTATTTATAATACCATTACTAATCTTTTATTACTATAATCATAACTACATATATTCTAATTACTATTATCACCATTTACCATATCTTCTTATTAATCTTTATTATTACCATTATTACTACTATTATCAACCATACTTCACTTATTAATACTCTCATTTTTCTTATAATTCCTACCATTATTATTCCTAATACTATTATTACCATTATTCTCTTTATTATCATTACTTCTATCACTAATTCCTCTATTCTTATCACCAATATTACTACTACTATTACACTAAAACCTATATTTTTATAATCATTCCTACTTATATTACCTTTACCATTACCAAATTATCACAACCTATCATTTATACTTATATACTCTCATCATATTATCATTTCAAAACATCCAATTAATCATTTATTTCCATTATTTCCTACATTCTTATTAACCATACTAACTTAAATACCACTACTTATAATACTATATTATCATTCTTATTATCTATATTACTATCATGATTACTACTTATCTTATTATTATCACCATTATTTTCCCCATTTTTATTACCTATATTATCACTATTACTACTTAAAAATATCAACTATCTTTAATACTATTATTATTATTACCATCATTTCCCCTATTCTTATTAACCATATTACTATAATCATTCCTTATTATTCATATTCCCTAATATCATTAACTATATTACTATCATTATTTCATCTATTCATATCATTACACTCATACCTCAATATTCACACATCATTCCCATCTTTTACTTTTAACTATTCCCTCATATTACACTAATTCACGACATTATTAACCTTATCATTTCAATCATTTACTATACCATTCAAACAATCCATCATTATTCTTACCTTCTATAAAAATTACTTCATATTTTATTATAATACTATACTATATTTCTTATAATCTAACCTAAATTACTATAATTACTCAAATTATCTTACTATCATTATCATCATTACACTATATTACTATCATACTTCTTACATTACCTATTATTATTACTATTCCTATCTTCATTCCTACTAACTATTACTATACTACTTATACACCAAATATATTTCATATTACCTATTACTCTTACTATCATCATTTTTATTATTCATAACATTACTATAACTATTTATATTATATTACTATCATTATTATAAACTTCTATTATACCATTTAAACATTCCATTATTACTTTTAAATACCAAAATAACATTTATTCTTATTCTATTACTTCATTCTTATTAACTATATTACTTCTATATATTACCATCATTCACTATTATTACTCCTACAATCTATATTTTCTATCATTATTACTTTTCTCTACTAACTATATTATTATTCCCATTTTTCTTATAACTACTACTCTCATTATTACTACTACTACTATTTTATTACCTTTATTTCCACCATTCCTATCAACTATATTACTATCATTACCATCTTCTAATCATCATTTCAACCATTCTTATCCCCCATATTACCCTTATTATCATTAACGATAATTCTTCATATCATTTCTACTATTTACTATTAACATATATTATTCCATTTAAACACCCAATTATATTTCATAATATCATCTTTCTATTACTCTTATTACCTATATTATTATATTATTTTTATATTACTATACCATACTCCTTATAATTTAACCTATAATACTATCAATTCATTGACATCATACCACAATATTTACATAACATTATCCATCTATCACCTTTATTACTACTTATATCATTATTATTATTATTATTATTACTAATTTTACACCTTTCAAACATTCAAATATATATTTCATATCAACTATTCCTTTTACTATATCACTATTACTCTCTTTATTATTAACTATTCTTATTATATATAACCATCACTACACCCATTAACTCTATTACTACTTATATATTACCATATTATATCTAATAATCTATTTTACCATTTAATTACCCAACCATATTCGATATCAACTATTGCTATACTTCTATTATCATTATAATTATCACTTATATTCCTTATTTTTACTATATTAACATACACTATGATTAAAAATAAACAAATCCAAAATAAACAAACTATCATATATTATAAACAATTATATATTCAAATATAAAATAAACAAATTAACAAATTAAATATTAACTATATCATATATATTAAACACACTATATATTCAAATATAAATTAACAAATATCATATATTATAAACAATTTTAAACAATATCATATATCAAAATAAACAAATTCAAATAAACAAATACTATCTATACTCTATTAAAATAAACAAAATATCATATATTATAAACAATTATAAACTATACTATATATAATTAAAATAAACAAATCCAAAATAAACAAATATTATATACTATATATAATAAACAAATATTAATTAAACTATACTATATATAATATTAAAATAAACAAATATTAATTAAACTATACTATATATAATATTAAAATAAACAAATTACATATTCAAATCTAATATAAACAAATTATATAAACAAATTAAACTATACTATATATCAAAATAAACAGATTACTACATTAAAATAAACAAATTACTATATATCATTATAAACAAATATTATACTATATCATATAAAATAAACAAATACTATCTATACTCTATTAAAATAAACAAATCATATATTATAAACAATTATAAACTATAATATATATATAAATAAACAAAATACTACATTAAAATCAACAAACATTAAATTTTAAAAATTATCACTCTACTATTCATATTATAGACATATTATCTCATAATCACATTATAACTACCCAACCATCCCCATTACTATCATTAATTTCTACTTATATTATTTACATTACTATATTATCATTACCATTGCTATTATTTTTATCATATACTATAATTCTTTTACTCTTCTTTTCTATTATTACTATATTTCATATCAACTCTTACTCTTAATATATCATTATTACCCCCTTTACCATTAAATATATTATTATCATTATTATTACTTATAATATCTCTCAAATATCCAATTATATTTTATACTACCACTATCATATACTATTTCTCTTATAATATACACTATATTACTCTGAATATTATCATTATAACTATTATCGACTCCATTTTATTAACTATATTACTACTTATAAACAATATTACTATCTTTATTACCTATTTTCATACCATTATATTATTTAAATTATCATAATTATTCATCCATATTTACATAACATTATCATAATTATTACTTTTAAACATACATTACAAATACTTCCTCCATTCTTATTAAATATAATATCACTATTATTACCACTATTTATACTATACTATTCAACTATTCAATTACTATTACTATATATCATTAAAAATATACCCTCCACTTTTATCATCTATATTTCTATCATTATCATTACCAATCTAATTATTATAACAATTATCATATCCATTTTTATTAATTATATCTATCATTACTATTATTATTATTACTTATATTATACCTTTCAAACATTCAATTATATTTCATATTAACTATTTTTCTTATCATCTTTAACATCCTTACTATTCACCATATCTATACTTTCAACATTTCTTAAACTATTTAAACATCCTATAATTACTATTTCTCTTACTACCATTACTTTTATCTTTTATCAAATCATACCTCTATACTTTCATATCATTATCATTACTTATACCAATATCACTACTATACTATCATTATTACTTTTAAACAAATATTATCATTATTCACTCCATTACTCTAATTACCTATATTATCATTATTATTATTAAACTTTATTATTCCATTCAAATATTCAATCATGATATCCTAATACAATTATTAAATCATCGTTATTTCATTTTAACAAACTAATACCATCATACATTATTATTTATTCTTCTCACCTATATTTCTATAATTATTACTATTACTCTTATTACCTATATTATTATATTATTTTCAAATTACTATATCATATTCCTTATAATTTAACCTATATTACTATAATATTATCATAACATTCTCCATCTATCACCTTTATTACTACTTATATCATTATAATATTAAATTATCTTATTATTAATCTCCTATACCATATTCCATTAAATCTACTTATATTACCATCTTTCCATCATTATAATTATTAAACTATACTCTATTAAATAACCATATATAAAATAAACAAATTCAAAATATTAAACTATTCTATATCCAATTATACCATATAAAACTATAGACCAACTCATATAAACGCACATTAAAATTACTATATATCCTATTATTATTACATATTTTACTATAACTATTACCACTCTTATTAACTATACTATGATCATCATCACTATTTACTTTTTATTAACATCATTTATTATTACTACTATAATACTATCTTTCTCACCATCACTACTATTATTAATATACTATAATTATTATTTTGATTCCTACTATTATTACCATCAACCATACTTCTATCACTCTTAATATTATTACCACTATCATTACTACTCTTACTATCATCATTTTATTACAATTCCTAATTATCATTATCATAACAAATCATATTATTACTCTTAAAACTTAATTACCATCCATTTATCACTACTCTTACTACTACTAATGCTATATTACTATATTCCTTCTAATCTAACCTATATTTATATTACCATTACTATCACTAATTATCACTTCTATTCTTTATACCATTAAACTATCACCATTAATATTACAATTTATCCATACTTACACACCATTATTATAATTATCACTTGAAACACGCAACTAAACATTCATTACCATCATTTCCCCCATTTTTATCAACTATATTATTATCATTATTACTACTATTCCTTCTAACTATATAACTATAATAATCTCAACATTTATTAACTTTCTTTTTTTATTATTATTATTACTACTCATATTCTCCATAACATAACTATTAACCTTTATTAAACACCCAATTATATTTCACATTAACTATTACTGTTGCGATTAACATTATTACTACAACTCTCTACTTCATTCCCTATAATATAACCTATCTACTATAAAACTTACTATATTATTATCATTACTACTCTCATTGACTTCATATACCTTTCAAACATTCAACTATATTACATATATTTCTTTATATTCATAACACTACTCATCCATATATTATCTCACTCCCCTAGCTTCGACTAATTTACTATATTACAGTTACTGTCATTTACACCATCATCTCACTGCTCTTAAATATCGATTTTAACCAAAATTACAATAATTGTTACTATTAGATTATTATGACTTATTTTTCTACTACCATTAATCTTTACATTTATTATTTCTATTACCTATTATTATTATTTCAATCATCGCCAACCTTCATATCATACATAATATATTTCTTACTATCTTCGATTATAATTATAATTACCGATACTTTTTTCTATCATCATCATCTATTCTCTACACTCATTTGCTACAATAACTATTACTCTTGTTATAAATAATTACTACTATACTTTAATACTACCATCACTATTACTATTACTTGTTTCTCTGACCACCCATACTAATAATAAACTCATCACTACTCTTATTCCTACCGTCATTACTAATATATTATAATCATCATCTTACCTTTTTTCACTTTAACTATTACCATGATCTTCTTAATAACTAATACTCTTACTATAACTATCATAATCACCACTCTTGCAATCACAACAATATTTCTACATCAAATTATATTTTCCATTACCCATATTATATCTATATCGCTTAGTTTCATCATACTACACTAACTTTCTATTCTATTCTAACAATCTTTTATCATTTCATCACCATTATTCCAACATTTATCAGCTATATTACTGTCATCATTAACAACTATAACAATCATTTATTTACATTAAACCCTACCTTGCATGTACTCAGCCCTAATATCAACTTCACTGAACCCTACCTAATTTTAACCAAGCCCTAGATTACCCGCCCATACTTTTATGTATTCTTTTTTATGTTATGACCAAATCTGATTCCCCTAGCGTTTAGCTGCTGATACATACATGCATTGATCATTACAAGACTTCCAAAACAATATTCCATTATCTACCATACCCCTGTTCGAAACCTGTCAGGCGCGTCTTAGTTTTCAATGTAGATACTTGAGGAACGGAGTCTTTCAACTTTTTCAATATTTCTCGGTCAAAACTTTGTTTTTCATTTTTTCAATATTTTTCAATTTCACTCCGCGGATCATGATTCTCATCCCACGGAATGTCCAAGATTGAAATTTCATATCGGCAAAATAAAAACTCGGGAAAATGCGACGGCGCGAGGTTCGAAATAAATCTCCAGAATTTCCAGAATTTCCAGAATTTGGAGAAATGAAAATTAAAATCACGGGAAAATGCGACAGCGCGAGGATCGAAATAAATCTCCAGAATTTCCAGAATTTGGAAAAATTGAAAAAATTAAAATTAAAATCACGGGAAAATGCGACAGCGCGAGGATAGAAATAAATATTCAGATTTTTCAAAATTTGGGAAAAATGAAAAGCGGAAAGACGGAAAGACGAAAAGACGGAAAGACGGAAAAACGGGAAGACGGATAAACGGATAAACGGGAGGATAAAGAAATAAATTTTAAGTTTTTCAAGGTTTAAAAATAGACGGAGAAGGAAAGATATTTAGAATCAAATTTCCAAGTTTTCCAAGAATTTATAAATTTGAAAACATAAATTCGAAGAGAGATTGAGCGCGTTTCCACCACTGACACATAAGCAATACATAATATGGTAAAGCAAAACACGGCAAATCTATAGATACACACTACACGAATAATATGAAGTTTGAACGGTGAATAACACCAAGTATTGGGAAAGATAGCATTTCACCAAGAAACGTAGACTAGCTTTGATGTTCCAGAACAAATGTGGCAAACTAATACAAACCATTTTTCACAAATGAATTACCATTTTCCAGAGTTACTACTGTTTCACTGATGTCTCCCTCTCCTTCCTCTTCATTATCGTTTCTCTCGTTCCATTTTAATTTTTAATTTTTTAATTTTTTAATTTTTTATTAAATTCAAAGAAACTTCCACTGATAAGTATGAAATATAACAATTCCAGTAGATGCACACAATAACGAAATGACACATAACCAAAGGCTCTTCAGTCTGGTTTGCTTTCCACATTACCACGCTGACTCATAGATCATTATCTGACCTAACGTCTCAGTGACATCCAAAGTTGCAATTATTCCTACAACACAGTACCGTTATTCAACATTTCAAACCATCATTCTCAGATTTAAGCCACATACAAATCATAAAACCATGATGTCTTCACCATGGAGATGTTAAACTTATCTCAATAATGGATAGTTACTACTTCTCCACATTATTATAGTTTTCTAAAAAATATCAACTCACATTTTATCTAATTAACTATTATTCTTACCTGGACTAAGATTATTTCAAACTAATGTCTGATTATACTACCGTTACTCATGCACTATTGAATGGTTGACCTACTGTTGTGAATTGCTGTTACAAAACACCATCAATATGAAAATTACTTTTATCATGAAAAATGGCAAAATTCTTAATATTAAGTAGATCAACATAACATGGCAAGACTACGTTCTTAATTCATTTGCTGGTTGATATATTCACTACATATCAATACAGTATTTCAATAAATCAGATTACACAATGTCACATCCAGTCATTTCCCGCCAATATTAATTTTAACAATGCAGAAATATCGCCATTTCTAGTATTTCACTTCAACCTACCTGCCTATCTTATCCTAGGAATTAATATCACAATAAAGCAATACCAACAATCGGGATTCCAATGATTATATGCCATGTCTGGCTCATTTAGTTACTAACAACTAATAAAGTAGTTATCTTCAAATTATCACCAGACAACAATGAACTACCATGCTGATCAATTAACTGCAAAACATAATTACATTCAACTATTATTGCTATCTAGGATTCACATCGCCCCTGGGAAACTTTAATATGATCACTTAATCCACAAAAACCAATACTTCCCTGCTTTATGATACAGAATCACAGCAACTTTTACTATGGAGAAATCTCACTGGTCTAATATAAAGTGAAATGTAACATTTACTCAAATATTATAAAATACAACACTGTTTGCTACAAGATATGATAGACTTTTGATGCTTTATTGTAAAACACAGACCACCTAATCCTTGGTTTTACTACATTAACAATTTATCATTGCTTTTTTGACAAATTGTTCAAGCCGGACTTTTCATGCGGTGAAAACGTCTTTCTTAATAAAAGATGAAACATTGCAATGAAAACATTTATATTATTACCAACTCACTATTAATTCGATGGTTTATATTACAATTGCCTAATAGATGCAATCACTTAAATCCAATGAAACATATATATTTATCAATAACAACATCGTTATTTCAAATTAAGCTTAACATAATAGCTGATTTTAATGAATTGAAATGTCAAATTATCAGCTGTACCAAGCCATCACAGTTCATAAAAGGTTCAACGAAGCAAACTAAGCATACTGCTGTGGTGTAATGAATATGGTCAAGTTTTACCAAATAGCAGATGTGGTGCTACTAGTTTATATCATAGTATTACTATAACATCAAGACAAGATCATTTTACTACGCTCAGTTAATTACAACATTCAGCAACATAAATACACAAAAGATGCGATGGCTTGATTCCGTTGATTTATACCCCAGTTGAACATGATTGAATGTAAACCAGATGATTAACAACACATAAAAACAAGCTAATATTCATTATTTTCTCTCTTGAATTAAACATTGCCACCTGGAACAAATCTATCTATCATTAACAAAACAATGTCCAGATAAATGCTATTCAACAAATCAAACAACCCAGCGGACATCCACCACTTTTAACTTAGCCCATATATAACCCTCTATCTACTCTTGCTGTAGCTTTCCCCTATCTGTATTATTTCTCTGATATTTTTCCCCATTTGTATTTTTTCCTCTGAAAATTTTTTTTTATTTGAATAAAAATAATTTTAATGAGAAACGAACACATTCCCAGGAAACGTACAAACAGACCAACACAACAACCACTCAACATGACACACTGCACTTAGAACAAGCATTTACTGTTACATATTTACACTGCCGTACTGAACTGATAGCATTACTCATCAACAGTGAACATACATGCTGTCAGAGGTTGATGTGCTATTTGATGTGTATCACTGATTTACAGATACACAGCAAACACATAACACCAAAGACCATGACCACCCTGCCAATATAAATTGATACACATTACTGATTCAAGGGACACTGGGTAATACACCCTAGTCAATCACATCAATTTTGATACTGTTGATTATTCACTGATATTTAATGCTTGATTGAATCTTTGCTTGTAACTCAACAACTGATATCTGGTTCTTAATCTGGTATCTAAATCAGAAATTAGTGAGATATATTGATTTAACTTGGTTACTGGAGATGTATTTGATAATGGTTTTGACTGATTATGAATCAACACAGATCAACCCTGCAAATAATATTTTCCACATCACTCATTTTAACAACAAAACAAACCAAATCTGGATAACTAAGGTCTTTACCTAATTGCTGGTACTTTAGTGATGTATTCAATCAGTATCCTACAGGTTCAATATCTCTTGGGAAACTAAAACACTGATCAAACCTAATCTGCACACTGCTCATATCAACCTTCAATAAGGTCCACAAGAGCATTTCTCCATTGGAATAGATATATTGGGAGCGTTGCTTAAATTCCACAGTATGGAATAGCTGTATTTTTTCAATGATATCATAATATTGCTAAACCCATTACTGAATAAAATAAGATTGTTTCCTCAATCAATCAATATTAATAGAAATAAACTATATGATTAACTCCAAATAAGAATATTAACTGCTTACAGTTTGTTCATTCAATGCAAAAGTGACAACATATTGACATTTCCCACTCATATCCTATTGACTGTTACTATTTCACTTTGATAATTACTGAAGAGCTAATAACCAGATAATGTAGTCAAGATTCAATGAGACACAATCTACTCAATTCATTACCAATGCTGGGTTCTGTCAAACAGTTAATTGCAACAAATCAGCTTATCAATCCTTTAAACATGACTAACATATACTGCCCTATGTTTCCAAATAATTGATACTTTAATAATGTTAATAAGCATGTGGAATTAATTGACAACCCATAAACACTTAATGAGCTACACGGGATATTAATGTTATAACATAAACTAATATTGTTACATAAATTTGGCAACTAGCAAACTCTCCTACAAAACTGCTGCTCTTATGGATTGCTCATCTATCTAACATCAAATTTAGCACACACTGTTATGGTCATTGCATTCACCACCTTTCCATTGAACAAAGATTAAGTGACCAACTGTATTTATTAACAGAAGAAGCATTGCTATTTCATTTAGTAACGTAAAATAGAGAAAAACCAAGACACATTACTTCATTAAGCATTGTTACTACAGCAAACGAATCAATCATTAGAAAAGGACACTACCCAAGTGTATTCATGAATTCAATACATTAACTCCAGTGTACCCTATGCCAACACACTGCTACCTCTTCTCATATATAACATCTATATATTCTTGCTGTAAATTTTTTCGACTTTTTTTATTTTGAAATTTTTTAAATCAAATAAAAAGAGAAAAGATAAAAGAACACTTCTTCATCACTGGGCAACACTACACTAAATAATCCATCACACAGTGCTAGAGTGGCGGTTGATACAAAGGAGGAATTAAGGATGTCAAATCCAACTCCTTCATGCCATATACTTTTAGATGGGAATAAACCAAGAAACGTATATCGTCTGAGCCCACTTCAGCTACTCTCAAAAACTGAAGGCAATTCTGACTACAGCCAGTTTAATTAGGAATCATTGAAGTAAAATAGACTACTGTCTCATACAATTTAAAGATTATTATTCTACTATACAGATTGTGATACATTTATATAAAAAAAGGATACACTACTAACACGAACTTATACCGGTTCTTCCACGGTTCTTGAATGCATGACATAATCATAATTCCTTTGAAGAGGGCTAGAGTTGCCCATCAAAAACCCCAAGAATACAGAATATAACGGAACTCTCTGTCTGCGGTACAGCACCCAAGAACACATGTATTTGAAAAACACAGGGAACGTGGTTGCATATTCAAAGTGATCAAGCATTACGTCGACTTTCAAAAGCGTCTTGTATTTACCGCTCTCAAACAGTGCCCATATCATTGTTATTAGTACCGGTATATATTCTAAACGTCCTAGAACCTTATGAACGAACTCCTCCTGTTTCTTATTCAGGTTTGCTTTAAACCACGCCTCAAAATTGGCTAGTGTTTGCTTTTTGTAAGTGGCAAACATTGCACTATCATCGTACATGGCAATATCATTAATATTTTCCCTATCGCGAAATACTGAAGAATAATAATTAGACATGTCGGAATAGGATGAGGAGCAATCCACCACTTCATTCTCACACACAAGCAACATAACGTTGATGTTTCTCTTGCATATGAAGCCCACGAACATTTTAAATTTTGCAACGGGATTAAATAAACATGACATCTTATCTTCTGCGTGCTGAGGATCTCTCCTGATTGCAACAGTCATCAGATTGAATTGAATTCCTATAGTCCCTTTCTGGCTCTTCAACATGTATAACATAGCCAAAGAAGCACCTCTATGGGTAACTATATTCTTTTCCTTGATGTATGCTTCTTTATCCCTGACAATCTTTTGGATAGCCAGGTATTCGTAAACCAAATCCCCAATAATTTTACCAATAGGAGTACAGTTTAGACCATTATGTTTTCGCATCAAACAGTTGTCACAAAGGGTAGACGAAATATCGTCATCCCAAGTTACAATGTGTTTGGGTGGGACATTAAGCAGCAAAGCCTGTGTAGTGCTACAGTTCACCTCTCCCAAAATATGTTTCCACGTTTTTAAGAGTGTGTTACTTCCTCCCCTCAATAGCAACTTCTGAACCCGCTGTGTTAGAGCAAGCTGGGTGTTTGTCCCATTATCCTCTTGTCTAACTACCGCATCAGCCTCATTGAATGGCCCCTGTGTTTCATCCCTTTCGACCAACTTCTTGATTGCTTCAATTCGAGCATCCCCCTTAATAACGTTACAGCAACCATCATGATCCTCAAAAGGAATGTTGTAGAAGTCGGCAACAGATTCCGACACACAACGTGTCCAATCAATTGGAGGAAACATGCTGTTAATTTCTGAAATCGTCGGGTTAGGCTTCTTCCCCGCAACTGTCAATACTTTTACATAACCCCAATTCCGAATGCGACCTACCATCTGAAGATAGTCAATACAGTTAACATCACAATCTACCAAACAAATCAACTGGACAGTCTTACAGTCTAATCCATTCGACAACAATTTTGTCCCCAGAACTATTCTCGTACTGGAAAACTCGTCTTCAAAATCGTTAAAGATTTCCTGTTTGACATGATCCAAGCAATCACCGTCCACCATACCTACCGCCGAATTACCACCAACCAACCTATATACGTTATGTAATCTTTTTTAGAGCTGAAAAAGAATACCGCTTTTGAATTGGCAGTGTTGTTCAAGAAATTCTTGATAAGCCTGGTGGTCTGTGCAGTAATGTCTCTATCGTTGAAACTCTCAACGTTAGATTCGATGTTAACAGCTGGGAGTTCATCGATGACATTTACAAACAACCTGGATTGTTTGATGTTGTCTGGTATTTCCCTTTGCTTCATAATTTTGTTAAACAAATGTTCATCCATAGTAGCAGAGAGAAACAAAGTCTTCTTCCATTTTTCCCAAAATAAACCTTTGATGTTATTAATGGAAGGTCTGAAAGAAGCTTCGAGGAAAAGTGTATGGGCTTCATCAAAAACCAGGTACCCAAGCTTGGTGTCCGACCCATGATTCTGTTCCCATCTTTTGATGAGGGGCTCCATTTTACCGTTTTTGAACGATTCAAGACAGCCGACAAAAACATCGGCCGAAGCTACTTCAGTGCGGTTGTCACCACTAGTAAACCTTCCTATGTCCCTGGCAATCAATCCACCTTTTTCAAGTTTTTTGATAGTTGCAATTTTCAACGCTTCGTATGGTACACATACAAAGCTGACATAGTGAAATTTGCTACGCTGTTTCAAAACCATCATGGGTAAGGTGAAGGTCAAAGACTTACCAAAGGCGGTGGGTGCTTGTAGCCCTGCCACTTTTCTATTGTCGCTGGCCAGAACCATGGTTGTGAATAACATTTGCTGTTGTGACTTATAATCAAAGTCTGTCGAATCGAAGTAACGTTTACCTGCTTCTACCAAATCATAACCGTCCATTGGATTGTCAGCCATCTTGAAGGGCTTCCAAATTTTATTATCATTTTCAAATGTATGACCAATAGCCTCGTGGAACAAACGACAAGCAGTAGACATCGCTATGAAATTAAAGTCACTCCCCCGGTGAAGCTTTTGTCAACACCATAACTCTGATCAAGGGTTTGTGGAGTGTGACCAAATCCTGAAGCGACACGCTCATCAACATTCACATTTACCCTGGATATGATAAAATGTTTCCAGAGAGCTGCCGCACCCTGTCTCCAGGTGCTTATGGAATGTTTTTCTTTTTCCTTCCTACCTTCTGGGAAACTCTTCAACATATTGTTGAAATACTTTAATTTAAACAAACTACGGTGATGAATGTCTACAAATGCAAACATCCCCAGGGTTAAGATACCGGGATTGTCACTGCCAGCTGCATTGGAAACGGGCACGACTTCATTTGAAAATTGATTGATAAACTCAGTGCTGGTGGCAATATTTTCGTCTAGAATATCTTCATCTTGTAAAATTTCCTCATCATCGTCAATATCCTGTGTAATCTGTTGGGTCAGTTCTCTAATAAAAACCTTTTTATCATAATTTCCAATCTCGTTTTCAAAAGCACTAAGGATGAACAGGCGTAATAGTGTAATAGTCCACCACAACCTTCTTGACACGCCATCAGTCATAAAAAGGATTCTGTTGGTAAATTTACCGTTCTTATTGTACTTGACATTAAGAAACAGGCGTCTCATGTGGGGGTCGATATAGATGTTTCTCGACTTACCAGCAAATGACAAAGTGCATAGCTCAGGGAACCTCATAGGCATACCTGTTGACATCCACACCATCACCATTATAGATTGATTTAATATACCAACAATGTTTTTAATATCTTTTAGTGTCTTCTCATCAGTACTGATTGCTAGGTCTCTCCATCTGAAGGTCCTGGCTATTAATTCATCACCGCTGAAATTTTCTAGCAGGCTGTTTTTAGAGTGATCCTCGTGGAATGACTTGTGGGGAGCACCGATTGTGTCAAAGTGAAATTGGTTGAAATCACTAAACTTTACCCACTGTGACAGTTTTTTTACATTTGAGTCAAAAGAGGCAGTAAGTTCTTTCAAAGCACAGCCTATAAACGAAAACGATAAGTGTCTGTCCTTGACCAAGACACTTTCATCCATTTGTGTGACACGGACAGCTGTTTCGGAAACAGTATCTGCTTCTTTGGAGACAGAATAGTACAACTTTTTGATGTTTCCCACAAAATCAGTACCTGGAGCCTCTGTTGCGGTCCACCTTCCGATTGCAACTTCTTTGTCAAGTAAATAAAGCACACCACCGTACCTAAACAGCCACATTATACTGTCCAAGAAATATCTGTATTTGATTACGGGAACACATGGGCATTCTTCCTTATAGTTCCCCCATGCAGCAAAATCAAAGGCACCCAGAAAAACAACTTTCATCCAGAATTCAGTGTCTCCAGTTCCTTCACTCAGGCCACTAACCAGATTACCCATGGCTTCGGCCTTTTGAGAAGGGGTTTCACACACTTTAAGACGATCAGCTACAGTTTTGGCGGTCTCGCTGTGATTGTCAAAGATAGATATTTCGTCACAGCACTCCAATAACAAAAGTGTAAACGAGATTCGTGAGCCATACTGGGCCAAGGTTGATAGGTTCAGATCTTTGATAAAGTTAGTAAATCTACCGTGAAAGTCTTTTGTAAAATAACCGACGGCTTTCTTGGAAGCAGCAACCTTAAGTATTGTCATCATCTTACCAGCAATTTGTTTAGGACCACTGTCATTTTTTAAAACTAATCTAGACAGAATACTGTGATCTTCCTTGGTGAAGTTAAATTCATGCACTTTGATAATTTTTGTGAAGATGGAGTTGTCCCATGTCTTGGTTAGTTGTGGAGGGTTCAACAGAATGGGATAATACATGCAAACTGGTTGAGGAGGGACAAGGTGTATGTAACCTTTATTTCTTGCCCCTAATTTAACTTCATGGCATAGGTGAGTAGTCTCATTGGTAACCGATTTTTTAGCTCTTTTGTGGGGTCCACTGTCTTTTCTCACAACCCTTCCAGCCAATGTGACAAATTGGACATTTTCAGTCTTTATATATTTAAATAACTCTTCAGAAAAAGATTCGATAAGAACAGTATTTGTAGTTTCAAAGTCTTTGAACACTTTTAATCCTTGAACTTTAGCTAGTTCTCTTTTTTCATCTGCTGTGATAAATTGTAAGGTGTGCTTTTTGGATACGACTTCACGGATAACTAAATCTACAATCCATCCATCGATGACACAAATCCTTTCATTAATTATAATCATATTTGTTCTTTGGGTATTGTTGTTGTTAATTTACTTTTCAATTTACTTTCATTGGCAAGAAGGGTTTATTATAGCTTATTTTGACTTGGTTAAAAAATTTCAGAAGAACTTTGTTTTTTTTAGTTTCTTCGAATAAAACGACCAACCAACCAAACTTATATAATATAAAGAAAGAGCCAAATGAAATTGAGCCTACTTGCCCATCACAAATTATAGCTGGACAATATGCAAGAAATAATTTAAGATGAACATACAAAGGAACATTGCAGTGATGCGACTAAACCTATTTTCTTGAGAATGCAATTACAACCATATAGGATCTGTGGTATTTGCAAATTGTAAGAAGCCAGTATTCTTGGATTACAATATAGTAAGATTGACTAATCGACTCGTGGTATTATTCTAACTACCAAACAGAAATGACTATGTTTTGGATATTGAGCCAGCTGTAACACTATGCCTCAACAATCTGAAATAGGTACAAGCTCCCATGTTCATCCATTTTTTCTTATTTTGAACTTGGTTTCTTACATTGGACTACAAATCCGGAGCTGAAATGGTATAAGGCATGTAGTTTGCATACTAGTATAACAGTTACTGGCATCATATTCCATTTCATTCATTCTTTTAAAAACAATTTAATATTTTTCTTAAATTCAACATTACCCGCCCGTGTAGATACACTTCTCCAGTATGTACAATATATGATCATACTAACTCGACGTTTGCTCAGCATTTTGTAAGTACACTTGCAAATGTTGGGCCACCCAACCCCACAACAAATTATGGCCAATTTAACAGCATAACTTTTATTTCTTGCATTCCCCATAATCACCTATATTTTATTGAAATAAGAAAAACCAATAATTAAAAACACATATAAGTCAAACTTTTTGTATGTGCAGCACCTTATTTAAAGGCTTTATACAGCCAGACAAGACCTCTACTTTCTATATAAACCCTCTATAACACTTGAAACGCCTGTCAATTCAGGTTTGTCAATGTAATTTCCGTTTTCCACAAGAATCACACACTATTAATTAATTGCATTGAAACCACAGTACAAACTTTCCTTTGTAAAGTGTGTTAAGTATATTCTTATCATGCCAGTAACAGATTTGTTAATTTAATATATGGTAATAGTATGTTAAGTAATACTTTCCAATAACAACATTTTAAGTAAAAACATAAAAAATCAATTTGACAAAAATTTAATCATTAAAATACATGGTAACAGGTCGTACACTGCAGATACAGGTCTAATTATTGGACCAATAAGTTTCGCACGGCCACTTTAGGGGGTAGCCAACATGTGTCTTCGCCAGTTGGTTTAGTTCCCAAGATACACAAACCACGGAGTTTTACATGACCCCTGGCTACAGACTCATCGGATTGATGATTACGGAATGAACTCGAAGTTTCCGAGGAAAGTAGTCATATTCATCGGTTGTCACGGTAACCAAATGATGGAACAGTAACAACAACAGCCGCACTATTGAATAATATTACTATTGCCACCACAGTTTTTGGATGCTTCCACAAGTTGCTACTGGGATCTATTGTATTATTGCCACCGCACCACAGTTTCCCTAATAGGAAATATTTCATGGACATGCTGCAAGATCAAACGACGTATTCTATTGTACAGACAGTGACATCATGCGCCGCATTGTCTGCCTCGGAGACATCGTTTAAGAAAACAATAACAGCTTGTCCGCGGCGCTGAATTTTCAAGAAAACAAGAGAAAAGTTTTTCGCGTTGTTGATTCGCGGGATTTTTCGTCGACGATTTTCAAGTTTGGAAACGGCCAGGGGAAAAATGGGGTCAAATCGCATTTTGACACATCTACCAGATTTCTTTTCCTTTTTCTCTGGCTGCGATGCCTGCGATGCCTGCGATGCCCATCCCATATGGAATTGATCAAATATACAAGAACATTATATGAATATATACACTGGTCAAATAAGGGAACTGTATAACATGTAACATCAAATGAATGCTAACCAATCTACCAGATGCGATTATTCTACGTTGTTTGCAATGGTTGAAGTGAGGTCCCATATGCTTAACTTAAGTATTGACCAACATGATATTACCTTTATTTATTTCTGTAACACTTTCACCTTTGTATCTTAACCATACTACAACCAGTAATAATAACTTTGATCATTTTCAATGCCACTACTTAATACTGGATCATTTGATTCCCCATTGGTTTAAACGTAGTGTCTATCTTATTCTTGGTAATCTTAAATTTAACATTAACCATTCTAAAGTTTAACATTGACCAATCTTTAATTTAACATTAACCAGTATTAGATTTAACATTAACCAATATTAGATTTAACATTAACCAATCTTAATTTAATAGTAACCAGTCTTAGATTTATCATTAACAATTCTTTAATTTAGGAGTAACCAATCTTTAATTTAACATTAACAATTCTTTAATTTAATATTAGCAAACCATAGATTTAACATTAATAATTCTTTAATTTAATAGTAATTAATCTTAGATTTACAATTAACCAATCTTAAGCTTAACAGTAACCAGTATTAGATTTAACCGTAAGTAATCTCATTTTAACATCAACCAGTATTAGATTGAACAGTAAGTAATCTTAGATTTAGCAGTAACCAGTATTAGATTAAATGGTAACCAGTATTTAATTTAAGATTAAGTAATCTTAGATTTAACATTAACCACTCTGTAATTTATCATTAACCAATCTTAAATTATGATTAACCAATCTTAATTTATGATTAACCACTCTGTAATTTATCATTAACCAATCTTAATTTATGATTAACCACTCTGTAATTTATC
The DNA here is from genome assembly GCA_033807795.1 of Monosporozyma servazzii. Lineage (NCBI taxonomy): Eukaryota > Fungi > Ascomycota > Saccharomycetes > Saccharomycetales > Saccharomycetaceae > Monosporozyma > Monosporozyma servazzii. Next base: position 638,828 of record CP138597.1, on the reverse strand, counting down.
ATTAACCACTCTGTAATTTATCATTAACCACTCTGTAATTTATCATTAACCAATCTTAATTTAACATTAACCAATCTTAATTTAACATTAACCAATCTTAATTTAACATTAACCACTCTGTAATTTATCATTAACCACTCTGTAATTTATCATTAACCACTCTGTAATTTATCATTAACCATTCTTTAATTTAACATTAACCAATCTTAATTTAACATTAACCACTCTGTAATTTAACATTAACCACTCTGTAATTTATCATTAACCATTCTTTAATTCACCAGTGACCAATTCTTTAATTTAACAGTAAGTAATCTTAAGTTTAACATTAACTAGTATTAATTTAACAGTAACCAATCTTTAAAGGAACAATAATCATAGCTACCAGTAATTATGCTTAATTTCAGATTTGTCTCTTTTTTGGTAACATTCCACCAAATTAAGATTCTATCAGCAGTACTGGAAATCATAAGTAACATGAATCATTCTTTGAATTAAAGGTTCAATTATTCATGTTTGAAATTGTTATGTATTACTCAAATAGTAAATATTTGTGTTTTGATGTTGACACTGTTTATGGATAATTTCGAGAAAAATATTCAATATCTGTTGCATCGCTGAATGTTGGTAAAATCCAGTAATAGTAGAAACAGATACAGACACTAATCTAATAATTGAATGTGAAAATCATATCAATAGGTATTTTTGTAAAGGAAGCAACTGGGAACTTCATATGATTACAATTCTGGTATGTAAAAGTGACAATGTTCCCAACTCAATATTATTAAGAAACCATAGTGTAAGGTCAAACCAACTGATATGGTTACCTTTGATGAGTATCTGGATATTTGACATAAGCCATTGGAACTCTTTAGTTTAACTAGATCATGTCTATCATTCGTTTTTATTGATTCTAAAGTGGTGATAAATATTAATCAATTAAAAATTCAGTTTTTAAAATTTTAACTTTGCTTTTTGAAAGAGAACGTTTCCAAGGATGGGAAGAGTATATAGGATGTTTCTAGAGGCAGATATGAAGAAAGATACATTACCAGTCACAGAATTCAACCAGAACCTGGCTGTAGTAGTTAGTATGAGTACATATGAACTATTAGATTTAACATGAATCAACCTTAGATTTAACATTAACCAATATTAAGTTTAACATTAACAAATATTACATTTAAGATTGACCAGTATTAAGTTTAACACTAACCAATATTACATTTAACATCAACCAATATTACATTTAACATTGACCAATATTAGATTTAAGATTGACCAGTATTAAGTTTAACACTAACCAATCTCAAGTTTAACAGTAACCAATATTACATTTAACATTGACCAATATTACATTTAACATAAATTAGTATTAAGTTTAACACTAACCAATCTTAAGTTTAACATAAATTAGTATTAAGTTTAACACTAACCAATCTTAAGTTTAACATAAATTAATATTAGATTTAATAGTAACCAATCTTAAGTTTAACAGTAACTTTAAGTAAAATGAAACAATCCTAATGTAACCGATCAGTTAATTAGTGTAAAATTTTGTTATGGAATCTTGAGATACCAAATATCAACATCTTAATCTTGAAACTGTTTATCAATAATTCAGTACACCTTCAATAAAAAATTACAAAGGTAATGACAACCACGTTCATTTTGGAAAGAGTAAAGATGAAATTTTCAGAAGAGCGCACTTACCTTAATTGAATGAAGGGATTTATCAAATAGACGATCAGAGATCGGACTGGTTAGTCTGGGATCTATTATTGGTTGAATGAAGGGATTTATCAAATAGACGATCAGAGATCGGACTGGTTAGTCTGGGATCTATTATTGGTTGAATGAAGGGATTTATTAAATAGACGATCAGAGATCGGACTGGTTAGTCTGGGATCTATTATTGGTTGAATGAAGGGATTTATTAAATAGACGATCAGAGATCGGACTGGTTAGTCTGGGATCTATTATTGGTTGAATGAAGGGATTTATTAAATAGACGATCAGAGATCGGACTGGTTAGTCTGGCATCTAACCAGTGATTACTGGCCCATCTATTATTGATCTAACCAGTGATTACTGGCCCATCTATTATTGGTTGATGACGATAGCAATACCACTACATCTAACAGTATACTAAAATTCATCCAAAGCATTAGCTGTAACAGTAACAATCATAATGACAACATCAGTGTAAAGTAAGAATCTTTATTCTGAAACATCTTGCCAACTGAACAAGTGTTTGGAAGAACACCCTGTAGCTGTGATACTCTTCATCTGAATCAACATTAGTATTTTATGGAATGATAAAATTTTACAGTGACCAAAACAAAATACGTAAGAAATAGAACATTCAAATACATATCACTAAAATTTTCCAAAAGCATACAGCATATATACACAAAAATCAAAAACATTACCGTAAAGCATTTCAACAACAAATCTGCTTTTCAGATGGGCATTTAATCGACAAACGCAATCCCCAAACTACACTTTTGCTACAAATGCAAAACTACCACTGTGGCCACAACACAATACAAGTCGCTATCCCATACGCACGCCCCATTGTACTGGCCGCACACTGCCCATTGTCCAGATACAACACAATGCGCGCTGCATGAAAATTGTTTTTTCCAAGACGCCCGCTTCTTTGTTCACTGCGCGCGGCTTTGTTTGGAAACAATACTCCACTATAAAAATCAATTGTCCAATATATAATACTTATTGTGATTACAAAATCACCCATTGTATAAATCCGCGAATATCACCAAACGCAACTTTCCTCGATCTCAAAAGCTATCCCTCAACATCCCAACTTTTCGTTCGGGCAGAGAAATGTAGCTAAAGCTACATTCCTCTACCCTCAGTCTTTATTATCATTACCATTACTATATATCTTGTAATCTATCCTATATTACTCTTACCGTTATTTAAATTACCATCATCAACATTTACTTTACCCATTTAAACACTCAACTACATTATATATGACCCATATTATCCATATATAATCCATAAATCATAACATTCTCTCATATTACTATAACAATCTATATTATCACCATTACTACAAATACTATTACCAATTATAAGCCATTATCATTATAACAATTCATCTATATTGATATCACCATTACATCTCCATTCTTCTTAACTATATTACTATCATTATTAACTCTATTAATAATCGCTATCATAACTAACTATATTCTTACAACTCATTCAACTATTTAACCAAATACTGCTACATCCTTTATTTACATTGCTAACTTTACCATTTTAATCCCTATCATCTTCCCCCTTCCCATACTTAACATCCTAAATCTTATCATATATATATGATCATGCTACTATCACCACTTAAACTAACTATATTACTATAGATATCCTATACATCACCATTACCACCACTCATACTCAATCACTACTATCCTTACTATCGTGATACCTATTACTCTTATTAATACTACTCTTATCATTATTTTTATTACCATATACTTTTATCATTACCATATATTATTACCATACCTTCCATATGCCACTACTTCGACTATCTATTTTAACATTACCATCTCTCTTACTTCTATATAACCACTATTATACTCTAATACTACCATTACTATTATTCCTTTTCCATATCATTATACCTGAAATCACCACCAATATTACTACTTAATTCTCTGATCACCCATACTATTACACTATGATCACTACTTTTATTTTCACCACCATTATTACTACAATAAGATTTTCACCATCCATTACTCTACTCTTTTAACTACTTTTTTCAACTATATATCATTACCATTCTATCATTTTAATTACACTTATAAACTATATCACTCACATTCTACTAATCTTATTTTCATACTACTATCACTGCATACTACCTCCTATCATAATATTACAATTACTCATTTACATAACATTACCCATTTATTACTTCTAAACACACATATATATCTCTTATTCCTCATCTATATTTAACATAGTACTCTTATCACATTATCATAAACATTATTTCTATCACTACTCTTTCTAACTTACTATCATATTACTCTTAACTATACCACATTTGATATAATCTTACATATTCACCTATATTAATGAAACATATAATTACTGATCTTATCTCACCTGCTTTCCTCAAATCTTTACCAATATATAACTCAACCCTCACCTACTATATTATTATTTCTAACCAAATAATCATTTTCACTCAATATTACTCCAATTCCCACTCTCATTTCTATATTCACTACAAAGTTACTGTTACTCTTACTATATCAACTGCCCACTCCCATGCTTAACATTCTTATTTTATTTCTTTTCACTACTATTAATACCACCACTTACCTTCTCATCACTTCTATCAACTCTTATCATCAGAACAATTACTCTCGCTTTCTATCCCTATTCATATTATCATTTTTCTTCTGGACCATCATCATTTTTCACAACCATATTAAATCACATATATTCCATCACAATTTATTATCTTATAATTACTATCATATTACTACTACTCATTATCATTACTATTAACACCTCACTTTAATGCTATTAATTAATCTTTTCTCTTTACATAACACTTTCCATTGATCACCTTCGAATATCTAATTATAATTGCTATTACCCATATTGACTCACCGCATCCACATATCATTGACCACTATGCTCAGTAACTACATTATCACTACCCCCATAATCATTACCTTTACTCATATTATCATTATTATCATACTCCTCTTTATTCAAATCGACATTGTACCTCATCTCTTTAATTATCCCTATGAATGTTACCACTCTCTTTACCCTATTCCACTGCTATTACCAAACTTATTAATATCACCCTACTATATTACTCCAATTGACTGTACTTGCACATCACCACAATATTGTCTTTAACTAAACTGTTATGATCACTTTTACTCCTATATTTACTACATATATCTACTATCTTATTATCATTAATTCGCTTTATTACTCATGATCCATCATTACTTCTCCCATTATTCTTCTCAACTCTATTCATTACCATATAACTATAACTGTTACTATCATTAACTATACTAGACATCTTATTTCTATTACCAATCTAATGTATCAGACTACTATACTTTATATAATCTAACAGATCATTTACTCCTAATCTTATTACCATTACCATTATTTATACTTTCTTTGTAACATAACATTACACATTATTATATTATCCTAAATATTACCAATACCACTCTTCTCTTACTACATTAATTAACACAATAACTTATTTATCTTCCTTAACATCATTTTTTTACCCTAATAAACATCCAACATTCTTTCTATCACCAATATCCTGCTCAAATCATCCAAATATCACCACATCACTATTTTCATTTTATTGTTACTATTAACGGATATTATTATTCCTACTCTTGTTATCATACTTACATCTCTATTCATATCATAACTTTATATTGACCATCACTCTTACAATCTTCCTTCCTGCCATTACTGCTTCCATTAACAATATAATCATCACTACAACTCTCATGATTACCATTTCCATTTGTCCATTATTACATTGCCACCACTCTTTTTTCTTCTTCTAACCAATCAATATTATTACAAACACCACATCATAAACTACCTCCATTAACCATTATTATCACTACAAGTACTATTTAAATACTCCTACTTTATTATTTTTACTCTTAACTTTTATTGCATTGATTTGATTATCCTAATCATTCATTTTCACTTCCCCAACACGATCATACTAATACCCATAAACAGTAAACAACTATTTTAACATTGTTCCTTTTTATACCTCTATTCATCTCCTTGACATTGCTACTCACTATGCTATTAACTTCTATTATTATTATTTTCCATGAAATTATCATTATAATTACTGCTGTTTTTACCAAATTTACCACCAACTACAAACTCAAACTATTAAATCTAGACACTCAGTTATTCTTTACATCACCACACACTCCCCTCTTCTACTCCGTCTCTATTAACATTATTACCGCTACTCTTATATTTATTTTTTCTAATGTTTTTTATTTTTATTATTTTCAATTTTATCATTACGACTACCGCTAGTATTGAATAAACGTTTATCCATAATCTCATTCACCCTATTACCATACCACTATCATAGGGGCATAGTTTTCTACATCATTACTTTGATAGTCTTCTTTTGAACTCTCGTCATTTATCTTTACTAGCCACTATACTATCACTACTATTTCATAATACCATTGCTGCTCTTACTCTTCCTAATGATACTATCATTTACCAACATTACCATCATTCGTAATAACTATAATATCAATAATAATACCGACCATCTTCACTAACTTCCAAGTTTCCTTTATATTTATTATTGTTAAATTCAAACAACCCATGTTTTACTTACCACAAGCCATCCCCTCATACTATATTAATACCGTTATCTACTACTCTATTATTTCAACTGTTCCCACACTTAAAGTATGTTATTACTCCACGATAACTGTTATTACAAGTTCTCCTAACATATTATTGACTCTTTTAACTTCTATTACTCCTATATTGCTCACCACATAACGTACCCATTACTCTTTTATTATTATTTTCATTACCATATTACTGTCATAGTTAACATTAAAGACTCTGTCACTGCTCATTGTCTTAACTATCATTCATGCAATTGATGCCTGAATAACCATCATCTTTATTTCTACTATTACCAAATATATCGCTCGCATATTACAGTAACTCTTCTTCTACTAAACTATCATTACTATCCCTATTACAACGCAAGACCGCCCATTACAACAATCGTTTACTGCATTACCACTCTCAATGACATGTGTTCTTTCACTACTCACCCCACTACACCATACTATTGATTAAATCACTCTTTTCATTACCCATATATCCCGATATATTTCATTCATTACTGTATGATACTATCAAGTTCAAGTTCACTGTTACAATCAACATCATTTCCATTTATATGAACTATTATTCCACCCTTTCTTTATTACCCCTTTATTATAAACAGCACTACGCTTCATCAAACCTATACGACTCCTTTACCAATAATATCAATCCTCTCCCTGTTCATTATTTTACTGTGTATTCCATACTTCCCTATTTATCCAAGATTAATATTCATGTAAGAAATGATCTGACCCCACCGGCATTCTATTGCGGATACATACATACATTGTCCATTGCAATACTTCCAGAACAATATTATAGAAAAAGCGTACATGCCATACTCAGTTTGAACATCCAGCATTTTCTGTTCCATACCAATAATATATCATAGCTAACTAATTAATTTAATGGAATTTCACAGTAACTCTCCTCTGTGGTAACTCCAATATGGCACACTACCATCTTAGTATAGAAGTCTTGACTCTAAATCAGTGCGGGCTTTGTGTATACTAAACAGTCGATGAGTTTATCTCCTGCCTGACGAGACAGTGAGTGGATATTAGTTTATGAATGGATGATCTTGGATACTACTGTTTCACTGATGTCCCCCTCTCCTTTCCCTTCTTTATCACTTTTCTAGTTTAATATTACATGTTTAGGTTTTATTAAACTGGAAAAAAACTTCCAATGGTAGTTATGAGAGATCACCAACCTACACATATACCCAACACCACTTGAAATGGCACATGGCACCTTTGTGCTGTCACATTACCGCAGTGATTCTTTAGAATATTACACCATCATCTCGGCTAACGTCTCAGCAACATTCAAAGTGGCTATTATACCTATATCTACAGTATTCCTCTCTTTATTCAACATTTCAAAGCATAATTTTCAGATTTAAATTGAAAGCAATTTATTGAATAGTAATTCAATTAGAAGGGTGCTGTTGGACGTACTCAAGCATGGATATAGACTACTTTTACACATTATTGTAATTTTCTACAAATGATCTGGTCACACTAAACACTATATGTAATTAATTATTATACTTGATTTTATTGATTTAATGTCAAACTATACTACCATTACTGCTCCTGTGAATGGTTGATCTACAGTTGTAAATTGCTGTTACAAAATACAATTCAATTGGAAAATACTTTTATCTAGAGAAATGTAACAAGTTTAAATATTAAGTAAATCAACGGAACATGGCAGGTATACATTTCTGGCTAATAGTTTAGCGATATCCACTGATTACCAAATATTAATGCATTGCTTCAATAACTGAGATTAGACAATGCCACACCCACTGATTTCCCTCCAAGATCAATTCCAACAACACAGAAATATCAATTTATTTATTTTACTTACCTTTCTATCTTATTTCAATAAGGAAATGCAGAATAAACTATTTCTAACGGTCAAGGCTCTAATGAATACATGCGTGGTTCAATAAGTTACCAAGAACTAATAAAGTAGCAGTCTTTGAATTACCACAAAGAACCAACAATGAACTACCCCGGCTGATCAGTTAAATTTAAAACATATAAAAACCCAACTGCTTATGGAAATGCCAAACTGTTTTCCGTGTCCAAGAATCACACCACCCTGGGAAGCTTTAACGTAATCACTTCATCTACAAATATCAATATTTCCTTGTATCATGGTATAATCACGAATACTTTTGCCATGGAGATCTCTTGCAATAGTGTAATACATGTAGTCCCTTGGAAGAGAATATATTTAATCACTATTTTACAGTGGTGAAGTAAATAATACTCTCCTGTTAGATCAGTGATCTACTGCTTTCAAATATCACTTCACTGTAATCATATTATGCGGTGATGTATCACTCCCCAAGATATTACTTGCCAAATTGAATATTGTCATACTACATAAAAGATAAATGCAACAGTCTATTTCCGTACCTCTCTCACTTATTCCTGTTTATCAATATTTGAAAAATGAGATACAATATCTGATCAAGAGAAACTTACACGGGGGGGACACGGCAGCACCGCTCAAGAGAATAACAGCCGGTACTCTCTGTATTTAATGATATTATTCTATAATCAGTCATCAACCATCATATTCAGCTATGATAGTACTTATCCCCACTGGAGCATATACCCCTGATCTAATAATCAAATAGAACAACGCTTCATAGCAACAGTTACGCTTATGTTAATACTTTAGCTAATTTAGAGATATTTAATAATACCAACTGATAAAGGAGTAGCAGTATCCATATAAGTGATAGTTTATCAGACATGGTAGGATAATACTCTAAATTGGTAATATAACATTGAAATGTAACATCCACGCAAAGATCACCTTATATAAAATACAACACCATTTGAAACAAGGTATGTTAAATTTTTGATGTTCAGCTGTAAAACATTAAACGCCTAGTCAATGATTTTACTGTATTACCGATTGCATACTTGATAAATTGTTCAAGAAGGAATTTTCATGTAAATAGAATGTTTTCCTAAATAGAAGAAAATGAAATTTCATTGAAACCCATTTACAATATTGCCAACTCAGCGTTGATTCGATGATCTATATATACCATCATTCAATAGTGGCAATCACTTGAACTTAATGAAACACCTTTATCAATATCAGCAGCATTATTTCTAGTAAAACAGGGCAATAACTTTGAACTGTGAAAGATTACTTACAATATCCGTTGCATATCACTTACTGATATCAATTTGTATCTTGGACATTCATAATAAAGCATTACGTGACAGTTTGATAACGATAATCCACAAATGGATTGCTGTATTCTTAAATATGAGATGATACATTACTAGTTTATCACAGAAGCTGCAGCTGTTTTAATGAGTACTTCAATGCTATAATAGTATTATAATACAACTAGAATATGTATTTAATCACGATATATACCTCAAGTTTCGTAAATTAACATATTGTACCACTTTGCTACTACATATTTCATCAATATTTTGTCAGTGCACCATATATTATCAAGTACATACGTGGCATTACTCCAATATATTCAATGTACATTGTTTAGTAATGGGATATTAAAACACATTTTTGCTTCTTTATTCAAGCGACTGCCACTAGACGGTTACTTTATATATTCCCTTGCCAATATGTATGATCAAATATCAGACATTACTGTACTTCAACAGACACATCTATTATTATCACCTTACCTAGTAAACTCTCTAATTCAAATAATGAATCAGGACACATCATTGCTACCACCTTTCCGCCATTGCATAATAATAATTTCAGTTTGACCAGCATCAATTATGCTTTAATAATTTGGATGATATGACATTCCAATTAATTTTTCATAATGAGATCAGGGTAAACCATAATATATACGCAGTAGTTCAACATCATATTTAGCACTGACATTTATCTTGGTATCAATCTGTCTATCCATTGACCATATCCAAATACATTATGACTCAAGTCAGTGTTTGACGGTTTTACCATTCCATACACAGTGATATTTTAATACTAGATGTTATAATTAATGTTGGGTAATCAGAAATACCTACTCAAAACTTAGTGGAGTAATACTCTTTGACTTTAATTATTACTTATTATAATCTTACTATATTGTTAGGTCTTTAACCGATTATTGGCCATTAATGAATAGTTATACTGTCCTTTTGATAATACTTAATTGGATAACCCAACAGTGTAATTGAAATCAAGTCCAACAGCTTCCAATATCACTAGAGTCATCTTATATAATACCCTAATAAGTCGCACAGTGTTACTATTCCAACATTCCATTGGAATAGCCCATAGTTGCATCATTCAAAAATACATCACAGAATGTAAAGTGATCTGAAATAGCGATTATATATATCGTCATAGAATACATAAAATAACACCGTATTCAACATACTAAGAACCAACGACCAGTGGCATATATTTATTACTACAACGGTAATTTAACTACTCACTCGTGTAACAGTTATATATGCTCATACTCACTAAATCAATTGTGTTACTGCAACATTACTCCCAGCTGCATTAACTAGTGATTTCCTATCTTAATTTCATATTACAACAGTTACATTCCAGATGACCACTTGTATAAACATTGGTTGTTGTAGATATCCACATTATAATGATTCAAGGCTGACTTGTATTTTGATGTGTCTGCCTAGACATACGCCTAATATTACCCATTTCATTCAATGCTTGTTGAATTAATAGTAAAACCTTAACTAGCACATAATAACCAAGATACGCAGAGTTTAGATGAGATAGGGATACTTTTAATATCATAATAATATCTTCTTCTTTAACAAAACGGCAATATTTCAATCAAATCATTAACACATTTTCAAATACAACGGTGGAGATACGGAGTCCTTACAAAACAATTGAAAAGATAAGAGATATGCCAAATTTATGTTTGATACAGCAGTTGACTTAAAGTTAACTCTCAGTAAATATACGTCCATGTTCAATGGGAAATTGATGCTAAATTTTTCTTTGATATCTGGCAATATTTATATTCCGATAACTTGAATATCACTGTTCAAACAACAGTTTAATGGGCAAATTCTTTTACATAATAGTATACAAAGAACACAAATTCTGGCAAATAGTTCGTGGTTTGAATAATCATCTTAATAATAATTATATAACTAAATACTATTATTTCACCAAGAATAAGTACCTGTGATATGATACTTCGACCTATAACAATATTTCAGGATGTCCATACATTCCACCAAATCTCAAAACATCTTTTTGTGAGACAGAAATTACTTACCAACATATACCATAATATTATCCTGTTATGTAGCATTCACTATTATAGGTAATATTAATACCACATCTTTTGATTTGATATTCTATTTTGACTCATAATGACTTCTTTCTTTTTGATTGGAAAATATATTAGTATCGATAATTGGTAGATCGCTATAGGTTTATTTATTTTAATAGTATATAGAACAACTCAGTATGTTCCATCTATTGCACAAGCTTTTCGACTTACCGACACCGCTTTGGATATTTTCAGATTTGTAAACCAACAGTTGCTCTTAATGGCGCGACGGGTAAATCTCGAACAGAGGTGAAGGGAAGGTTTGCCCATTGAGTGCTGAATTTGATGGGCGTTAAATAATTCTATATTTGCTAATTATGTTATCAATAACAAAGATGATTTTCCAGACTTTGTAATCAGAAATGCTGTTTCTAATATGTTAATCAATGGTGTAGTTAATAATGAATTAGTAAATAAATATAAACCATTTTATTTATATAATTTTCATTCCCCACATCATAATAACTATTATGTAGATTTAATAGATAAATTTCCATTTTTAAAACCTAATATATTATTCGCACTCTCAAATAATATAATCATGTATAATGTTTTAAAGCATTTAATACCTGATATAGATATAATTCGTATGATTTTACCTTTTTATCATCATCATTTATCACTAGATCGTTTAATCAAACAAGCAAAAGAACAAGGTTATTATTACAAACATCTTGATTTTGAAAATGAATGTAATTATGATGAACCAAAAAAGATACCTTTTGATTCTGTTAATTTAGATGATTTAAAAAATCAAACTTTAGCAGTTTTCCACGAAGGGTTGAATTTTACAGAAATTGGCTCCGTCGCTACCAGTGATCCAGTATCTTTAACAGACTTCTCTAAACTACAGCTATAATCCTTTTATAACCTATTTATATTATATAACTATTCCTTTTCTATATAGAACCACATATACTTCTAATATCATAACATTCTAATTAATCGTTTAAATCACTTCTTTTTTGATAAATAGCTAATATATAAGTATATTTCTCCTCCATTTTACATGTATAATTAAACAATATATTTCACTATTATTCGCATATTTTTGATTCTCACTTATATATTTTTTGATATATGAGACAGATTAGGCATAAACTTAAAAAATATTAGAATAGCTCCCTAGTGTGAAATATCACTGGATAAGATTATTAACCAACAATGTAGTAATTATGATTCTTTTTAATAGTTCCCTACCTAAATGAATGTACTCTAATCCAATCAATATTACCAAACAGAATGCACCACTACGATCATTAATACCAAACTCTCTCGCATTGAAGCATGCACATTGGCACTTGATATCAGTAGTAAATTATACCATCTTCTAATTCTGTCCGTTGGATAGTTTCAATATTTCTGTGCTGTATGGATGATATGTATTCATTGAACAACAGCGTTTGGCTGTTTCTATACTTTATATTTATTCAAATTATTTTTGAGCAACTGACAAACTTTATTGAATATATTTGCATTCAATCAAATCATATTTGTATACAATTGTGGTGACTTAGTTACCTGAATTTTAATTTACCGATGGTTTTGTGTAATTGAAACAACTGCATATAACCAACTGCTACTGGATTTGGCTGATATCCAAATATTAATAACCGTTTTAATTAAACATCAATCAATAAATAACATTACTATATCTAGTATTAATTAGCAACTTGGGAAACTATGCGTGCTTAATTATTACATTTCATATTTTAGAATCATTGTACTTAAACAAAGGGCAACAACGAAACATTCATTTTTATGGGATACCACAACAATTAGTACCTTCCATCAATATTACACCCACATTAAAAACAAACACATATCAGAATATCATTTTAAACCTATGGAGTCTAATGAAAGTATTCCCAATTTTCATCCAAATCAAATTATCAGTCAACTCTGAAATGATTTGAATTTGTTAGCATATATACCCAGTTACCGAATATACTAGTTTTTACTGATTAAAATATTATATAATAAATAATCTTCACGTCCTACTTCTCTTAAATGTTAATTTACCGATGCAGTTATCCCCATAATACTTACAGCATCCTGATCTATTTGCCAACCGTATCACCAATAATTGTTTTAGAATAGCATTTGATGTAGAAATTCAATGTTCACTTCAATATCATAATATTGCTTTGATCACCAACTGACGATAGTAAATGGTATTGTTGTATATAGAGGTAAAATATCATAATCCGAGAATTATATATAAAATATGAAACCGTTATATGAAATTGAATAGGAAACTGGAATGTAACATCCAGTGAACATATCCCACCAACTTATAGGATACATCAGATATTGGATATGTTTACACACCTCATCAAAATGCACCTCTAATACAGATATACAACACAACATATCAGTCTTTATGATGTAACGATTCACTAATATATAAATGTTGAATGTACCTGGGATAATATTTACCAGATTAAATTGTTCAAACCAGACAAGCCAATACAACTACTTTTTATACATGTCGTCTACAACCAGGTGTTTAAGATAAATATTTTACAAAGTTGATGTAACGGTTCAAGTCATTTTATGTATTCAGATAGACTGTAATAGTCCTAGTTTGTTGGGAAGGTGTAATCAATACAACAGTGCAAATTACAGCATCACTTTTATAGACTCAAACATTACTCTCATCTGAATACTGGATAATCCTTGATAAATTTGATTAATTTGACTGCTACTCAATATCCTCACAATCATAAACTATCAATAACATAATAACTGGTATTAAACCACTATTCTAATGCTATACAAGCTTGATTATTTCACTCATATGTTATCTTGCATTCGAGGTATTGGATAGAAAACCACGACTCAATTCTATGTCTAATAATGGGTTATCACAAATTAGCTCGACCATAAATTCAACATTCCACTCCTTACTGGCAGTATTCAATTCCATCTTAGCATATATTAATGAAATAATTGGAAATGTCAAATTATGAACCCTGTGGAAATAGCTCACAGTCCATACCAATTTTCAGTGGTATACACTGGATAATACTTACGATCATAAAATAGAGTATCATTATTTTGGTATCACTATAAGATATTTTTGATGTTAGCTCACATGTATCATAATATTGCTATCACCCTGAACAGTACAGGTATAGTTCATTGCCTTTAGATACAGTACTCCTATTTGTATTCAATTCATTCACCGCAATAATAAACTGATATTCTTCGCAAAGTGTAAGATGCATTGATTAATTCTACTTCAACAGCTCTTTCAGTATAGCATTACTCTGAATATTTTTTATCAAATATCAAATCATCTATCTTTGCTGTATTCTTCAATTATTACTGTGGGCTTTTCTCAATTTGGAAATTTTGATGTTTTTCTCTTGTCTGTTTTTTTCTCGACGCAAATAAAATTATTGAAATTATAAAAGAACAGTTCTTGAAAATTTATTCAACTCAGCAACGTTGCACTGTTGGATTACACAGAGCATGCACAACTATTAGCAGTTATAAAAGAAGTATGGATAGATGAGATACTGTATATAATACTCTACTATTCTAACTTCAGAACATGATATCGTTCCAACTTGGAATAATGAGTCTACTTTAGCTACCCTCAGAAAATGAATAGGATGATTACAGTACCATTGTATTTTACTTTATATGAATTTACTTAGAGGGATAAAGGACCACCATCTAAGGAGACCTACAACACTAACTCAATTATTTTTACATCGTTGCCTCTTGTCCTATCCAAATATTCAAAATCCTTTTGAGGGAACAGCTTTAGCCTAGTACGATCCCAATGACACTACAAATAAAGTTACTTTTATTTTACGATAAACCATTGTGGAGCGCATATATTTAAAGAAAAAGGGAAAGTGTTTGGATATTCACAATTATCGGCAGTAATGTATCTATAAAATCACCCCTGTATTTTCTGCTCTCGAACATAGCCCAGATCATGATGACAGCAATCGGAATATTGTTCATATTGCCAATGAATTCTGTTAGCAACGATTTATCAGCAGTGGTTGTAATTTTGGACACATACCACGCCTCCAAATCTGCCATTGCATGCCTCTTGTCAATGGCAAAAATGGCAGTACCATTATTATTGGCAATCTTTTGAATATTCCTGCTGTTGTTAA
This sequence comes from Monosporozyma servazzii, assembly GCA_033807795.1. Lineage (NCBI taxonomy): Eukaryota > Fungi > Ascomycota > Saccharomycetes > Saccharomycetales > Saccharomycetaceae > Monosporozyma > Monosporozyma servazzii. The sequence continues at coordinate 622,922 of CP138597.1, read as the reverse complement.
ATACATTGGAATAGTATTCCGACATTTTGGAAAACGATTCTGCACAGTGATCAATGTCGCCGTTAAATATCAGCAACATGACGTTGATGTGCTTTTTCCAAATTAAGTTGAAGTACTTTTTAAAAGTACCCACTGGATCGATATTTGCCAGAAACGTTTTTGTGGGTTCCCATTCATACTCCCCCAGAATTTGTATCCACTCTTTCTTCAACACATCGGATCCTGATACACGCAACACCCTATGAACTTTTTGGGTCAACAGATCAAGAGGAATCACATTAGCATCTTCTCTGTCTTCAATTACAATTACATCTTTGTTACCACCAACCATATTCAAAATTTGTATAGTACCTTTTTTTAAATTTTTCTTAAGATCCTCAATTCTGTCATCTCTCTTTTTAAATCCACAACACCCACTGTGGCCCTCGAATGGAACATCATAGAACCTCGCCACACTTTCGGAAACACAGTGTCTCCAGTTTATGGTGGGGAACCTCCTTCCGATCTCGGTATCAGGAGGAAACACCCTCTTCCCTTGGACCGCCAAACATTTCACAAAACCCCAGTGGCGGATACGCCCCACCATCTGCAAATAGTCCACGCAATCGATAGAGCAATCCACCAAACAAATAAACTGCACGGATTTGCAATCCAAACCGTTCGATAAAGTTTGTTCCCATCACCACTCTGGTCTGAGAGTGAATATCTTCAAAATCCTCAAACACCATCCGTTTTTCACTCTCGACCAGATCGGCATCAACCATAGCAACAGCACCGTACCCTCGAACAGCTTCAAATACCGCGCGTAACCGGTCCTTGGAACTGAAAAAGAAAACAGCTTTTGAGTTCGAAGTGTTATTGATAAAATTCCTTGCCAATCTTGTGGCTTGGGAAGTAACATCCCTATATTTTAACTGTTCCACCTCGACCTCGACCTCAACCTCAGGGACTTTATCAATCGTATTTACAGTTAGGCTGGTTTCTTGGATAGCCTCGGGAATGTTTCTGTCTTTCACGATTCTTTGGAAAAGACAGAAAATCCATCGTAGCAGAAAGAAACAGGGTTTTCTTTCATCTATCGCAATAAAGATTGACTATGTTGTTTACAGTGTTTCACAAGAACAGTTAACAATATTGTCAATCTTTAATGGGAAAAAATGGAAGAAACCCGATTTTTATCTGCCACCATGGATGAAAAGTTGTACCAAAGAATCGTGAAAGACAGAAACATTCCCGAGGCTCTCCAAGAGAACGGTTAATTCGTGAATACGATTGTTAAAATCCCTGAGGTAGATGTTGAAGTTGATGTGGAACAGTTCAAATATAAAGAGATATCCTCTCAAACAATAAGATTGGTTGAGAATTCTATCAGTAACACTACAAATGATAAAGCTGTTTTCTTTTTTAATTCCAGGAACCGGTTACGCCAGGTATTTGAAGCTGTTTGAGGGTACGGTGCTGGTGCTATGTTTGATGCAGATCTGTTTGAAAGTGAAAATTGGAAGGTATTTAACGATTTTGAAGATGAACAATCTCAGACCAGAGTGGTGATGGGAACAAAACTGCTGTCTAATGGTTTGAATGATGCAAGTCTGTCTAGTGGATTGCTTTGTTAATTGCATGGACTATCTGCAAATGGTGGGCCGTATCCAAAAACTGAGATTTTTGTTAAAATTTTGGCAATCCAGGAGAAGAAACTGTTTCCCCAGGAACAGAGCTTGGAAGGAAGTTCCCGACCATCGACTGGAAACACTGTGTTTCTGAAAACGTGACAAGGTTTTACGAAGTGCCATTTGAGGGCCACAATGGTTGTTGTGGAGTTGAAAACGGAGATCACAGAATTGAGGAGCTTAAGAAAAATTTAAACAAAGATGATATACAAAATTCAAATAGATTTGGTGATTGTAATTGAAGACAGAGAAGATGCTAATGAGATTCCTCTTAATCCGTTGACCTTAAAGATTCATAAGGTGTTGCGTGTATCAGGCGCCAATGTTTTGAAGAAAGAGTGGATACAGATTCCAGGGGAGTATGAATGGGAATCCACAAAAACGTTGCTGGCAAATATTGCACCAAGGGACATTGTTAGATGGGATGACACATTATCTTCGAATATCTGCACGGACTGACCAATGCCGTTGCATGGCGTAGACAACTGTGGTATGACAGCCAAAGTTGTAGGTGGATTGCTTTGTGAATTGCTTGCGATTTTTAAGATTATGGGAAATAATAGGTACACATACATGAAAAAGAAAATTCCAATGAACGGTGCCTCTCTGTTTTTAATTACCGCATTGGAAAGGCTTAAAAAGGAATACAACCTAATTTTATTGCAATTATGAGAGCTATCACGACAATACCAAACATTGCAGAAGATAAGAATGGGTCTATTTTAAATCCTGTTGAAATATTCCAAAAATATTTTAATTTAATATGGAGAAGGCACATCATCATGTTGCTAATATTTGACGGCAAAATTTATCATTGTCCAACATCGTTTGCGGGCATGTCTAAATACTGTTCTCATGTGTTTAAAAACAAGAAGAATATCGAAAAGATTGCGGAGAACGATGCAAGTGCCATTTTTCCCATTTATAAAATGCATCTTCTTGCTGATTTGGGTACAATGTATACCTTCCAACAGAGAACCACTTCCGATAAACAACAGTCTCTTGCCGGTATCAACAATATTCTGGTTGCTGTTACCATGCTGGATGCTATAGGCAGACTTCCAAAGTTGGCAGATGATAAAAGATCATGTCTGTTGGATCTATAGAAACGTTTCGAGAGTAATTTGGTTTGATATACAGAAGAAACATCCACAGTGTTTTCCTGTAATTTAAGAGGTTTCATTGTCCATCGCCGTATTCTGACACACCTACTTGTCTTTATTTGTCGTTAGGGTAGATTCCAAAAAGATAACTTGGTTCACCTTTGGTGCAATATTGCCGCCTACGAAAGAAACCTGCTTGTAAATTGGAAAACACGGTGTTTATGCCGTATAGAAGAAGAGCTGATAGTTCACGATCTTCTCTACGATATCAGCAACGTCCCACTTAGAGTGTCAATTGTGTGGACTTTGTATGAGAGGTGCAGATACATGAATATATTGGAAGATTGCTTGAGCTTGATTATCTTGACCTTACAGAGGCATTTTTCTGTTTGTTGAGCATATGGTTCCGTGAGACTTAGGCATTTGGCTGGCGAAACACAAGCTATATCTATAGGGAATTTCAGTGAAGCTTCAAGAAACCAGGATTAAGTTTTTGTGTAAATATATAGGTCTATATTGTATGTCTATTTAAGTGGTATGTTGCCAGTATTTCCATAAAGTTTTAATTTCTCCTTCTGATAGGAACTAATATATATAACTGGTTAAGTTACCATATAACTTGCCATTACGCTTCTACACATTATCATTGAAATTCTATAATTCTCCTACACTAGAGGTATATAATTTTTCAATACTGTCATCACTAAAGGTTAGCTTGAACCGTTCAATTCTGATACCTACATTTAAAACACAGCAACAGTTGTGCTTCTCACTCGGGTCATTGTTAAAATTGGCATTTCAAAGTAAACTCATTGAGTACAGATTTTCTACCTTGTTTATGTTAGTATCTATTTCTTGTCACAGCTCTTCCAGGTATTGTAACAAATTCAACATATTCAATCGTGATATAATTGAACAATTCTTCAGAATTACTATGAACAACAACTATGTTGCATTGAACACTTTCAAATTATCGATTCCTATTACTTTTTTGTATCCATCGGCTGTGTCTATACCTCTAACAAACTTTGGAGGTACCACTTCTAATTTTTCTACATTCCACCCATCGGTAACACGAAAGCACTTAATAACTAGAATTGAAGTTTATATTACTACACTCTAAGTTGGGAAGTGTCAAAAAAATTAATCCAAAGTCGAGATGCAACTACAAGCTTTCAGAGTACCATGCTTTGCAGCAACTCCTATCATTTGTCGTTATTGAAATCTTACACCGTATATTAGTTATTTCATGTTTTCCAATAAACAGAAATCTATAGAATATAATTTCAATCTGAAAGCTTAGAAATGGTGAAAAATTAATTAATGAGATATTCCAATGGACACTACTTTGTTGTGTTCACACTTCCCATTGAATGTGGTGTTTGTTGCGCTTCTGTATACGTTTAACAGCAAAACGAACATCACATTCCTCATTGAGTTATGATTAACATTGGCAATATATTCAGCAATTACCAATCTATTGATTCACTAACATTAAATGAATAAAAGATACTTTTTAGCTACATGTCCCACCCATGAATAGCATTATTGAAATACTCATATGATTAGCATCATCGTTTAATGGCTCGAGCATTTTCTTTAAATTCAACATTATGACTTTTGTATCTCTATAGAATAGCTGTTGAATAATCGTATGGCTCGGCTTTAATAAATGGAGGTATAGAAATAATCAGACAAACTACTAAGAGTTCAAAAAGCTTTTTCTGTCCCTTTTAAAAGAATAATGATCTTTAACTTAGATTGTGGTTTTTCAAAAAAAGTTTTAGCTGATTATGAACATTATAATAAAATAATATCATTTTGTGCATTCCTGTGGTACTACATCTATTTTTATCCTTATCAGTCAAATGGTTCCTTATATCAGTTACCTACCTAACAAAACAATGTTGAACTAACCAATTCTCTATTTCGTACAATGGTTAGAATATTGAAACATTACTGCCTGTAAGCAAAATTTGCATAGATTGGGAGTGTTTCTTGGGTCAGGAAGAAAATGCTTCAGCTATTTTGTTTTCTGATCGACTAGCCATTTATGCGGTGTTTTTGAAGCACATATTTCTATTGGTAACTTCGAGATTGAATTGTTGTTGTTTTTTAATTTCTAAGGTCGCTCATATTATGATATTTGACCGATAACTAAAAGGGATATCAACAATCCTCAATTGCACAATTCCAGAATGCAATGGGTCGAATTGGTTATTGACGAAGTATTTTCAATGTTAATAGTCCAATTGGGATTTGGTGTATTATTACCAAACATTCCATAACTTATTAACATATTAATGTTGGAAATGTAATAGGTTGCACAGTTCATTTGAGCACGACTTTGTAAATCAATGCTTCAGCTTCTGTTATACACAATACAGCATAAGTTCCCTAAGAGATCTGGTATAAATTTTAGCATATTCTCATCAGTAAACTTTCCACAAAGAAAAGCACCCCAGTTCTAACCTGTTTTTACTCACTACTTGCTATCTACTCATTTTTAGATGTTATTAAATTGCATAATATGTTCATGATTCGTTGTTGTTTAATAAACAAATATAATATTGATCTATTGATGGGTAGTAATGTATCTGATCTCTTCGATATACCTCGTTGGGACTGTTTGTTGTTAAAACAGACGAAAAGCATTCTCGACTTAAAATAGTACAGAACAAAAGCAATTCTTAGTTAAGGTATAAATCTCATATCATAAAGCTTCCTCATCTTACCTTTGTAGGCTTTCGTATGCAGCTGTAGCATGTCCATTTTTCAAAACAACTATACTATAAATATCCTTTTATGGAATGCCGCTGACTCACTACTGTCATTACTGAAGATTATCACTGACTCACTGCTGTCTTTAAGCCAACCTCTTCATCCTAACAGCGTCAACATCAGCATCTACCAAGTATTTCAAGTGGAATTGGGCCTCCCACAATTCATTCTCACAGTTCATGCGCACACTTTACCCACACAGTTTCGAGCTTCCTACTCGGGCATTCCATGTTTCCTATTCGGGCCTCCCCACTTCCTATTAGGGCCCTTCAAGTCCCGAATAGGAAACACGCTATTGTCTCCTTGCAGCTCCCAAAGGAAATCTGGCGAGAAAACGAGATCTGCGCCGAAAATTCGATGCTCCGAGAATTTTTAGCGCCAGAACGAAGCAGGCTCGAGGAAATATTCGAGAAGACGCTGCCGGATTCAGCACCGGTCCCGCTGTAGAGATCGATTACTGTGGGAAGGAAATCGTGTGTGACGCCCACAACTTGGTGTGCTTTTAGTGTGGTCATCACGAAAAATATAAACTGAGATATGACTGCACATGGATATTTATATATGTATATATATAGTACAGTCGCGATATGATCAAGAAGAACTGGTTAGGGAGTTATGGTTGTCTTTTCATTTACAAACAACCATGCTAAAACGGTACTAATAAGATAAACATATAATGACTAGTAGTTCAGGGTCTAGCAAGTCTTCATTTGACCTAGACAATAATAACACCAAACTATCGGATCATGAACAAAAATTTGAATCTGAATCGCCAAAATCAACTCTCTCACTGCAAACTATTATATCTCCAGATGGCAAAGAAATTACAATAGGTACAGATAATAAATTAGATGACGCCATGAAATTGGCTGAGGATGCTAAACACATTGTAGTCACGCCAAAACAAGACAGAAAGTTGGTATGGAAAATCGATCTTTGTATGTTCCCCCTGATGTGTCTGATTTATGCTGTGCAATATATGGATAAAGTTGCCACCGGTTCGGCAGCCATTATGGGATTACGTGATGATTTAAAAATGCATGGTGATCAGTATTCTTGGGTCGGTTCTTCGTTCTATTTTGGGTTTCTCTTCATGAACCTAGGTCCTGTGCAATTATTATTTCAAAAGACGAAACATATGTCCAAAATGTTGGGTATCTTCATTGTCATCTGGGGGGTATTACTATGTTGTCATTCTGCACCAAATATAAACTATTCAGGTTTCATTGTGTTAAGGGTACTGTTAGGATGTGTCGAAAGTGTAGTAACACCATGTTTCACCATTATTACAGCACAATATTGGAAATCTGAAGAACAGTTTACAAGAATTGCTATTTGGTTTGCTATGAACGGTCTTGGGGTAATATTTTTAAACTCGATGGCATACGGTCTTTATATTCGCAAGGATTCCTACACAATAGAGGCTTGGAGAATTTTATTCATCATTATCGGTGCCATAACATTATTCTTAGGTGCGATGGTGTTTTATTGGATTCCAGATAATCCATCAAATGCTAGGTTTTTAAATAAAGAGGAAAAATTGATGGTTGTTCAAAGAATTAGATCCAATCAACAAGGTTTTGGTAATCATACAATCAAAAAATATCAAATCATCGAAGCTTTAAAGGATCCAAGAACTTGGTTATATTTCTTTATGACTGTCACTTGTAATATCCCAAATGGGGGGATTACAAATTTCTTCAATATTCTTCTACAAGGTGATTTTGGTTATTCGACAAAGGATTCATTATTGATGGCAATGCCCACGGGGGCCATCGAATTGGTTGGTTGTTCCTCATTTGGTATACTTGCTTATTATTGTGGTAAAAGAAAAATTCCAATTTGGAGATATAGACTGACATGGGCCATTTTCACTGCCATATTATCACTAGTGTCCAGTTGTATGTTAGCGTATTCAAAGGATAACAAAAAGGCAAGACTAGCCGGTGCTTATTTGTGGTATATAACGCCTATTGCGTTAATTTGTGTGTATTCCAATATTAGTGCAAACTCTTCTGGCTATACAAAAAAATGGACTGTGTCCTCTATTAATCAAGTTGGTTATGCAGCTGCAAACATTGCTGGTCCACAATGTTTTGTCGCATCACAGGCTCCAGGTTACCAAGGCGCAAAAACAGCGATGGTGGTTTGTTATGCTGTTGAAATAGCCATCTTAATTGCGATTCTATTCATCAACATTAGAGAAAATAAAAGACGTGATAAATTGGCTGAAGAACGTGGAACTCCAGAAGTTAAACATCTGGAATTCAGCGATATGACGGATTTTGAAAATCCAAATTTTAGATATACTTTATAGATTCATATTCGAGAGTAATCATTGAGAGTTTGGGATATCCCATTTTTTGAAGAATATTAATGACATCACTATGTAATAATAACTAATACCAATTAATATTCAATAATAAACTAAATCTGTGGTAGTATATTTTAGCTGCTAGAGAATCTAGTTTATAAATGTGAGCAGTGTCTATACCTAATGCTACTAAATATTTGCTTAATTATAGTATCCATTTGAAGGCTTAGTGCATCCTAATCATCAGCTGATGACTTGTTAGCATGTAGTTAATATTTTGGTTTGTATGGTCTCTAAGCAAACTTTCTTAAACCTACTGCATCTTTAACTAGAGTGTTTGAGTAACTTTAAAAATATCTGGCTAGATGAGTACAATGCATCAACACTTATTTGAGCTTGTTAATCCGACTATATTATGAAATCTTTTACAATATTGGGTTTGATGACTTCATTAAGTTTGAACTCTACAATGGAAATTTTAAAAAATTTAAAATATTGAATGTCTTAGATATTAGAGATGAGCAAGTGAAATAAATTTATGTACATGTATATATAAAGTACCTTAGAAATAGTTACAGAAATTTCCCCAAGTAATCAATATAATGTCCAAACAAGACCCATTTGATCAGAAGAAGAATTCAATCCTCCAAGAAATCAATTCTTTGGAACCAGATCTTTCACCAAAAGGTTCCATTGATCGATTATGTTTGCCAATAATGAATTTAATCAATTCACATGAAGATATGGTCACTACATCATCTTGTTCTGGTAGAATTAGTGTGTTTGTTGAAGGTACCAAATCAGTGAGCAAGGACGAGATCAAGACTGGTGGTAAGGGTTTAGGTGGAAGATGGTTATATGTATCGCACGAACAAGATGAAGTACTAAATTGGGTAGACACTTTAACTGATGACGAAATCAAATTTGGGTCCGCTGAGGATACTGGGGATGAATTTGATAACAGTATACAATATATTCTGTATAAATATGAACCGTTTATCCTACATGTTAAATGCAGAGATTTTAAATCTGCAAGTAAATTGTTCAACGTTGCGATGTCCTGTGGTTTTAGAGAAAGTGGGATCGGCTCTAATAATATAGTGGCTATCAGAATTAACATTAAGTTAGATGTACCAATTGGCTTCCTCGATGTAGCAGCTAATAACGCATTGACCTTTTTTGCTTCAAAACGTTATATAGATATCCTAGACAAATTAACTGTATCCAAGTTTATTGAGAACAAGAAGAAAATGGACGAGTTATATAGCAAGATTGATAAAGAGATTATATCTGTGCCACCTGAAGCTGCTGATATGAAGAGCAATGAAGTGAAGGAGACTAAAGAAGAAAGAAGAGAGAGAAAACGTAAAGAAGGTTTGGAAAGACAACGTCAACTACAAAGTAACGAGTAGATACATGACTAATTAAGCTATTTCTTTCCCTATCTGAGGATGATGATATCTTGATATACTTAGATTCATTAAATATTTTTATGTAATATATATATTATAATATTGTAATAATATTATCTTAAAAAGTGTACAATTTATGAGGGATTCTATACAATTAAAACTTTATGAGTATATGTTCATTATAATATGAAAACAATATGCCATTCGGAGTGTGATATGTTCTTTTTCAATGATCAATATCAGTCATCGCCATGGGTATGCAATAAAGCATCAAATCTATTTATTGGATGCGCTGGAGCAGCTTTTTCCTCTTTAATAGAATTTCTGCTGTTATACCTCTGCGTACTATTATTAGAATATTGGGAAGGTCTATTATTAAAACCATGGCTGTTATTATTATTGTTATTGTAATGATCTCTAGACATATCTTTTCTATAGTTACTATTTCTTTCTCCGCGGTTATAAGAATTACTGTTATTGTTATTGTTACGTCTTGATGGGGCTCTAGAGTTGGCGGCCTTATCTTGACGAGCCTTCTCTTCTTCGTCATGGATTTGTTGGATGGTTTTAGGACCTTGGTTTGACTTTTCACTATTCCAATGTTTATCTTCTCTTAATTCTCTGACATCAATTAACTTGAATTTAATTCTATTGGAAATTTTACCTTCATCAATAATACCCTGTAATAATTGAAACAACTTATCAAATAAGATAGAACCATCCAAGGTACCTTTACCAGTACTGAAAGAATCCTTTTCAAATTGACCACCTACAGTGGTTAGTAATTCAACTAAGGACTCCAAGGTTTCTTCAGTGGCATTTTCGGTAAGATCCTTCATCAATCTACGGAAACATTCAAACATCATTTTACCAGTCAATAAATTCAAACGGTACAAGAAACCAATAAGACGGACTAAACCAAGACCTCTTCTCTTAGCGGTTGCTAAAACGTAATACTCATCTGACATCATTTCAGGTTCAAGTGGTGTACCGTCTGGGTTGGTTGGTAGCTTATCTGACCAACCCTTTTCAAATTCTGTGTGGCATCTGGCAACTAAATAGTGTAAAACTAATTTTGGACCTGTCTTCCCTTCATTGTTTTCATCTCTAATTTCAGGATTCATATCTTTGACAATCTTACCACATAATTGGGCATACATTGAAGACCAATATGGTTCATCACAAGCCTTTAAGAAAATTTGTTCAATGACATTTTTTAGGGTAGCACCATCGGTTTCCCATTGTGATTGATTAGCAATATTTATAATATCGCTAGAAATTGTTTCGAATTTTTCTAAGGTCAATTTATTTAACAAGGATTTCATTTTTCTCTGAACTTCATCTTGTTCTAACAACTCCGTAACACCATCTGGAGCCATTTTCTTCTCAGTCTTTTTAGCTTTAGACTTTGGAACCCATCTATTAGCAGTTGGAACAAATGGAGCAACATCTTCCTTTGGTGGCTCAGGTTTATCATGATGGTAGTTATTACTACTTCTGTGAGTATCGCGTCTGGATTGATTTTCCATACGTTCACGTCTTGGAGTATAGCTTGATCTATTTGATTTTCTTTCATCAAATCGTTTGGAAGATTGTCTCTTAGAGTTACCTCTGGAATTTGACATATTATCTAAGTTTCTTAAAGAGCCTGCTCTTCCGCCATCTGGACCGCCAGCAAAATTAACTTTACCCTTTTGTTTATTCATGCTTGGTAAGATGACAATCTTAGATTGTGTAGTTTTGACCCATTCTTCATCTGGTTTACATCTGACTTTGTCTTTAAACTGTAATAAAAAAGTTGGACCGTAAGTATATTTGACATTAGGTTTCTTATACTTTTCATCTGGAGATTCAAGTTCACTTGGATATTTGAATTTATAGATATCTTCAATAGGAGAAGCTTCACTCAATCTCTTGATAAAAGTTGTCATTTCAACTAAATCATCATCTTCAATTGGCAGTTTTTCTTCTGTAACATCATCCTTCACTTCGGCTTCAGCTGTTTCAGTTGGCTTTGTTTCTTCAACTGATGCAGTGGTTTGACTTTCAGGTTGTGCTGTATTTGTTTCAATTGAAAGGTTTTCATCGGTTGTGGGTTCAACAGATTCATTATCATGAGCGTGTTGTTTTAATTTTAATTTTTCAGCGAATGTCATAACATGATTTTCACCCTTTTCTTCTGTGGCATCTTCTTCTTCGTCCTTGGCCTTTTCTGGTAATGGGGTTGATTCATGAACTTCGGGAGTTTCTTTAGCTTCAGGTTTAGTTTCACCTTCAGTCTTTACTTCTTGAACTGTGGTTTGAGTGGTTTCATTTTCTATTTCACTTTCATTACTCTTGGTTTCGATTTTAACACCAGACTCTAGTTGCTTCTTTTTATCCATAGCTAATTTACGTAGTCTAACTTGTTCTAAAAATGCTTTCTTATTCTTTTCAGCTTCAGTTTCTTCGGCCTTCTTTGGAACGGAGTCAGTGGCAGCGGCGATACTGGCCTTTGTACTTTCTTTTTCACTGACAGTACTCAGGGGAACCGTGTTCGTCTTCTGAGCATTAGAAGGTAAAGATGAATTCTTATTGGAGTTTGGAGATGGTGATTTATGAATTTGACTTAAATCCAGTTTTTCACCGGTCTTAGTAGTGATTTCGATTTTCATTTTCGGTGGTGATAGCACAGGAGTAATATGAGATAATATTGGGGAAGCTAAATTACTTGCAGTATTATTGTTTGAGTTTTGGCCGCTCATATTATTTGGAGAGGCTATTGGTGGTGATTGTGAGACAATTAATGGGACAGTAGAATTTAATGTTGCCATACCATGTTGGGGTGAGGTCATAGGTGGTGACATGTTGTTTGTAGCCATATCCATAGACATACCACTTGCAGAAGCCATTGCTGCGGCAGTGGCCATTTGTTGTGGAATGTAATACATTTGTGGGACATAATAGCCTGGCCAGCCCATATTTGGTTGTTGTTGGGCAGTGATTTCTTCAGTCATGTTATTATAGTACTGGGAATTGTTGAATCTACTCCCATTATTGTATCTGTTGGTATTGCTGAAACTGCCATTCTTGGAATTACTCCCACTGGTGTTCCCACTGTTATTATAATTGTTGGATCTATTCTTGTTATAACGAGAATATCCAGTACCATTAGGATTAGTTTTGCTATAATTGTTACTATAATTCTTTTGATATGGTTGTTTTTGTCCATTGTTATAGTTTTTATTTTTATTATTCCCTTGTTGACCTGGAACATAGTTGCTATTATCGCTATTATTAATGGATGTAAGTACTTCGGCAGGGTTGCTGCTTGTGCTTGACTTTGGAGTCGCTGGAGGAGTAGCAGCCGGCTGTGAGTTTCCTTCAGTCATGATCGATTAAATATTGTTATTAGAAGACTGACGACTGTGTCACGTATGGTTGAATCAGTATTTTTTGTTGTTGTGTTTTTTAAAAGCAATAAAGATACAGTCGAAAATCAACAAAAATGGTTATCAAATATCCTTATCAAGTAGAAATAAATATTCTTTGTACTTAATTGAATTCAAATCAGTGTAATTGGTTTCTTTAATAATAAAAAAACACGTTTGTCTATTCTATCTATTTAGGGCTTAGATGGAAGGTAAACTTGTATTTAAAAACAAAAGAAAACAGGAAAAAAATTAACTTGTATTAATCTAATTAATTTTTTACTATCCTTTCTAATGTAGTTAGTAATGAATTTGGTTACAATTAACTGCGTTGTGTGGTAGACTACGTTTAAGAGTCTGCTTAAACAGTTACAGTCTCGTAGTTGTTATTCTCAATCTATCCACTTTTTTTTTTTAATTAGTTTCAATTTCCAAATTTGAATGAAAATGAAAATAATCAAGAATTGCCCGGCTTATTTACTTTGAATTTATACATTCATTAAGAGGTACATTATATGAAAGATAGATATGTATAAATATAAATATATTGTATATGATAAGAATGGCTATTGATCACTTGAACAATTTGGCGGAGGAGATGGTGGTGTCGGTGTTTCTATTCATGACTTTACCGACGGCTAATTCGAAATCTTCTTGGGTGACATGTATTCTTCTTTCTCTTAGAGCGTACATACCGGCTTCGGTACAAACACCTTTAACATCAGCACCGGAACAACCGTTCATTTTCTCGGCAACTTTTCTTAGATTGATCCCACGGGTTAAGTTCATCTTACGGGAATGGATTCTTAAGATTTCTGTTCTTGAAGCGACAGTTGGTGGAGGGAATTCGATCTTTCTATCGATTCTCCCAGGTCTTAAAAGAGCAGGATCCAAGATATCTAATCTATTTGTAGCCATGATGATTTTGATGTTTTTGGACGTTTCGAACCCATCCAATTGATTCAATAGTTCCAGCATAGTTCTTTGTACTTCAGAATCACCACCACCACTACTTTCTACACGACTGGAACCGATGGAATCGATTTCATCCATGAAAATGATCGATGGAGCATGTTCACGAGCCATGACGAATAGTTCACGAACCATACGTGACCCTTCACCGATATATTTTTGCACTAATTCAGCCCCTGAGACTCTAATGAATTTACAATCTGTATGATGTGCTACAGCTCTTGCCAACAGAGTCTTACCTGTACCCGGTGGGCCATATAAGATAACACCCTTTGGTTGTGCAATACCTAAACTTTCAAACAATTCTGGATGTTTAACAGGTAGTTCGATGACTTCTTTAATTTCTTTAATCTGTTTAGTTAACCCACCGACCATATCGTAAGTGGAATCAGGGACTTTCTCCAACATCATTAATGACACTAATGGATCGGCTTTATTTTCTAGTACTTTATGTAGCATATACGAGTCACTCTTTAGACAAACACGTTGTGAGACTTTTAAATCCTTTATATTAATATCCTTAGCGACATCGACAATATATTTCCCCTCCGGTTGAACTTTGACCAAGACTTTTTTATCTGAGACCACTTTCAAAACTTCCCCCACATACGACCCTGGCTCTTGTAAGAGACGTAGTTCGTCCTTGATGAAACGAACTCTATCGTTAAGGATATTTCTTTGTGCTTCCAATCTTCTTAAATTTGCAGCTTTACGATTGATTTTCAATTCAGTTTCTTGAATCTTTTGTTCAAAATACGGTTTGATACCATTTTCATGCTGCGACACAGTATTATTAGCAATTAGTGTGGCACTCATTGTTAGGTTTGTGGTAAGTTGTTGGTGTGTTATTTTCTGTATGGGATTCGATAAGTTAAAAGTAGTTCTTTCTTTTTGCCACTTTTATCTTTTTTATTTAAATTATATTTATTTATTTTTTTGCTTACAATCTTTAATGAAATCGATTAAGAAACAAGAGACAAAGAGACAAAAAGACAACGAGAGTAGGCGGTTGAAGAATGGGTAAGAAACTTTTTGTCACTTGTGGAGCTACTGTGCCGTTTCCTCAATTAGTGGAATGCATAGTCTCTAAACAGTTTACAGAATTGGCCGCGAATCAATTTAACTATACTGAATTTGTTATCCAGTATGGGATCGGATATACAGAATCCTTTGAAAAATTGATCCACGATATATACGGGGCAGAGCCCATCCCTGTAGAAGATACTTGCAAATATGGATGTCCTCGAGTCGGCAGATATAGACTATTAGACGGCAAGTTGCTTATCCACGGATTAGAGTATTCTAGCAAGATCCAAGAGTTGATTCAAGACTCGGCGCTTGTTGTTTCGCATGCTGGTACTGGCTCTATCTTAGACGCTTTGAGAAGTGAAGGAGGCAAGGCGGGCAAGCCACTTATCGTAGTGGTCAACGACACGCTGATGGACAACCACCAAGAGCAGATCGCCTCTCGCTTTGAAAGCATGGGCTACATCGTCTCGTGCCACAGCAGCCTGGGTCAACTGACGCTGGCTCTGGCGAGTCTCGAAGACGGTTCGCAGTCGCTAAAACCCTTCCCTCAAGCACACAACGACGGCTTCGCCCGTCTCCTCCTCGAGACATCCCTGCACTGATCCATTTGCAGTAATGCCAAAGCAGCATTGCCATTTGCAGCATTGCCAATGCAACCCTGGCCTTCTCAATATGGCCCCCCCAACCCAAAGGATTAAGTTTGTTAAAGTTTGCCCACTATAAAAATTTTAAGGCGGACGGGTAATTTAGTATTGTGTTTTTTCTGGCAGTGAAAAATTTTTCAAAGCTTAAATAAATTGTATTTAATAAAGCGATGAGCATCTCATCTTTGGAAGCTATTTCTCTTTACTCTGTTATACTTTCTCTCTTTCTCTATCTCTTCTCTCAGTTATCCTTTTTTCAGAAAGAGACCAACCCAACTCACATCAATCAATATATCTATTATAATGGCTAAGGTTACTTCTAAGAAATCCACTAAGACTGCTTCCAAGGAAAAGCGTGAAGAAAAGGCTGCTGCCACTTCTTCCTCCGACTCCTCTTCTTCCTCTTCTTCTTCTTCTGAATCCTCCGATTCCGAATCCTCTTCTTCTGACTCCTCTGACGACGAAGAAGAATCCAAGAAGGAAGAATCCGCTTCCTCTTCTTCCGATTCTGAATCCGAAGATGAAGAAGAATCCAAGAAGGAATCTGCTGAAGAATCTTCCGAAGAATCTGAAGAAGAATCTAACGATAAGAAGCGTAAAGCCGACGATGAAGAATCCGAAGAAACTGAAGATTCTGAATCCAAGAAAGCCAAGACTTCTGAACCAGCTACTATTTTCGTTGGTAGATTATCTTGGTCCATTGATGATGAATGGTTAAAGAACGAATTCGAACATATTGGTGGTGTTATCTCTGCCCGTGTTATCATGGAAAGAGGTACCAACAGATCTCGTGGTTACGGTTACGTTGACTTCGAAGACATGGAACATGCTGAAAAGGCCATCAAGGAAATGCACGAAAAGGAAATTGACGGTAGAGCTATCAACTGTGATTTATCTACTTCTAAACCATTAACTAACAACGGTGCTGACCGTGCTTCTAAGTTCGGTGACTCTCCATCCGCTCCAAGTGATACTTTATTCTTAGGTAACTTATCCTTCAACGCTAACAGAGATGAATTATACGAAATCTTCGGTAAATTCGGTGAAATTGTTTCCGTTAGAATCCCAACTCATCCAGAAACTGAACAACCAAAGGGTTTCGGTTACGTCCAATATGCCACTCAAGAAGAAGCTCAAAAGGCTCTTGATACTGTACAAGGTGAAATGATCGACGGTAGACCAGTCAGATTAGATTTCTCCACTCCAAGACCACCAAGAGAAGATGGTGGCTTCGGTGGCCGTGGTGGCTTCGGTGGCCGTGGTGGCTCCAGAGGTGGTTTCGGTGGTGACAGACGTGGTGGTTTCGGTGGTGACAGACGTGGTGGCTTCGGTGGTGACAGACGTGGTGGCTCCAGAGGTGGTTTCGGTGGTAGAGGTAACTTCTCTGGTTCTGGTTCTAACAATGCTCCAATTGGTAGAGGTAGAAACACCGCTGAATTCTCCGGTAACAAGAAAACTTTTGATTAAACATATCAATAAAGTGTGCTTAAAAACTACATTCCTATAACTATATTATCTTATTATTATATATACATTCTCTGTACAATATATCTATAACATCCCCAAATAATTAAAAATTTTTAAAAAAATTGTTCTTCTTTCATATCTAATTGTAATAGGGAAAATACCTATTGATAAAAGCTTGATTATAGTATGATTAATTAAAAGTTTGATATCTTAAACTTAGAGGATATACTTTTTGAAAACACTTTTGTTATGTTTTTTTTATCATTTTACTATTGTAGTACTTATAAGAATCAAAATCAAAAAACTATGTATTATATACATATATGACGTAGAGTTTTTGTTACTATACCAACCGTTTGATCGCATGTAATTGAAAATGATGAAAGGTATATCCACTGATTTCTGTGAGCAACTATATCCTATAGATAGTGGTAATGATCATGGAAAGACAATAAGTTTCCATTTTATGTCGATGGCATTACATATCTTGTACTTTTAATATTATGTATATAAAATATGATGAAAACGATTACTTGATATTTTATGATCTTTCAATCAAATAAATATTAATACCTCTATTGTAAATTTACCAGATACGAATGGTCAAGTATCTATTTAAACGAGATGTGTGGAAGTGTCTTGGTTGTTATCTTGAAGCATACATTTATATAAAGTTACGTTATTTCTTACAAATATTTACTCTTTGTCCCAGCCAATTTTCAAAGCTTGTTGATAAGTTGGGTAATCGATGTACCCTTGAGAAGTCATGGTGTAGAAAGTATCTCTGTCATATTTGTTTAATGGTAACCCATCCTTCAATCTGTGTACCATATCTGGGGTAGCGATCCATAATCTACCATAGGCAATCAAGGTTCGGTCATCTTTGATCATTTCTTTGACGATATCTGGGTAATAAGCCAAATTACCGGCACGAATGATTGGACCCTTCCAAATTGAGTAAACAAAATCGTTGCTGGCCGCAGTGTCTGCACCTGTCCCCTCGGTCATAGATGGGTCGGTGACTCTAGGTTCGACTAAATGAATGTAAGCTAATCTTTTCCCCTCCTTGGCTCTCTTTTCCAATTCGCCAATAACATGAGCAAATTGGGCTAGGATCAATGGTTCAGCACTACCGGATTGAGCACCGAAAGTCCCCCATGGGGAGAAACGAATACCGACTTTTGTGTGACCCACTGCTGCAATAACGGCATCAACGACTTCCAAAGTGAAACGAGATCTGTTTTCAATGGAACCACCGTATTCATCGGTTCTGTGGTTGGAGATTGGGTCTAGGAATTGGTTTAGTAGGTAACCGTTGGCAGAGTGGATTTCCACACCATCGGCACCTGCGGCAATGGAGTTCTTTGCCGCATGGACGAAATCAGCAATGTGTTGCTTAATTTCATCTTTGGTTAACCCATGCTGTGGGTTGTTAGCCTTTAAAGCCTTTTGTTTCGTTTCTTCATTCATGTAGAGGTCGTCAGAGGCAGAGACATATTTCAAGCCATCCCTGGCTAAAATTTCTGGGGATGATTGTCTACCTAAGTTCCACAACTGGACGTAGACAAAGGATTTGTTGTCATGGATCTTCTTGAAGATCTTGGTCCATTCTGCGACTTGTTCATCGGACCAAATACCTGGGGCGTTGTCGTACCCACCTGCAGCCTTCGAAGTGATAGTACCTTCGGTGATAATAAGGGTCCCTGGATACTGGGATCTTTGGTTGTAGTATTCCGCAGCCCAGTCTTTATTAGGAACATTGCCGGGATGGTGAGCTCTCAAACGCGTTAGAGGTGGATAGACCGCACGATGTTGCAATTGCATATCGCCAATTTGAATTGGCTTGAACAAGTTGGTGTCCGCTAATGGGACAGGAGTGAATTTTTTAGAGAAGGGCATGATGTGTTGTGTTGTGTTGTGCCAGGGGTAACTTTACAAAGAAGACATCTCTTATCGATCTGTTCAAACCGGCCCAGTATTTATAGACTGTTGCAACGATGTCTGCCTTCGACATCGTCCAGTATTTATAGATTGTTGCAACACTAGCTGCCTTCAACAGCAACCAGATGACAAAGCAACGTTTTCAATGGTTCCACAGCGGCTAATACATACACGTTCGTTGCAGCAGTGGGGCAGCCACTGCCGAATCGGGAAACCGCACTACGTAATTTGTGAGCGTCCGAGGCAGCGACACTGGGTCTCTCGCAGTCGGACAGGCCAGTGCGCAAACGCGCAGTTTCGTTTGTCCGAGCCGCTGGCACCGGCACAGCTTGCAGCAGTGTCGAGAGGCAAGTGCAGTTTTATTGTGAACACTGGCACGATACTCGTACCAGCTTGGTCAGTGATGGATAGGGTCAAGGAAGATATTGTGGGGTGGTAAGACAGAGGTAAAGAGAGGACCGTGGTGTCGTGGGTATGTCTGCAATGCTGCCACTGTTAATCGAGATTCAATCGAGATCGCGTATATGGCCGGGGTATATGGGGTACACCTAGTGGGAAACCATTCAATGGGCAGTACAGTGGCCATTGACACATTTATGTCTAGAGCAAGATAATGACCTCTGCATGTACTATAAGACAGGAATGCCCTCAAGAGATCTAGTCTGGTTGCCTGTTTGAGAGTCTGATTGCCTGTTTTCCCAGTAAGAGTCTGTTTCGTTTCGCATCACAAGCAGCCATTTGAAACCGTTGAATGACGCCTCACACAATTGCCACATCACACCACCAGCAAGCAAATCAACTTGAAATCAACCCAAACATGAAAGAACAGTCTCAACTGTTTGTGTCTGTTTGCTATTGTTTGCCTCGAGAAATTTAATTCTTGGCAGCTTTTTTTCCAAAACAAAAAATTTTGAAGCAAAAAAAACACAACACTACGGTTTTTTGCCAAGATATTTTTTTTTTCATTCGAATACAAGCAATTTATGTCATGTTCCCGTCAAGATTGCCAGAGTTCTTCTCCTGAACGCCACTTTACACGAAGGAGGTAATCTTTTGATTCATTGTAAGCATCTGTGGTTGTATGCAACTGATATCATCATAAACAGTTGGCTCTATTCATTTGCACTTCTTTTTGGTTTTTTTATCACTTATAGGCTCCCAACTACAGGTAGCCAATCAGTATAACAACACAGTATGCCACTGCGGAACATTTGGAAACGGGCCAGTGGATCGACGAAAGACGCGGAGAGGCCAGTGTCCTCCCCGCAAGAAAGTGTATCAAACGCAAGTGTAGCTATTAATACTATTAATACTATTAACAGTAATAATAATAACACCTCGGCAAAGCATTGGGTGAGACAGTACTATCTGTCATTAGATGAACCACATCGTTTATATAAGCCAGGCGAGACGCTGTCCGGTGAACTGGTTTTGGAGTTGAAACGCGATATGGTAGACTTGAATCTCGACTTAATTCTATCCGGTCAAGTGAAAGTTAAATTGAGAAATGCCACTGGGACTGGGTTGAAATCTATGAAACCAGTAGATTTCTTGACCAAGAATACCACTATATATGGTAAACAGAATGAAAAGGGACTATCGGAGGGGGCTCATAAATTCCCATTTAAATTGAAACTTCCGTCAAAGCGTCATTTATACAATGAAATCAAATTCGAAAGAGGTAAAGTTGAATATTCATTGAAATCTACATTATCGTATTTATCCAAGACTTCAACTTCCAATGCTTTAACTCAGTGTGAAATACCATTACATGTCTTTGTACCGTTGGATGTTTCGCCGTATGCATCAAAACACAGAAATAAAACGGTCGTCTTACAATCTTCCACTCCCTCACTTGCCATGACAACAAAACCAAAATCACATATCAGTGAAGATGTAGCCTCGTCCACTTTCACACAGACTTCTGCAAACTCATCCTCGTTTAATGTATTAACTAAACCCACTGAAGTGCAAGACGGGACAATAATACCGAAAACTGTGAGGATTTCTGTCTCTATACCGCAATCAGGTTATGTTATCGGTGAATCTATCCCTATAACAATCAACTTACAGCATTATAAAGAATATTTCCATTCAAGTGGGGTCGTAATTACTTTGGTAAGAATATGTAGAGTCGGTTCAGTAGAATCAATGAATATGGAAACTTTTAGAAAAGATGTTTGTCAAATTGTGTCTCCATTGGTTGTAGACGATTCAACAAATTTTCAATCAATCAAGACTATCCCATTACGTATCCCACAAGATTTGTTTGCTACATTCACCACAAATAGAGACGATTTGTTCAATTTCACATATTATGTCGAGGTACTAGTCAATTTGTCTCGTAAAAATCAAGTCATCACAAATAATAATGTTTTACTATCAAATGGTGGTAACTCAATATCTTCTTCTTCATCGTCACATAATAGATTATTGAATTCAACACATACAATTGAACAACAATCAAAAATGTTTAGAGCTAAATTACTCCCAATGATGTTAGAAAATGATGATATCACTGTCGATACTAACGGTAATGATACAGGTTCATCATCACATCCAATGGAAAACCAAACTATCTTTAACGATGACGATATGATTAATGTGGAAACATTGAAAAGACAAAGAAATATTACTGGTATGTCAATCGAATTGATCATTGGTAACGTTAGAAATATACCAACCACATACGCTGTACCGCCTCAATCACAACAACAACAACATCAACAAGTATCGCCACCTTCCTTTCGGGAACCTTTACCCTCATACACACTGCCAAGTGACACTATACAGCAAGATTTGGTCAATGAATCAATTCGTCGTAACGAGGACAAACAGGATTTAGAACACGAAAGATTAGCCACCATGGAATCTGAACCTCCTGATGTCTATTGATTTAGTCATCTATATAACGTCACCCTACACTATGTACTATTTACCATTTATAAACAATCATCACATCTGCATTCAAAATAAGTTGTCGTTTTCATTCTTCCCTCTCACACTTCACTAATTGCCCTCTTTCATAACTTAAAAATTTTTTTCAATCTTTAAAACGTAACAAACCCAGCTTTAAAGTAGAATAAGCTCATCTCATAAAATAAATCAATATTAAAGACACCAAACTAATTAGGAATATTACATATAATGAACGTGCAAGATAGAAGAAGAATACTGGGACCAGCTGGTGCTAAACCATTAGTCTTTGCAAATTCTGAAGCTAAAGTGGAAAATTTAAAAGAGACTACAGTGGGCAAAGACTCAACCATTTCTTTACAAAAGGGTATAATCTCGAACTCTAATGGGTCCAGTATAGTTGAGACTGCAGGGATCTCGCTGTTAACCTCCGTTTACGGTCCAAGAGCTACTAGATCGATGTCCTTTGAACCTCGTGCCACATTAAATATCATTCTGCAAAGTAATAAATTCGATACATCAAATTTGAAAGAGATAAGTAACTTCTTAATCTCTGTACTTCAGTGTTGTGTATGTCTTGAGAAATATCCTAAATCTGGTATTGATTTGTTCATCAATTTTAATATTGAAGATGAAGATGAATTAGTTCAATATATTCCAATTATGATCATGGGTTGTATGATTGCTTTAATTGATGCTGATATTGAGGTCAGTGATATAATTGGTGGTACAACTATTGATCACACTGCTATTTGTTTAGGTCAAAATGGTGATCAATTGTTGGGGTTATGGAAGGATCCATCTGCCAATTCAAACGAACAAGAATCCCTGGAATTAACTGAAATCATTCAAAAATGCCAAGAACAATATTCTTCATCAAGACAACAACTTATAGAATTTATATCAAATTTTTAAACTATGTATTAATATACTAGTATTTATATATACTATACAGTACTATATAATACCAAATTCTCCTTTCATTACCTTTTGCTTTAAATCCCACAAGACAGATTTTTCATTATCTGGTAATACATTTATATCACTGTCAGTTAATTGTAAAACTTGCCTTAATAAATCCTTTTGTCTCTGTAATTGTTCTGGATCAGAGGATAATGCTATTTCTTCTTTGTTTGATGTGGCAACGTTACTGTTGTTACTACTGGCTGCCAATTGTGTTAGATCATCAACTTGACAGATACCATTAGTTAATAGTAATTCAGCGATCACATACGTCAATTGAGGATACTCTTTTATTAGTTGTAATGCCAATTGAGGCTCTTGACGACACCAGTCCTGTAATGTACGTAAGAGATGTAATTGTTTATCCTTATCATATTTTGCCAACTCACTAGAAATCATCATTGCAGGTGTGGTCATATTAATATTAACGTCCACACCTTGAGGCAAACTTGGAAACATCATAGGTCCCTCGTCGTTTTCAGCTTCACCATTGGCGATATTTGTGTTGTTATTATTATTGTTGTGGTTAACACCAGATGAGGAAGAGTTCGAAATATCACTATTACTAGAGTAACCACATTTCAAGAATCTGTTCCCCAAGGGGTATCCATTCAAATTACGAACTGCAGAGGCACTAGACTCCAGATCTTTAAATTCAATAAAGGCATAACCCTTGGATTTCCCTGTCGTTGGGTCAAACATCATTCTTAAATTTATAACTGGGCCAACATTATTACATAAATCTAGGATTTGTTGTTCTGTTTGATCGTATGGAATAGAGCCTAAATATACCACTCTGGATGGTGGGTTGTTTTGATTGGAGTTCATCTTGGTGGGTTGCATTCGTTACTAAAGTTCTCTTCATAATGTCAAGTGAAAAATTATTTGATAATTAAATATTTCGATGAATTAAAACAAATATTTAATATCAAGCAATTCAAATATCACTCATCACCAAAACAGTAAACCATTGCGAACACAGACACAGACGATGCTAGGCTCCAAAGAAGTTTTAACCCTGGTGAAGAACTTGGAAAAGAACAAGTCCAATGATACTGTTGTGGTGGAAATTTTGAAACAACTAGAAACTAGTGTTGTCCCAACTGAGAAATTACTTAGAGAAACTAAAGTTGGTGTCGAAGTGAATAAGTTTAAGAAATCTAGCAATGCTGAAATAGCTAAACTAGTAAAGAGAATGATTTCTTCATGGAAGGATGCTATCAATAAAAATAAGCAAAAGGCCAGGGTCCAAGCTAAGGACAAAGACAATGGCGACTCTGCCACTTCCACTTCAACTGCTACTGTTGCAGACTCCATGCATAAGAAACCTGATGCCACTGAGAATTCCCCAAGAAAAGAAAGCAAGTTCCACTCTTCTAAGCCTCGTAGTGCCAAGAACGACGGTGTTGTCACTACTATTTATAGCGACAAACTAAGAGATTCTGTCATTAGAGCTCTTTATGATGCTTTAGCCAAAGAAAGTGAACATCCACCAAACCATATATTATCTATTGCCATCGAAATTGAGAAGGAAATGAATAAATTAAACAATCATATTAATGCAAATAAACAGTATAAAGAGAAATATAGAATTATTTATTCCAACATTATTTCTAAGAACAACAAAGAATTGAAGTTTAAGATCACTAATAGTGAAGTTTCACCAGAATTTTTAGTTACTTGTGATCCAAAGAAGTTAATGCCAGAGCATTTACAAAAAGAACTAGAAGAGATTCATAGAAAGAATTTATTCAATGCTCAAGGTGCTACTATAGAAAGATCTGTTACTGATAGATTCCAATGTGGTAAATGTAAAGAAAGGAAAGTTTCTTACTATCAATTACAAACTAGATCTGCGGATGAACCTTTAACTACTTTCTGTACTTGTGAAGCTTGTGGTAACAGATGGAAATTCTCTTAAGTTCAGCAAGTCCCCCAAAAAAAAAACATAAATAGAACGTATTCTTACAATTGTGTAGGATAATACCTGATTTGGTATTATCTAAATGTATAACTACCGATAAATAAATAAATAAATAAAATAGAATAAAACAAAATAACATCAAATAATATAACATGAAATAAAATAAAACAACTTTAATGTAGAGTTTATTTTTGTTAGAAACTGGACCAATTCCAATCTACAGGTACTGATCCAGCAATACTGTCTTTTCTCTTTCTATTTCTATTTGGAGCATTAGCATACTCCTGGTTTTGTTGGTTTATTATTAACTGTCTTGGCTGTGAGCTTTGTTTCAAGGTATCATTTTCATTTTGACTATCAGTGATAAACTGTTGAAATTGATTATAGCAAAGATCACAAACTTTTGATAGAAATTTCTTCCCCAAGTATTTTTGATCAGTAAATTGTGCGTCAGAATTTAAAAACAACTTCCGTTGCAAATTCCTATGACAAAATATTTCACCACAATGTCTGCAATGATGTTTCCTCTCCCATAAAGAAAACTGAATATGACATTTTTTACAATTATCTCTCATTGAATCTGGGACCCAATGAGAGGTTCTAATACACTTGGTTGAATTTAAGTGTAAGTGTGTCATGGGAGTCATTGATCTAATTGGTATTGGAATTTGTTGTCGACTATAATTTGAAAGTGGGAGGTCCATACTTCTTGACATGTTATTTATACTATCATTTTTAATGTTATTATTATTAATATTTTTACTCGAGATATATGGTGAGGAAGATGAGGACATCGATGAGGATAATGATTGTGAAATGGATTGTGGTATATTGATATAATCATCGTTGGTTAAATTGGTTTCCGATACATTTCTTAACACTGCAGGAGTATACATTGGTCTCTTTGGATTATTAATTTGTTTAATAAATTGTGTTGGAATATTTCTTGTTTGATTACTCGACAGGTGTGATGTTGCAGATATTGGCACACCTTGTTGTGGTTGGGCAGAAAAGGAAGGTGGTGGAGGTGTTTGGGCAGAGGTATTGCTCTTGCTAAAAAGAATCGATGAAGATGAAGAGGGTTTCATTATTGATCTTTGTCCATTGATGGGTCTTGACAAACCATTTTTACCTTGGATTAAAAGATGCTGTTGTTGTTGTGCCTGCTGCTGTTGCTGTAGTTGCAGTTGTCTTAACTGAACAGTCTGTTTCCGATTCTTAAATGTTTCTGTAGATGATATAGAACTTGAAGATGATGAAGAAGAATTTGTAGTTGTAGCGCCCATTGTGGTATTTAAAAATGAAGATACTTGTTTTATTCCACCAGATACTGAAGTAGAATTTGATCTTGATGATGCAAGTGTTGTCGTGATTGGAGGTGGCTGCTTTGACACTGGTAATTGTACTAAAGATTCCCCCGAAACCTCAGGTGTAGGGGTCGCTGGTTCTAGTTGTCTTGAAGAATCTGAATTTGACACAAAACTGGGGGAATTGTCATTATTAATCTTCAAAAATGACAATTTTCTCAATGCCTGTTGTGTCAAGTCACTAGATTTATGATTCTCATCCTCAGTATCATTATCGTCTGTCTCGTAAGCATCGTCAGCAATATCTTGACTGTTACTGCCATTGTTTGGTCCGCCCAAAGTATCGCCTCCAGAGGTAAATGGCATTTTGACACCGATATTACTATTCTGTAACGATGTAGCACTGGTCTTCTGCTGGTGTGGTCGCAAACTTACCTGTGAAGAGCCCATACTATTTGCATGATTCCTACATTTAATGGAGGTTCTAAGTGTCTTTGAAGTCAAATTACTTTTCAGCGAAAGGGATGAAAGCACACTTTGTTCAGAGGTGCGTCTCACCGGAATAACTTTATTGAATGAGATACCTTCAGTCTTCTGGCTCATTAAATGATTATGTGTTGATAGCAGTGGTTCTTCTTGGTCGAGCTTTGCTGTCGTTTTGCATGTAAACCTTTCTTTACAGTGAAGTTTGATGTTGAAATAAGATCTCGGTTTAAAGATTTGACATATTATGCAGTACTCAAGTTCAGTAAAGAAGGCCATACAAGACAGCGTATACATGTGTTTGACTATTTATATTTGTGTGTATATATGTATTAGGCTAGCACAAGGTAGCAAGTGCTATATGAAGTTGCGATTCTTACGTCTGCTCCCCATCAGGCATTGCTAGCAGGCGACTACACGTGAATGCCGGCATTGGCCTACAATTCCCCCCGGTGCCAATTGGCTTGAGAGTCGGTCTTGAACATGTTCTGTCACAGCTTCCAATCACAAATGCCACCATAGTATTGCACACGCATCGAAGTGATGCCCCCTAGCCATTTATATCTTCTCTGTCTATTTCTGTCTCTGGGCTCAAGAAGTTTCAAATTCTACTTGAAATATATTGAAATTTATTGAAATTAAAATATTTTAAAGAGAACAACGCTACTTTTGAACAGGTGGGAACACAACAAAACAAAGAGCCACACACAACTCAATTGAACGCCCCCCATTTGCAATGTCTGATGTTGTTGTTGATGCTGTTGATTCTGCCATTGGCACTGCGTCCCGTGCCGAAACAGGCGGGAAGAAACTTTTAACTACAAGGGAAAAGAACTCTGTCCACTGGGTTTTGCAATCAGTGAAAATACTCATTTGCGTGTCTTTAATAGTGGCTGCTGTCTCTTCAAGACTGTTTGCCGTGATCAAGTTCGAATCCATCATTCATGAATTCGATCCATGGTTTAATTTTAGAGCTACCAGAATTCTAACTGAATCGTCATTTTATCATTTTTTAAACTGGTTTGATTCTCGTACCTGGTACCCTCTAGGTAGAGTCACTGGTGGTACTTTATACCCAGGTTTAATGACCACCGCTGCAATGGTCTGGCATGGTCTTAGATGGATTGGGTTACCTGTGGACATTAGAAACATTTGTGTTATGTTTGCTCCTGCTTTCTCCGCCATCACTTCGTGGGCTACTTACGAATTAACTTGTGATATTAAAGATTCTCGTGCAGGTTTACTTGCTGCTGCATTCATGGCTATTGTTCCAGGTTATATTTCAAGATCTGTGGCTGGTTCCTATGATAATGAAGCCATTGCAATTACTCTTTTAATGTTAACTTTCATGTTTTGGATCAAAGCCATCAAATCCGGTTCCATTTTAAATGCCATGGGTGCTGCTTTGTGTTATTTCTATATGGTTTCTGCTTGGGGTGGGTACGTCTTCATCACCAATTTAATTCCATTCCATGTGTTTTGCTTACTTTTAATGGGGAGATACACTTCTCGCATTTATGTCGCTTATAACACCTGGTTTATTTTAGGTACCGTGGCTTCTATGCAAATCCCATTTGTTGGCTTTTTACCAATTCGTTCTAATGATCATATGAGTGCCTTGGGTGTCTTTGGGCTTTTACAAATTGTCGCTCTTGGTGACTACCTTAAAAATAAATGGAATAATCCAAAGAGATTTAGACCAGTCATGTTTGTTTCTTTGATTTTCATCTGTGTCTTTGGTGTAACTTTATTAACTTTAGCCACTTATTTAGGTGTCATTGCTCCATGGACTGGTAGATTTTATTCTTTATGGGACACAAATTATGCCAAAATTCATATTCCAATCATTGCATCAGTGTCAGAACATCAACCTGTCGCATGGCCAGCTTTCTTCTTTGATACTCACTTCTTAATTTGGATGTTCCCAGTAGGTGTTGTCTTATTGTTTTTACAATTAAAGGATGAGCATGTCTTCATTATTGTCTACTCTGTGCTATGTTCATATTTTGCTGGTGTAATGGTTAGATTAATGTTAACATTAACCCCGGTCATCTGTATCACTGCTGCTGTCGCATTATCCCAATTATTTGACGTTTATTTAAATTTCAGTGATTTATTCAATATGTTACAAAATGACTCTACTCCAACTCGTCCAACTTTAACTAAATTTGTTACTAAATTGGTTGTCTCAGGTTCTTTCATCTTTTACTTATTCATGTTTGTTTATCATTGCACTTGGGTAACTCAAAATGCTTATTCTTCCCCAAGTGTTGTTTTACCATCAAGTACACCAGATGGTAAATTAGCATTAATTGACGATTACAGAGAAGCCTACTATTGGTTACGTATGAATACTCCCGAAGATAGCAAAGTTGCCGCTTGGTGGGATTATGGTTATCAAATCGGTGGTATGGCTGATCGTACTACTTTGGTGGATAATAACACATGGAACAACACACATATTGCTCTTGTTGGTAAAGCCATGGCCTCCAATGAAACTCGTGCTTATGAGATCCTTGACGAATTGGATGTTGATTATGTCCTTGTTGTCTTTGGTGGTGTGTTAGGTTTCGGTGGTGATGATATTAATAAGTTTTTATGGATGATCAGAATCAGTGAAGGTATTTGGCCAGAAGAAGTTAGTGAAAGATCTTTCTTCACTGCTAATGGTGAATATAAAGTGGATTCATTAGCTTCACAAACTATGAAGGACTCGATTATGTATAAGATGTCCTACCACAATTTCCCAGAATTATTTGGTGCTAACGGTGGTATGGATCGTGTCAGACAACAATTAATCAGATCTGAAGATGTTGGTGAATTGACCAGATTCCATGAAGTGTTTACTAGTGAAAACTGGATGATTAGAATTTACCAATTGAATGAAAAAGATAATGAAGGTAGAGATGGTAAATTCGTGTCTACTCCAATGATTTCCAATGCCAAGGCTTCCACCGGTGGGAGAAGAAAGAGAAATGGTGCTGCTGTTGGCCCATCTGAATTACGTATTTGAGGAGATTTGCTCCATTTTATTACCATTTTATCTATATATGTATCTATATATATATACCATACACTCAGCAATACATACTTTTTATTATTAAATTTATAAAGGTTTGGCAAGCTTTTCATTAGTGGTTGGTTCAATCACTTTGTCTCTTATGAATAATTGGTTAACAATAAATTCAATGGTAGAGATAACAGTGTTTAAAGCCCAACACCAGATACCCAACGAAACACCAAAGGAGATGAAATTATTTTCGGTGGATAAAGTTTGTGGGTGGATGGTACCGTGTCTAATCCAATTTAATGGAGCCAGGGCAACAAACAAAAACCCATTGTGCCAAACACCGTTGATAACAGATGGAAACACTTGGTTAGAAGGTAATCTGTAAACAATAGATTTACCCTTCCATAATTTGAATAGTAAGAATGGGATTGTAATGACTAGTTTATTTAGTTTATTCCATAAACTAATTTTACTCTTATTAAATTGGATTAAATTTTCCTTCAATTCACCAATTTCTTTCTTCAGTTGATCCAACTTTCTGTTATTCTTAGTCCATTGAGCGTAATTGTCTTGGGCAGAGATTGAATTGTTGGTCTCTACAAGAACTGTTTGTTCCTTCAACTTGGTGGTTAATTGTGGGAAGTATGGATTAAATTTATTACACACACGGTTCTTCCATTCTTCAGGCATATAAGAGTTCAATTGGGATAGCGTGGTAAAGATCACGGCAATGATGACAATTGAATAATCTTCCATCGTTGACAGTTCGTTTGGGAGGACTTCTATTGAGGTGTTGTTGTCTTTTGTTTGTTTAACTATAACCTTAACGATAATAATCAGTTTATATTTAAAGATGAAATGAAAAAATTTTATTAGTTATTAACCGATTCCTTTACCAAGTACGAAACACATCAAGACAAACGCAAACAAATAACGGATTCAAGCATCCACGTATAATAATGTCATCAGGAGAAGATAGCGGTAGTTACGATGAATGGATCCCATCTTTCTGTTCTCGTTTCGGCCACGATTATTTCTGCCAAGTGCCTGCAGACTTCATTGAAGATGATTTCAACATGACCTCTCTGGCTCAAGAAGTACCGCATTATCGTAGAGCTTTGGATCTTATCCTGGATTTAGAAGCCATGAGTGAAGATGAAGAGCAAGG
Source organism: Monosporozyma servazzii (assembly GCA_033807795.1). NCBI lineage: Eukaryota > Fungi > Ascomycota > Saccharomycetes > Saccharomycetales > Saccharomycetaceae > Monosporozyma > Monosporozyma servazzii. The sequence continues at coordinate 592,408 of CP138597.1, read as the reverse complement.
TTCTGCCACTGGTAACGGGGTCAAGGATAGTTCAGGGGAACTGGCGAATCGTAGTATCATTGAGCATGCAGCAGAACAATTATACGGTCTAATCCATGCTAGATTCATCTTAACCAAGCAAGGGTTACAGGCCATGGCTGAGAAGTTTGATCACAAACAATTTGGTACCTGTCCACGGTACTACTGTTCTGGTATGCAATTATTACCATGTGGGTTAAGTGATACCGTTGGGAAACATACTGTTAGACTTTATTGTCCAAGTTGTCAGGATTTATATCTACCACAATCTTCAAGATTTTTATGTTTAGAAGGTGCATACTGGGGGACTAGTTTCCCTGGTGTGTTTTTAAAGCACTTTAAAGAGTTGGAAGACTATGTGGAACGTAAGAGTAAAGAATCCTATGGATTAAAAGTATTTGGCTTCAAAATTAGTGATGAAGCTGCCTCGGGTCCAAGAATGGGTTGGTTAAGACAATATCCATCGACTGACGCTGAATGGGAAGAATTTAAGCAATGTGAGTTTGAACAACCAACTGTATGAATATGAAGTTCTTATTCTTTGAATATTTAGAAGGAATATAAGATATTATATATATAATGTATACATACGAGTAACGATAAATCGATAACTGAAAGAATTAATGGTGCAATTCTAAGCGTGAGCCAGGGGTCCATTCTTTAATTTCTTCAGCTAAATTGGACCAATATTTCAACTCAACAGTGGTGGATACGGCACCATCATAATCCTCAGATGCAAATTGTTTATCTAAATTTTCGATCAAATCACTCATCCTCTCTTGGTTTTTTTTGCCAATGGCCTTAACCTCTTCTTCAGTTTCACAATCCATCAATGATTCGTGGACATCCATGATATTGGACAATAAAGCTGGGTCACTGTTAGTTGCTTGTCTTGAAACCTCGTCATTAGTTAGATCGATATCCTTCATGCATCGAATCATATATTGAGCCCTAGATAATGGATGCGACAGCACATTGTATGCTTTATTCAACTGAGCAGATGCATCTTCTTTGTTTGCACCACTTCCTTGTGGTGCCACAGCTACATCAGGGTGTACTTGAGCTTGCAGTTGTCTGTATTCCTTTCTTAATGAGGATGGATCTAGCTGCCATTGTGGGGTTCCCTTGGGGAAAGTTCGAGGAAAACATTGGAAAAATGTCTTTTGGGACATCCATCTACGTGATATCAGTCTTTGTAACATGCTTGGATTGAGTATGCTCTGTCTTCTTTGCAACGTTCACTACTTCTTTGGTAGATTTCCTTTAAAGTGGATTTTATTTAAAGATATTCTTGATAAAGGATTAGAGATATAACTTTCACACCGCCCATTGGCATCTACATCTAGAACAAACAGAGAGCAGCCCACCAACAACTACAAGTCAACATGGATTTATCTAAACGTCTTATCATCACCCAGCCAATGTATTTCAGTGAACCTTCTGAAAAATGTGGGTATTGTCATGGAAGTAAACAAGACGAGTCTCAATTTTATTCATTGCCATCGTGGGAAAAATCTACTGATGCTGAGGGTGCTACCGACCACTATAACTGTACACTTGGGTTCCAAGCTGAATCCATATCTATTGAAGTATATGACAAGCTTTGTAACAATGGGTTTAGACGTTCTGGTAAGTTTTTATATAAGCCAGATTTATTAAGATCATGTTGTAGATTATTTACCATTAGAACTCAACCTGACCAAGTCAAGTTGACCAAAGAATTGAAGACTTGTGTGAAAAGATTTAGCAAGTATGTCAGTGATGAGCCTGCACAACAAGCTCCAAAGAAGAACAACAAAAGCAATGCGCCATTCGACTATCGTGAAATTATCACAGACGCTCAATTAAACTCAAAACGCTTCTATTCTAAATTAGAGCCTGCTACATTTACTAAGGAGAAATATGAATTGTTTGCTAGATATCAAGAAGCTATTCATGATGATTTTAAGCATAGCGAGTCTGGTTTCAAAAGATTTTTATGCGATTCTCCATTTAATGAAGATGTGGTTCAAGGTACTAAAGAAGAATGGGATTCATTGAATGCGATCCTTTCCAAAGATGGAGAAGAGGTCACCCCTCATAGATTGGGCCCTGCTCATGAGTGCTATTATTTTGATGATAAATTGATTGCCATTGGTGTCATTGACTTCCTACCAAGTGGTATTTCATCGGTTTATTTCATTTATGATCCAGATTATAAGCATTGGTCCCTAGGTAAATTAAGTGCTTTGAAAGAATTAACATTATTATCGCGACTAAAATTACCATATTATTATCTGGGCTATTATGTGGAAGATTGCCATAAGATGAATTATAAAGCAAGTTATGGTGGAGAGTTATTAGATATTGTTAATTTGGAATATATCTCATTGAACCATTTAAAGGAGAATAATATTTTAGATGGTGGGAAATTATTTGTTATGAATCATGATAAAGATACTACTAATGAGTTGAGCATGAATAATGCATTGAAAAAATCTGGTAAAGGTGTATATCAATCTATGGTTGAGCTAGATCAATTAACAAATGTTGCAGAACAAATATATGGATCACACCCGACTAAAGGTGCCTTTGCCGCTTTACCACAGGCTGTAGAAGATTTACAAGAGCTGGGGATTCGCTACACCTTGGATTCAAGAGAAGATATCTTCGATTTTGTCAAGGATAAAAATAAGAATGATGAAGAATATAATGAAAGTGTCACTGCTTCTGAAAATGAACACGATGATGAAGAGATTGATCCGAAACTTAAATTCCCCAATGTCGTTCCCGGTTTAATTCCTTTGCCAGAATTGCGTACTATGGTGGCAGAAAATCAATTAAGCGAATTGAATGGTAACTTATTCCTTTTTGATCTAGCCATCCACAGAATTAGGCCCGTTTTTGACATCCTAGAAGAGTCTCCACAGACATTGATGATGGTTTGCAATCTTGTCAGAGTCTTAGGCTTGGAATTGACCAAGCAATGTCTGGTCATCATCACTTAATCGGTTGATTTCACTAATCATCCTATCTTTTTCTCTTTATTACTACGGTGATTGTAATTTTTTTCTCAATGAAAAAAATTTGGTTAAAAAAATCCAAATTTCATTAAACAAGAAGCTGATCTTTTCATCTTATAGCTGAGTCGACACGACAAACCCACTCCCATTTAGCCACAACATTAACGATTTCTCCTAATGAGTTCTATTGAAGATGTGGTGGCATTGATTGATGCTCTTTACTCAAAGCAACATAGCTCTCAACTTGATGTCAATGAAATCCAATCGAAATTACAAGAAATCCAAAAATCATCGGATGGGTTGCCATTGGCTCATGCCCTGTTATCTAATCCGTTGTATAGCAGTAACGTGCGTTATTTTGGGGCTTTATCACTGACTGTTCAATCAAATTTAGAATCAGCTAAAATAAATCGTAATGAACTACTAAGATTGAATTTATTACATTTAACAATGTTGGCTCATGGTTACGTGGAAAATCCGTCTCAACATGGTGGGAATTATATAACAATCAAAAAGTTGATGTCCAATTTATCTTTATTGTTTCATGACATTAATGAAACCGAAACTGATTCTCTTACCACTGAAACAACTGGATTGATTACTGAATGGTGGAACCCGATCAATACATTCGTTCGGTTATTGTCTCATGGAAACCAAATTACTGAATGGGCTCATATTGATGTGCACGCGAGAGATGCTTTGATTATGCAATCTTTGAACGCTCAGTTACCATATCAAGATCTGATTTCATTCGTTTCTTCAAATGCTCGTTATAATCAATTATTGTTAACATTCACTGAGATCATTGTTGAAGATTTGACCAAGTTGCAAACAAGAAGACATTCTACACCTAGAATTAATGAAATTGTACATAAACATTTATATATTACTACCATGGCATTATTAAACCTGAATTTAACATCTACACCTGTGGATCAAATTGATGAGACTATCTTCAAAACTGTTTCCGCATGGGTTTCTTACGTCTCTTTAACAAGGAATGGTACTGTATCGATGGATCTCTCTGAATTGTTTCAAAATCTGATTAATTTAATGTATCAATCTAATGATGATACGGATTCATTTAATGTTGCCGAGAAGATTAGCTCTATTTGGTCTTACATTTTTGCCAACGATCCAACTCTTATGAATTATGAATTGCGTGAGCAAATTGAAGCTACTTTCTTAGGTGTGACCAGGTCAGGTAATGCAGATGTTTCGAAGAATCAGTGGCTGTTACAATATATGAATCATTTGGTCACTAATGAAATGGTTACTGAATTAAAAGAACTATCAACTTGCATTGTGGACTTCCTTCAAATTAATAACCTGGATCTATGTAATAAATTGTTTGCCAAGACAGCACACGATGAAAGGACTATTCAACAATACATCAAGGTGCTTTTGCAGTTGACAAATTTTCCATTATTGCCAGTCTTACAGGAATCCTTTTCAATTAGAATGGTTGACTTTTGGTTAGATTTAGCTGATTCGTATTTGAATTTACCAAATGAAATTATGTCACCAAATGCCATAAACATTGCTGTAGATATCTTTCAGCAAATCATTAATATATACTTACCAAAGATTTCCTTATTAAATAAACAAAAAATTATTGAAGACGGTAATGATGAGACATTAATTCATGAATTTGAAGACTTTAGATCAGCAGTAACTGATTTAACTCAATCATTATGGTCTATCTTAGGCAACGAGCACTTAACAAATGTCCTTATTGCTGGTATTGGATCTGGCGATGCTAGTAAGATTGTTACTAATGGAACTGATTTCTCTAGTTATTATCAAATTGAAGCCATGTGTTTTCTATTGAATAATATTCTTGTGGATATGGATTTATCCACAAGCCCATGGATCATTAGTATTTTGCCAAAGAATCCATTCTTTATCCAAAACATTCTGCTTCTGTTTAAGACTGGTTTGACGATGGATCAACAAAATTCAAACAATAGCCTGTTGAAACTTGATTTTATTAGGTCCTCCTCCAGTTTAATCGGCGCCATTTGTGGTTATTTCAATCGTGATCCAAAAGAATTGGACTCGTGTGTAGAAGCATTGTTCCAAGGGCTGGAAGCATGTACTACAAGAACTGCTGCTAATAAGATTAATAATGTTTCAGAAAAGATCAAGGAAATCGACGATACATTAGAAGTTATTGTGATTAAAACTATTGCCAATTTATGTGATATCTGTCGTAAACAATTGGCTAATTACTTGGTTCATTTCTTTAACATTTTCAACAGCTTACTACAATATGAAAGTAACGTTTCGCAATTCACTAGAGGGAAATTAGCTAGATGTATTGGTTATATTATTGAATGTCAATATGATTTAGGTCCTGAAAATCAAGCCAAATATATTGTTCAATTCCTTAATATGATCAATGGATATGTTGACACATGTTTAAGTTCTGAACCATCATCTATCACTTCTCAGCAGGTCGATTATATCCACACTATGCTAGAATGTATATCAGAATTTGGTTCATCCATGATCAATAACACTGAAAATGAAAATGAAACTTTATTACAACAATTACCACAGTATCAACAATTTTGGGCGGCTGATCCATTAGGATGCCGTGCTAGGGTCATGGGTTTAATTGAAAAAATTTTAGCCAACCCAATTTATAGCACAACTTCAAGCTTTATTGAAGTCTCCTGCCTTGTTATTAGGTAAGACGTTATCTTGAATTAAAAGATTAGAAAATGTATCCCACCACTACTATCCCCAATATATTGCCAACGATCCAGATTATATTACAAGTCCACGATTAATTTCCTCATTAGTGTCTTAGATGCTAAACCTGCGTTGGTCATTAATTCACCAGAATGGATAAATTTCATTCTACCAACTTTTGTCAAGTTGTTGCCATCTAATGAGAAATTCACTATCTTTGCTGTTACTAAATTCTGGACTAAAATAGTGAATAACAGAAAATACACTCAAGATGACTTACAAGTAACCAGGCAACAACTTGGTATGATTGGGTCAGAATTAGTATATCAAACAATGTTTGGTATTTACAAGACACAAAGATCTGATTTAAATAGTTACACCGATTTGCTAAGAGCATTGGTTGCTAAATTCCCAATGGAAACTAAAGCATGGTTGATTGAAGCGTTGCCAAAGGTATGTAATAATCCAATAGTTCATGAAAAGTTTATCAATAAACTATTTATAACAAGAGGGAGCAGAGCTGCTGGTAATGTTATTTTAACCTGGTGGTTGGATGTTACCTCGTTGCCGTCTTATTAGATTGAATAAAGAACAGAGTATATATATATTGGTTTGTGTGTTTCAAAAGATGTGTATGCATTTATGTATAAGTTTATAAAACTACATTATTATAGAAATAAATGAAAATACATTGAAAAATGATTGATAGTGATAGTAATGTTGTCTTTAGATAAGCAAAATATCCAGTAGAACCGCACTGACCTATTTATATAGGCAGATACAACCTTATTGTGATTGTGTATAGAAAGATATCATTAGATAGCTTGTAATGAAACAATAGATGAAAAAGGAAAGTAGGCTTTCGATATGCCAGGTATGGTTCAATGAGAAAGGTTGAAAGTGAACTAAATCTACAAAAACTAATTTTAATTCATGGCATTAAAAAGTAAATTATATATTAAAAAAGATTATTAATTTGAGTCGATATTTATATATTTTGTTTATTTTTGTGTTGGCTACTTGATGTTTTTTAATTTATTATTTAGTTCTTTTAACAAAAATGAACTAATTTAAGAGATAAATATTAATTTAGTAAGAGATAATTAAAATAAGGGAAAGAAGTAATATAGGAGACTATCTAAACTGCCAGGTACTAAGGTCCACAGACAATCAATAATATAGTCTAATAGTTGTTATATTGCAAACCATTCATCTACCAAGTCAAAGCAAAGATAAATGTTGTAATTAGATTATTGTTTGATTTTTAATCTATAGAGAATATATATATTCATAAATAATGCATTGGATATTTCTACATAATCAAATCAGTCATTGCCTCAATTACCATCTGCAGTAGCTTTCCAACTACCAGAAAACATATGCTTGACAAATGCCATTGGATCAGTGTCATCTTTAGCTTCCATAGTATTGACACCAGGTGAGAAACTTGTTATTGGCAGAATCATGATATCATCTATTATAACTGGTTTAGTCATTAAAGAGAAAAATTCCCACGATATGGTGTTTAATGATTGTAATGATTCCATTATTTTTTTATAAAATTTCTTTGTCGATTTGATATCAATCATATCTTGATTTTCATCATTTGTCTTATCTAGATTTGCATTTTGTAAAACGATATCATTATTTGTATTAATCAAATTATTCATATATTCGAATATGATATCGGAAAAAATACCTGGACCGGTCCAATTCATAATGTCAGTTCCATCAATATTATTAGCATTTTTCAAATTTGCATGCTTATATTTAGTATCATGTAATCTTTTAGCTCTAAAATTCACGTTATAATCATAGAAATTAGAATGATCTATTAAATCATTATATTTGGACAGTTTAGCCACTTTTTCAACACTCTGTAATGTCGTTGTAGTAATGTTCATAATCAATTCACGTAAAACTGGATGCCCTGGTTTAGATTGAATCGTCCATTGACAGAATTGAATCCTTCTGGCATACCAATCATTCCAATCTGGTCTATCTGGATCTGCTTCGATTCCAATAACAAACCCAGGTTCATTAGATAAAGGTGCAATTTTGGAGTCAGCATGGATTGTCTTCTTATGTTTATATGGAATAATATTATCATTAGATCTTATACTTTCTAGAATGGATTGATTTACAGATGGCCAATTATTCAAGTTTTGCAATGGGAAAGTATCCATATCAGAATATATCCCACCTCTAGCATATAATACCAAATATCTAAAGAAATCAGCCTTTAAAATGATATTTGGCATTGCTTTGAATGCTTCGATGACAATTGGGACGTCACCATAGAAATTAACTAAAAATGGGATCATTTCATCATCTTTAATCAAAGAGTAATCCCAATCCGTTTGTTTCAACCAATGCTTTTGGAAACCTTTGAAAATAGGTGGGAAATCTAATGAATCTGGACCATCTTTCCATGTTTGCCAAACATGTCTTGGAATTGGTTTTGTAGGATTATATGGGAATGAAAATGCCAATTGCTCACGTAAATCATGTAGTTGATATCTATCACTTTGTTGATCTTGTGAATCATATTTGAATGTTTTCAAATTTATAAGTTTATCAGTATGTGATGTAGTAGGTAATATAATTTTATTCTTTTGTTTATTTAGTGATTGCCAATTAAATTGTTTTAATAAATCTTTATTTGATGAATGGAAATAGAATATGATATAGAGTATCAATAGGGCACCTAACACATTTCTAAAATTTCTCTTCTTTTGAACTAGTTTATTAAGTGGGACCATGGTTAGACAACAAAAACTTACCAGAAGCGTATCTATTAAATGCTAGTCTTTTATTATTGTTATGAGTATTTTCTTCTTTGATTAGAAAGATTCAATTGGAATGCAAAAAGTAACAGTGATCTGGAGTATTAAAAAAGGGAATTGATCTACTCACTGTATATATATATATATATATATATATATTGTTGCTGTTAGACTTGTAATTAACCGGTACCTTGTTCGGACAGAAAAAAAAGTATAGTCTGATATAGAGGTCTAGGAAAGTTGACTCTTTAACGATAGAATTAATGAAAAGGTTGCCATACAACTACTAACAGAAACAGTAGGAATCACCGAATGCGGGAGGCAGAATCCAGAATTAGGTCAGGAAAACAATGGCCACTAGAGGGAAATATAATAGAAAATAACGCCTGCCGAGAAGCTCGAGGATTCAAGTTGGTATAGCTTTTTCACAGATGCAGGCAATAATGCAATATACCCAAAAGAGTTGAAAAGAGTCGAAGAAACCTGGGAAAAAACCTGGCTGGCCAACTTCACGCGTAATAGGCCTTGTTCAATATTTGGAAACCTTTAAGCCCATTACTTGGTGTTTTCTTCGTGCTTGATTCAATACCACGTTTCATAACGTTATGGATTTTGCAACACGCGAAAATTTTTCAAAAAAAGAGACCAAACATTCGTCAAAATGACAGCGTTAATAACAATAGATGATACCTTTAATGTAACAATGTTGGAGAGAATAATGGCCATGGAACTTGATCTGGAATATATTTATAGTTTTCATGATATTAATAGTCCATCGTAAAACAAAACAGCAAATCAAAACAAAACAAAACAAAACAACAAAACAGACAGGTACGTTGACATTGTCTAACTAAATGCCACCTTATTTGCAACCAACTCGTCATTTAATCTTTGCATAGATTCAGCATCAGTATTGATGGCCCTTGTATAAGCCTTTAAGATGGTAGTCTTATACCCCAACTTAGCGGCAGAGATAGCGGTGTTCTTAACACAGAAATCTAATGCTAAGCCAACAACATAAACTTCATCAATACCTTGTTCTTTTAACAGGTCATTCAATTCTGTTTTATGATAATTCCAAATATCATTAAAGGCAGAATAGTATTCTCTATCTGTCAAACAACCTTTGTTCACAATAGTGTAATGGTGTTTATCTACTTCTCTAACCAAATCGTCTACTAATTGACCCCCTTCAGTGTCTTGAACACAATGAATAGGCCATAATATACCATCTTGTTTCGAATCATCACCAGGGATAGGCGAGTCATAAACGAATGGTGAGAAATTTGGTAATTCATGACTCTTAGCAAAAGATATATGATTTGTAGGATGCCAATCACGGGTTAAAACAATCTTATCCCATTTGTAAACATTATTTTCATCGTTCATCAATTTGATAATAGGCTGAATCACTTCTTCCCCATGCTCTACAGCTAAGGACCCATTTGGTGGGACAAAATCATTTTGTACATCAATGACTAATAAAGCCTTCATATTATTGATTTTAATCTGTAACAGTATTCTCTTTTCTAGCTTTAAACCCAATTGACCAATAACTGTTGAATAACACACCTTTAATTCTATCTATATATACAATTATTATGACTAGGAGTAAAATCGATCCGTGTAGATTATTATGTTGATAATGAATTGAATAATACCTATTAGACTATGAAAAAAATTCTCACAAGAGACTAACTTCTTAATTTGCTTCAATATCAAACTCTTACACACCTTGTAATTAGCTTAATCAGTGTCTTGATTGCTATTATTTATCGATAGCTTTGGCGGCTGTTTGTTTAATTTAGTTTTAAGGATTTGAGAAATGTTTTTTTTTGATTTCTTGTAAAAGGAAGATTTCTTAATGATTTGAAACCATATCGCTACTAGTAACAATATCAACAAGTAGATAAACATACCCAGTTTTATCACACCACTTCAAATACTCATATCGTTTTGATATCAAAATAAAATAATGCAACGAAAGGAGCAAACATTTCTGGTGGAGCTTGTCATTAAGGCTCTTCGCGCGATAGATCAACATAATTCCACTACGAAAGTGGAACCACATTCTATCGATGATTTGGAAGAAGTTGTCTATGCATTGATTCAAGTCTTGCGCCATATTGATTGGAATTCTGGGATAAAGTTATTTCCACAACATGATTTAACTCAATTTACATCTATTTTCACAAACATCTTAACTAGCGAGATCGAGTTCAAAACCGAACTAGTTACTGTCTTATTGGCATATTTCTCTATCCATCCTTCTTTAAATCAATTGATTATAAATTCATCTTGTCAATGGGATTTATATTTTACTTCTGATAATAATAATAATAATAATAACACCACCAAGCAAGATTTACTCCCAGGTTTTTACACAGTTATAAAAGAAATAGAAAAGTTTAAGACATTTAATAAAAAGTTCTTAAGCTTTATGCAATATAATTTCTCACAGACTACATTAATAAACTCATGGATCCGTATGTGGAATTTGAAAAGGGACGACAATAAGCTGGACTTAAACTGGGAGTATTATTTAAATCAAAACTTATTACCTAACTTATTTAAAGAGGAAGCCATGACTGATTTCTTCTTGGCCAATAATATGAATAATGGCCAATTGGATATTACACAAGCCACTAATATTGAACCTTTACTTTTCAAACTATACCCTAGAATGGTACTCTTAGATGAGAAATGGGTTAACAAAAAATTATACAACCAAGTTTTACATAACTTCTTAAATCTGGATGATAACGATACTATTTCTTTAAATTTTGCTTTACAGATCCTTATGGAAATTATTGATCATCCCGAATACAATTATTTAGAAGAATCTAAATTAGTTATTTTATTACATCTGGCCTTAGTGAAATTAGAGAAAACCCCAGTTACTCAATTACACACTGCATTATCCGAAATAGGGTCATCTCAATCATTATTAGCTATAGTTAATTTGGCCCAGTTCTTTATTGCCCAATTTTTAAATAAATTACAACTTTTAAATGAAAGAATATCAACTGATGATCTCAATAAATTACAAACTGGTAATACTCCAATGAAATTTCATAATGAGCAATCATCTTCTGGCAAGAAAAATAAATTATCTAAATTTGAAATTCCAGCTTGGTTCAAAGACGAAATTTTACCTGATATCCCGCCAATTGCTAAATCTTTATTTATCTTTGATACCCCACCCAATAACTATGGTTCTATCAAGCTATCATTTACAGAAAGTTTAAATGTTCTTTTCGATTGTTTGAATTTAACCATACTAACTCATAACAACATTATTAATCAATATCATGCATTGAAAATCAATCTTCTTCAATTAGATAGCTCTGAAAAGAATGACATCAACGTTAATATTGAGTACCTATTAAAACAACATTTTTTTCAACTAAATTATATCCCAATTTTTACTACCATGCTAACCATAAAGAACATATTTAAAGATGGAACTAATCATTTACTTCCTGTAAATGGGGTCAATAGTACCAAGAAAGTTATCACATTAAATTTTACCAAATATGTTGAGTCGTTGATAATATCATATAAGGATATTGCATTATATCATTTATTGAAATTTATTTCCACCATTTCACAGGAAAACCTAATCTTTCAAAAAATTTCAATCCAAATGCTAAACCATTTATTCTTTCATGATAACGGTAATAATTTTACCTTTTCTCTGTGTAAAGAAAATAAATTATTATTTAATGAGATTTCCAGTTACATAAGATTATGGAATGATGGAACATCGAGTTATTCTCTTTTCTTTACTGAACTATTTGGTGAAAAACAACCAATGGTAAATATTAAAAGGATTGATTTAAGACAATTACAAGAATTGATTCCATATATGGGTATTGTGATTAAATTTCAAGAAACTCCTGATAAGAAAAAGAAGTCATATGAATATAAATCTAAGGGTACAAGGAATTTTAATTCTTCATCCGGTAATTATAACACTGCTAGTAATTATGGACATCAACAATCAAACAATGATAATAATAACAGTAGTAATAATAATCAAAATGGTAATTCTGGAATTTTAACACAACCAATTCAACCGATCCCGCTCAAAAATATGAAGAATTATATGACTCCAACTAAATATGATGCATATTCATCACCAGTATTCATCCCTTCACACAATAGTAGTGCAAATACTACGACGGTCATTAATTCCACAACAAACAACATGGTTAGTGCTGGTACTAGCTTCACTCCACAACCACAATCACAACCACAACATATGTTCAACGCGGGTATTGGAATGTATTCTACTCCATTATCATACATGAAACAACAGCAGCAACAATCTATAAACCCCATGGGCGGTATTGATCCAAGTGTTGATGCTTCCTTGGCAATCGCAGGAAATATCAGTCTTTCTGGAATAAATCCTAACGAGATGTACACACCAGGTAATTATACTATGCAAACTAATTTCATGTCAACCCCGCAAACATTGCCACTAACACATAACAACAATAATTCCAATACTAGTAATGACAACGTCTCAATGTTAAACACTAATAAACCCGTCTTTAGTTCCCCATGGAACGAGTCGCCCACCATGACAAGCCACACATCGCAAAATAAGATAGTTAACACTGGCAAGAACTATATTCTTGGCGGCCATAACCGTGTCAAAAACAATAGCAGAGCCCAATCCATCCATATCGATCAATTCGAAAACGTATAATCGCATAAAAAGTCCTTTCCCATTTTTCACCCTAGCGTAATCTTTATTCTTTTAAATTATTTTCCATGGCCCTATTACATTCAATAATATTTCTACATTTTTTATATCAGTATTCAATATCTACATTCTAACAGTAATATCTATTTATTTATTTATTTTGACCCACTTTTGAACTATTCTCTTAACTACTCAGTAGTATCTCTCTTATAAGCTTGAAGCTCACGTGAACGCAGAGTTTAAAATTTTTCTTGTAATAAAAAAAATAAAATAATTGGAATAGTGATGAGATGAGATGAGCTCTTAAAGAAAGAACATATAAAACACACTCCTATTAGGCATTAAAGATCCTACACACACTCATCCAACAACCTCACAAACATGGTGTTAAAATCTACCTCTGCCAGTGATATTTCTGTGTACCAAGTATCCGGTTCAAACGTGTCCCGTTCTTTGCCAGACTGGATTGCCAAGAAACGTAAGAGATCTTTGAAAAATGATTTAGAATATCAAAATAGAGTCGAATTAATTCAAGATTTCGAGTTTAGTGAAGCCTCCAACAAGATTAAAGTTACTCCTGATCAACAATATGTCATGGCTACTGGTACTTATAAACCACAAATTCATGTGTACGATTTCGAAAATTTATCTTTGAAATTTGATAGACACACTGATGCTGAAAATGTTGATTTCCTTATCCTATCTGATGATTGGACTAAGAGTGTTCATTTACAGAATGATAGATCCATTCAATTCCAAAATAAAGGTGGTATTCATTACACCACCCGTACTCCTAAATTTGGTAGAAGTTTAGCTTATAATAAGGTAAGTTGTGATCTTTACGTTGGTGCTAGTGGTAACGAACTTTATAGATTAAACCTAGACCAAGGTAGATTTTTAAACCCATTTAAATTAGATTCTGAAGGTGTTAACCATGTTGCATGTAACGATACTAATGGGTTAGTCTCTGTCTCTATGGAAGAAAATGTTGTTGAATTCTGGGATCCAAGAGCCCGTTCAAGAGCTGCTAAATTATATCTAGAAAACCAATTTGATAATAATCCATTCCAAGTTACCACCTCTGCCTTCCGTCAAGACGGGCTAAACTTCGCATGTGGTACTTCCAATGGTTACACTTACTTATATGATTTACGTTCCTCTGAACCATTAAAGGTAAAGGATCAAGGTTACGGGTTTGATATCAAGAAGATTATATGGTTAGATAATGTTGGTGTTGAAAACAAGATCTTGACTTGTGATAAGAGAATTGCAAAGATCTGGGATAGGTTAGACGGTGAAGCTTATGCCTCCATGGAACCAAGTGTTGATATTAATGATGTTGAACATATTCCAGGGACCGGTATGTTTTTCACTGCCAATGAAGGTATTCCAATGCATACATATTATATTCCACATTTAGGCCCATCTCCAAAGTGGTGTTCATTCTTAGATTCTATTACTGAAGAATTAGAAGAAAAACCAAGTGAATCGGTTTACTCCAACTATAGATTCATCACTAAGGATGATGTTAATAAATTAAACATTAAACACCTTGTTGGTTCCAAAGTTCTTAGAGCTTATATGCATGGTTACTTTATTAACACTGAATTATATGATAAGGTCTCCTTAATCGCCAATCCAAATGCTTTCAAGGATGAAAGAGAAAGAGAAATTAGACGTAGAATTGAAAAGGAAAGAGAATCTAGAATTAGAACCTCTGGTGCTGTTCAAAAACCAAATATTAAAGTTAACAAATCTCTTGTTGATAGATTATCACAAAAACGTGGTGATTCCTTGGTTAGTAAAGTTGTCACAGATGATCGTTTCAAGGAAATGTTTGAAGATGAAGATTTCCAAGTTGATGAAGATGCTTATGATTACAAACAATTAAATCCAGTCAAATCTGCTAAGGAAACCGAAGAAGGTGCTGCTAAACGTATCAGAGCTTTAACGGCTGCCGAGGAATCCGATGAGGAAAGAATTGCATTAAAGGAAGGCCATGGTCATGGCTCTGAAGATGACAGTGAAAGTGAAAATGATTCTGAAAACGATGATGACGAAGAAGATAAAGAAGAATTGGATGAACAAACAAAGAGAAGAATACAGAAGCAAATCGCCTCTTTAGAACGTAGAAAGAAGGAGAAGGAAGCCTCTGACAAGTTCATGACTAAATTAAGTGTTTCTAAATCTGCTACTGATGGTACTGGTGAAAAGAAGGTCACTTTTGGTGACCAAGTGAGTAAACTTAACAAACAAGATCGTGCCAAGAAGGATGATTCTTCTATCTTACATCGTAACCATCGTGGTGAAGCTGAATTAACTTTTGTACCAAAGAAGGCTGACAAGAAACCAAAGACCAAGAAGCAAGATGATTCAGATAACGATTCCGAAGACGAAGACTCCAAAAAGGATAGTGGTAGAACCAAACAAAGATATTCTGGTAGAAGAAGTGCCAGTAAGAATACCTTCCGTGGTATGTAGAACTGTGGAAATCGTAACTACTACTACTACTACTACCAATCATAATAATTCCAAATTTATAAAATATAGCAAAAATTCTTTAGCATCAAATCGCATTCTTTTTTTGACCCGATATATATATCAATATTAAATTTAAATAGATAATGTACAATAATCACTTACTTATTCACGTCTTTCACCCATCATCGTATTCATCTAGCTTTGTGTCAAAACACCTTGGAATCATCTTCAATATGATGAATATGCGATTTTTTGTAACTCTCTTTTTCCACGAAGATTTGAAATTAAAGATTTTTTGAAAATTAGAAGAGAATCCAAAGGTTTAAGACCAGTTTAGATTGAATAGTCAACTATTTTAGTCTTGTTTTAGTAAACAAATTTTACAGTAAAGATTCATATTACAACAAGGAAAACAGATTATAACCATAGTAAGAATGGGGATTAAGAAGTTTTTCAAGATCAAACCTCCTCCAGAGGACACTTTGGATCAAAATAGAGAGAATTTAAGTACTGAAGGGATCACTGTGAAGAACCCTAACAGCGTGCGGAAAGAGAAATTTGCTTCTTACGGTCAGTTTGCGAGAGACAAGGCAACTGATAAGTTTTACTCACCACCAGGTTATGAAAATTATGCGAAACCACAACAACAGGGTCCAGAAGGCGAAGAAAGTGATGACCTAAATAAAGGTCCCATCGATTCTAAGACTGGTGAAAATGGTATGTCTCCACAGAAGGATCATAAGAAGAAAAGAGGTTTATTTGGAAGAAAGAAATCACACAATTCCAAAGAAGAAGATGAAGCTGCCCAAAATCCAGCATACGATCCATATGCTGTCAATACGGATTTGAATAACTCCCCATATTCTATTATAAATAACAACAGCAGTAATCCCAACAGTGGCGATGGTTACACTAATACGAATAATGTAATTCCAAATGTTCCCACCACTGATCCATATGCATCTTTTAACAGCAATAAAAATAACAACAACCGTCTGGGGGATAATAGTGATTCAAGCACTCCAGGAGGGTACACAACCGATCCATATTCACAAATCAACAGACGTGCTTTGAGCAATTCATTTAACAGAGGTGTTGGTAATAATAATTATCCTGTATCAAGAGATTCTAGCTTAAATAACGGTTCTAATAGCGGTTATGGCACCAGTCCATATGGTACCAGAGAAACAAGCAGAAATGATGCTTCCATACCTATTCAATCGGATCCATACGGTAGCAGAGGTGGAAGTAGGTATGGCAGTGAAGCTCCACCCACCACCAACCCATACGGTAGCAGAGATGAAAGTAGATATGGCAGTGAGGCACCACCCACTACAAACCCATATGGTAGCAGAGGTACTTCAAGAAGAGCAACCTCAGAACCCTCTGCTGTAAATCCACCCGGCAGTCGTAATTCTATTAATTCCAGCAGAGTTCCTAATGCTGCAGTGTCAGCTCCATATAGTGGTAGGATATCTGCTTCAAGGCAACCACCACTGAATTCTATACCGACGGACTTGAATGCCATTAATGGATCTCAAGTCAGTTCCTCTAGTAATACGAATCCATATACTAGCATGAATGCTGCTCCATATGGCGGTTCACCAGGACCCAATAATGGATCAAATCCATATGAAGATATGAATGGTGGTAATGTCTACTCTGTTAAGAATGATACTAATGCATACGGTAATGGTTCACAAAACAACCCATATGGTAGCTTAAATAGAGTAGAAACTTTCAATGACACAAAAAGCACTAGATATGCAGCCTCAATGTTAAATAATCCAAACGTACGTGTTCAAGAATTTGTTAATTCTCCTAATGATGTTGCTATTAATGATGATGTTGATTTAAATGCAACTTTACAAGAATATAATGTGGACGATGAAGGCGATGATTTGAATGCAGATTTAAGTAAAAGAATGCAACAAGAACAATTTGCACCTCTACAACAAGAAGTTTATGATCCAGGGATGGATACCTCTCAACAACAGAAACAATATGGTGGGTATTATGAATCACCAAGATTGGAGAATAAAGGCTTTAAAACTTTCGATGAAGTACAACATGAAGAAGAAGAAAGACAACAACAGGAGGAAGATGAGGCAGTTGATGAATTGAAACAAGAAATTAGATTTACCAAACAAAGTTCTGTTGCTTCAACTAGAAATACATTGAAGATGGCCCAAGAGGCAGAAATGGCCGGTATGAATACATTAGGTATGCTTGGTCATCAAAGTGAGAAGATAAATAATGTGGAAAGAAATCTTGATCTAATAAAGATTCAAAATTCTGTTGCAGATGATAAAGTTTCTGAATTAAAGAAATTAAATCGTAATATCTTGGCTGTTCATGTTAGCAACCCATTCAATTCAAAGAGAAGGCAATTTGAAAGAGAAGAAAAATTAAAGAATAAGAAGATTGAGGAAAAGATGATGATGGAATATACACATAAAGATATTGAACAATCTACCAGGCGTATTGAAAATGCTATGAATACAAATGTGTATAGTGATAGTGGTGTTCGTGAAAAGTATCAAAGACAAAAAGTTTTGGATGGTGCTAAGAAATATCAATTTGAAAATGATGAGGAAGATGATGAAATGGAAGTTGAAATTGATAGAAATTTAAGTCAAATTCAACAAGTCAGTGGTAGATTGAAGAAATTGGCAATTTCTGCTGGTGAAGAAATTGACGCCCAACAGCAACGTCTTGATAGAGTCGAGAACAGTACAGATGATTTGGATATTAAGATCAATATGAATACTACTAAACTATCATATATTAAATAGGTTACGTTTTAATTTTGTTTTATTTTATGATAATGAATGGAATAGTTTTCTTTTTTAAAGTAACAATAATTCACTATGAGATTAAGATATATATATATATATATTATATTTAGATTTAGATATATTTTTATCATTATTATTACTATTTATTTTCCATTATGGTTTAAGACGCAAATGATGAATTGCATACAACAATAAGGATTAGTCAAAGAGAGCAAAAAAAAAAAAAAAGAAGTAAGATATGTAGTTTATAAATGCATTTTGGAATAAGATCAGTGGTATGTGTGTATTTGTTATGTTTTGTTGTGTTTTTGTATTTTTTTTGGATGTGGATTATGAAGATAAGTAGAGAATAAAACAGAGGTATGGTTAAATATTATTCAACCATATTTTGTAATTATTCTCAGCCATATGGTCATTATTATTGGGTATTTTTAGACTGTTAAAGAATATATTATTAGATTTCATTAAATGTGGATAATCGTTGTAATGGAATGATTCCAATGTATCTTGCGATGATCCCTGATCATCTTGTAAAATCGGAATCAATAATGGTGATGTGATGATAGAATCATTGACAGTCATACTGTTGGATGATGGATGTAGAGTTGTATTTGATTTATTATTTCCTATATTATTAGATAAGATAGATTTATCCATACATTGACACGATTCTGAACAATATAATTTGTTGAATGTATAATTTGGAATTGGTACAATCAATTTGTCACAGACGATACAGTAATTATTGAAAGGAGCCATTTTTTTCTTTCTTTCTACTTTTATTGCATATACAGTTGTGCTTGCAATGTCTTATTTCAAGTATAGTTGTGCGTGTAATGTTTTATTGCATATATAGTTGTGCTTGTAGTGTTTAATTCAGATATAGTTGTGCTTGTAGTGTATATGTATATGTGTTCACAATACTTCAGAAGGAGGTATATACGAACTATGTTGTTGGTTCTCTTAATACGATAAAGTTTCAAACAAGACAAGACTGGGGATGTATACCAACGGCTGTATATATATATATATAAATAATTCCAGATCAAGCTATCCCGAACCCTACCTTTCTCTATTAATAGCTACGTGTTTCTATTATTACTGATCTGACTGCTAGATCGAGCAAGAAGAAGAAAAGAAAATAATTTTTCATTCTCTTGGGTTCCAACAAACAGTGAGTGAACCTGGCTTATTGTGCTGTTCTTAGCAACGTCTGGTGAGCCACAAACCCTAAACGAATCGGACAGGTGCTGTTGCGAATGCCAACTGTTTCAAATGGGGGAACATTCGCTTTCATTAACAGATCACTCGCTGTCATGGCTGCCAAATAATCAGCAAGAATCCTCGAGAACGACAGGCCCATCCCATTGGCAAGAAGCCCGGTTTCACACGACAAAAGAAAAGAGACACGGGGGGAATGGCTGCATCTCCAACCGGTGGTTACCGTAACTAGAAGTGACGAGCCTGAATGAACCCGTCCAGGCTCGTCAGTAACTGCAAGAGGGGCATGATACCAATTCAGGATAAATGTGGAGAGTGGCTTGACGGATCGGTTGTATCTTGTCTCCAGCATGGTTCAAGTTTGCCAACGAGACGCAATTCCCTTCGGGTATTGCGT
The DNA here is from genome assembly GCA_033807795.1 of Monosporozyma servazzii. Lineage (NCBI taxonomy): Eukaryota > Fungi > Ascomycota > Saccharomycetes > Saccharomycetales > Saccharomycetaceae > Monosporozyma > Monosporozyma servazzii. Next base: position 572,294 of record CP138597.1, on the reverse strand, counting down.
TATGCCGACCTTAGCTCTTCTGGCTGTTATTGGATTGATGATGTGGTGATGTGTTTTTTTTCTTTGTATTTTGTATGAAGTAGTCTATAGAATATATATATACTTGTATTATACTGATATTAGTTACAACAGCACACCTTCAAATGCAAAAGTTTCTATACGTCTATCGATCTATCATAATGGCACGCTCAATCTGTTGGGAATTGTAATTGTAAACTTCTTATAGGTGGCAGCTCATTTCCAGAACGTTGTGATTGAGATTGTTGTGATTGAATTTGTGTTTGTTGAACATTTTGTAAACTATTATTCAATTCCTCGGAAAAGATTTGTGATGATGATGTGGCCAAAACAGAAAGATTATACAAACTAGTACCACTTGCCGATCTACTTAGACAGGGCGTCGAAGTTCTAGACTTCTTACGTGATAATTCTTGTAAATAATCGTTCTCCTCTCGTAATTCAGTCTCTGGCTCAGATTCTGAATTATCACCATATACACTACTACTATTACCAACATTATTATTATTATTTCTGCCACCGTCATCATTTGATGATGACATTAAATCCTTTAAACTTAAAACAGAATTTGGTCTCTTCAAATTATCCACAGCATTATTAACCATTGCCATATTGCCCATATCATTATTATTGATGTTGTTGGATGGTGAGAAGCCATTTATTGGAGTCAAAGAAACACCATATTTCCTAACATCAGTCAATGATTTAGGTCTGGCTATCATGGATGGCTGTGGATATCCATATTGTGGTTGTGGTTGTTGTAATTGTGATGATAATGATTGTTGTGGTACATCCATGAACATAGGTCTTAACATAGTGGATGATCTGCTTGTATTTATTACATTGTTGTCTTTAGATGCAGATAATGGGGTCATCATTTGCAAGGAGGATAAAGCATTTAGCCTTATTCTACTACTATTCCTCGACAGTACTGGCTGTTGCTGTTGCTGTTGTGAAATTGGTGGTATATTCATAGTCTGTTGTGTTGAAATGGGTATTATAGGACTAGCCATTGAATTTTTAGGTGGGGATAGTAAATTATTTGTTATACTTGGTGAAGACGTTTCACGTTGTGGAGATTCTTCATCACCAATCTGGAAAGTTGGCTCATTTGTAGTTGAATCTGAATTGTTATTCAATTCACTCTTCTTCTTTCTGCCTCTTTTCCTTCTTGGAGTAGGATTTGTATGAATCCTTCTGTGTCTTGTTAATTCATCCGATCTACTAAATCTTTTGGCACACCCAGGAAAGTCACAAACATGTGGTTTTTCACCCGTATGTGTTCTCATATGTCTTGTTTGATGTTCTAATCTATGAAATGCTCTTCCACAAATAGGACAAACATGTGGTCTGGGTGCATCATTCCCAATTTTCTTCTTTCTTTCTCCCTTGGTCTTTTCTCCATTTCCATCTGAACTATTCAAATCCATATCAACATTATCAGTCTCGTTAATAGATGGATTTGTTAAAGCAGGAGGTGTTGCAGAAGTCATTTATAAATAATATATCCCAATAAACGTTGCCTTTTTGGTTTATAAATCGAGTGAGTAGAAAAAAAAAACAAAGCTCAAAAACGAATGTAAAAAAAAGTTGTAGAACTTCTGATAAAATATTTGTGAAGTCCTGTATATGTTATCACTAAGTTCTTTGTTTTGACAGCAACATAACTACTATTACTACTATTATTATTCTGTCACTTTCGTCACTTTAAATGCAGTAAACCAAATAAATTTTCATTGTCAAAAAATTTGCGGGGATCACGTGGGGTTGAAAAGTGGATAATTACCATCCATTGAAATAGCGATTGCATGGCAGGTTTCAATGTGGTGAGAGTGGTATATTGGTGTTGATGGCGTCTTCTTCAGTGTATTGGTGTACTTCCAGTGTGTACGTGCCTTCTTTTCCTGTTTTGAACATGGTGCGTTCCGACATCACGGAGTACCCCGGAGCCACTTCCCAACTGGCTTATCCTATGGGTAACGATTAATATATATCAACCTTTTCCCACATACCAGCTTTCATATATATAAATATATATGTGTGTGTGTTTATGCGTGTAACAGTGCTCAGATCAGTAGTATATGGAAGGTGCTGTTATGAGGAATCTCTCTTTCCCAAAAGCTGCTTTCTACAAATATGAAAATATACAAATGCAAAAATAGCCGCCAGTTTCCTGGATGTTAAATAGTAGAATATACAAAAAAAAAAGACAAGGCTGTAGTTGAATTGGTTACAACATTGACTACTTAATTACTGTCTATCATACTAGTAAAGGTATACTCTCTACAGAAATTTATTCAGAGGCAAATACATAGAACATAGCCTGGTATGTCCGGAAACAAAGAAACAACTACTCAACAGCAAGATGAAGATACAGTTGTGAACTATCTAACATCGCAACTTAAACCATTCTCTATAAACGATTTGGTGCTAAATCTAAACAACAAATTCAAAAAGATGCCATTGTTAAAGATTCTTGACGAATTGGCCAAGAAGGATAAAATTATTATCACTGCTTTCGGAAAGACATCCATATATTCTGCAAAGGATATCCCAAGAACATCCAATAAACCTACCACAGTAGATCAGGACAGTATGGATCAACCAAACGAAAATCCTTTAAAATTGGCAGAACAAATATTACAACTTAGGGAAGAACAGACTGAAATTAATAATTCTTTAAAACAGTTAAATAGTTACATTATTAGTGAGCAGAAGAACCCTTCAAACCAGGAATTATATCCAGCTATTGTAAAATTAGAAGAAAAACTGCATCATATACTTCAATCTTTAAAAAGATTCAATAATGCCGGGGATGATACAATAATAAATAAAGATATGATAGCGACTATTGAACGTAGTGAAAAGATATTGAAAAAAGAAATGAAGAGTAGAATTAGAATTACAAAGGATATCTTAAGTGTTCTGACGCAAAATAATAAACCAAACGATTTAAAAGAATTATTAGAAAATATCGGGTTCGAAGAGGTTCATTAGCATTTTATGTCTAATTTTATTTTTAATGTATTTTTGGATAGCGAGAGTAGTGTTACCAACATTCTTACCACTGGTAGATTACCATTGCAGTTAAGAACCAAGCTTTTGAACCACAATATAGTACAGGATCCAATTCTACAATGTGAAGTAGATTTACTAATTTTCTTCACTATGAAATATCTTTAGGAATCGCTATTGTTTTTTGTTTTGTTTTCAAATTTCACTAGTTTAAAATAATCAACTGGCTATAGATGAATACTTGAACAAATCCCACTGACTCAAAAATCATAATTATCATCAATACCTATCCCTTTATTCTAATTTAAATGTCATCTCTCACTGCCATGGAACGAAGAAAACAAAAGTTTTCTCAAGAATCAATCAATAGAATTAAAGGAAACTATTTATTAGATGCTACCCTGTTGAGTAGATCTCATCAGGATTCAAATTTGAATATATTATTAACGGATCAAACGGAAAGAGAAGTATTTTTGGCTCAGATCAAGGAAACTAATTCATTAGATTTGAAAGAGCATGGTTTAAGAAAATTACGTGAAATCATTGTCAGTATATTCGAATCCCATAAAGATGATCATAAGTTTACTCAGTTGATCAAAGAATGCTATCAACTTTCATATAATTTATTTTTAAATCAAAAGAAGTTTAATCAGATTGGGGGTATTGTGCTGTCATTTTTAGTAGAAAATATGTCTGACTTGGCTAAAGACCTGGGGTTTTTGCAACTATACATCTTATATCTTTCGCATTGGGAAAATGATATTTTGAAATCTATTGACACCTTACAAAGGTACCGTGATTTGGTCCCTAATGAGGAATACAACTGTTTGATGCAATTATGTCTAACTTTCTGTCAGGGAACCAATCCACCTAATGAATGGTTCCAATTATTAAACTATTACAAAAATAACAAATTGATTATGGAGTTCTTTACTAAAACAAGTATTATATCACAAATGCAAAATAATTGTTTGGCCATGTGCCAAAAATCATACAATCAATTATCATCAGAAGTCTTTAATGATTTATGGCTTAACAACATACAATTGGAGTCTGAACTTGAGCAAACAGCAAGGAATTCATTTGCTTTCGAAACTTTATCAAATGGATCTGAAATGATGTATTTCAAGAAGAAGCCAGTGGTATAGATAAACTTACTAGTCTCTAAATGTCTCTTTCTCTCTGTGCCTCTCTCGCATTTCGCCCTGTTTTGAATCAAGTCATACATCAAAGTTTTTAAGGTGATTTTTGTGATAATTTTAATTTTTAACTTTTTAGTATCTGTCTCTTGAAGAATATACTAGCACATATTAGATCAACAAGGAGCAACATGTTTGGCATATTACCCTATATCCTGGGCCTATTATGCCTAGCAACACATTTAGCGGCATCAATTGATCTCGACAGCTATAAAAAGCATACAAGTCAATCATTATTGTGGGCTCCATATCGTTCACAATGTTATTTTGGTATTAGACCAAGATATATTAATGAAGCCCCATTTATCATGGGGATCATGTGGTTCGATACCAACAGAATGGATGCAATGCCAAATTTGAGACATCAAGTCGACATGAATGATAAATTAGAGAAGTTTAGTTGGGTTGCTTATGATCCAAGAATTGGTGGTAAAGAATCCATTATTGATCATGAAAATAATATCAACTTAACCATTTCCTTTGTTAAAAGTCATGATGGTAAAAATTGGGCTACTAGAATTGATGGTAAACCAATTGATCCAAATAAGAAAACAGCAATTTCTATTATTACTTATATGAATCAAAATGTTGGTACCACAAATCCGAAGAATACAAAACCATATTTGAAGCTTAATAAGCCAATTTCAGATAATGAGTTAGAATTCAGTGGCTATTCGTCAGAATTAGACAAATATTCCATCAGTTTTAAAGATAATTTTGGTACTTATTTCCAAAATAGCAGTCTATCGACAATGGAAATAGCTCCTGGTTCTGATTGTTCCAAGACTAGTCATGTGTCATTGACTATTCCAGACGAAGAAGTGTGGAAGGCTAGAGATGTTTTCCAAACTCTATTATCTGATTCGATTACAGAAATTATTGCAGAACAAGGTGAAGATCTCAACGCTGCCTATATTCCAAGCATTTTAACATTAAGAAATCTTCATGATTTTCCAGCTGGTAACTTCCACTTCATTCAAAAGACATTTGACAGCAAGCCAAAGGGGTTCCAATTTGATATTGTTTACAATAATAATGTGGATAAAAAAGAAAACATTAAAACCAAGAAAGATGTGACTAGATTGATTAACAGTGCAATTAATGAAATTAATAGTAGATTCGACAAACATTTTGAAATAAATGAGGCTGATAAAGAAGAAAAGCGTTCATTTGCATTAGAGATCTTGTCAAATTTACTAGGTGGTATTGGTTATTTTCATGGAAACCAACTCATTGATAGAGCCACTGAATTTAATGAGGACCAATTTAATGAAATTAAATTAACTCATGGCAAAGAAGAAGGTCCTTTTGATTTATTCACTAGCGTACCAAGCCGTGCATTTTTTCCTCGTGGATTCTATTGGGATGAAGGCTTCCACTTATTACAAATTATGGAATACGATTTTGATTTAGCTTTTGAAATTATGGACAGTTGGATTAATTTGATTGATAAGGATGGTTGGATTGCAAGAGAAGTTATCTTAGGTCCTGAAGCGAGAAGTAGAGTTCCTCAAGAATTTCAAGTCCAGAGCCCAAATATTGCTAACCCACCCACCTTGTTATTAACGTTAAGTGAAATGTTAGCCAAAGTTCTTGAACATGAGGCTGATATGAAATTAGACAACAAGGAAAATTTGGGAGAACCAGCTATTAAGGGAGACACCGAACAATTGAAACATTCTTCTGAATTGATCATTAAGTATGTGTCTAAAATTTATCCCAAATTACTAAAACATTTTGAATGGTTCACAAGAACTCAAAGGGGTCTAATTGAAGAGTATAGTGAACTATTAGAAGAAGATCCACTATGGGAGAAGCTACACAAGGATAATTTATACAAATGGGTTGGTCGTACTGTGAGACATTGTTTACCAAGTGGGTTAGATGATTATCCAAGAGCTCAACCACCTGACATTGCAGAATTAAATGTTGATACACTTTCGTGGGTCGGAGTTATGGCTAGATCAATGAAACAAATTGCTGAGGTGTTAAATAGAGATCAAGACCAAATTAAATTTGCCAAGATTGAACAAAACATCATGGAAAACTTAGAAAATATGCATTGGAGTGAAAAGAATAATTGCTATTGTGATGTCTCTATTCAAGAGAATGAGGACACAGACGAAGAAGAACTAGTTCACGTATGCCATGAAGGTTATGTGTCATTGTTACCTTTTGGACTTAAAATGATTCCACCAAATTCGGCACATTTAGACAAAGTGATTGCTGCAATGTCTGACAAGACTACATTATTTTCTCCATATGGATTACTATCATTATCACAAAAGGATGAATATTTTGGACAAGATGAAAATTATTGGCGTGGTAAGATCTGGTTAAACATTAATTACTTGTGTTTGGATGCCATCAAATATTATTATCCTGAGATTGCTGATGCCAAGAAAGCAAGCGAAAGTCCAGTTAACGCTGCTGCTAAACAATTATATGCAGGTTTAAGACGTAACCTTATTGACAATGTATACAAGGTGTGGAGAAACACTGGGTTTGTATTTGAAAACTACAATCCACAAGACGGGACTGGAGCTGGTGCCAAACAATTCACGGGGTGGACCAGTCTAATAGTAAATATTATGGGGTTCTTATGATCTCCTGGCTATTGAAGCCATTCGAAACTATATACAGCACACAATACCATGCAGTCTGCAATATACGGTGTTCAATACATACTAGCTTATCACAGCTTATCACAGCTTATCGCAGTTGGTGTAAACACTTTTCATTTATTTCGTTATAATAGGGTTGATTGCAATGTTTATTTTTCAGTTCGTGTTTACACAAATAGAGGAAAAAAGGCCAGCAAAATACCAGCGCTAAGAAATTTGAAAAATAAAAAACGTCAAATTTGAAAAAAAGTCTATTTACATCATCGATGAGTGAGACTTGCTTGTTTACAAACCAGACAAAGCCAGGCAATGCTAGGCAAAGTTTGTTTTTGACTAGACGGTTTGAGATGGATAGCAATTCGTGATCATTGGGGGTTAAAATTGCTGTTTTTCTATGGACATTAAGAGGTTTGAGGTAAATCTAGGGACAATTAGTTTATACTGTGAGTTTGTTGGTAACCAAACAACAAAGTGAGTCAAATGACGAGTCTATCTTAACATACCCAGCAATGGATAAGTGGAGTATGGTTTAAACCAAGTATATAAGAAAGGATATTTCAATTCGATTATAACTTTAGTCATTGATGTTTCTTTTCCTTCCAATATTCTTTATTAAGTATCTAAACTAATAACACTAATATACTACTCCTTACACTCTTTAGTTAGCATATTAATACCTGTGTGTTTTCTTTTTCAACCTAACACTAAACCAACTTTTAAGTCATTCTCTGCTCACTAGGAAATTAATCGTTCATTCCTTACAAAATAACATATATTATAATAACAAGTTTCACAATATGCTCTCGTTAAAAAATATAAATATACTGTTTGCAGTATTTCTACTCTCCACATTTGCTAATTCTTTCCCATTATTCGATAAAAGACAAATTGTCACTAGAATGCATACAGCTAGTACTACAAATACAGTAACTAATGTTTATTCTACCACTACTAAGATAATTGTGGCCCCAACCGTTTATTTCATTGTGGATGGTGATGCTACTTCTACCAGTACTGCTATTCCAACAAATGTAGACCCAACTGCTCTCCCCACCACTACTATTGTGTTGAACCGTAAAGATTTAGCTAATGTCCCAGGAATTGAAACATCTACTTTAAATTCTGCTCCTGCTTCAACTCCTGCTTCAACTCCTGCTTCAACCCCTGCTTCAGCCCCTGCTTCAACTCCTGCTTCAACTGCTTCTACTCAAGGCAATGTTGAAATCTCAAAAATCACAAGTACCTTAAGACCAACTTCGGCGGCTGGTAAAGAAGTCGTTACTGCTTTAGATTCTAATGTGTTTGAACCAGCAGTAACTAATGGTCATAATCATGAAAATGCCGGTACTACTGCTGTTCAAGTAATTATGTCTACAACTACTGCTGCGCCTGTTGCTCCTGTCTCTACCACTAATATTGCTCAGCAAACTACTCACACAGCTGAAACCAATAATAACAATAATAATGACGACAACGACAACGGCAATACTAATAATGATAACAATGATAATAACAATGATAATGATAAGGGCACTTCCAACTCTGATTCATCATCATCATCAAATGGTGGTTCTTTATTGTCATCTGTTCCATATGCGTTAGCTTACTCTCCATACAATAGTGATGGTTCATGTAAAAATGGTGATGATGTTTTCAATGATTTACAAAATATTAAGAATAAAGGTGTATCTAGAATTCGTGTCTATGGTACTGACTGTAACTCATTAGAAACCATTCAACCTGCTTGTCAACAGTTAGGTATCAAGGTTAATCAAGGTCTATGGATTAGTGATGCCGGTGTTGATTCATTGGATGCCTCACTAAGTTTATTAATCCAATATGGTCAATCAAAGGGTTGGGATGTCCTTGAATACATCACAGTTGGTAATGAAGCCATTAATTCAGGATATTGCTCTGTAGAGGATTTGATTGGCAAGATCAACAGTGTTAAGAGTCAATTGCAATCAGCTGGTTATTCTGGTCAAATCACTACAAGTGAACCACCTGTTACATTTGAAAATCATCCTGAACTGTGTACACAGGCTCAAATTGATTTTGTTGGTATTAATCCACATTCATATTTTAATGGAAATTGTGATGCTGCTAATGCAGGTGAATTTATTAAGGGTCAACTACAATTAGTTCAGCAATCATGCGGTACATCTAATGTTGTTATCACAGAAACGGGATATCCATCTCAAGGCGCTACAAATGGTGGTAATATTCCATCGAAGGCAAATCAATTAATAGCTGTTCAAAGTATCTTGGATCATAATGATCAAGTAACAATTTTAACCTGGACAGATGACTATTGGAAGCATCCAGGTCCATATGGTATTGAACAATACTTTGGTATTGGAGATCTTTTACCATGATTTAAATCAATTCAATTTTAATTTTAATTTCTAGATAATTAAAACTTACAAGCATATATAGCTTTTTACATATTTCAAATATTCATTAATCATTCAATGTATACTATAATATACTTTAATACACTTTAATACACTTCAATAAAACATCATAATTTGAAAGTTATTGATATTCAAGAGAGAAACTGCTTTAAAATAGACAAAATTATTGATAATTAAAAGATATTGTATAAATATATAAAATTATTTAAATAATCAAATAAATTAAGCTAAAGTGGTTAAGATATCAGAATCACCAGCATCTAAGATGGTGACAACACCGACTCTGAATAATTTACCGACAGCGGTACCTAATTCGTTGTTACCACCTTGGTAGTAGTAGACCTTGGTCTTAGATAACATAGCGTAATATTCTAATTCAGACTTTCTTAAGACTGGAGTATTAGCAGCAATGATAACTAACTTAGACTTACCTTGTCTTAAAGACTTGATGGTAGACTTGTAACCTAAGGTGTACTTACCAGACTTGATAACTAAGGCTAATTTTTGGTTGATGTTTTCTTGGTTCTTAACTGGGGCCTGTTAAAAAATGAAAAGTTATATGCTTGATCTATATCATTGATATAATAAAGACATAATGTATATGTTAGTAAAGAGTAACTTTGCGAAAAAGATATAACAGTTAATTAATCATGGTGATTTGCATACGATGATAAATTATCTCATGAACAAAATTATACTGACCATCTCTGTGATTGTATTGATATATGTTTATAACACTCCGGTCTATATTGGTGATTTTGAAATAAAATTTATAAATAAACGTACAAGAAAGTATATATTAAACAAGTGGAAATTTGAGTCTACAAGTATGAAATACGTTAGTGACTTAAATAAAATTTCACTGTTTCGAGATTGGCATTAGAAATTTTTTTGAAAAATAATTCTAAGAAAAGCAGTGCGTGGGACTGTTTTTGCTGACAGGACCCGTGCATCGCACCAAACGGGCGCTTTTTCCCAAACGGGCAACTACGCACCGTGAAATTTCCACAAAAAAATGCCAGCGACGCAAAAAAAAAAAAAACACCGCCGCCGGCATTTTGAAGTTTCACGTCTTTTGCGCTGCCGCTGCACGCAGTTGCTGTCTGGCCAGGCAGAGGGTGGAGTCTGCGAAGGAGCGGGAGCGAGGAAGCAGCTGGCCTGGCCCTGCCGGCGGAGTGGCTGCTGCCAGGCTGCTCACCTTGGGAAGGGGCCCTCCCCGCTTTGCTCCGTCTAGGCAGGAGGGTCTTTCTCTCTCTGTCCAGCAATCTCTCTTTACCCAGCTCTCTCTCTTTGGCTCTACTCCTCCCACAGCAAGGGAAGTCTGCTGCTGCCGTCACAGAAGCACCAATGGTCATTGTCCCAAAGTATCACAAATTTCAATATGGTATTAGCCATTAATTCAAACTTTACAATTATAATTACATATATGTGTTTACTATAGTGTAATTTTCATTATATTAAATAATCAACAAGAAGAAAACCAACTTGATAGGTATGTGTCCATATGAGTTATTGAAATTTAGACAGTAGAGTGTTGAATGGCTATAATGACTGTATTCCATCCATTGGAATGAAATTATTGAAATAAATTGAAGTAATTGAAATAAGTTACACTTATTACTATCACCATCATAATATACCAATATTCATACTCACCACTCAGAGTGCTATTTCTACCATCACAAGGGACCAGTTCTTTTTTACTAACAATATTTTTTTCCATTTGTAATATAATATTCAATTATATTATTGGTGAACTATTTTATAATCAGTTAAGACATAATGAAGGTTGAAATCGACTCCTTTTCCGGTAACAAAATCTACCCAGGTAGAGGTACTTTATTCGTCCGTGGTGACTCCAAGATTTTCAGATTCCAAAGTTCTAAGTCTGCTTCTTTGTTCCATCAAAGAAAGAACCCAAGAAGAGTTCACTGGACTGTCTTATACAGAAGACATCACAAGAAAGGTATCACCGAAGAAGTCGCCAAGAAGAGATCTAGAAAGACCGTCAAGGCCCAAAGACCAATTGTTGGTGCTTCTTTAGATATCATCAAGCAAAGAAGAACTATTAAGCCAGAAGTTAGAAAGGCTCAAAGAGATGAAAAGAAGAAGGCTGATAAAGAAAAGAAGAAGACTGACAAGGCCGCTAGAAAGGCTTTAGCTGCTTCTCAAGGTGGTAAGGTCTCTAAGCAACAAGCTAAGGGTGCTTTCCAAAAGGTCGCTGCTACTTCCCGTTAAATTTTAGATATATTTTAAATCATTAAATCACTATTATTATATTTTTTTCTTTAACTATATAATTATCCTTTTTATTTAAATCTCTATCTATCTTTTTAAAAATATATGTCAATCATTATACTTGTTTTCTCTATTTCTCTAACAAATTTCACTTATCGTATGTGAGGTTTCTTTGAACAAAGAGTGAGGATTAGTTTTTTCACTTTTGAAACCATGTAAATTACCTAATTGGGATATTTACACGGCTTGCAACAATAATATAATAATATAATAATATAATAATATGATACATTACAATTTCAAAACAATAAAACGTCTGTGAGATCTTTAGACAAACTTTCTGGTGGGTGTTTTGAAACCTCATTTTGAGATATGGCGGCAACTATGTTGTGGTTATATATATAAATAACGTTTAAAATCAAAATTCAAGGTTACTCTTATTAAAAGAAGAAAAGATATCCAGTCTAAACCAATCGAGTCAATCATTCAAATATGCAATTCTTACCATTATTATCTCTTTTAATTATATCAAAAGTCTATGCTGTCGATACGATAGTCACAGAATGTGATCCAGTCCCAACAAATTCAGTGGAATCAACACCATACACAACAAAGACTCAAACTATGTTTGCTAATGGTAAATCTGTGGTTGGGGTAATTGAACGTTATCAAGCAGTGGAATATACCTCTGTTTGTGGAAGTATTAAAGCTTCTTCAAGCTCTATTCCACACAATACTGTCACCATCTTTTAAACAAAAACAAAAACAAAACAAAATTATAAAATATAAAATATAGCTCCATATTTGTATGTTACACTTCATACATAGTTAATATATATCTTTTTAATACAAAAACATAATCACTTCTTCTCCTTTGAATATATATTATTAGTATTGTTGTCGTTATTTATAGCAACGGTAGATCATATTTATCCTTGAATAGGATTAGATTTGGTGAACAATCCAATCACTGAGTAAGGAACTGATCCAATCCTTGACTGTTTTGAATCTGAACTGTTATTATCGCAATTAAGTTTTTTAATAGTAATGTTGGAACTTTTTTTCTTAAATTTAAATGAACTTATTATTCGTCTAAAACTTTTATATCCAGATTTATTTTCTTTGAGCATATTGCTGTCAGTTTCAATAATACCATCACATTTTGTTTCATTGTTAGTTTCACTCTTTGTATCCACTGTACCACCACATTTTTTCATTAAATATAATTGTTGATTCAAATATGATTCTTCAGCTTCTCTTAATAATATTTGATTTTTTTCATGTTCTAACATTATGGATTTAATAAGGTTGATCTTAATGCCCTGAATTAATTGGGTAAGTTGAACATCTTCGTCATTATCCAAAAGCATTGAACTATCATAACTATTATTATATTCCTCAGTATATAAACTTCTGCCCATTTGATTTAATGAAAATTCAGTCTTATCAAAATATTTTTCGATTCTATTTTGTTGATCGCTAATCATTGTTATTTTCTGGTATTCTTATTTTGAGAAGGTTTAGAAAATATAAAAGGAGTGGATATTTTACCTTCTTTTGGTTTTAAAGATGAACTTCTTACTTTAAGTTTTGTGTCACTTTATTTGTATTTCAGTTTAAAAAAATATAAAAAATATCCAGAGAGATCTACTTCATGTGAACAACAAGAACCGACTCTCCCCACTAATAAACAAACTATTCAAATGTTGGCTTAAACTGAATGGAATAAAAGAATAAAATTGGAAACATGAGCACGGAGCTTGAAACGTGTCATATAATATAATAAAAGTGTACTGATATCTTAAGATGAAAATCAAGCTAAATATTATATATTGTATTTTAAGGAACATGTTTCATCAAATCTTTGAATGGCAAAATTATATCTCTAGGAAGAATGCTCAAAAAGCAAGCAAGCACATATTTACAGTTCTTAATACACATATTAACTAATTTTCTAATTACATCACTCAGGAATTCCTATTTAGTAAAGCAATCATACTCAAGATCAGTATTGTGAAGAAAAGCTATAAGGCAGCACCGAGTGGCTGTCCGTCTTATTCATATACGTAAGATACCCAAGTAATGTATATTATTGATTCCAGTTCGCCGACTGAAGGTACAATATCTAGAAAGATCATATATAATCAGCCGTGTACAACGAAATGCTTTTCTTGATCTTGGAAATCCAGCATCGCTCATAACTGAGTATATGGTGAAAAAATCATTGGGCCCATCTACTCTGTTCCAATGTTTACTTGAGAAGGTATTATAAAAGGTAAAACCTCAACGACCACGATCACCATTCGCTGGTTTATATAGGTTACTTAAAATTAGATAAACACTTCCGTTCGGTGCTTATGTGTCGGCTGATTTGAAGAACACAGCTATAGTAAGTAATTCAATCATTAACCATTATCCAAAGCTGTTAAGTGATAATGTTTAGCTTATTTCAAGTTCCGCCATACCTGCAGCAAAGAATAAGGGCAAACTAGCCATTATATCTGCTGCTATATATTATAAATTGTATACAGCCGTTGCTCTTGACGAAAGCAAAAAACACTCCAAAGTATACAGTCATTACCACGGAAAGTTTAAATATACGTTATTCAGTAATGGTATTTATGGTACAGTTTTAATCCCCTTAAAAGAGTATCCACGGTCCGATACATTGATTGCTAACCGAGTTAAGTGGAGATGCAAGAGCACTGTATCAAACGAATTACCATCCCATAATCCAAATATCACATACAATCATGACATCAAATTATAGCCAGGTGTAAAGCCACCTCGGTTACCTCCTTATACAATGACGCATTTGCTTTAAAAGGAATGCAAAGCAATCATTAGTTAAGGGCTTTTTAAAGAAAGACTTCATCCAACCAAATAAAAGTTCTCTCTCCTCACTGTTACCGTTTGTAGAGAGGAGAAATAGATCTTTTAGTGTTTGCCTATTGTCAGCTCAACACCAAGACTATTGAAGATCCATTACCACTTACTATAGTAGATGTCATTACGACGAAAATCGGTGACTACTCAATATTTTCTACGCCTAGTGTACATTCCGGTTATCACAAGATTCCGATAGATCACCGGCACTGATCTACTTACTCAATTTTCAACCCGTTTGGTCTCTGGAAGTTTGAGACTACGAGTATGAGATTATGCAATGCTCCTGTGACGTTCTCGAGATACATGCAGCGGATCTTGAGTGGTTTGCATCACACATTCGTGTATCTAGTTGATACCTTGATAGCACATTAGGGATAAAGTATATCACATTCACGACTTGAAAATAGTACAACAACGATTAAAAGATATAAGGTTATAATTGTGCTTGTAAGAGCTATTATCTATTACACTTTAAACTATCGTTTCTCGGTTCACTATTCCCACATTTTAATATTCATTACAAGAAGACAAAGTAAAGGTCATAAAAAGTTGCCAATACCTTCTTCTAACGTTCTATTTTATGTTATTTTTTCAATTTTTATATGGTTTTTATTATTAGCATGAAGTGTTTGGCCCAAAAGATGAAAAAAAAGGTTTGGGGTCTTGACTTTGCTATGAACGATTCTTCCTTTGGGGACAATCTTTGAATAGGTGACCAGTTCGTTGGCACTTGAAGCATAAGTTAAACTCATGACAAACTCTACGGGAATCTCCACGAGCACGGGCTTTATGGTGTGGCTTAAAGGTACGTGAACCAACACTCTCACGAGATTTAGAAAGCGGTTGGAGAGCACGTAAACCAACACTCTCGCCATCCTCAGAAAAAGACTTAACAGTATGTATGACAACATTTTCATTAGTTTCAGAAAACGGTTCAACGGGACCTAAGCTGGCACTCCCATAAGCTTCAGAAAATGGCTCAATGGTATCTGAGTCAACACTTCCACTATCTTCAAATAATGGTTTGGGGTCACGTAAGCCCGCATTCCTACGAATTTCAGGTTTCAAACCTTGAACGAATAATGCAATGAGGACACTATCACTCATGGTTCCTGGTGGTAATATGGTCATATATTGAAAGAACTGTCTCATGTAGTCATCCAGGCTCCCCTTTTGAGTTATAGAACTGATATGGCTGCCAACATCATATAAATCTACATTACCACCAAATCTTTCTTTGAATTCTTCGACCACTTCACTATACGTCACAGTGTTTATATCATGGTTTGTATCGTATTCAGCAAACCAATCAATAGCATTATCCGTCAAATTGCTCGCAAATATACAGATCTTGTTGTAATCATTGGTAATATTGTGAAGACCAAATTGTATATTTAACATCAATAAAAATTCCTTGATGGTTCTCACTGACCTAGAGGCACCACTGTATGGCTTAACTACCTTAATATTAGGTAGTACTAACGAATTGGATGGAAGTTGAGACATTGAGAATCGATAAAAATAATGAATAAGTTACCAGTTATTCTTTTGTAGCTTTGTCCTTTGCCGTAACGATATATACTTCAGCTGTTCACAGAAATGGTAAAGCCTGTGTCTCTCTCTTCTTATACGCTATTTTTCTCGCAAAGCCTTTAACTCAGTAGTCACCTTGCTGTATCACTTTATACGCGACAGCATAATGAATCATCGAACGCAATAAAATGCCCAAGACCGCTTCGTGAGGGTTTAATGCTTTAATTCCGTTTACTCTAGTTACATTATAGCATTAATATAGTTTGTAGCAGGCAAAGGTGTCAGGTAATTGGAATCGGCGGAGCCAGAGGGAGATATAGCGATATGGTATACAGAATGATTTGAGGAGAAGGTGAACCGATAATTATCTTGAACTAGTGATAACCAGGTATATCGCACATACCTCCTTATAGCCTGTATATATATTAAATGCCCCCTATATATGTTAGGAAATAGCAAAATATAACTATATACTACCGAAGTTAGTACCTTAACTCAAGGATCAGTGATGCAACTGCCACAAAATACCGTTCACATAGTATATCGTACCTGATTGTGTATTAAATCATAAATACATGTTGCAAACTGCCATGTTTCCAATACAAAACAGGGTTCACACCCTGCTGCTAAACGTATGGTTAAATTATTGTGATTTTAAACTTTTTTTGTAAAATAAGCGGTTGTTTGGCCGAGCGGTCTAAGGCGCCTGATTCAAGAATTTCCAATTCTTAACCATTGAAAAATGGGAATACTCAGGTATCGTAAGATGCAAGAGTTCGAATCTCTTAGCAACCATTATTTATTTTTTTTATTTAATTTTTTGTTGGCTTCCATAGAGGAGAGATAGAAAAGAGACCAATAAGATTGAATTATTCGTGTAAAGTAAAGTAAAGTTTGTTAATGCTAGGTAAATTTTTTACTTGAAGGCTATATGTTGACTTTCATTAGTTTAAAAGAGAATAAGATGCAATATATGAAGCGAACTAGTGAGATCATCTTGATAAAATAATCTGCTTGTTTTTATGACATTCTAATGCTCATACATGGAGATGTGACTGTTGTTGTTTTTCACAACTTTGGGTTCTAAATGATATCCATAATTTAGGCATTCTTGTATTTATATTTCAAATGTCTCAATTCAGATAACTCCTTCTCCATTTCTCCATTCCATTTCCGAATCACCAACGTAACTATAAATAAGACTAATGGGATTTGTAGAAAAAATTGCCATTTGAATTGATCTTCCAAATGATTTATTATTATCCACTCAAAAAACACAATCAAAACACAATTAATTGTATTTATAGTAGAATTGTTCACTCTTAATTTGAATTGACTCTTTAGAATAAAATCATTCATTAAATTATAACGCAACGTTATACATGAGCATATAATCGATTGGATGCTACCGAGCAACAAGCAACTTATTGACCGATCAGTCTTTGTTGCCAATACTAAAAATAGTCCTGCAAGAAACAAATACAATACTGTCATGACGTCAACAATCGATTTATTGATTAGGTAATTATTCTTTTCGAACTTCTCTATCAGTTCCTCCTGTTCTTGTGAGTCCAATGGGGTGAGATCCCAATCATTGACTTCTTCTCCTTCACCCCACTCACCCTCTTTGATATTTTTATTTGTTAACGTTCCTAACGTGCTGTCTGGGATTGAAAACCCCAAAACTTTTGAATTGAATCTCCTCACTCTTGACATTGTTTACCACTGGCCTAGTATAGATATTGTATCGCCCTTAACCACGTTCTTGATCAATTGGTAATGTGTCTATTATAATAGATGTTTGCAACTCTTTGAAAAGGCAACGTACATTAAGTTTATTAAAAAATAATCGATATCTCCAATGGTGATTTTAACGATTATATAAGCTCAAGGTGATGGGAAGATGCAACACCCACTTGAATCAGATGGAAAGAATCTCAACGAGCAATGACCTTGCCCTACAAACAAGTAGTCGATCTATCTTATCACTTAATCAAATCAACAAATGCAAACTGTGCCAAACCCATCATTATTAACCTTCATGGAGTTCTTGGATCTAGAAGAACTTTTAATATTTTAAACAAAGTCATTAGGGAAGAAATTAATACAGATATTTATAGTATTGATTTCAGAAATCATGGTGACTCTCCACAGTGTCATCCCATGAACTATGAAATTTTGAATAATGATTTAAATCATTTTATTAAGAAAACTATTAATCCAGATGTAATTAAAGATAGAGGTATTATTTTCATTGGATTCTCAATGGGTGCTAAAGTAGGTTTAATAAATACGATTGAATCTTATAATAAATACAATGTAAAGAAAGTTGTGTCAATTGATATGCCACCATACGTAACACCAACTTTCCCCTCTATATTAGCTACAAATCTTGGTTTAATTGATAAATTAGATCAAGGTGAAATAGTGATTAAAGCAGGTACAAAAACGTGGAAAGAAGAATGTTTAAAGCTATTAGGCTCGTACTTTAGTTCGGGGTTTCTTGATTTACATTCAAACAATAAGCCAAATAAACTTGGCCATATCAAATATTATCTTCCCCTTAGAGAGTTCCCAAACCTCGTAGATGACATGAAACATTGGCCTGTAAACCTCGCTCCAACTAAATGTACAGATACAGAAGTTTTGTTTTTAAGAGGATTGGATTCTCCGGTATTTAGCGAAGATTACTCTCTACTTGATAAGCATTTCCCAAATAAAAAAGTGGTTGAGTTCTCAACAGGCCATACCCTTTTATTTGAAGAATTTCCTAAAGCTTCAAGGGTAATTTTAGACTTTCTGCAAGATAAGAAAGAAGCTCAACTGTTATCTGAATAAAAGAACTTAATAGCTATACAACAACTTTTATAAAAAAAGCAAAAAAGTGAACATATATATGACTAGAATTATTGTTATAAAAACTAAAAGTACTATCGTATTGGTGTATTACATGTTAATGATACATTTGAATATTGGTTATATATTATATTTAAAAACCTAAAGAGTTTTCACTAGCAAGTGGCCCAGAGATCTTTAGTTTGACACTTTTCCCTCTCTTAGCGTTAATAGCAACGCCGATTTCTTCACTCACCACAGTGTTAGTGTTCGAGTTCGTATTATTGTTGGACCAAGATGGCGAGTTATTCATCTTTTCGTTAAAAGAGGATTCATTAGAACTTATGCTTGAATTTTCATCCACTGGATAATTGATAACATCTTGTTTCTTATATCTGTTAATAGCATATCTTAATAAGACCCACATGGCTGCAAAGTATATAATAGCGCCGAAAACTGCACCAATGACAATACCAGCAATTTTCTTTTTACTTGGCTTGGCAGAACTTGAGGTACCATTGGCATTCTTATTATTATAGTCTAAAGAACCAATGCTAGAACCATCCAAAGTACCATAGACGTCATTATCGGGGGAGGTTTTTTCATCATCATTGCTATTATATGATTGATTGGAATTATTACCGTTGTGCGAATTACCATTGTCATTGTTATTAGCGTTATCATTATCTGTATTGATGCCACCAATTAAACCAGTGATTGGGATAGATGGATCAATTAATTGGGCTAAAGTATTAACAACATTCTTTGAGGTATTTTTAGTATGTAAATTACTAGATTCATCTTTAATCATGGCAGCTAATTCAGTAATCAAAGTCTCAGGGAAATAAACTTCAGCAATAGTAACCAAATATGGGATAGAATCATCTTGTAATGGGACTAATCTAATAACGGATATATTAGAAAGAGTGTCATTAAAAGCATTATTTAAAACGTCTGGTAAGAAGGATAAAATTTGTACCGATGATTGAGGACTGGATACAACAAATTCATAATTCAATGATCTTTTGAATCCTATTGTAATTAATGAATAGCCCACAGCAGGTTCTACATCACCGTCTGGAGACATTATCATTTGCGGAATATTAGCGGTTTCTGAAGCACCAAGAGTTTGTTGAGAAACTGTAGCAGTGACAGAATCAGTCAAAATTTGAGTTGGGACCCACCAATTTGGATCTTGTTCAGAGGAAACAGAAGAAGGTATTGAGGAAGGTATAGTTGAAGTGATAAGAGTTGTCGTTGGGTGTGGATCATTTTTGGTTACTGCTTGTGACACAACAGAGACGTGAGAAGTGGAGGCAATTAATACGGTAGTGGAAACGTTGTCATTAATGGAAATTTGACTTGAAATGACGACATTCTTAGTAGTACTTGGTTCAGGTTTTGATTGGGAAATGGTTGATGCAACAGTTATTATTGAAGCAGAGGATATTGTAGCAACTTCTGTAACAGAAGGTTGAGTTGCAACCATACTAGACGAAGATGTAGTTGCGTCCATATTAGATGAAGGTGATGCAGGCATATCAGGGTAAGAAACCGTAGTAGTGGTGGTAGAAGTAGCAGATGGATCAAATGAAACGATGATATGTTGAGAAGTTGAAGTAGGAATAACAATTGGTGAAGAAGAAGATGTGGTAGTAATGATGGTAACGTGTGCTGGAGTGGCTCTGGTAGAGGTAGAGATAGTAGCAAGCGTAGTAGAATTACTTGGTGATGTGATGATTTCAGGAGAAGTAGAAACTATAGATACCGAGGTTATTGGTTTTTGTGTGATGGTAGAAGTACTCGATGTTGGGGATATAACCAGGTTTGAAGGTGGAGTCGATACTTGTAAAGAAGTAGAGCTGGTTGGTTCAGAAACAGTAGAAACCTTTGAATCAGAGGTAGTAGATGAAGTGAGAGAAGAGACTGATAACGTTGGAGTTGGGATAGTATATGTGCTGCTGCTGCCGGGGGAAGGAGCAGATGCAGTAGGAGTAGAAGCGATTGCAGTAGGAGTAGAAGCGATTGCTGTAGGAGTAGAAGCGATTGCAGTAGGAGAAGATGCGATTGCTGTAGGAGAAGATGCGATTGCAGTAGGAGAAGATGCGATTGCAGTAGGAGAAGAGGCAACTGCAGCCGGGGAAGAAGCAATTTCTGTACGAGTAGTAGCAAGTGCAGCCGGGGAAGATACTGTAGAAATAAAGGAAGCAGTTGTTGCCGGGGTGGAAGCAATTGGGGAAGGTACTGAAGCAATTGACGATTCCGTTGATACATTAACACTGGCAGTAGAAGGAGAAGGCTCCTTAGGATGAGGAAGATTTTCTCCTGGTGGTTTGATAATTTGTGCAGTCGATGTGGTATACTCCATACTGTATGAAGTAGAAGTTGGGACAATGATTTGTTCAAGGGTACTTGAACTGTCGATACTAGAAGGTGAATAAGTAGTCAAAGATGAAGATTGGGTAGTAGACAGTGGAGTTTCGATGGTGAGCATTGAAGTATTCAATTGTGAAGAAGTGTCGATCAAAGTGTGGTTAATTGAACCAGTTGGTGATTCAGTGTTACCATTACCTTGAATTGCGGCAGTAAAATCATCGGTCCTTGTTGTTGGTATCATGAATAATGGATGATGCGTGGATGTGATATTTATAGAAGATTGTGAAATGGATGGAACGACCGAGTTTATAATTGTAGAGTCGGTGGTGGAAGAACTAATATATCTGTCAGCATGACTAGCAATTTGATACGATGTGGAAGTTGGAAAGACAAGTTGGGTATCTGAAGTGGTATAACTGTCTGTGTTTGAATAGATGTCTGTGTTTGAAGGGATGTCTGTGTTTGAAGAGACATCTGTATTTGAAGGGATGTCTGTATTTGAATAGATGTCTGTATTTGAATAAGTATTAATTGATTGTTGATATTGACTTGGATCAATAGATGGGAAGATAATTTGTGAAGAAGTGGTGGTAGAAGGTATTATATCAGTATTAGTCAATTGATCGGTTGGGTTGCTTGACAATATATCAGTACTAGTCAATTGATCAGTTGGATTAGAAGATATAACATGCGAAGTGTGGGTATGAGCATATTTATTTGAATGAAAACTATCTTCAATCGAAAGCGCAGTGTTTGTAGTGGACGCTGTCAAAGTGTTGTTATAGTTTTTATCGCGGTTGAAGAAATCCTTCAGATCGAAAGCAGCATTAGCAGACTGGGTGAATAAAAACACGGATACGATATAGTTCAACTGCATATCTGAATGGGCTGTTTAACGGCTGGAAAGAATGAAAGAAAGAAATAAAAAAAAAAAAGAATGGGAATATATATATTGAAATATATTTAAAAGAGTGGACAGGTTGATCGTCTAACCAGATTGAGGTGGGTGGTAGCAGCAGTAGCAGTAGGAAGTCGTTTGGGTGGAGTTCTTGCTCTCTGCTCGGGCACTAATGTCACTCCCACTCCAGTACATCCTGCAATATATCTTATATATATCTTCGCCGATCCGGGCCTGAAAGATTTTTTGACGTCGCAATATTATTTGTGGCAGTTTCTCGCACGCTCGAGGACCGGAATTCCAGGCTCGCAATCTGAAACATCGCGAAATCGCAGTGCGGCTTCCGCAAGCGGGCAGAGTTTCCTAATCGGGGAATTCGGCCGATCCGGGCGGGATCTGGTGTCCCGATCGGGAAATGTTGCCGCAGTGTGCGGTGCACGGGCGGTTGCCGTGGCAACGGCCGCACGAAACATTCCCGGCCACTCTGTGACAGCATTCAGTTACAGTCAGTTGCAGTCAGTTGCAGTCAGTTACATTCAGTTGCATTCACAGAGGCATTGGGGTGTGGTAGCATTGAGCACTGAATCAATTACCTAATAGGCGGCCCGGTTTCAATGCTATTCTCATTTTGTCATTTCGTGTTTACTCACGGGAGCCATTTAGCATGATGATGTAATACGATGATGTAATAGAGTGACATAATATAGTGATATAATATGATCAAACTGGTTTGTTTACCTTTGGTCTCTTTTGGTTCAAACATGAAATTTCAAACATTGAAAAATTATTTGAAAAATTCAATGCTTTAGTGAAAAGTTCACTATGGCAATATACCATTACGTTCCAATACAAAAATGGCAAAGGCAGTCGATTGATCCCCTGCCACTACAACATGTCGTTGAATCTCCCCAATGTCAAGTTTAGACAGTACCAAGTACAAACTCTATCCGCATTCATATCTTCAAACCATACCCATTCGGTCCCGCATTTATTTCTTCAAGGTTATGAATCCACCGGGAAGACATATACAATAACCAGGTTTTTCGAATGTAATCCACAGTTGATCTCGGTCACGTTGAGACCAGAAGAGTCGGTCACATGGAAACTTCTGATTCAATCAATGGCCAGATCCATTCAATATAAATTATGTCAAATTTTCCCTAATCATGAACTCCAATTGAAACAGTTGGATCCATTATCTGTCGAAGAACCATTCCATTTAATCAATTTCTTGACCAAGATGTTTCAACTTCTATCCAACGAATCAAAACAAATCTTCATAATATTCGATGGGTTAGACAATTTACAAGATATTGATGCCACATTACTTTTAAAATTCTTGAAATTAAATGAATTATTATCGCATCAATTTAATAATTTCAAATTGAAAATGATTTATCTAATTAGAGATGCAACTTTCATGGCACGGTATTCAACTTTTAATATTCCCACAATAATCTTCCCACGTTACACATACGACGAAATCTTAAATCTATTAATCTTAATCAGATTTAATGATTTATATGATGATTTATTAGAACATTTAAAACAGGAAAATATCATCGATTCAAATGAGGATGATAACTATTCAATAATCATCAATTTTATTACTCTTATAGTACAATCTTTCCAAATGTATACAGGAAACAATTTAAATGATTTGAATGATTTACTGGATTTAAAATGGGATAATTATTTATCGAATATAGATAATACAAATTATAACGATCCAATTACAATTTATAAAAAATCTATTCATATCTTTAATGCTACAAATGATACACTCACCACAGATGCTGCTGCTGATGATGATAATGATGCTGATGGACAAGAAAAAGTAGAAAGTTCCACCTCAGGTCAAACGTATGAATTATCAAATATCGCCAAGTATCTCTTAATTGCCGCGTATTTCTGTTCTTATATTGAAACAAAATATGATACAAGTATATTCTCACGTAAGGCAAATATCAAATCAGGCAGATCATCGTATGGTAGACGTAAAAAAATGGAAACAAATCCAAGACATCTTCAACCTTCAATTTTCCAATTAGAAAGACTGTTTGCTATCTTCCAAGCCATATATCCAATGGAATCCGCTGCCTCATCCGGTTCTTTACAATCTTTATTAGATGAAAGATTGATGAAAACTAATGTAGAGGTATTCCAAAATTTATCAGAATTACATTCATTAAAATTAATTTCAACAACTACTACAAGAAGTATTGATTTCTTATCTTACAAAACAAAATGGAAAGTCAACACTCCATGGGAAATCATTCATGAAATTGCATCTTCTGTAGATTTTGATATTGCACAATATTTTAGTGGTGTAAGTGATTATTAACAAATAAATAAAGTAAAACATAGACCTTTATATATATATATATATGTATATATGGTTATAACCATTTGTAACATTAATTGGACTCACTTACTTCTAAAATCTCGTCAACATCAATTTTATTGTCAATCATTTTAGCTTCTTTCCAAAATTTACTTAAATGTCTTGACCCACTATCACATGCAATGATCACAATACGTGAACCCTTTGGTAATCTCTCCGCTAACTGCAATGCAGCAACGGCATTGATAGCAGTACTGCTACCAACAAATAACCCATCGTTAACAGACAAATATTTAGCCATTCTAATGGCTTGTTTATCCGTGACTCTCATTGACTCATCAATCAAATCTTCACCATGTTTGAAATTTTGCGTGATTCTATTCAAACCAATCCCTTCCACAATAGTATCTACTTGATGTCTTCTTCTTGTACCTTCCTTTTCAGCAATATCATACATAACACCAAAATTAATTCTATTATAAAAACCGGACCCTTGTGGATCAGCAAGAACCACGTACGGATTACTTTTACTTTTCAGATATTTAGCCACACCAGTAATAGTACCACCAGTACCACAACCGGCAATGAAAGCATCAATCTTACCATCCATTTGATTCCAAATTTCAGGTCCAGTAGTCCCGTAATGAATTTTCCAATTAGCTTCATTTTCAAATTGATCAGCAAAGATACCTTGACCTTTACCACTAGCATTTAATTCATCACAAGCCTTTCTAGCAGCATTAACATACTGATCTGGATCCACAATACTAGCAGGTTTCACTAGATTGACCACAGCCCCAAGACTCTCTAAAAGAGATAATTTCTCTAATGATGTATCATCCGGTAATGAGATATGTGACTTATAGCCTAAAGCATTACAGATCATGGCTATACTAATACCAGTAGACCCACTTGTACCTTCAAAGACCCAACCTTGTTGGTTCGGATCATTTCTGGTTAATAAACCCATCTTTTCAGCAGTCAAAATTATATTTAAAGCGACACGATCTTTAGCACTCCCTGCAGGGTTACACAATTCTAACTTTGCATAGACTTCACAGCCAGTAGCTTTACTTAGTGATTTGATTTTGACTAATGGTGTGTTACCAATCAATTCTTCAACACCATTTTTAGGTGAAGGTATATTTTTCAATGGAGATTTTGTAGATTGATATAATTTATATGATGTATAGGCAGCAGCTAAACATGAAATAACAGTCACAGTATTTCTAATGGTAGAATAACTGGATTCAGTCATCTTTACTAACCTTTTAGGAACAGAGTAATAAAGTATTATACTAATATTATTCAAGTCACTGAGTACTCTTTTGTTTCTTCACAATGAGATGTGATTTTTCACTTGTAATTTTCAAGATTTTACAATATTGAAGCTATAATTAAAGTGACAGTTATTCATTGTGGGAGGCAAGATAGTAATTAAGAAACAGCTTTATATTGTAGAAATGAATAAAACACTTGATGGTTGAATTTTATTGAAGCCAACATAGTGTCGTTTAAATTGGTTTAAAAAGAGGTTGGGCTGAAAAAGATTCGCACCTAATTTGGAATTCGGCACTCTATGATGCTGTGATACACATATAAAGAGAAATAGCTAGCTTTTGTCATTCATGACATCCTTGATAAAGTTATCTTGAGGATCCTGCAATATCTAATACAAGAAGAATTCTGATATCCAATTTTTTGTTTTGTTTGATTAATTAATCTTTTACCGTATCTTATTAAATATTAATTTTTAAAGCACTTCTTCACACAAACTCTAAATTATACAAATAAACAAAATTGGGTATAGATTCAAATCAATTATTTTATATTTCTATATAAAAATAAGCTAATTTAAGTGATAACCCAGCACTAACATGCCTTAACCTTTCAAATTCTATATTGATATCTATATGTGGTCCATGTGCAATTAGAATCAGTAGATTCATAACTTAGATTCTTTTCCCCAGAAGTGTACCCTAATAGTATATAGCCTGTGCCAATATATCCCTAAGGGTTAATCCCAAGAATTTCCTCCATACTGCTCCCGGAACTGTAATTCGACGACAATGGCGTGAATCAGTATTCTAATTTCTTGCAATGGTCATTCATGTGACTGCATAAATTTGTATTATTATTTTGAAGCAGTAAATTCTTAAACCTCACTATCCAATCTAGAACTTAGGAACTCTTCACAGATCTGTTCTATGGTAATCATATCCTCATCTCCAAACTTCTCAACAATTTTTTCACTATATCTAGGTATACTATTCAAAAATACCAATGAAGACAAATATCTTTGTCTCTTATTTCTTTCATCGAGGAATAATTTCTTCTGCTCACTCGTTAATATGGAAAGTATTTCATTATCAATATCACTTAATGAGAACCCAATATTTGCTATTTCATTTGCGTAATTCACTTTATCTTTTAAAGATGTACTGGTCCTATATTGTTTCAAATTTGCAATATCATATTTCACTTTATGTCGACCATAACATTCACCCAAGTACTTCAATAATCCCATTCCAGTATGCTCTGTATAATCGTTCATCAAATAGTCCTGTACCGTTATCAGAGCTAGACTTTCTGTTGTAGCTATAATTAATCTTTTTAATGCACTATCCATTATATTGACGACCTCTTTTTCATCTCTGGCAGACAAACTGAATCCTAGTAAGATCGAGTCGATCTTCCCAGTCTCAACATATTCATACCATTCACGATGAGTATCTTTAATGAACATTAACAATAAACGTTTCCATTTCGCAAAATTGTAGCCATTTGACAGTTTTATTGGGAGAGCTGTAGATGTTAAACAATCTTTGTTTAAAATAACATTCCTTAGCTCCCCAACTGGATAGAATGCACTATAACTCATTACAGGATTAGTTAACCACAGTAGCCCTTCCTTATCCCCATATTGCGTTCTTCCATTGGAAGAGATGAGCATTCCATTGTTTATTTATATTTCGCTAAGTAACAAAATTAAAGAATTTTTAAGTCTCTTCAAAACAATTGAGTTATAACAACTTTTGGTAAAGAGAAACAAGGGAAACTGAACCTCAATCCATCTCGATGATACTTCTGCATTCAAGCTTCTTTAACTGAAAATTAAGTACATACTTTTTTTACTAATTTATTTACTAAGGTCTACGCCAGGATTTATATGAAGATTTAAGCCTAGCAAAACATAATTATCAATATCATATACGTGACAATTTACAGTTAAATATCTTCTTTCACAGCTAAATAATTGTCGATAGTAGCATTTATTAGGTCAGTTGCCGATCATTACTCAAAGCCGCCTCAAAGTCTGGGCTTTAATCTGCTGCTCTATTTCCCCATTTCACGAGGTTGCATTCTAAGATTGATAGAATAGGCAACATGATGGCGATATATTCAACATCGTATTGCCCATGTTGTTATGAGTGAACAATTTAGACCTCACTACTTTTCCATGTGAATAGAGGAGAGAACTGTTTATACAAGTTCCACGCACGCATAACCAGATACTGATTAGTTGAAATTCCGAATATCTGCAAATCCGGAGCACACTTATAGTAAGGACCCGCTTTTATATGTGAGTTGATGATGTAATAGAGCAATCAAATGAGAATGTTCAAAGACTGATCTATCCGAATAGAGGGATTTCAATTCATTCATTTCAGGCATTTAAAACCTTTTGTATTATCACAAACGATTATCGTGTTTATTGACCCCAAAACACGAAACTATGATAAGCCACTTATCACATAAAAATATTAACCTGTCATCTTACATGTTTTTGTTTTGTTGAGGTAACAGTGTACTTTGATACTCAATTTTAGTCTACTTTAAACCATTCTGTTACCTATGAGGTACAAATTCAAGCTATACAAAATAACAGTAAGATACTATTGCCCCAAAACCGTCTAAAACCTGTTTTATATATTATATCATCTCGCGAAAATGATTTTCTCACTTCAAGAACATTTCTTTTCATTAGGATCCCAAGACATTTAAGGAACATGAATTTAGCAAAGAAATATATTTGATAGAATAAAAGTTCAAAAAATGTTGCTCAAGCTAGATTTGATATAGTTCAAAGTCTGTTGTGATTTTGTTGTTTCCAAATGAATTTTGAGCTTAGGGATATCTACCATATCCAAAGAGGCAAGTACGTTAACTAACCGACTAACAGTATCCTTCATTATTTCTGCATGGCCATTTTTACTATGAGATAACCTGTGTAGTGAAACCCGGATCTAACCAAATACCCAGACAATCGTGATACGGCGGTTATTTTCCCTTCACCAAGAACACAATAGTTTATTAGATTTTACGCATTTTGAACCTCAAAATAAGTTTGTTATCATGTTCATTTTAAAAACTTCTATAAGAGGAAATAATGCAAATATCTTTTTGATGCTTAGACTCCAGCGGTATTAACGTTAACATATATTATCCTGGGTTCATATGGAACCATAATAGCTATAACTGAATCAACCCAGCGGAAAGAAAAGAAAAAGAAACAAGTAACAATGCAGGCATGTTTCAAGTATCACTACACAAAACAATTTTTTTGTGTTTAGTTTGATTGTATTTTCTCAATCACACCCAAAAACGGAAAGCAACATTATAGTTTCCTTTCTTCCTGGTTTCTCGTTATTGTCTTTTGTTCATGTCTTTTGTTTCAAAATTGCTTAGTGGCTCGTTACAAATGCTTGCAATCCATGTAAAAAAATACATCAAATTTTTTCGCTGTTTACATCGTACATGCGGTGTCGCCATTGTACCGTCTTTTGATCGGGAGTTAACAAGGTTGAAGTAGCTTTCCAGAATAACCTAAAAATATGTCTCCAATGTCGTTAATTGGCAGATATAAACAAAATGCCAAAATTTTGTAAAGATTTCAAAGAAATCTTCTCTTTGTTAATAGTACTTTTTCCTTGCTCACTAATATTACTCTGACCTACTGCTGCTATATACTAAACATTATCTACAAAACCTTGTTAACCCATATACAAACATAATATTACGAGTGTATCATATTTTACTCCCTTAATCAAGAAAGCTGGTAAGTTAATGATTATATTATAAAGCCGAAAAGAAGAAATATGAACAATAATATTCACAATAACAGTATTAATACTCATATCAGTAGCAATGACAATATTAATATTAATAACAATCAGGGATTATATGGATCTCTATATAACGACTTTATGCCGTATAAAAACTTATCAGATACCATAAATCTTCCAGATCCACCAACGCTTCTTAGATTCAAGTCTAACCCTGTTCTACCAGTTGCCCAACCTTCTAATGCAACAAGTAGAATTGAAGGCTCCTACCTGAAAACGTATGAGCTTAATAACCAGTTACCAACACCCATGAATTCATTCGTGGAAAGTATTTATCCACTATCTGAACTGAGTAATGATATCATTCACGACATAAGTTCATTTCAATTGCAACCTTCGCCTTCAAGTGCCCCAATTTTTAGCCCATATGCTGAATCCAATTTGCCACTATCTAGGCATATGGATGTAGTTGAATCACCACCAGAACCAACGAAGAAATTTGAGACAGAAGCAAATAATCTTACTCGTAGAATCATAGAGGGGAACCTAAAATCGGACCACTCTGATGAATATTCTTCCAATAGACTTCTTCATAAACAAAATATCACCTGTGTCGAAGATTTAATCAGCAAAAGAAGACCAAGAGTCAAAAAACCTAAAATTGCTAAGCGGGCATATAGGAGAAGAGTTCTGAAACCATCTAAAGAAGTTAACACTGTAACTAAGCAAACTCCAACAAGTAGTCCCATAATAAATGTAATCGACAAAGCAGTCGCCTCACTAATCCAAACGAGTAATTTGACTACTCCCTCGGATCTGAAATTTGATTTAGGTTCAACGGATAATATCAATTTTGATAATATTTTTGGAACTTCACTGATGGAATCGCCTGAATTTAAAGATTCAAGCCCAAATATATTAGATACTCCATTGGATGAATTTGTCAATGGAGATTCCATCCCATCTAGCCAAGATATTACACTTCAATTACCGTCATCTACCACATCGTCATCTTTCCCACTAACCGATATTGATACAACGACACCAATAAATAGAACGTTTGATATTACTGAACAAAAAGCACCCTCACCGAAGTGTAACGATATTCTATTGACACCATCATCTGCAAATGAACATCTCTCATTAGTAGATCAAATTAAATATGACAAATTTTTATTTGAGGTAATCTCTAAAAAACAGAAGAGAGGTTCATATAAGTGTGCCCATTGTCCAGAGACATTTCCCAATATACTAGACTATGCAGCACATATGGATAATTTTGGTATTAAACGTGAGTTCAAATGCCCATTTGTGTTGTGTCCTTGGAAAGTTCTGGGTTTCCCTAAAAGATCTGATTTAAGAAGACACTGTGCATTCCAACATAAGGATGAATTAAAAAGTGAATTGAAAGATTTGTTGAATTTGAAAGATGAAGCATTTCCAACAATACTTTGTTCCAACAAATATTGTGAAAAAGAATTCTACAGAAAAGATGCCTTCGCTAGACACGTTGCTATTGTACATCAAAATAAGAAATCCAGATTCAATAAAAAGTTGGCTGCTTTGATACAAGATTATCCAGAAAACCTTACAGAAGAAGAAAAAGTTGAATATATCAAAGTAAATATTAATAAGACAAGACTTAATAACAAGCAAAAATCATGAGCAACTTCACAAAGGAGAAAGCTACACGGACTCTCATTTCCCCTTAACAGGGTGAAAACAGCATATACATACATACGTAAATACCTTATAATACTAATCATTTTAACATATATATCATCCCTATTTAGGTGTTGTTGAAAACACGGTTGTATACATCTAACTGAAAATGATGGATAACTGGTGGTTTTTGCAACCTTTAATATCCATAAAGTGCAAAGGGTTCACTAAGATTTAAGAGGCCCCTTCAACCCTTAGTTTGACAATTTCTTACCAAACCAAGGGGCATCTTAAAAAGATATAAAAGGAATCACATATTGAGTCTGAGTAGGTTTTTGTTTAATCTGAGCTTTTATATTGAACAAGGAAGAGACTTTGTTCAAAGCTTCTCGGTTAAAACATTAAAGCGCTTAGAATATTCAACTATGGCACCTAAACAGAAGAAACAAAAGACAGGCGGGAATGCACTTGATAATTTAAGAGCAAGTGGAACTGTTGTTGTGGCAGATACTGGGGACTTTGAAATGATTGAAAAGTATTCTCCACAAGATGCCACCACTAATCCCACCTTAATCTTGGCTGCTTCAAAGAAAAAGGAATACAAGCATTTATTGGATGCAGCTGTTAAATATGGGAAGCAAAAAGGGTCTTCACCAGAAGAGCAAGTTTCTATTGCCATGGATAAGTTATTGGTGTTGTTTGGAACGTCTATTCTTCAGATCATTCCCGGCAGAGTGTCTGCTGAAGTCGATGCAAGACTTTCATTTGACAAAGAAAAGATCATCGAAAAGGCTTTAACGATCTCTCAACTTTACGATGAGGAAGGGATTTCCAAAGACCGCTACTATGTCAAGATTGGTGCTACATGGGAAGGTATTCAAGCTGCCAAAGAATTAGAAGAGAAACATGGTATTCACTGTAATTTGACCTTATTATTTTCCTTTGTTCAAGCAGTTGCTTGTGCTGAAGCGGGTATTAGTTTAGTGTCTCCATTTATTGGACGGATATTAGATTATTACAAGGAAAAGACTGGCAAGACATATAGTGGTGAAGATGATCCTGGTGTTCTTGCTGTCAAAAAGATTTTCTATTACTATAAGAAATATGGTTATGAAACTATTATTATGGGTGCCTCATTTAGAAATGTGGACGAGATCAAGGCTTTGGCGGGTGTCGATTATGTTACATTATCATTAAACTTACTAGACGAGCTTTCAAAAAGCGAAGATGAAATACCAAAGCAACTTGACGCTAAGATGGCCGACGAAGAAGGTGAAGAAGAGGTTTCCTATATTGACGATGAGGCCAAATTCAGATATGATTTCAATAAAGATGAAGCAGCTGTAAACAAAGTTTCAGATGGGATTAGAAAATTTGCAGATGATGCTATATCTTTACAAGAACTATTGGAAGCAGAAATTTTATAATGAACCATGATTTTTATTTTATTAAAAATGAATATATGCTAATTTATCTCTTATCTTCTGTCTATATGTTTTTATAGTGGTTGTTTAACTATTTTCCAACTACATAATAATATTGAATGAATAATATCAATGTAAAAATTATGGTAATACAATGGGCTTATGTGTTATCACTCTAATTTTAAATGTCTTGCTATTTTGTCTCCTTATGTTATCAATTGATATATCATGGAATGTTACGTTATCGGAAGGTGCCATATTGATATTATTGTTCGGTTGTATTGATTCCTTTTTGAGGGTTGGCTCTTTTTTATGTATTGTATCTTGTTTCGGTTCACTCAAAGGAGGAGTCTCTGAGACAAAATGTTTAGTTATGTTTGAAAAATTATTCCGATTAGCATTTGAAGGGATGGGTACCGAGACCATACTTTTTTGTTTTACTTGCGCATTTCTGATATTTGGTCTTTTGTTAACCGTGCTGAACTTATTTGCCATTCTAGGTGGTTTAAATGGTTTATTAACTTTCAGCGCCAAACCAGAGCCTACCATGGCACTATTTCGTTCAGATTTAATAGCAGGACTCATTTGATTCAATCTGGACATATTAGATAGTGATTTATTTACATTCGTGGATGAAATGTTTTTGGAATTTGATATATTCTCTGTGGTCTTCTTCAAAACCATTTTATCTGGATGCTGAATATAGGATGTTGAAACATTATTATCTACTGATGAACTTGAAGTTTTGAATTTATTGAAACTAGTGGCAGTTGTGGTTTTTATATGCTGGATTTCTCTATCATATTCTGCAATGATTTCATTGATAACAACCACAAATGAACCAAATATTTTGTGTTCTGTGATTTCAAACCCTTCTTCGTCTAAATATGCATTAATCTCCTTAGGATTAGTGACAAATGAACTGCTCAACATCACATTATCTTCAGTATACAACATGAATTTGTTATTGATCTGGAAATATTTCAATTTCCCATCATGCCAGACTTTTTGTTTCTTTCTCACTTGATCAGAGTATTGGCAACTAAATTCCACTACATGTGATAACATGATCGATCACTGGTAATTTATGGGATATTAATATTAATATTACAATTATAAAATGTCTCTATGTACTTATCATATTCTATCATTACAAAAGTTGTCATACTTTAGTTCTAATTCCATCATCAAAACTTAATATTGAAAAAAACAACAAAAAATATTCGCTATTTACATCGAATGCTAGCTCATCGCGTTAAACCAACACCAAACCCAGTGGCTACACATGCCAATATCAAGAACATTTCAATGCAGCCTAGCCAGAAACATAATTCTCTGAACCATTTTAAATCC
The DNA here is from genome assembly GCA_033807795.1 of Monosporozyma servazzii. Lineage (NCBI taxonomy): Eukaryota > Fungi > Ascomycota > Saccharomycetes > Saccharomycetales > Saccharomycetaceae > Monosporozyma > Monosporozyma servazzii. The sequence goes on along the minus strand of CP138597.1, from coordinate 538,406 downwards.
ACATCCCAAATGAACCCTTGTAAAAGACCCAATCTTTGTGGATGCTTCATCATTAGTTTTAAAAGATAATAGTCTGACAACATTCCATTATTACCTCCCATTCCCACGATGAAGAACAATGGTGGCATTATAATACCGATAAAGATTAACATCATGATCTTACTGGTACTAAACATGTCATTAATGAATATATCTTCGTCTTCGTCTTTATAATCTTTACCAAGGGAATCATAAGACTGAATTGATAATGAGTCAATATGTTGAATAGAGTATACACCATTGTTATTCCAAATATCATTGTCCTCGTCATTTGAACAATCACTTTCAGAATCATATGTTGGGCTTGGTGGTAAATCTGATGTCGAAGCAATTTGTGTGGGAGTTGGAATAGAGGAGAGAACCTGGGATGATAATGGTTGTTTTGATTCTGGTTCAAAATCACTATTATTACTTACTGGGATCTTTATGGCCAAATCCATTTGTGAATTTGTCATTCTTGCTGTACGATAAGTGGGGGATTGCATAGCTGTATTAATTTGATCATTATTCTTGGAAGTTGATATGACCCTGTTATTTGGAGATTTAATACTCTTCAGAACTTGTACATTAGTATTTGGATTAAAACGTGTGGATATTGCTGAATTGTCATTACTACTTGGTATAATTAAATGATCAATCAATGAATTTCTTAGAGGTTGACCTATTTGATTAATCTTATTAGATTTATTTGTTGGTGTACTATTGCTCGATTGGTAATGTGATTTCTTTATTATTCTAAATTCATGTGGTTCAAATTCAATACTTGATAAACTTTGTTCAGATTTAATTCTTACCGGTCTAGGCACTCTAATATAATCCTTTTTCAATAATTGCACCGCTTCCTCGATAGTGGGGACCATAGGGTTACTATTATGATCATCATTATAATAATAGCGATAAGTTGACGAAGCATCTGTAGAAATTGTATTTACTATTGAGGGTCTTTTCTTGTATTGACTGTTTACAGGGGGTGGTTGTGCTAAACCTGATAATGCGTTATCATTTGAATAGACATGAACATTTGATGAGGTACTAAAATATTCATTTGATGAATTAATTATATCATCTAAAGGTGAAGATTGAACATTAACCAAAAAACTATTATTACTTGAACCATTTTTATTTTCTGACCTATTAGTAATAATATTGTTATTATTATTATTTGAAACTGATAGGTTGGTATTACTTTCACTATTATAAGTTGAATTTAAAACACCAGTAGATAATGTGACTAAACTTGCATAATTTTTAGAGTCATTATTATTTGATCCAATATCATCATTTGACATTACAAGTTTACATAATCTTGAATTGGGTATAATATTTGAATTTGAGCTCAGCACCTTATTATGGCTATTATTATCAATACTGTTATTTCTTAAATTGGGTTCAATGTCTGAATCATTTAAAAATATACTATAGGTGACATTATCATCACTTATTTCATTAGTTTGTTTCCTTGAAAAGGACAATGATAGATCATTATATTTCTTTATACTTTCATTTGATTTAAAAGAATGGAGTGAGTTGGACATATGAATAAGGTGGTATGAAAGTAAAAACAAAAACAAAAAACAAAAACAGATGGTAGGCAACAAAAGGTGGGGAATATCAAATGAATGAAAACTGTTTAATGAGAAGTGCGACTTGTTGAGTATTGCGTAACGTAATTGTGAAAATGAATGAATAAGTTAAGCTTAAATAGAAAAAACAACCCACCAAAGGGTCTAAACCTTGCATCAAGGAAGAAATCCTACGAAGGGATCTAAATCCTGCTTCCGATACAGTTTAAATATATATATATATATATATATATACATATAAATGCAATTATGTATAGATCTGAATGTTTGATCGAATGATAAATATAAAGTGTCACAAAATCTTTTCTTTAAATTTTGCTGGGTTTAAAATTGTTTATATGACAACAAAGTCACGTGCGCTGTGACAGCCAAAAACAAACACACATATATAATGATTGAAATGCGATGGATGTTTAGTTAATAGGCGTGGTCAATTCATTAAATAGCATTTGTTTCAGCATATCCATTGTGGAATCATCTTCATCCTCGTCGTTATTGTTATATTTAATGTCATTATCCATTTTCCAAAATTCATCTTCATCCAAATTTAGTGTTGGATATTCTGGTTCATCATCTGCATCGTGATAAATACTCATATATGGATGGGCCAATGCCTCTGCGGCACTTATACGTTTATGTGGGTTGAAAACAAGCATTTTGGACAATAGATCTAACATATCAGGATTTAAATTTCTTGTTTGACGATTGTTATTATTATTTAGGACATTTTCCCATGGTAATTTTTGTCTCATTGGTAAATTTGCAATATATTCTTTAGCTCTTTTAGATTTAATTCTTTCAAAATCTTCAAAAGTTGGTGTACCTAATATTTCCAATATTAACCATAATTGATGATGATAATCTCTTCCTGGGAATAAAGGTTTCCCTGAAATCATTTCCGCAAGAATACAACCAACGGACCAAATATCCATTGCTGTGGTATATTCTTGGAAAGTCAGCATGATTTCAGGGGCTCTATACCAACGTGTGGCTACATATTCTGTCATGAATCCGACAAGAGTTTCTCTTGGATTATTACTTTGTGCTAGACAACGTGATAAACCGAAATCACAAACTTTTAAATCACAATTTGAATTTAATAAGAGATTTGATGGTTTTAAATCTCTATGAATGACATTAGCTGAATGTATTGATTTCAATGCTCTTAATATTTGATATGTGAAATATTGTATATGATCGTCTGTTAATGACATTTGATCATTAATCTTTTGTAAATCCGTTTCCATTAATTCTTGTATTAAATATACTGCATTCATATCTTTCACTGTAGTTGGGGTTACTTTATCCAATATACTAATGATATTTTCGTGATCATGGAAATGATGTAACAATTTAATTTCACGTATAGTTCTAGTGACAAACATTGTTTTACTAAAAGGTTGAATCTTTTTAATGGCTACTTTAACATTTGATGGTTTATGAATTGCGGAACAGACCGTTCCGTATGCCCCTTCGCCAATCAGATCAATAAGTTGGTATTGTGCAGGGATATCGAATGTGATTGTACGTGACATATCTGTATATATATATATATATTTTGATCTTTTGATCTTTTGATCTGGGAATGGTTCAGTGATTTGAGTATGGAATAATTTTTCAATTAAAACTATTTTTAAATAAGTGAAAAGCACAATTATTATTATTATTGTATATCGAGATTTCTACTATAGTTAATATATATATATATATATTTATTTATATGTAAATATTAATAAGATGGAGAAGCTATTATGATATTTGTTGTGGGCCTGTGATGATTGGGATTGAAATTCTTAGTCTATGAGTGGAAGGTAATTTTGGTATAATTCCAATTAAAAATGTAATAATGAAATTAAATATGAATAATTTATAGTTCAATGTAGTATAGTGGGTGATTAAGAAGAATAAGATGATTGGCACTGAGATGATGAATTTTCTTGAAGGGGTGTATAGTGTTTCGTTATCGATTTGCTCCCACATGGTCAAATTATCGTAAGCGCCACCGTTGAATTCGAACGGGGTTCCCTTAATCATATGAAACATGATATAGCAGCCTGAATTGTAGGTTAAATTGGTTAGGGTCCACGACCAATTTGGGCTTGAATTCAAACCTGGTAAGAGATTGAAGAATAGTTTCAATAGGATCAAAAGTACAAAATGAATCAACCAGGCACCACGTTGTGATACCCAAGACGCATTCATGTTTGGTAGTACTTGCTGGTCGTTTTCTTCTTCTTGAGTCTCCTGTTCGACGTGTGATATTATTGAAGAGGAGCGTCTTCTCCTGTGGTCCTTGACTGGCTCATTGGTGGCGGTGTACGAGCTTGCTCTTGATCTTGAGATGATGGAGACGTTGGTGAGCGAGACGACGTCGTCGTCCTGTTGTTGTTGTTGTTGGGATTGCTGGCCGTCTGCCGCGTGCTTTGAGTACGATGGGAAAGGTTTTAGATCCATTGCAAATGTTTGCCTGCTTGTGTGTTTGTCTGCTTGTGTGTCAATACTTGTCCATCAATACTTGTATGTTTTATTTATTCGAAAGATTTGTGGGCACGTTTCCTTAGCGGGGCCGCAGGGGAGGCGGGTAACCCGCGCCCAGTGGGCAAAAGTATATAAGGGCGCTACGAAACAAGAACAAGAAGGAGGCCACCACAACAAACAAACCCCAACGATAATAATATATAGATAAATAAGCACAAGATGGCCAGCCAATTGTTTGAGGAAAAGGCCAAGGCAGTCAACGGACTAGCCACCACGCCATCCACCGACGAGTTATTGAAGTTGTACAGTTTGTACAAGCAAGCCACTGTCGGGGACGTGAATGTGGAGAGACCTGGTATTTTCAACATCAAGGACAGAAAGAAGTGGGATGCCTGGAATGAGTTGAAGGGCACCTTGACCCAGGAAGAGGCCGAACAACAGTACATCTCGTTCGTGGACGAGTTGATTGCCAAGTACAACAACTAAGTTATGTAGAGCTCTCTCTATATATATATATATTTGTATGAAAAATAAAATAAAATAATGCATTGGTGCATTCAACAATCAGCCAAACAGTCAAGCAAGCAAAGCAATGATGAGCGAGAATATAATCAGGCTGCCTGCTGGGGTGGTTCCCTTCGACGAGACGTACATTCTGTATACGGACGGGGATGCTGTTGGGGTTGTTTGTTGTGTGTTGGCGTTGATGCCTATTTTGATATTGCAAAGTTACTTGACGTGGCTGATCATCGATCGAGACATCGAGGCGGTTGTTGTGGCCATGGGACAACTGGCCAACGAGGCACTGAACCAAGTGTTGAAGCGCGTGTTCAAACACGAGAGACCCGGCAGTGAGTTGATTGCCGCGGGCAATGGCAGCAAGACGTTATCATTTGGGATGCCCAGTGCTCACAGCCAATTCATGGGGTTTTTCGTTTCGTACCTGATGGTCAATCTGTGGACTCGATGGGGCCACAAGTACGGGATCTTGTACAGGGACAAAGTCGTGTACAGCCTGGCAGGCATGCTGCTGGCCCTGGCAGTGTGTGTGTCGCGCTGGTACCTGTCGTACCACCACTGGGATCAGATCATCATCGGGTACCAGGTCGGCGCTCTTGTTGGGCTGTGGTACCACCTGGCGGTGCTGTTCGCCCTGCACCCGCTGCTGCAGTGGGTGTCCGGCCATCCCTGGGCCGCTGCCCTCCTGGACCACTTGCACATCACCCTGTAGTAATTGTATATCTGTCTGTATCTATCTGTATATCTATCTATCTATCTATCTATCTGTATAATACATTATGGTGCGTTCCGCGGATTTGTGCTCCGTGGGTTTGCTCTCCGAGCTCCGCGGCCGTGCACGCAGCAACCAACTGTTTTATTTCCGTTCCCTTCCGCAGAGATTACTAAGAACATTCGCAGCGTGCAGTGGAATATCCCATACTAATTTTCAAAACACACTGCAAATTCTATCAAAATGCTATCAAAATTCTACAGTGCAAAGCTGTTATCTCCGCGGAACAGCGCAGCCTGACTAAGAACAGCTGCTCGAGCACCAGGCAAACACAACTATATATATAGATACTCAAGTCTCAAGTCTCAACTCTCAAGTCTCAATTGGCAAAGCTTCGAATGTGGCCACAGCACAACACATCGAAATGGCAACCTCTCTAGTCTCCACAATCTCGCTGTTCGACCCGTTCAAGCTGGTGGCCAGAGCAAAGGCGTGCCCAGCAAAACAGCATCGCAACAACAACACAGTCATAACAAGATACGATCTCATCAGAATGGCAAGAGAACAAGACTCAAGGCTTTCAAAGACAGCCTGATCCTTCAACTCTCTCACACACATATACATATACATATTCTTCATAACCTATATACTACTTTATATTTTTCAAAAATTAATTAATATAATAATATAATATAGTATACTAACCCTTACAACTTTTCACTTATACCCTCATTAACCACACACACACACAATTCACAGCACTCAAAATGTCCTTACCTATACTATATAGATGTGGCAACATCGCAAGATCAAGAGCTTTAATCAATTCCCTTCCACTACTACGTCCCTTCTCAACAACTCAACAACAACAACAGCGTGCACAGACAAATAATGCCAGGTATATATCGAAAGTTAAAAATGGGGCCTCGTTTCTTGTGTCGACCTCTTTGATCATCGGCGGAATCGGATTATCAACTATCGTCGTCTACCTTATCGGATCAGAACTCTTCTCATCAAATGGGGATACCACTCTTTTCAACAGAGCCGTGTCAATTTGTCAAGATGACCCAACAGTACACGAATGGCTTCAATCGAACAAAACGGAAAATTTAAAAGCATATGGAGAAATGATAACAAACGATAAATGGACAAGAAACAGACCCATTGTATCACAACGTATCGTCGACTCAAACGGAGATCTACATTGTAAATTAAGATTTCATCTACAATCAAAACAAAATAAAATTGCATTGATTCACGCCGAGGCTATACAATATAAAATCTCAAATAATGATCATTGGTACTCTTCATTGAAATACAATAAACCAATCTTTACCATGATTTATATCGACGTAAAGGGGAAAGGGAGACATTTTATCATTAAACCAAAATTACCAGCACAATCAACTACTCCAACAACATCAAATAAATTAGCCTTCTTATCGTGGTTGGGTTTATCTAAATAGATCCCTTTTCTCTCTGTAAATATTTATATATATATTTAATGATGCAATGATGCAACGATGCAATGATACATCTATGCACTAATACAACGATGCAATGATACATCTATGCACTAACACATCTATGCACTAATACATCTATGCAATGATACATCTATGCACTAACTGTACTAACACATCTATGCAATAATACTATAATGTAATTTTATTATGTCTTAATACACAACTATATATACAACACAACTATGTCTTAGTAGACCACGCCCTTATTGAAGGTGTCTGTGTATAATAATGTCCAGCATATGTGGAAATACTCACCCCGGTGTCGTTTTGATTCACATTTCTTGGTTGGAATAAATTACGACCTGCACCTGTTAAATTAGGGGCAATACGATCCGGGACATATCCTGCACCAACTGCTGGACCAACAATACAACCTGCAGTTAATAATAATATTATTATATACAGGACAAAGTATTTTCTAACCATTCTTTTCCTTAATCTTGTTTGTTTTATTGAAAAGATTGGTGGTCTAATTTGTCTCGATGGCTTTAACCAAAATAACATCATAGAATGGAATCTATCAATACTTGGAACTAATAATAATGGGAAATGAGTTAATAAAATTAAATGACCCAAGATAAAATCAGCAGAAAATTCTGATAATTCCATAATCTTAACCATATATTCTCTAATACATTGTTGGAATGCATTTTCTGTACTCCCCCAGTTACCTGTCCAAAAGGCTGTATTGGCTTGATCATTTTTATATTCTCTTGTCAATAATAATACTGACATGACTTGATAAATTAATCTTTGACATTGAATGCATGTTACAACACCAATTAACATCTTAACAAAACTAAAACCTTCAAGTACCCACATGACAATAAACATACCAATATGAGCACAGACTGCAACACCATGTGCAAAAGCAGCTAATAAAGAGCCAGGATTCTTATGACAGTTATGGAACATAGCATTACAACAACATGACATTGATAAAGTAAACACCAAGACTGCCATATCAACACCAATAGGCCCCAAAGTACAAATGATAATTCTTAATACAGAATTGACTCTATCATCATCAGTGGTAGAAGCACCAGTTTGAGCATTAATAAATGTGAATGCAATGAAACAACCAGTAGCATAAATAAAACATGGGAAAACTTCAGCAAGGAATAAATTAGTTCTATGTGCTCTACTTGAATCACCCATAGCCTTTTCAGATTCATCACCAATTAATTTACGTTTAAACCCAGTAACACGAGATCTGGCCATTCTAACATAACCAATCCAAGAGTTTCTATGATACTTACTATTACCTCTGGACATCCATCTAATATAATCTCTATAATCAAGGAAAAATTCGTCCCATGATAATTGATGTGGGTTGAAGATAAATGGAGAATAAACCAAAGCGGCCAATGAACCCCAGAACCATAGTAATGGAGCTTGCCAATGAGCGACAGTACCGAATAATAACATTAATAATGATCTGGCACCCATATAAATGGCAGAACTAGCAAATCTTGAATACAAAATAGCGAATGGGATACGAGATGTAGCAAAACCTCTACCAGTGGAAATATATCTAGCACCACCTACAGTTAAATCACTTAATAAAGCAGCAGAATAAATTTGACCAGCAAAGACTTCAAACATTGGAGATAAAGATAAAATATGACGACAGAATCTTAAAAGAGCCTTCCATGTACCACGTTCAATTAATTCTTGACAAACCATTGGAACGAAAGCAATGAAAAACACAATGAAAATAGATAATGTGTAACGTCTAACCCAATCAACAACTGGAGACATATTGTAACAACCAATTGGATATAACACGTCAGTAATAGGTTTATTTCTATCATAATCACAGAAAATAGCTTCATGGGCTAAAGAATGTAAATTGACTAAAGTTAACATGAACATTTGTAATGACAGCTGAATGAATAAATTGTTCAAATGGAAACCTGGATGAGCATAGTAAAATGATAAGAATCTATCAATAGGTAATTGAGTACCTAAATAATAATATTCACGAGATAACATTTGTTCACCCATACCAGCACCAATCTTTGTTGTGAAATTCAAAATAGTACCAAAACCTAAATCTCTACCTTTACCACATTGATAGTATTCAACATGCTTAATACGACCACCTCTTAATAAAGCATTCATACCAGCATAAATATCTTCGTTTAAATGTAAACCCTTTTGAGCCTTAGATACACCACCTCTAGTAGTCATAAATGTAGCATTAATAAAATCGGGATGACCATAATGTAGCTTGGCACCAATTTGGGCTAAAGTACGAGCGAAAAGAGTACCAAAAGTTTGTTCTTTACCAGCAGCAACATCACCTAAAACACCAGAGTTTTCAGAGAAAATATATTCTCTAGCACCAACAATGGCAACTGGATGGTTGTCATTTTGGTCTTCATAGTCAACTTCTGGAGCATATGGGTTTCGTGGAGTGACATCTAATTCTTCAAATTCAGCAAGAACGGATCTAATCTTTAAACATTCTTCCAAATAGTTATCTTGGTTAGCATCAATTAATTGGATATATTCACCTCTATAGAAGATAATGGCATGATTTTGATTATCAGATTTACCATCACCTAGGATTGGATTACCAGATAATTGAACTCTAAACTTTGGACGTCTACGGCCATTTTCTAATAATTCACAATGCCCATCAATGACGGCCGAGTAAATTCTTGGCTCATCACCTTCACGTAATGGAGGTTCTTCATCTAAGTAAGCAATTTGTAAATCTGGGTAAGCTCTTAATAAGAATTCAGCATTTTCCATTTCATGTGGTTTAAATTTGGCTAATCTTTGCATAGAGACCAAAAATTTGAATTTTCTTCTGGACATCTTTTCTAATTCTCTTTCTAATTCTTCAGCATTATCACCGAACATTTGAACAACTTCAGGATTTTCAACACGGTATAATAATTTGATAGCTCTAGCATAATTCATGAAACCAGAGACAGTACGATATAAAGTTTGGGATCTTAAAGAAGCCCAAATTCTTGTTCTTAAAGTATATTCAGGAGCAGCAGATTTGAAACCAATACAGTAGAATGGTAAATCATCAATTTCTGCTGATGCTGTATCACCTTTCTCTGGTTCTTCCTCCATGCCTTCATAAGCGGCAGTTTCATCAGCTAATATCTTAGTATCCTTAACAAAACATTCCCATTCGACTGGATGCAATTGTTTCAAATATTCTAACAAAGTAACTCTTGAGAATTGATCATCTTCACGAATGATTTCTCTCAAGGAAAGTAGGATTCTTTCAGAATAGTGTGGAGTTAAAACAGTGAAAGTTGGCATGTTGTCAACAGAAATAGGTTGTGGCATTGGAGTAGCTAAGGATTGAGCAAAGAAAGAAATACGACGTTCAGCTTCAGAATCAGATGGGAAAAATTCCATTTTTAATTTATGATCATCTTGAGAAGTGAAAAAGGTTGGAGCTCTTAAAGTTCTCTTGCCTTGTACCTCGGATGGAACTTGATGATATAATAATTGTTGAACATGATCAATGGCTAAAAGATGTTCTCTATACATCGAAATAATAATGGCATTCCAAATTTGAGAAATTAAAACTTTTGGTTTATATTTAATTTCCATATCATTAGTGGCTAAGATTTTCAAATAAATTCTCTTTGGTAATCTAGTGAAAATATTTCTCCATGGAGTTAAAACAGACATACCTAAATAGAAGGCTTTACCAACGGAAAAGACGGTGTTCACAATAATATACCATAAGTATGTATCTAAGAAAAACAAAACGAAATCAGTAGCAATCATTAGACCTAAAGTAATCTTTGGTTGATGTCTACATAATTTAGCCCCCCACCAGTATTCACCCGTACATCTCATAGTCATTGTCGATAGAATTCTAATTGGATCTCTTAGGGATAAAATTAAGAAGAAATAAGATTCAGCATATTTAGCACCAAAGACCACAATCCAAAGTAAATATGATAAGATTCTATTCCAACCATGCAATGGAGCAAAAGAAGCAGTAAAAGTTTGAGAAGAAACGTATTTTCTTGATGATTTATCCATATATGAGGAGAATAAAGCACCTAGTGGCATAACTGAGAAGAAAACCATTGTGACAATGGCAACAAAGAAGAAAACAATGGCCACGATACGTCCAGTTTTACTATAAACAGTATCATTTTGATAAGCATAAAACCAAGCAATTGGAGCCAAATTAATACCCAATAATAAACAAATGAAAATGCAACGACGAGTTAAATGTTGAGCTCCAGCCCATTTTCTTGGAACAAAGCACCATTCACAGACAGTGGCCATCAATTGAATAAGACAAGCCACAGTACCGGCTAAAGCACATGAAGCCCATTTATAAGAGCCTAAAGGTTGATTATTAACCAGTTGTTGATAATTATGTGTGTAAAAAGTGGTAGCATTATAAGCGACATACATCCAATAGACGGTAGCATGAAGAATCCAAATACGATTGAAATTAGTAATCATATGTAACCAAGTTCTCGTTTCGTAATAAGTCTTGAAAAACACATTATCCCATGAAACATTACCTAAATTTAAGAACCTTTCCTCTGCGGGTAAATCTGTTAATTTTGATCCATTATTTAAAATGATTTTATTGATCCCCGCAGGATACCAAAATAATTGATTAACATCATCATAACCAATGACTTTATTATGATCTTTTTCTCTTTTAACATAATGACCATCTGAAATTTCATAAACTTGATTTCTAATGAATTTGTAAAGTGGTGTAATGACTCTATTTAAATAATCACCTTCTGGTAATATTTGATCATTTGAAAATGGAGATTCTAAATAATCTAAAGCGCATTTAAAGATGAAGCAAAGACATTCTGGGGTGAATCTAACTTGATTAGCTTCCCCCCATATTAAAAGATATAACGCTAAATGACGAATCATTTCAAGGGCAGTTAATCTGTTCATTTTATACTTCCATCTGAAATCAGCAGCTTGTAACGAATTATCAGATTCCAATTCATTCAAAGTGAATTCTAATTTTTGTGGATCCATTTCATTAGTTAAAGTCTGTAATAATTTTCTATTTGATTTTTTAGCATTTCTTGATTTTTGATTTAATTTATTTAAAGAAATATTTCTAAAACCAACATCATCATCAAGATCTAATTGTGCAGCAAAATACCATTTTTTATAATTTGCACGATCCCCACCTATATAATCAGCATGTAAAGATAGTAAAGCTTGCTTGGGTGTCATACGAGAGGCACGAGAATCTAATAAAGTCATTAGATGATCGAACATATTTCTCATAGAATCTCTTTGAAACCCGAATTTATCGGTTAAGTCGATGAAAACGTCTTCGATTTGTTTGATATCTACTGGAGCTTCAGGATCAGCAGTCCATGCTGGATAAGGGTCCTGTGGGAAGAAATTGTTGTTGGTATTACTACTATTATTATTTTGTGTATTTGAATCATTTAGATTCGAACCGTATGATAAGTTTGATGGAGTGTAGTTGTTGTTGTTGTTGATATTGTTGTTGTTGTTTGGATGGTTTGAATAATCGGAAAAACTTTCTTGTTCGATATAGTTATTATTATTGTTATTGTATTGATTATTGTGATTAAATTCTAGTTGAGAGTCGTTATAGTAATCTTCTTGAATGTTATTTTGTTGTATATCTTCCTCGTCATTGTTGTAGATGGGTTGACCATATTGATCGAACCTTTGATCCTGATTCATATTATTATGATATTGACTATCACGATACGACATGACAGTAATATTAATAAAAGCGTCAGTAGGGTTTGTGTTTGTGTATAAATATATATGTGGACGTAGTAACAAATAAAAACCTAATTAACAAAAAAAAGAAACAGTTAATGTACTTGTTGATATAGTTGTAATGGTATTATTTTATTTAATTTTATTTTATTTGAATATATTAATAGATTGATCCAGTAGTAGCCACAAAACTTAGTAGGAGAATCTGAGGACGGGATGAAAGTAATAAAAGAGCAACAACAACTTCTGTTTTATTTTTTTGATCCAATATCAAATTTTGGATCGTATAAAAACGAAATTGCAGAAAGTGTCTATTTTGAATATGTCTGTCTGCCTGTATCCCAGTTGTATATATTTGGAAATGGAAGTATAATTTTTTTTGTTATTTTTGCAATTCTCGAGAATCAAAAAATTCGCTGAAAAACTTTCCCAAAGGAGGCGAACCCGTTGCGAAGACAATAGCGCGCAACAGCAGCAGCAGCAGCAGCAGCAGCTTTCTCTCTTTCTTGCTCTCGAGACAAACAGACAGCAAAAGCCTTCTTGCCAATTCGTAATTTCCAAATCATGATATGTGACAGCACGTGAACAAGGGCAGCAATGTCAATGACAATTCCTAAAGGGGCAAACCAGACTGGCCGCGGACGAGGGACCCTGTTATTAAAGGCAATTGATCAATAGTTTGATTACGTTAATTTCCTCAAACAATCGGTCTCCTCTTCTTTTTTTGGAAGGGACGGCAGAATTGCCGCATTGGGCCCTGCTCGCCCCTCCCTCGACAATGCCGAGACGCGAAAAACAGCACCGCAAACAGCACCACAAAAAAAAAAACACGCAGCAATGCGCCTGGCTGGCCAAACAGTCGGCGTTTTTCACGCGTCGCGTCGGGGCAGCACAAGAAAAAGACATCTCGGCTCACTAGCCACGACGCGACGCGAGGAAACGCGTAACGGCGGCGGCACACTCACGTGGCCGCTCGGCGTTGACGAAGTGGCCCGCCCCGGCGATGGCCTCGACCGCCGATCTCGGGAAGTGGCGCTGGATCGCTGCGAGATCGCGGTCTTCCTGCAAATACCGAGATCGGCTGCCCTTGAGGAACAGACACGGACCGGAGTATTGCAGCTGGCCGTGATCCGCCCAGGCAGAGATTGACCCGGCTTCCAACGCATCTCTTAATGTGTCTAGCGGCAATCTACTCACCAGTCCCTTCCCAGTGGCACTAGTACCTCGCTGCAACATTGTGAGCAGGAAACCAGACACCATTGGATCCCTTTCAATCGATTGTAACTTCTCCCTTGCTTGAGTCAACGTCTGGACTCCCGGATCTGCACATATAGACTCCAACATACCTATATATTCGATGAATTTCGTATTAATAGGCTGGGCAACAGGTGCATTCTCTATCACCACCATCTTGCTCGCCAAACTTGGTTGCTTCAATACCGTCTCCATCGCAGCTTTACCGCCCATTGAATGGCCCAACAATACAGGCTGTATTAGCCCGTGATCAGTAACAAACTTAATAACATCCAATGACATATCCTCATATGTCATCGACGAGCAGCGTGGCGACGTACCGTGATTTCTCATATTTACCAAATATATATCTCGATACATACTAGGTTGCCTTTCATTCTCAAGTGCGAGAATATTATTAGCCATCGATCTATTATTATTCGCATTACCAAACAAACCGTGCAATATAACCATTGGCGATTGTGCAGACTGTATCTTACCGTGACATTTGTTCGTGATCTTGTTGAATGTCAATTTCAACGCACCAGATGACAACATCCTTTTCATATATATCTAGCTTGTCTATTTTAAAGCTTTATCCCTTTCATTTAAGCTTTGTTTTGTTTATATTCCATTTTTAAATCTTTTACAAAGAAAGAAAAAATATGAGAAGTTATAAGATATTAAAAAGAGTATAAAAAATTATATATATTTATATTTATTTATTTATAAGCTTGTTTAATCGAATAAACCGAAACCCATGTCATCATCTTCAGATTCTTCATCTTCTTCAGCAGCTTCTTCAGCTGGAGCATCAGAAGAAGAGGCAGCGGCAGCAGCTGGGGCAGCAGAAGCGTATTTTTCTGGGTTTTCAATTCTGTCAACTAAATCTTCAATTTCAGCGTAATGGTAACCAGCACCAATGGCAACAGCTAACAAGTTCTTGTAGTTGTTGATTAAAGTGTGACCAACAGATGGTAAAGTTGGGTAACCGATAGCTAAAGAGATAGAAGCGATGGTGGAGACAGCGTTGACGAAGTGACCGACTAATTCTTCATCAGTAATATCTAAGATAGAAGCTGGGAAGACTTGACCGTTGTCGTAAACTTGAACAACAGTTAAACCATAGGTGAATGGAGAAATGTTCAACATGTTTAATAAGGTGGCTTCAGATGGACCGACTCTGGTACCAGCGTCAACAACCTTAACGTCAGAAACAATTTCAATGGTACCTCTGGCAATCTTGGTTGGGACACCTAAAGCTTGGAAGAAAGAGGTCTTACCTGGTTCCATACCAGTGTTAATGGCTGGGATCCAAATATCTTCTGGGGCGGTGGCACCAGCTCTGGCTGGAGCAGCAACCTTGTTGGCAATAATAACGTCCTTAATTTCTTGTAAAGATTCGTTAGTGAAGATGAAACCAATGTTACCTCTGATGAAAGGTAAGATCTTTTCAAAATCTGGTAAATCGTTAGCAAAGTCTCTGATGGCTCTTCTAACCATAGTGTTCTTACCCATTAAGACAACACCTCTACCTCTTAAAGCCTTTCTGACTTCGTGCATTTGTTGGGAAGAAACATTATCGACACCAACAATGAAGGCAGACTTGTATTCTTCTAAGTATTCTCTTAATTTGTTGAAGTATTCAACTTTCTTTTCACGGACACCTCCCATTTCAAATTTAGTTATATTCGTAGGTTGTTTAAAGGTTAATTCCTGTACACTGTTTTTAAGAACATTCAAATTAAAACAAACAATTATTGTATAATCATACTACTTCAAATACATCAATAATGGTTATTGCGATATTTGACAGCCTTGAGATGAGATTGAAATTCTACAATATTTCGAAAATGTAAAATTTCATGGATGGCAAAAGTTGCGTCCGTGCAGCAGCAATTTCCCGATACAGTAATTTTTCAGCTAGCCATCCCGGCTCTAGGAAATGATAGTAAATAATTGGGATGTCCGGATGTTTATGAACAGTCCTCCATAGATGAAACTGCAATTTTAGGATGTGGAAAATTATACAGTGATGAAATATTATGTAGTGGTTATGATGTGCCATATATATACAAGAGATGAGCATCGCCTATCCCTTGCCTCACTACCGAATAACAGCTACCATCACAGCATAATATGTCTACTAAAGTGTTGTATTCTGAGCACCCAACTGACCTGGACTTAACAAACCAAGTTCAATCGTATAAATATATTCAAGACATTATAATACCAAATTTACTGGTGGATGACAACAAATTGTTAACATGCATTAAATATTTTAAAGTTACTAAGAATGATAAGATTAAATCCATACTAGAAAATCTTCAAAAACATCAACAAACTGGTCTCATCTGTTTATATGGGTATGGTCCACATTTACAAAAATTGTTGAGTATAATAGAACTGTACAAGACTAAAATACTGGATAATACACCATTCAAACAATATAACAAATTAACCTCCTTTGATGTCATATCACAAGGTAGAAACGAATTGCTAGATAGAAAGACTAAAGTGCCTATCCTAATATCATTCTTCACTATTAATGAAGCATTCTTTAATTTGGACACATTCACTAATGAAAAATACGGTTTCACAGAGCAAGCTTAAGAAGAAGAAGAAAACAATATTTACGTAGTATATAATAGAATGTACCATTAAATCAATAAGGAAATAGAAATTAATTACTATTTGCACTATATTAATTGAAAAAAGATTCAATGGAATATCGACGATATATTTTCCTGTTGTCAATATTTACATTTAATTTAGGCCTCGCTTTGAATCACTAATCCACGGAATAAAGGACTAGCAATCTTCGAAGAGGCCAGACTGTGCACAGAGTTAGCATATACACACAACCGTATATCTATACAGTAACATGTATATATGTTTCATGGTTTAGTTTTCACTAACTGTACTTCTTTTCAGTCTTTTCTTGGTCTCTTTGGATTTGTTTGAAGAAGTTGTTTTATTCAAGAAAGTTAAATAATGAAATATCACCTCTTTATATAATAATTTCAATATTTCCAAATTTCAATTTCTCGAAAATTTTAAAAAATATATATAGAAAACAATGGTTTATGAAACTTTTATTAGGGCAAAAGACAATACAGTTATAATATATTTACATGAAGAATACCATCTATTCATCCCAACCATCCTTCCATCTTTGCTGCCAGAAATCACAATTGAATTTTGGTTTGCCCAGTTTTACATTAACATGATTATGTGCCTCGCACATCCATCTACTCAATTCTTCCTTCGACTCTACTCTTGGTGAGTATTTAGTAATATATTTTTCAAAATCCATAGCACACCAATTACATGGGTAAACATGTGAGAATAGTTTCAAAAATTCTGTCATATCTTTCTTTTCGGTTTGACTGGGTTCCGTGGGATATTTGGCTGCCATCGCGTGTAAAAATGTCCATGAAGATGCACCTAGCTTCTGTACATCTGGAGGATCTTCTTTCACATAAGTTCTTGATCCAGGAATCATCTCATTATTGCCTACTGTAATTGTTTTTGGAACAGCAGATTCTTGTTTTACTATACTTGCTGTTTTCACAGTTGTAGGTGTCTCGAGTTTAGTATCCTTATACAACTGATAACGATTAGTCATCTCAGTGGTAATATATTCAAATCCACGATATGCTGTACATGGAAGACAGAATTTACCATCTTTATTGAAAAAAACATTACTTAACGTAATAGGCTCATCTTGTGAGTTAGACATATTGCTTTTATCTGCCAGTGACTATATTGATTCTTAGATCGTATTTAATTGAAACTGTTCCTTAGCTTTTCAAAATCACGATTTTTAGCACTTAAAAACAAAACAGTCTTTTTTTACGTTTAATGCATCAAAGGTGTATGTATTATATGTGAATATTTATCTTTAATAAAAACAGTTGTCGGGCTATAGTTCCTTTATAGTCGACTTATTTACATGTTATCATTAGTTGCTGTTTTACGAGAACCTTTTTCTTTCTTTTTTTGGACTTGGATTAATCCAAATTATCAGCGGGTCCAAAAGATAAGAAGTCAGATGTCCTTAACGGTCTCATAACGGTATCACGAGTAATCTTTGCCGTTCCGTGTCTTGATATCTTGTCTTTATTTGACCTGATATATTCTTGAGCCGCCTTTAAAGCAGCTTCCCTACAAAGCTCCTTTAAATCGGAGCCAGAGAATCCAGTGGTTAGTCTGGCAATATGATTCAAATCAAAATCATTTTCATCCAATCTAGTATCCCTTAAGAATATCTTTAATATTCTCTTTCTTTCCTCTTCACCAGGTAATGATATTAAAAATCTTTTAGGTAATCTTCTCAAGAATGCAGAATCAATATCATTAATTCTATTTGTAGCACCAATAATCATAATCCTACCATTATTAATTAGTCCATCCCATAATGTCATGAACTCTGCTTTCAAAGTAGCAGTAGCTTCATGGTCCATTGACGATCTTTCCCTCAAGAATGAATCAATTTCATCAATAAAAATTATACATGGTTCAATCTTATTAGCGAGAGAAAAAATCGCATCCACGATCTTATTAGACTCACCATAATACTTATCCATAATAGACGACATTCTGATAGAGATAAAATTGACGCCACTTTCTTTGGCAATGGCTTTAGCTAACATAGTCTTACCACAACCTGGTGGGCCATAAAATAAAACACCGGATGGAGCTTGTAATAATGGATTACTGGAATATAATTCTGGCATAGTCAAAGGATAAATGACACTCTCATGTAAACCCTCAATAGTATTCTCCAACCCACCAACATTATCAAATGTGACTTCTATTTCATCAGGAGTCACTACAGAGGATAATATGTCCTTTTCATATGCGTTTAATTCTACCTCGGCCAACTCAGGGTACGTCTCTACGAGTTTAAGCCATTGTTTATCCTGCTTGTCTTTAGATTCCTTAGATCTTCCCATAGGGCCAGATTCTACATTCAAAAGACTATTTATTAGATAGTATAAAGACAGTCCAGTGCCAATTAAGACAGATATATCGGTAATGGTTTTCAAATCAAATCCACGGGCCATAGCTTGGAAATTAATAGAGTATATTAACGCTTTGTTATAGAGGTCGTTGTAATAATGTGATGATTGAAATATGTTTATCAGAACCTATTATCTATCGTGATGATGTGTTATGATCTCCTAATACCTGTGGCATTGAATTTTGGTTATAATGAATTTTCATATTTCTAAATGGATAAAAACACAGGGATAGATCAAAACAGAGCATTATTCAAATATGATCTAGTGATAAAAGTTATCAGTAGCATATTGGATCTGATATGGGCTGTTTAGGGGACTGGATATAATGATAGTGGGCGGTTGAACAGACAAACAAAAATCGATAAATTCTTTCTATTACGTAACGATCAACCTTTGAGAATATTAATACGATTTCCTTTAAAGTATTCTTGCAAATGAGTATTTCGTTTTTATGGGAAAGGTGCTGTTAGTACATATCTGTAAATAGGTGTATCTAGAAAGACATTAACCAATTTTACCATATTATCTTGGCTTGAGATAAATGCCCCAATTTTTCAGAAGGTTTTCAAATTCATATTAACTTTATGTAGAACAAGAAAGGGGATGGAGCCAAAAAGAAAATAATCAATTTGTTATTTGATCAATTTCATTCTGGAATTAACAAGGTAGAATCTCAAGATCACTATACTCAATCAACCATATTATTCTACTACTTGTCCAAAAAGTACAAAAAATAAAGTTTGAACTTTTAGCTCCGATACGGGGAGTCGAACCCCGGTCTCCACGGTGAAAGCGTGATGTGATAGCCGTTACACTATATCGGATTTTTACATTGGTTTTTGAAACTCAATAATTATTTATTTGCCTGTGCCATCCACGTGACTGAACCTCCCTCCTCTATAAACATAGTTTGTATTTCATCAATTTTCCTCGAATACATATTTTATAGTGTCTGTAGTAAAAATATCTTTTTTGTCAACATAACGGTTTACTAATTACATAATATATTTATTATATTGACTTGACTAAGTTTGTTTTAGTCATGGTTAGTCAGCTGAAGCAAAGCTAGATTTTCCAATTGCGCTTAAAATACCGACAGGCAGCATGTAGGTTAATGACTTTATGTCTTATTTGAGCATGGTTTTATTTGCCATCAGCCCAAAAAGGTTATGTCTATATCAACGTATAAAAGATAATTACGGTACTAGTGGTGACTGTCAATAACACCCGTACCTCCACTTATTCCTTTCTGTAAAGCGTTCCGTATTGGGAAATTGAGATCAGTGCGCCGCTTTTTCAGAATCGCAATGACGCGAACGAAAAGACGTGCGCTCGTGAGAAGCTGCGGGATTCCGTGCTAGGCTCGCCGAGCCTAGATACAGTCTAGCAAAGGAGCCCACGCTAGAGGGAGGGTGCCCTTGCCAGGAACAATTCCCGGTCTGGGCAGCTCTCAAATTTCCCTACTAGGCTCTTCTCCTGGCCCATTAAGCCCCAGCCACAGCTGTCCTCCTACTCGCAGGCTCGTTGCCTCGGTCCACAGGTATTCTCTGTCTGGCCAGGCGACACTGGCACAATTCACAATTCTGTCTGGGAATTGTATGCGACAGAATGCCTAGTGACAATGATTCGATGAGGGATTTGGATGTATTATTTGAAATAAGTTATATGTAGAACAGTCTTATATTATTGCGTACTCTTGAAGCTCAAAACACCGTAAGCCTAAGCGTATGTACAAACGTGGTTATAATGTTGATCGGAAGTGGAATGAGAGCTAAACCAGATTAAATTTTTAACTGTTAGCAGTGCAACTACACAAATTTGTGATTCTTTCAATGGATTAAGTGTCAATAGTTACATGGACTTATTAAAAAGGATTGAGATCTCCCATGAATATATTCATTTCGCCTTCTGCATCTATCAAAACAAAACAAAATGACTGAAGAATTATTGTTACTAACAAATATTATTGAATATTAATATAAATATTCTCTCTTTTTATTTCAATAGAATAGTAAGAAATGCCTCCAAAAGTTCAATTATCTAAAGCTGCCAAAGCTGCTGCCGCTATGGCCGGTGGTAAGAAGTCTAAGAAGAAGTGGTCCAAGAAATCCCATAAGGACAGAGCTCAACACGCTGTTATCTTAGATCAAGAAAAATACGACAGAATCTTAAAGGAAGTCCCAACTTACAGATACATTTCTGTCTCTGTCTTAGTCGATAGATTAAAGTTAGGTGGTTCTTTAGCCAGAGTTGCTTTAAGACATTTAGAAGCTGAAGGTATTATTAAGCCAGTTTCTAAGCATGCCACTCAAGCTATCTACACTAGAGCTTCTGCTGAATAAATGTAATTGTTTTAAAATATATATTTTATCCATATCATATATATATAACTTTTGTATTTAACAACACTTTAATTTAATAAAACCATATAGTCACATTATTGTATTTCATTTATTAAATAAAATTAAAATATAGAGAGAATTAGATATTATATAACTCTTTAAGTACGTTTAAGAGCTTCCTTTCTTTTAATTTCAAGTTGTTTGTTCTTGATATAAACAAATCTTTTGAATGTCTCCCAATATGAAGTGTATTTGGATGGAATTTTCTTATCAACTTTAGCAATTAATCTTAATACAGTGACTTGTGTATATGGTGCAAAATTCAGCCTTAACCAAAAGAAACAGGTATAAAACACGAAAAGGAAACCTGAAGTGCCGGTTTTCAATAATAAGGTATCTAAGAATAATCTGAATAGGATGAAAATTTCAGAATATGCTAATACATGTAAAATATGTCTATTTTTTAAAGTTACTTCATCAAATACCTTTTCATCATCCTGTGTAAATTCTAATTTACAGTTTGTCAAATGAATGAAACTGTTAATCATAAAGGGTAAAATTTTATAAAATGATTCACCACCAGAAATAAACCATAATCCAGCAATTATTGTAGTTTGAAAATTGGGTGCTGATAAAAGATCATACCAAGTAGGTCTTAAACCTAGCCAATTTTGATACATCGTTACACCGGATGCTGTGAATAGTCCGATCAAGGATAATCTATAAAGAATTTGTGGCATATATCTTAATAATGAATGAAACCATCTCTGACCTTTTATAATTGAATAATTTGAATTAACTCTTAAAAATAACCATTTCCATGATCTATATTTAAAGAAAAACAATGCATGGTAGAAATATGTTAAACTAAATAGAATACCGAAGACCAATACAGCAGCATGACCCGAGGTCCATATCGCCTTTTGAATGGTCACCGCATCTGCCCTCTTCCCGAACCTATTTGTTCTTTTCTTAATCACTTTAATAGTTCTTGCCATTACTTATCAAAGGTTATGAAGGTGGTGGTAGTTGTTATGTGAAAGATGTCGTCTTATAGATTGACTTCCTGAAACTTGTTAAGACTGTTTAATTCAAACCTTTGATTGTAGTTGTAGATGTTAAAGGGGCCATCGTTGCAACAAATATATATATTTATTTCTTTAATCCATTGAAATTTTCAAAGAAAGAAAAAAATTATAGCAAGTAGCAGTTTCTCGAGCTCAAAGTGACAATTTTGAAATTTAAAGTGAATGCGATGAGCTAAAATTGTTAGGAGATGAGCAGTAAGATGCAGACCCAGCAGCTAGAAGTAGCAACATGGCCAACTCAAGATTTGAATATGTGAAGCAATTTGAGACTCACGATAAGTTGTTACCAGATTGTTATATTGTGGTGAGAGTAGATGGTAAGAAATTCCATGAGTTCTCAAAATATTATGAATTCCGTAAGCCGAATGATGAAAGAGCGTTGAAGCTGATGAATGCGTGTGCCAAGAATGTCGTCATGAAGTATAAGACTGATATGATCCTTGCATTTGGTGAAAGTGATGAGTATACTTTTATCTTGAAAAAGGATACCGCTCTGTTTAATAGAAGAAGCGATAAGATTGCTACATTGTTGGGGTCGTTGTTCACATCTAATTATGTGTTTCTGTGGAACAAGTTCTTTCCTGAAACACCATTAAATTTAAAGCATTTGCCTTATTTTGATTCAAGGTGTGTTCTATATCCAAATTTACCTATAGTGAAGGACTATTTATCATGGAGATATGTCGATACACATATCAATAATTTATATAACACAGTATTTTGGGAACTAATTCAAAAATGTGGTATGACTCCACAAGAATCCGAACAACGACTTTGTGGAACTTTAAGTAGTGAGAAACAAGAGATTCTGTTTAAAGATTGTGGCGTCAATTATAATGATGAGCCTGAAATGTTTAAGAAAGGATCTTTGATTACAAGAAGGGGAGAAATATTACATATTGATGTAATCAAGAAACTAGATGAATTATTTGAAGGTTTTTAAATATAACTTGAAAAGAGTTTGTCTTTGTATATTACTTATTTATGCATTTTGAATATATATACTATAATTATTATTCTATATGACACTAATGTTATCTATAGATACAGAATTTATTTGGCAATTGTTTTTATCGATGAAGATTAACCTGTTGTATTCTTTATCAACTGCGAAATTGTATACAAGGGCATCATTCTCTTCATTGGAGGCTACGACAATTTTGCCTTCACCTATAATTTCATTTTCATTGAAGTCATATTTCCAAATATATATATTCCCACATTCACTGCCTGACACAATAAGATATCTAGTTGTATTAATTGGATCTGATATAATCTTACAATCCAATAATGGTGATGTTTCATTATACCCAGGTATAATCTCCTTACGAAAAGACTTCATAAATTCCCAATTCCCTCTTATTGGTCTTTTAAATAAAACGCACCCAAAGTTGGTAATATGACATAAGGCATAGACGATTTGAGATTTGGAATATTTGTCTATCGTTGCAATATCAACCGAAGTTACAGTTTGTTCTAATGTTCCATCACAGTCCTCATCATCATCATCATTCAACCAAGGTAGAGAACAAGTTTGCCTTTCTAAATGATCTTTAATGTGGAAATAAAAGAAATTATCAAATGAGACAAACCCATAGGTATCATTGTGTATCACTACATGATTGATTGAATCCATAGTATTAACTTTTTTAACTAATTTTACAGACTGAGAGTTTAAGTTTAATCTCAATTGAATCAATTGACCCATTTTCGTCCCGACAGTAAAGCCAATGATATTGGATGTACTGTCATGTTCAAAGACATCCATTGAATATATTTGATCCCGTATATTTTCCAATGACCAAATGAATTTAAATCCAGACGTTTCATCGCTTAAAAATTGTAATTCATTCATTGTATTAATGATCACAATGGGACCAATTGTATCATTATTGATTACTTTTAAATTTCTAACAAACAATCGATCATCAGTGATACTATTTGGGAGATTGATGGTGTTTGGGAATGGGGTTTTCACCTGCTTTATTAGATCATAATAATACAATTTCAATTGAATTTTACCTTGTAAAAATGGATTAGGAGATGTTGTAACGGCTGATTCAAGTAGTATTAAATATTTCCCTTCAAGGTCATAATTTTGAATTAGAGTATCATCGTTGGAACATCGGTATATGATGGTTATATCGTGCATGTTTTGTCTTTACTATATATATCTTTGTTGAATATTTAAATTTCACATTGAATTTAAACTTAAGGCAATAAAATTTGAATGTAAAATATTGTTATTATTAAAGGTGACCATGCTAAATATATACATATCTATTAAGAATTAATTAATTAGTGTTAGTTTATTGTTATTAATTTTAATTTAAAAAATCAATAATTAGTCACACCCAACACTCTATGTGAACTGCGATCGTCATCATCAGTGTCCCCATCACTCTGACTATCAGTCATTGAACCTGTATCGAATCTTTCGATGAATCTAGAGTACATATTATTTGGAGAGCTTTCAGGTGAACCAGATGGAATATTATTATTATTGTTATTATTATTATTAAGTGGTGGTATAGTGGATGGATCCAAATGCATATACTTTTCATTATCATTGTTATCATTTGAATCGGTGATTGAAATTTCATAATCACCATCATCTTCGAATTCATCATGTAAAGTAAATGGGGAACCATTTAAATGTTTGGGTGATGAAGAGTTTATATTTGAACCAAGTTTGATTGTACTATTACGATTTGAACCTGAATTTGAATTAGATTGGTTATTGTTATTCTGCGAGGATGAAACCAATGTTGTTGATTCAGGTGACTTACCGATCATGGTGTACCAAAATTTCAATAATGGGTTATCACTATATGTGGTGACAATTTGACCATCTGAATCGATGTAACTTTCTGGTTTAGATCTAATGAAAAGATAGTAGATGATGATAAGAATAATTAGGACAAAGGGAATACCTATCCCCAAACAACACCCAAGGACAATATTTCTATCCTTCTTGGAAAGACCATGTTTTAAGGAGGAAGATTTTGA
The DNA here is from genome assembly GCA_033807795.1 of Monosporozyma servazzii. NCBI lineage: Eukaryota > Fungi > Ascomycota > Saccharomycetes > Saccharomycetales > Saccharomycetaceae > Monosporozyma > Monosporozyma servazzii. Next base: position 513,111 of record CP138597.1, on the reverse strand, counting down.
GTTTGCTGTAGGTGTGTTGGTTGGTGATAAGGTGACAGTGGTATAATGATTAGATAAAACAGTCTTACCATGAACGACACTTGTTATAGTGGTATCAGATGATTGAATCATTTTGGAAGTGCGTAATTTAGTTGATGTTTTCTTTTTAGAAGTAGTAGAACTCTTTTTGGATAATGTTGAAGTAGTTCTCTTCTTTGTGGAGGATGAAATTGTACTCGAAGAGGAAGATGATGATGAGGTGGAGGAGGAGGAGGAAGAGGAAGAGGAAGAGGAGTGGTGAGTAGAGGAAGATGATGAAGATGAAGAAGTAGATGGTGATGATGTAGAGTGGGTAGAAGAGTGGTGAGTAGATGAGAAGGTTTCAGAATACAGCAAACTTGAAGAAGTAGAAATATATGAGGACGATGATGTTGAAGATGAGAAGACGAGGCTTGATGTTGGGGCAAAAGAAGAGTATTGAGAGGTTGAAGACGGAGATGAACTGTAGACGGATGATGTTGATGGTTCTACACTTGATGTTGTGTAGAAAGACGAGGGGATAATGAATGAGGAAGAAGAGGAGGATGAGGATAGCGATGTAGTGAAAAACGAGGATGTTGATGAAGGTAAGATAATTGTATTAGAATTTGGGTCTTGTGGGGTTGAAGAAGTTTGATCTGATGTCGGAATCAGAAGTAACGACGAAGATGAAGATGAAGATGTGGCAAGTGGTTCTATTATGGAACTAGATGGTATTGTTATCCTTGGAAAGGAAGAAGTCTGGAGAGTGTCCGTATTAGCAGGTAAAATCGACGATATTGATGTTGACGAGACTTGTTGGTTATTGTTGTTGTTGTCATTGCTCGCGAGAGTATCGTTTGTAATGGCGTTATTATTATTATTATTATTATTGGGATTGTTATTGGTACCAGGTGGATTATAGTTGACGTCTTGACCCGCTACCAATCCAAACGATAGTAAGCCTAAAATTGTGAGTGCAAAAAGACGAGGTTGCATAGTCGAAACTGGAGGGAGTAGATTGACCTGTAGGACGAAAAGACTTATGCACAGGAATTGAGCTTCTTTCGTTGTTGATTGTTGATATACCTCTCAAAGGGATGTATGAGCTATCTGTTTCAACAGGCGTCTATTATGGATTAGTTTATATGTATATATATAAAAGAGTGTCAAACAGTTGTCTGAAGGAAGGGTTTAAACTCTACGAGAGAGGTGTGATCTAAATATAAACATCCAAACGGCCGTAAAAGCTTGCTGTCACAACAGGATTCGATATTTCATTACGTTTCTTACCAAATATTGACGACATTTCCCATAGTAGAAATAAATTTTTCACTCGAAAATTCGTTATAATTTTTCACTGCTTCGAATCTGCAAAGACAATGGGATCTCGAGGCATCAACAAGAGCAAAGGACAATGTCGCCAAGAGGCAGGGGGGCCGTGGATTTGCAGAGGTTGGTTGATTCACAGACTGATTTAATGTCTGTGATTGAGTGGGTTGGTGGTAGCTTTGTTAATAAACAGTGGTGGGTGCTGCTGCTGCTGCTGGTGTCCACGGTGAAAATTACCGCAACGGGAAGAGATTGCCCCTTTGGGACGCACGCTGCCTTCTTTACCCGAAGAGGAAATATCTTCCTGATTATTTCTTCTTTAGGCAATCGCGGAGTATTTATAGATCTGCGATCAGGCAGATCGGTCCAAGCAAAAGTAGTATTAAAGCAATGAACCACTAGAGAAGATGGAGTCCATCGACTATGAACAGGTGTTGCTTTATTATGGTTTATTTACATATCGTATTTGTTTTTGGTAAGGGAGGGAGCTATAACTGAGCGTTTGTGTAGACCTTAATCACATCGTCGAGACTCTCCAGGCCATTGATAAACTTATTGTATGCCTCTTGCGACTCTGCGCCGTCTATCTTGACTACACTCTCTTCCTTGGCCACGTACTCGATTCCAGCACTCTCAATAGAATAGCCCAGCTCTCTGACTTTCAATGCAATCCTATTTGTGTCGCTGGGTTCAGTGATGATATCGATACTCTCTTCCCCCTCTGTTGATGGCCCGCGTTTAACGTCTATAATCCCATCAATTTCAATGACTTTATCCATCACCTCCTCCTCGGTCAATGGCTCTATCTCTTCACTGTCGTCAATCTCCGGACCATCCCTACTTACTCTCACTATCCCTACTTTATCAAAATAATGGAGACTTGATCCAGTTGATGTCATATTGTATCCATACTTATTGAATTGTCCCCTAACAAGTGCCACCGTACGGTTCTTGTTATCAGTCATACTCTCAATGATTATATTACAACCTTTGGGGCCCACACCTTCGTATTGATTCATTGTCATGTTAATTCCAGATCCATTAGGATTTATACCTTCCCCTTTTTTAATTGCATTTTCAATCACCTTTTTAGGTACATTGTTCTTAGCAGCTTTATCAAGCAATGCTTGTAATTGTGGATCTTTTAATTTGACAGCCACAGTGATCTGATTCGAGTATTTATTCGATATCATATTCTTTTGAGAATCATTTTTCATCTTATCATGTTTGATTGATGACCATTTATTATGTCCTGATTTTAATACACGCCCACTGACAAAAAATCTACATGTAAAAGGTAATTTCAAGTATGATTGTCTTATCCTTAACATCTTGTCGGTGTGTTCTTCCTATTCGGCTTCTTTTCTTTTATTATTGTCCCTAAACACATAGTAAAATCATCCATCCATGATCCCTTTCAACTTTATTTCATTTCAACCGTGGTGTTTGTTTTTTTTCATTACCTTCAATTTATTTGAATAAAAAAGGACAAAAAAAATGAAAAAATAATAATAATCATTACTGTCAAAAGACAACAAAACAATACACTTCACAAGGACTACAAATATTGAAGCAAGCACAAACGAAGTACAACGATGGCTGATAAGAGAAATTTGCTTGCTGTCATTGGTGATGAAGATACCACCACCGGCCTTTTATTAGCCGGTATTGGTCAAATCAATCCAGACACAAATGAAAAGAATTTTTTCATTTATAAAGATGATAAGACTACATTAGAGGAAATATCTAATAAATTCGAAGAATATACCACTGAAAGATCGGATATTGCCATCTTATTGATCAATCAACATATTGCTGATATTATCAGATCTAAAATTGATAATTTTGTTGCCCCATTTCCAGCAATTTTAGAAATTCCATCAAAGGATCATCCATATGATCCAGAAAAGGATTCTGTCTTGAAAAAAGTAAGAAAACTATTTGGGGAATAGATCAGTTGATGTTGAATTGAATGTACATGTATTGTATGTACATACACTAATAAAATATATCATAAAATTAATAACACAAAATGAATATGTAAAAAAAAAAACAGTAATATAAAATACTATGTTGATGAAATAAGGGAATATAAATATATATATATATATAATTAATAGATAATTAAATGAATTCGTTAACTGTACTTTCTAAAATATCAATAAAAATATCAACATGCTCTACATCAAACGTTAAAGTTGGTCTCAATCTAACCGACGTTTCAGCACATCCACCAACATTACAACCATTTAATCTTAAGTTGGTTAAAAGTGTGTTTCTTAATTCAGTAGAAGGTAAATCCCAAGCAATAAACATACCTCTATCTTTACCTCTTAATCTAGCAAAATATTCAGGATATTTTGATTGTAATGATTCCAATTTACCATATAAATATTCACCCACTTTGTTAACGTGATTTAATAAATCTTTGGTGATAATTTCTTCCCCAATGGCACCAGCTACAATCATTCTAGCTGGATCACCACACCAAGTATTAAATTGTCTATAAGGTTCATTTGGAATAAAATCTGGATCATGGAAGAAATAACCTGCACTTTGGAATTTCTTAGAAAAAGTAACTAAATCAACAGGTGGTTGAATATCAGCATATTCATGACACCACATCTTACCCGTAGCCCCAACACCAGTCTGAACTTCATCAATGATGTAAACAACATTGTGTTTTAATGTGATATCTCTTAATTTTTGTAAGAAATAGCTGGAAGCATGATTATCACCACCTTCGGATTGAATCGGTTCAATTAATAAGGCAGCCACAGGAATATTCCAATTGGTTATTAAATCCTCAACAATTTTCAAGCATCTATCATCCTCCTTTTTGTTACTATCTTCGTTTTCTTCTAATGGATATTCATAATAAGGAAATTCAGCATGAGGCCAATCAAAACTTGGGAAATCCAATTTGTGAACTGGTTTGGAACAAGTACACGAACCACTAGCAAATAATCTACCATGAAAAGCTTTCTTAAAGGATAAAACAGCTAATTGTGGAGAGCCGGGCGCTTTGTTTTCCATAACAGAATCCAACTCTTCTTGAGTGAATGGAATATCTTTACCACCACGCTTTTTTTGCATGTAATACATGAAAGCAGCTTTGAATGCTAATTCATTGGCATCTGCACCAGAAAGACCACTCCAGACATGAGTTTGTCCCTTTGGGGCAACTTTCAAAATCTTGCTTAGTAGTGAATTTAATTCTTTGGATGGGAAATTGCCAAGAGCAGCTCTGTTAACAATTGCATTCTTCATTTCTTTAGTGGCTAATAAAGAGATTAATTTAGGATTATTATAACCTAAAGCAATAGATGCGATTTGAGCATATAAGTCTAAAAAGGTATTACCATCTACATCTGTTATATAATTCCCCAATGATTTGTCATAATCTGCAACAAAATAAGCAGGTCTTGAATCGAACGTATTGGATAACTCTTTTAAAGCTTCTTGACCCTTCGGACCTGGAATATCTGAGGTCACTACAGAAGGTTTTGTAGGTTCGTTAGGATAATATGTAGAGCAAATAGTCATCTTCAAAGTAAAAAATGGTACGATTTTTAATCCGTGGTTAGTTTGGAAGTATTTGCTTAGTGAAGGATAAGACTGTTATATATTTATATATATATTGTCAGTTTGGCACTTGTAAAGGGAATATACCAGGTATATTATTTTTTTTTTTTTTACAGTTGCAACCAAATACTATTAAAAGGAAATAAGGATGATATAATTTGAGGTTTCAAAGGTTCTACCTTAAACTAATACTACTCAGATAAAAAGTATAGAGAAAGAGGCCAAATGTTCAAAGAAGCCTAGCACATCTTTCGGTAGATCAAGTGGTACGTTCTGAACTACTTTTTAAACCCATCTCTGCCTATAACCTTAGTAACTATTGGCTGGCCTGGCAATCCCTTAATTTATTACTGTGGACAAATTTTCCAGATATGGTTTTATTGGTAGGGCTAATTGATATGAGGAGACTAGGAGAGGGCTTCTTTATATTTGTTAGCTTTTGTGTATTGGATTGATGTGGTAGGACATAGATTCTTGTAGAACGAAATATCAGATGAAATAATAGTAGTAATACAATTTTTATTTATTTATAAGGTATTTTATTAGTGTATATTATATTATCATAAAGACATATATTATTTTAAAAAGGCATGTTTCTAGCTTAAAAGGTTTTATAAGTACTTTTTATTATGTGATAGAGTAGTAGCACTCGCATATCATTGTTATTGTTGATATGCAAACTTATCAACAGAAATATGCATTAAGGACAGACTTCTTCTTCAGTCCATAATTCTTGGCCTGAAATGATCCCACATACTTCTTCCACTTCCTCCTCTTTCTCTTCTACTCCTTCTTCATGTTCTTCTTGAACTATTTCACCTTTTTGGTCATCATTATCATTATCATTATCATTATTGTTAATAGTGGTGTCATCATGTTCATCTTCCAGATCAGATTCTGACAAGACAGCATCGAAACATCTCTTGAACACTCTTCTTTCACCACCACGCCCATCTTTGAGGTTCAAGTAGTCAACTTTGTCAATACAAAGACACATAACACCAAAATTTTCTAAGCCTGCGTCCTCCTTAGCACCATCGACACCTCTTTGAATCTTATCTAGTTTCTTACTTGTTTCATTTGTCAGTATTTCTCCTGGTGGAGGCTTTCTATATAACGATTTAGCACCTCTTGATAACGAACTCCATTCTCTCATGACTTCATCAATCCAATCTTGAGATTCAGGAAATCTATAAATTATATCTGTTATTTCACCTTCATCTTCTTTTTCTATTTCCTTCATGTTATTCTTGTCATCAACATCATTAGTGTGTATATTAGTTGTTGTTTTAGAAGTAATTTTATTAGTTTTATCATTGGATCTAATAACCTCCTTTATGAGGATACCGTATTTAGCTAATTTACTATCAGCAATTTCATTTTCACCATTTAACGAAACACAAAACCATTCACCACTTAGTCTATATTGTTCCCATGTGCCAGGAAAATAAAAGCAACTTTCAAAGAAATGTCTTTGATTGTCGTGAACATTCATCTTACCACTTCTTAAATCCGTATTGAATGTTAATACATTGGTCTTCTTATCATTGAAAAGGAAATCTCGAAGAACCACAGTTCTTACACACGGTTTGACTTCTTCGGTACCATCTTCATTGGTAGATATTTCCACAGTAGAGAATTGGAACGGAGTGAAAGGATGTTTTTCGTTTAAATTGTTCTTGCATGATTGTTGGAAAAGTGGCACCCAGGGGGCCATCTGTCTAGACATCTTTCCCACTGATGTTGTTCTCTCTTGATGCAAGTATTAGAGCACAAATATGTATATACTGGACTATATCAGCACGCTTGAGGAAGTTATTAGCTTGGATGTATTCGAGAATTGGGTGTCAACAATTAATCATGATGAAATAAAATTGCAGCGATGACACTAATCCTGTAACATTATTTTACTCATTTCATGAAAAACAACGGAAAAAAAAATCAACACGATTAATTTTTTTTTTTTTTGCCTCGGGCCCTGACAGAAATGTATATTACCCTCATGTTCGTCAATTTACTGATACTGTGATTGATTTTATTTGCCTTCAGACAAGAAAATGTGACACAATTGGGATAATATTGCAAGGTATTATTGAGTGTTGCAAGATAGAAATTTCACAAGTGTTTATTTGTGATTTCTACTTGATTAACTTGGGTGGTGAGCCGAGGGGTCATGTTTAATTTTACAGAATTAAGTTAATCTTAGAGCCAATGGATTGATGATAAATTTGTTTTTCATATTTAACTTCTAAATGTGTGAGTATAGAAAAATGAGATTATGTATTATTTCAATCAAATAGAGGGTCAGTCGACTGTTTCGATAAAATATTCTTGTTATGTTTGAATTGTAGTATAACGTTATTTAATGAATAAATAACCACCATTCTTTAAAAAATACTTTGTAAGGTTAAGAATGTGTTATTTGAATGTTTTTCCTATTACATTTTGTTTTTTGTTGTTTTGTTTTTTAAACTACGTTTTGTTTATTTCGATATAAGCATGTTCACATTAATGTATAGTTTTGAAAAATGAAAATTCTACAATAAAGTATAAAAAGTCGAATAATATATTGAACATTCATACTACCAATAGAAAATTCATTTTAAATGATGTGACATAACGTCTTCGAAGCAGTACATATATATATATTCTTGAAAAGTAATTGAATCAAGTGTTGATTAAAATACATTGTACTGAAGAAGAGACAAGTTCATTTCGAGGAGAGGTTGAGATCAGCGGATGCTTTAAGACAGTGTAGTATTTATTTTGGATTGATTGCAAGATAACTTGAGAGGGTTGAGATCAGTGGAGGGTGTCGTGAAGGCAGTGTAGTATTTATTTTGGATTGATTGAGATCAGCGGATGCTTCAAGATAGTGTAGTATTTAGTTTGGATTGATTGAGATCAGCGGATGCTTCAAGATAGTGTAGTATTTAGTTTGGATTGATTGAGATCAGCGGATGCTTCAAGATAGTGTAGTATTTAGTTTGGATTGATTGAGATCAGCGGATGCTTCAAGATAGTGTAGTATTTAGTTTGGATTGATTGAGATCAGCGGATGCTTCAAGATAGTGTAGTATTTATTTTCGATTGATTAAAAGATTGTACTGAATAAAATATTGCAATAAAGAAAAGGACAAATATACAAGTATCCCATTGAGCGAATTAATGTGGGAAATATTGATATCTATCAATATATAATCGATCCCGAAGTGGTATTGGATGGTTCCTGCAATTTAAACTTACTTTAAAATTTGGTAATACAAGAGATCTGTAATATAGTATTCGTCATGGAGATGAAATACAATGAAAGTATATGTGAATATACGATCTACACAGGCTCGAGTTAGAGATGAATGGGGCCTTTGTGTACTAACGGAGATAAAGGGAGATCAGAGGATTGTATTACGTATTCTCGACAAGTGTATAGTTTTTCCGAGAGTGATCTGCCAGCACTTTAGTCCTAGCTGCGTTGGTTGCCTCTTTACTGGGTGGTTGAGTGTTTGAGTGAGATGTGATGTAGTTATTACATCAACGGCTGCACATCGCCATCTGGAGAATGTGTATTTGAGAGATTTTCCACTGAGCAACGGACTCTTTTGGGCATTTCGCAGTTTGTAGTCTGCGGGATTGGGATTGGGACTGGAACTGGAACTGTAACTGGGCATGTGTTTGCCGTTGCCAATTGCAGTGCGAGAATCGATATCTCTCTACGAGACGTCATTACCGGATTGGAATTCCTGTGGGAAGATAACGCAGAAGACAATGCAAAATAGTTTGTGCCCATTTGGGACACAGTTTTTTGCAAGCGGGCATTAAAGTTTATTTGGTAGGCCGAAATATTTCCATTCCAGTTTTCCTCCCCAGCCCTACCCAAGGCACTCTCGGAGCCCTATGCCATACGAATCTATGCCATATGAATCTATGCCATACGAATCGGTGTATCTATGCAAATATGAATCTATGCAAATATGTAAATATGCAAATATGCAAATATACAACTATGTATGTTTAAAAACTGGTGATATTGGATATGGCTTAATCCTTGAAAATCACACCATAGCCTTATATCCTTATATCCTTATTGCATCATTGCCTGATATACTGATTCAATGCTCACTGCTCAACGCTCAATGTTGGGATGCCCCTTTTAACCCTCTCAACCCTCTCAACCGTCTCAACCCTCTCTTAACCCTCCGCGCGAGGAAATGCCCAGACCCCTGGGCAGCATGGGGCGAGAAGGGTTCGAACGGTTCGAACGGAACAGGAGGGGAAGGGGAAGGGGAACAAGAGGAGAAGGGGGCCCTCCTCCCCCGTAGAAAACTACTTCCACAGCTCTGGGCCGAATCGGGAAGAAATGGGCCCACGCAATAAAGTGAATACATATTATTTTATTTCTTGGGTTTTCTTGGGGGTTTCCTTGGGGGTTTCCTTTCGTTTTCGTTGCGATCTGCTCCTGGGCGCCGGAAAAACCATGGCAACCACGGCAGCGGCCATTGTCCGCTGCTCGAGGCGCTTACAAACGGGTCGCGGCGCGCATTGTTCGCGGCACTGCCCTCGTGGTGGGCGGTTTTTGCTCGCTTCACACTTTTGCCTTTGGCCTTTAGCTGCTGCGAAAACCGCATTGTCCGCCAGGCGGCATTAGGCGCGCCAGGCGGCCCCCGGCCCGGGCCAAGACCCGTCCCGTGCCGTGCCGCTGGCTGTTTTTCTGGGCAGGCCGCCATTGTCCGCTCGCCCCAGCACTGCACCAAGGGCGCACAATAGGAGGCAAGCCCATTGTGCGCCCAGATCCCTGCCCCCACCGCGTCTCTGTTGGCATTGTATTGCATTGTATTGCATTGTCTGCCTTGCCTCCCGCCTGAAAACCACATTCGCATCTCTCGAGCCTTTCTCTCTTGTTCTGTGGATATTTCGATATTTCGATATCCATCTCGCTCTGCTGCGTTTTATAGATTCATGCTTCTTTCTTTTTCGCCTATTCTCCAGAGGCAAACAACATAATACACTCGTCCATTTTGGTTTGCAACGACGCAAATAGCTAGCTTTTCTTTTTCCTGCACACTCACTCACCTCAGCAAAACATCTGTTTCCACAACTTGTTTTATTTTATTTTATTTTTTCCTTCGTCCTTTCGTTCTTTCCTTTCATATAAATATAATCACCAAAGATAAACAACATTTTTCCCTTCCCACAAATTGTGTCTTATCATTCTCTACTCCATCAATTGGCCTTTTCCATTATCTTTAAAATCTTTTTATTCATTTCTTTTTAACAATCTACCATATACACATATATATATTTGATCCAAAAACTATAACAATTTAAAGATATCACTCTCTCTCTCTCTGTCAATCCAACAAAATATTTTTGTACTTTTCGTATTTTAATCACTGTCTTATTGTTCTTTTTGAAATTACAAACAAATATTCTATCATCCACCACCCACTAATTTGAACGAAAAATAAAAGATGAAGGTCTCAAATATCGTATCTTTATCCATACTAGCCGCCGCCGCCGCAGCCGCTGAATCGTACCCAGGCGAGGACAAAAATCGTAACGATCCAGAACAACAACCAGGCGCTCACTCGCCTGAAACTTACGCTCTGTCCGCCAAAGACCAACAAGCAGTCGTCGAAGAACACAACATAAAAAGAGCATTGCACGTCGACACCCCGCCATTGGTATGGGACGACACTTTGGCCCAATTCGCAGAGAAACTAGCCGCTCAATACAGTTGCTACTCCGGTGAATTGCACCATTCAGGTGCCGACTACGGTGAAAACTTGGCCCTAGGCTACTCTGCCACCGGCGCCGTCGACGGGTGGTACAACGAAATCAAGTCGTACAACTACTCCTCCTCCGCAATCCAACCAGCCACAGGACATTTCACCCAAGTCGTCTGGAGAGACTCCAAAAGAGTCGGCTGTGCCATCAGATACTGTAACTCCTACTGGGGCAACTACATGATCTGTGAATACGACCCTTCAGGTAACTACCTAGGTGAGTTCGCTGACAACGTCATGCCTTTGAAGGTCAGTCTTAACGGCGATGCTTCTTCTTCCGTCACTGCCTCCTCTTCCGCTACCGCCTCCGCCTCCGCTCAATCCTCCTCTCTTGGAACCGCAGTCTACTCCCAATCTTCCCGTCTATACGGTAACACCACCGTCGCCACTTCCCACACTTCTTCTGCTATGGCATCCAACAAAGCCCGTACCTCTTCCATCGTCGCTACTACCAAGAACCACGATTCAAGCATGGCCGCTTCTACTAAGGGTACTCACGCTTCTGTCACTGCCACCACAAAGCAAAACAACAACGGCAACGGCAATGGCAACAACGCCGCCGCCCCTACCACCACCGTTCAAGACAACATCGCCAGCAAGACTGGTGACTCCGTCGTTAAGATCAGAACCGTATACACCACCAACGGTGTCGTCGTCACCACTTTCACCACATACTGTCCAGAAAGTGACAAGACTATCCAAACTCCTGTTCCTGAACAAACCACCACAACCACAAAGAACGCTCCTGCCGCCGCCGCCGTCACTGCCACCACCACCACCACCTGCTCCACTGCTGCTAATGTTGCCAAGGCTCAAGATGTTAAGTCTACCACCACCGTGGTCACCGTCGCAAACGGTCAAGACGTCGAAGCTACCACTACTGTGGCCACTGTCGCAAAGGGTCAAGATGCCGGTGCTGCTACCACTACTGTTGCTAACGTTGCCAAGACTCAAGAAGCTACCACTGCCGCCGTCACCACAACTCTAGAAGGTACAATCACTCCTTCCGCTCCACACATTGAACAACAAACTGGCGTCCAAGGCTTCACTCAATCCACCTCTGTTTCTGAAGCTCATGTGGGTGCCAACACAGAGTCTGCTCCAGGTCTTCAAGCTTTCGAAGGTTCAGCCTCCAATATGAATCCAAACTTCATATTGGGTGCCATCGCCATGATTTTCATGTCCTTATTATAGATGTAACATATAATGCAAACCCCCTCCCCCTCTCTCATCCCCCTCTCTCTCTCCCTCTCTCTTTCTCTCTCTCTCTTTCTTTCTATTTTTTCTCTGTACTATCAAAGTATAATAAATAAGAAATCCATATGTATTATATTATAATCGAATTATAAACAAGAATTGTTTTTCTTCTTAATCGATACACTATTTATTTACAACCACTTGGTCTTTTTAACTTTTTATATAATATTCATACATAAAAAACAAATTATGTTAGTTAACACTACCTTCCTACTACCACCACTCAATACAGTAACATTACGCAGCACTTACCAACCACCTTAACTACTTAATTCTCATCAAATTTGACGTGACGCGTATACCAAGTTCTACTTTATTTATTTATTTATTTTTTTTATATTTTAAAATTTATGAATAATGGAGATCTGATGTGGAATTTAACATGATAATATATTTCACTACATCATAATCACCTCTCCATCTCCAGAAACAAACATACATGTCAGATGAAGACAATGGTATCGTTAAACCAATTGTTGAATGGTAACTCAATGGCTAAAAAGCCAAAAAAAACCAAGGAAACTAAAAATGTTGAGCCAGAGACGATAGAATTACTCGATTCACCAAAGAAAGAAGACGAGGCGAAACCTATTCAAACTAAGAAATCGAAAATCGTCCCCATCGGCGACAACGTGTCCACTGACTCAGTGAAGAACTTCTTGATGATGAAACCCGCATCAATTCCTAAAGATAAGATAAAATCAAAGAGGAAAAATAACTCGAATTTAAACATTATCTCATTAGATGATACAGAGGAGGATCAATTGACAATGCAAGAGGTTATTAATTTAGAAAATGAGAATTTTCAAAATATCATTAATCCCAAAAGATTAAGTGGGCCTATAACCAATGTCAAGAGAACTAATTTAAAGGATCTCTTTTCAAACAAAAGGAAATTAAAGGATGATGAACAACTTGACGATGAAGAGGAATATAAAACAAGACCATTTAAAAGATTAAACCAAATATCCAAGTTATCTGATTTACAAACACCTTTACCTTCAAAACAATCCATTCAACCAAACGATCTGGAAAACATATCACAGTATGATGACATTGACATCAAACAACTAACCCCCAAAATTTTGCATAACGAAACCTCCGAGTATATATTTGATTCCAATGATTACGAACTTCTACGAAATAGAGTTAATGAAGATATCACAACTAATATTATTGAAACTTCAATTAAACATGCTAACCACACCACGCTATGGACAGATTTATTTCAACCCAAAACTTTATCTGAAGTCCTGTTGGATACTAGATTGAAAAGAGCTGTAAATAAATGGGTAAACGATGCCTTTAACAAATTGAAGAAACCTACCACAAGACATACATTAATTAATCGCCGAAAGAATTTGAAAAGTACCGAACCAGGTACGTTGTTATTTGATGGGTTCATAATACCCGATGATATGATAGACGACGAAGAAGAAGAGGAGGACCTAGAAGAATTTGTTCCATTAATGATCCTACACGGTGATGGTGTGGGGAAGAGAACTTTACTTAACATAATTATACAAGAGATGCAGGGTCAAATAATGGATATAAGTAGTTCGCAGAACAGAAGTAAGAAAGAACTTTTAGACACATTGTTGGAATATTGTACATCTTACTACGTAAAAGATAAGAAATCAAATGGGATAGTCTTGTTTGATGATGTTGATGTGTTGTTCAGAGAACATGACAAACAATTCTGGGCCATGGTCGAAACATTGCTTCTTAAATCCAGAAAACCTATTGTATTGATTTGCAAGGATATTAATTTTATTCCTACCAATTTAATTGATCTTTGTGAAGAGGCTAAAAGCATATTTGAAGCAAAAAAGGTACTTTCCAAAACTATATTAGCATTCCTTACCGAATACTGCAACACCGTGGGTCTGGACGTCCCTACCGATATATTATTATCAATCATTAAATCCAATCAAAAGGACATAAGGAAGTGTTTGTATCAGTTACAGTTCCTATTTTCTTACAAAAACAATCTTACAATAATACAAGGTTCAACTGAATATAAGATAACATTACCATCACCTCAGACTATTTCTGATTATGCAGATATTCATGATTTGATATCTTGTACTGAAATAGTGGATTACCATACCAAAAACAAATCCTTGATTCCATCCGATGTAGACCTAACTTTGATGACCGCTGATGCTGTCAACTTTATAAACTCAACTGAGGATGAACAACAAAGATTGAAACATGATTATATGGTTGATTATAGAATGCACATCTATGATACATTAATTAACCCTTTAATGCCATATGAGGTCAGTATTGGCAAGTACTTGAACCATCAATTGAAGGAACTCATTGGCAAATGCCCAGATTCCAGTAAGAAATTGACTAGCATGGAAGAAAAATCTGTGAATTTTTTAACCTCCAGAATACCTACTCCAAACTTTTATAACAACAGAAAGACTAGAAACTCCCGTAAGGTAAAAGAAATCTTAGACAGATTTCAAGGCGAATTGGATTATCAGAGAAAAGACAATGATGATACCATCGTAGATTTCAATTTCTTCATGACTACAAAGAGAAAGATAGCACAAGATTTGAATCCATACGTTTTAGAAATTGCCAAATCTGATGCTTTAAGTAAAAGTTTTAATAAAGAACAATTCAAGGCTGCATCAAAGGATGTTCCTGAATCTGAATATCCGGATATAGTAAATCACTTATCAACAGAAGGAATCTTTAGAACTGTTCATTTTTACTCTAGTCCAGACAAGGTGGTTGATTGTTGGTCCTCCCTTAACACAATGGACGAATAAGATGATCTTACTAACATATATATATTTACTATATTCATAAATTAATACGTAAAACAATATTGCATTCACAACACTCGTTTTGGTCATCAATCCAGATTTCCTTTAAACCTTTTCTAATAACTTCCTCGACGATACTATTATAATTCTTTTTTTTTTTTTCCTCAGTAAAATCTGATGAAACGTTAAAATTAAATTATCAGGTTTAAAGCTTGATGCACAATGTCGAAAGGAAAAAAGAATAAAAGTGGTTACTGAAGATGAAATAATTGAGAACAGACCATATATACAAATTCCAGAATGACTGGACAGGAAATAGTGGTTGAAAATCCTGACATCATTGAAGTTGATATCAACTCAGAAGTGCTACCATGCAAAAATACAATCAATCTTTTAAATCTTGGGCTAATATCAGATGAGAGCGTCAACACACCTACTGTCTTATTAATATTAAACCAGCATATTGATATAGGCCAATTATTTATTAAACTTTGGCAGAACAGTTCTATAAGAGTGTGTGCAGATGGTGCAGCTAATAGATTATACGATTTTTTTCAAGATGACGAAGAAAGACTCAAATTCATACCAGATTATATTATCGGTGATCTTGATTCAATTAAAGAAGATGTTTTCAAATTTTATCAATCTCTGAATGTTGTTATCATAAAACAAACTACTCAATACTCTACAGATTTTACTAAATGTGTGAATTTAATTTCAGTCCATTACAATTCACCATCATTTAGAGAATACATACAGCAAAACAAATCAGAAAAAAATCATGGCATTGAATTAGAGAGTGGGATTCACCAACTTTATAATGAAATGATACAGAATATTGAATCAGTGGGAACTATTCCATGCATAAATCTTATGGTAATTAATGGTATCGGCGGACGATTTGATCAAACTATCCATTCAATTACTCAATTATACCTTTTGAAACGTCAAGATCCATATTTCCAAATGTCATTTATCACCAACACAGATATTATCATTTTAATTCCAAAAGGTGGTACAATGTTGGAATTTGATTCTAAGTTTAGAGAAAAATGTATTGGTAACTGTGGATTATTACCCATTGGTGAACCGACAACAATCATTGAAACATGTGGATTGAAATGGGATGTTAAACATTGGGATACAAATATTTCCTCGGGGAAGGTGAGTAGTAATAATAGATTCGTGGGTCAAGATAGATGTTATTTCTATGTTAAAGATGACCTTGTTTTGAATATTGAGATATTTTTAGACAATATTATAGAATATATATAGGGTAGTAATTATGAATAAATGAAATTTACTTATTATAATTGATCGAGAGAGATGAATATCAAATTAGTTTATTAAAGGGGACAAAGGCCTTTAAAAGACGATATCAATCTACTTAAATTTATTAAATTCATCCACTAAAGCTTGGCCTAATAAACCTGGACTTTCTACCACTGCAACACCAACGTCTCTCAAAGCTTGTTTCTTTGAATCAGCATCAGTCCCAGAACCTTCGACAATAGCACCAGAATGACCCATTCTAACTCCCTTCATTTGCCCTGCCACAGTACCAGCAATGAATGATGCCACAGGTAATGGCTTTGATCTAGTATAGTTAAATTCTTTCAAGAATTGGGCTGCTTCAATTTCTGCTTTACCACCAATTTCACCTAACATAATAATCCCCTCGGTTTCTTCATGGTTTAAAAACAATTTCAAAGCATCAATGAAATTGGTCCCCGGGAATGCATCACCACCCATCCCAATCACCAACGATTGACCTAAATTATGATTCGTTGTCTGTTGTACAGCTTCGTAAGTTAAAGTTCCTGATCTGGAAATAATACCGATCTTCCCAGCTTTAAAGATTTTGGTGGGTTGAATACCAATTCTCACTTTTGTGGTTGGATTAATAACCCCTGGGCAGTTTGGTCCCACAAGTCTGGTTTTATCTTGTGATTTTAACATTTCACTAATATATAGCATATCATGCTGTGGGATCCCCTCGGTGATACATACAGCAAGTGGGATTTCGGCTTCAATGGCCTCTTTTATAGCTGCCGCGGCAAATGGTGGAGGAATGAAAATACCAGTAGCATTTGCACCTGTCTCCTTCATAGCATCCTTCACCGAGGCAAAAACAGGCTTATTCAAATGCAATTGACCTGCCTTCTTTGGATTAGTCCCACCTACCACATTGGTTCCATAATCCATTGATAATTGAGCATGGAAGGAACCTTGCTTCCCTGTAAAGCCTTGGATTATAACTTTTGTATCCTGTGGTAATAACAAGTTCTGGATGGTCTTGTCATATGGAATATCTGCTCTATGGATAAATCTACGAGCTAATGTTTGTGCTTTAAGTACACTGTTGTTTCTTAACATATTTGATTGTGTCTTGCTTGTCTTTGTCTTCCTCGAGAGTTGATCCCTTCCCCACAATTAATTGCAATTGTGTTTTCTTATATATAAATATAAATAATATTATTTTATTTGGAAATCAACCAATAACTACGCAAATACACGCCGAGCAGGTTATTCATCCCTATTCAGCAAGATAGATACACGAATACTTGTGAATTTACAGCTTGTATTAGGTGAATGATGTATGTATTGGATGCTGTTTGTCAACACAAGAAACAGGCAGTAATGCAATAGAGGGGCGGTGGTCGTGATCGTAATCGTGTTATTGTCAGCGGTTACTTTAAACCTTCTTCCTAGACCTTTCTTTAAGCAAGAAATAACACATACTGTCCTATTACTAGGTGTCAATGACAACGGAAGATGGGAAGGGTGGAATTCTGCCGGTCCTGGTCTGGCTCTTTCTTGGCTTGTTAATATTCATTTGGCTCTCTTAATGCTCGATGTTATTGTGGAGAAATGCTTACCCTGATGTTAGGGCTTTACCACCGAGGCAATAGTCTGCCCAAGTTATAGGGTTAGGGCTTAGATTAGATTATATAGGGCTGGAAAACAAAATAGATAGGGTTGAAAGCAGGGTTTTCAGTCGTCTGACACGAGAGATGGGATAATAAAAGTAAAGTATTAAGAAGTGATAAGATCAAGACGTGGTAAGAAATTGCAAGATCAAAGCATCAAAGAAGACATCAGAGAGAGGCTTTGCAAGCTTGAAATAAAATATTACAATGACGGAAGACGAAAAGAAAGAGTCTGGAGTTGTTTATGAGGATCCAATTGATATTCCTATAGATAATGATGAAGATGAGGAAGACGAAGAAGACGAAGATGAAAGTATGGATTCTAGTGAGGAAACTAACGTAGAGACACCCTCTCTAGATAATCAAGAAGATAAGGCCCAAGGTACAATTGAATCCAATGATCCGGAAACCAGTACACAGCATTTTCCTGTCACTACTTCTGCCGCAGAAGACTCCAAGAAACAACAAATTGAGACAACCGATGAAGAACCTGCCACCAAGAAGATTAAAACCGAGGAGAATTCCTCCAACCAAACCGCTACCGCTACCATTGCCGGCTCAAATGAGGATAACATGAAAGAAAAAGATGAAACTCCAAAATACGATTCAGGTAAAGGTAAAAAAGTTCCATTGCATTTATTAGAAAAGAGAAGAATTGGTCGTATTAAAGCAGCTGAGGAATTTGCTAAAAGATTAAAGAAGATCGGTATTGAAAAAGTGGAATCTACTACACTACCACACTCAGGTGGGTTTGGACCATTAACTGTTATCAACCAAAAAAATTATTCCTCCGATTATATTAGAAAGGATGAACAAATTTTTGCTTTAAGAGAAAGAAAATCTTTGAGAAGTGGTGTTACTAATCCTACTACTACTTCTACTACCCAACAGGAAGTTTCACCATCTACCAGCAATACTCCAGACCAAACTATTCAGCCTTCAGTGGCCAGCAAACTTGCCCCACTTGAAGATAATATTACTATAAATATCACTAGCGCATCTGAATTTACCTCTAAGAATGATGACATTGATTTCAGTGATGCAGCCTCGAC
The DNA here is from genome assembly GCA_033807795.1 of Monosporozyma servazzii. Taxonomy (NCBI): domain Eukaryota; kingdom Fungi; phylum Ascomycota; class Saccharomycetes; order Saccharomycetales; family Saccharomycetaceae; genus Monosporozyma; species Monosporozyma servazzii. The sequence continues at coordinate 494,392 of CP138597.1, read as the reverse complement.
AATTGTGATCCAACCCGGGTCTGAATCGATTAAAATAGGTTTTGCATTAGACGACAAACCACTAATCATTCCAAATTGTATTGCCATCCCAACATCAAGATTTAATGAGAATCATCAAAGATCTAATCAAATCAATAAATTGCAAATACAGCAACCTAAAGACTTTGACACATTGAAAGAAAATCTACAAGAAACTTTCAAACAAAGAATGCGTTATTATAAAAGAAGAATTCAATCTAATAGTTATGAACAAGTCAGTGGGTTTAATTCTGTTACACGTGGTGAGCCGGTTCCAGATTTAAACGAAAATGGTAAAACATCATGGATCGAAACACCAAAAGATGATACCATATATATCGGTGAAGATGCTTTGAGATGTACTGATACAAATTTCATTCATCGAAAACCATTCTGCTGTTCTGGTGGCGGAGCCATATTTAATATCAGTGATGATAACAATTATTCATCAATTGAAGAAGTTTATGGGGATGCTGTTAGAATAATAAAATACGCTACCAAAAGATTGATTAAGAGGAGACAAGATAGAAGAAAGAAAAGTGAACTGTATGAACTATATACCAGCGAGCAAATTAGAGCTTTGATGGAAGATGTTGATGAACATTCAATTTTTAAGAGCATATTGATTATTCCTGACACCTTTGAAAAGACACATGTCGAAAACATGATAAGATTATTATTAACCGAATTAAATTTTAATGCAGTGGCATTGATGCAAGAATCATTAGCCGCATGTTATGGTACTGGTACTGGTGTCTCCACATGTGTGGTCAACGTTGGTGCAAATAAGACAAATATTGCTTGTGTCGACGATGGTTCTGTTGTCGAAAACAGTTGTGTAACGCTAGATTACGGGGGTGATGATATAACCCGTCTTTTTGCAAAATTACTATTAATGAGTAATTTTCCATATGAAAGCTGGGACGTAAATAATGTTAGTGGATGGAAAAATGCTGAAATGTTAAAGAAACAATGTATCACTTTCCAAGATGTTGATGTAACTACTCAAAGTTTTAATTTTATCAAAAGAGTTCCAGGTGAAAGAACCGAAAAAATTGAATTTAAAACATTTGACGAGGTAATGCTAGCTCCATTAGCTTTATTTGAACCAAAAATATTCACATACTTGAAACAAAACAGCGATAGTGTAGCAATTAATAAGAATTTAAGGAAACAGTTACCCATTTCAAGAGATCTTTTTACAAATATACCCAATGATTGGGAATCTTTAACTCAAGATAATTGTCGAGAAAATAAGTTATACTCGGATTTCCAAGATAATTTTGCATTGATTAATAATATTTTAGATAATATCCTAGAAAATAGAGAAGTCGAAGACCCTTCAAATAATGACCAAAAATTAAATCTAATTCCATTAGATAAAGCCATTATTCAATCAATCACCAATGCTGCTTTAGATGTTGATGTGACTAAGTTAAGTTCTTTTTATTCAAACATTCTTGTTATTGGGGGCACTTCCAAGATTCCTGCATTTGATTTCATGTTAACAGATCGTATTAACATTTGGAGACCTAGATTATTAAGTCTGAACTCATTTGCAAATTTCTACAAGTCCCTATTGGAAAAGATTAAAGAATTGGAAACAAATGCTAAAAACAATGCCAATGTTATCACCTCGAATAATGATGCTGTTACTCCAAACAATACGAAAAATGATGATGAGGATGAGGATGAGGATGAGGAAGGCGATGCTCAGGCAGAAATTGTTCCAAAGGATAAATTAGGCGAAGATAATTTAAGAGGACAAATTGATTCAATGGTCAAGCAAGAACTAGAAAAGTATATGAAAGAAACAGAAGCACATACTTCTAGTGAACATTATTTACCAGTTTCGGTGGTTCCTGCTCCACATGATAGAGATCCATCCTTAATGCTTTGGAAGGGAGCTACGGTATTGGCTCAACTAAAACTAATCGAAGAGTTATACATCACAGAAACTGATTGGGATGTGCACGGTAGTAGAATTCTACAACACAAATGTTTATTTGCATATTAAGTAAATATAGTATTATTGGTATATATATTTGATAAATAAAGACTTTTTACTGTAACGTATGTTTTTTCAGAATTAAATATTGTCTTTAAAATGGAATATAGAGACATCAATCGTTACTTGAATACGCTGTAGTTATAGAATATGTGCACATGGTATGATTATATAAAAAAATAAAATAAAATAGTAGTACAACTAACATGGATATTGCAAACGCTTCTTTTAAAGCTTATCATAGTTCCTTTTTAATTCGTATTTGCTTTTCTTTCTTTCTATTATTCTGAAGTTTTGATTTTCTTATTAACATGTCCGACAGAGTCATCACCTTCTGTCCTAGTATCATTCAAAATAGAACGAACTTTATAGTCTTGGGGAATGTTCTCCACAGGAGTAGTTAACTTATTAGCAAAACTTTCAGCTGGGTTAGTTTGGTTTTGTAAATCTCCAAAACCCTTTTCACTTTTACCTTTCGATATTGAGGATTGTGGAGTTAAACTTTGTGGATTTGAATAATGATTCAACCCTTCTCCTCTTTTTGAATTATTTTCACTTAGAGGAGTCAAACCAGTAGCAACTTTTGAGTCGCTAGTCGTAGTTACATTATTGCCGCTACTATTAACAATGTCACCATCACTGTTTATGGTCATACTTTCCCTTAACATGCTATCGTGTGTCCTTTTAGGAGCATCAATAACAGATGCAATCGATAGAGAAGAGGCTGAGGAACCTCTTTGCATCACGCTCTTATTCATTGGAATGGGACGTATCACTGGAGGAATGAAGTTAACTGCACTACTATGAGTACTTGTTGCAGGGGTCAATGGATCAACTAAAACACTCATATTTCTTTTATTATGGGGGATTTCATTTCTGGAATGATTTCTAATTTCAAATGGATTCATCATATTTTCATTAGTGAAACCAACATTAGGTGAATATGTTGTGAGTGGGATTGGTGAATTTGCTTGGACAATATGTTGTTGTTGGATTTGTTGTTGAGTTAATGGAGTTTGAGCATAACTATTGTAGGCAATCACCTGCTGAGGAACAGTTACAGATGGTTGTTTGTATATCACTGGAATAACCTGTGGTTGCTGCTGCTGCTGCTGCTGCTGTTGTTGTTGTTGTGGTTGCTGTTGTACAAGGATAGGGCTGTTACTATTAGGCATGTATTGATTTGCTTGGAAATCTGCCTGGTATGTACTCCAATTCTCATTCCATCTATTGATAATATCTTGTCTTAATGTTACAATATCATTTTGGATGATCTCATGTTCACTCAAACCATGTATATTGCTGCCACTTCTACTGGTAGGAGTGCTATTTGGATGTTTCTTTGTAGTTGGTGATAGTTTTGAAGAAAGAGATAATGCTTTCTCTACTAGATCAATAATTTTAACCATATCGAAATTAGTTGCCTTTAATTGTTCAAGTAAATCTTGATATTTATGTTTATAAGAATTTTGTTCGATACTATTATACGGACTTCTTGAATTTAAAGTATGTAACGAATCTGTGGATCTAAATTGTTGACCTACAATGTTCATATTCATACCAAGTTGAGATGGAATTGTTGGGTAAAAATTTGGTAATTGATCTGATAGATTAGATGCAAATCTGGCACGACCATCACTGTATGCGTTATTTTCTAAGAGTTGTTGCTGTACAGAGGTTGGTGTTATTCTTCCAGGAGGGATATTATTGAAAACGACAGGGTTGTTATTACTACCGTGTCTGGAATTATGTCTATCATTACTTTGTCTATCATTAAAATTGTTGTTGTTGTTATTAATATTATTACTGTTTCTTGTTGATGATCTTCTTTTTATTAATTTTAAAGATTCTGTATCACCTTTTCTAAATAGGTTAGCACTATGTTTAAATTCCCAAATTTTGATAATTTCTTCATGTTTTGTTATTATGGAATCCTTTGAAATGTGATCTGTTGGAGTTTCATAATTAGTTTGTTCCAAGACACTTGTATCTACGATATTGTTAACTTTTTGGAACCCGTATATATTCAATTGTCTGACGAAACTTGTAATATTTGAATGTTTGAAATATGTGGCTAACGCTTTACTGAATGTTTCGTTTGGTTTGATATGGAAGGATAATCCGTCGTCTGACCACCATATCAATTCTTTCATGTCGTCATCTTGTAAGATATTATATAGTTTTCGAATGAAAACAGTCTTTTGATGTGGTTTATTATTATTATTATTATTATTATTGTTGTTGTTGTTGTTGTTGTTACTACTAATTGATGAAGTTGCAGATAATGAACATTTTTTATCGTTTGTGATATCACCTTTCATTGTGTGATGTGGGTTATGTAGTTACACTAATCTCAGTTACAAGATTAAAAATTGCGAGAGAGGGAGAGGGAAGAGGGAGGGAATGGTAGGAAGAGAGAAAACTTTACTTTAATTGAATGTAATGTTGATTATTTATCTGGAGCAAGGTTATAAGACAAAATAAATTAAAGACAGGAGTCAAGCAATATATACATGGTAGTATGTGGAAAGAAAGGAAGCAAAAAAAAAAAAACTCTCACAAAAATTTAGTAGAAACGAGTTAGAAGGATGAAGGTAAAGGGCGAGGGAAAGTGAGCGTGGCTGTTTTTATTATTTTTATTATTTTTATGTTTTTGTATGTGTAATGTGGAGATTGTTTTGTTTCTTTTGTTGATAAAAGTCCAAGCAAGTGGGTTCGAGAGAAATGGCAAACCAAAAAGTGAGTGCAAAGAGACAAGACAAAGAGAAAGTGTGAATGAAAAGAGAAGTGGGAAGGATATTGTCCAGAAGGCGGCATACAATGCATGCACCATGTGAATTGTCCTGAAACAAGATAAGTGTATTGTTGATTGAATGGATATTGCAAATGATTTGAAAGTTTCAGGAACTCTAATGAGAGTAATTTATAATTGTTGGCAAAAAATTATCAAAATTTGTATGAAAATTTTCAATGAAAAATTTTTTTATATGCAGGTAAAGAATAACCGAAGAAAAGATTTTCGAAGTGAAACCGCTGGAAAAGAAACGAGTGGGACAAATGAAAAAGAAAAGAGAAGAAGCGATGGAATTTTCATCAAGACATGCACATGTCAATTATGAAATGTGGACAATGGGGCAGCATGTAAGAAGAGCCAAGTAATGTCCATTTTAGCGTATTTCAATAGCTGTTATATTGTCCACCCTACGGCTTCCAACAACACAACGAGACAGAAAACCGCTTGCATTGTGCTGTTGCCCGATTGTTCTTGTGGCCAGGATACAATTGAATGGGTGGAAATGGGATGAACCTTTGGCGACTAGACAATGGTTTCTTGATGTCTTACCTTAGTTTTGGTGGTAGTTAGAGCTTGTTCGGTTATTGATCCGGATGAAAACTGTGTTGCTGTCAGTGTGCTGCCGGGTGTTACCCGGGGGTGGGGGCCGGGCACGTCCCGATATTCTCCGCTCGGCTCCGAGGAGTTCCCGAGGAGTTCCCGAAGTTCCGCAGCGGGCTTCCCACAAACAGCAAAAATGGCCATTAGTCACTGCGCACTGCCCCATTAGTAACAGACCTCATTCCATGACGATGCGTTTGCGCTTTGCCCGGAAGAACAGCCGCCGCCGCTGCTGCTGCTGCTGCTGTTGACTTGTAGCTGGTTGTTGCTAGCAGCATACTCGGTCGGAATATCTCCGCTTTGGGAAAGCAGCATTGCATGTGCTACGCTTCGAGAGGTGCACATCTACAGAGAATCCAGAGGGCGCTTCCCAATTGCGAGCAGGTGTACCTCCATTAACAATCAAACAGATGCACCTCTAAACATTATCAAATAGTGGTGCTGCTGAACACAATCAAACTTTACCTCTACCACTATTTGGAAATACTAAACACAATCAAACTTTGCCTCTACCACTATTTGGAAATACTAAACACAATCAAACTTTACCTCTACCACTATTTGGAAATACTAAACACAATCAAACATATGTACCTCTAAATATCATCAAACAGATGTACCTCTAAACAGTATTTGGTATTGCTAAACACAATCAAACAGCGGCACTGCTAAACACAAACAGCACTACGTAATCAGACCGCGCGGTAGAAAGCTTATACCTTAATATACTTTACCATATGCAGCACCTTAAGAACGATATAAAGTCCACTCAATTAATAATGGTACACGCCTGCTATAATACCGAAGTCTGGCCCCAGTGGCAATATAATAACACTCATTATTACATCATCACCACATACACGCCTGTGCGACTCGCGACAAATACTGCAGTGCACATCACCTGCAAGCCGCGTGGTTTACGCTCATTGTGAGGCAGCGAATTCCCTCGCCCGACTCCCACAGAAACGTGCGCCCGAGAAGCCTATTTAACTCCGTAAACTCCTGCAGGCGCACATTCCCCAGTTCTTGGCTTCATTGTACTTGGATTACGTCATGAGGCATTTTTCGCTCTTTCCCCATTCGCAAATCTCAAACCGCCTTCCGCCGGGCAAATCTACATTTGTGTGTGTGCTTCCGCAGAAATGCTTCTACGAATGGTGGGGAGAGTTGGAACAAACTAGGGCATGGGCAGATTGCAGCAGGGCTTGGGTTAAAACATAATCAGGGTTTGCCAACTGTAATTAGGGCTTGTAATTATATATATTTTCACTCTCAGCAACCGGGTAACCATTTCACAGCTACCATACTAGAAAATAGGAAACAATATGATTAGACTCCATTCAAAGTGGTGATGACGACTGTTCAGGTAGGGAAGCTACAACCACAACTCATACAACCACATACACATACATACAGCAATGCAACAAGGCATCAATGCTCTCATGGAAATGGGCATCCCCATAGATGTAGCCACAGACGCTATGCAAAGAACTAACGGCAACCTAGAAAATGCTGTCAATTTCATATTCTCCAATGAATTACCCACCGACAACAACAACAACAACAACAGTACAAGCAACAACAACAACAACCCATTCAGAAATAACAGCAATGAACATCTACCCTTAAACGAGTCAAACTCTCAATTGAAACCAGGAGACCTGACACACATAATCGACAGTGTCGACACGGAACATGTCGAAACCCAACAGATTGACCCTCCCTCTACTCTATCATCATCAAACACAACAACAACAACAAATTCAATCTCACCAGAATACACTACAGTAAACCAACCAATATACAAACTAGACACTTGCAACCCAACAATAATACTACCCTTACCAAGAAACTGTCTGATAGAAAACTATCTCGCATTATTCGCATGGGCTGTCGCTAGATTCATCCCCAAATGGTTCCTAATCCCAGATTTTAAAGATCTAAACTACGACTCCAATTGGTATAAAGGTCTCTCTTTAACCGAACCCGCATTCAAATTATCTAATGACGAGACAATCCAACCGGAAACGTTATGGCAATTACAAAGATTGATTTCCATAATCAACGACCAAGACTCTCAAAGAGCGTACGTCTCACCAAATATCTTCTCACTAGTATTCGATAACGATTTAAGATCTCAATTGCAAGATACAGATAAACTAAACGAACTGTTGCCAAGTTTTATCAGATCACTAATCATGGATTCTGAACTTTGCCACAATTCAAACAATTCAAATAATAATAATAATAATAATAATATTAATAATAAAGAACACATCAATAACACTTTCATCACCAAAGCCCTTTATAAACCGGAAAATACCACCGACACAAGAGAAAGTAACGTTATGTTATTACATTTCCCACCAGAAGAATACGATACCAATCTTTACAAAATGTTGAATCGATTATTATACCCAGATGACGATGATTTAATACACGATGAGAATGGTAATTTCAAATTTAATGATGTGACAGAAAATTCTTTGAAGGATATCTCTCCATTCTTAACAATCATTTTCAGTGAAATGGATGAAATGACAGAAGAAGATATCTCATTACCCGATGGCGTAGATATCCCCTTTGAATTCTATCCACAATTATATAGTGTGGCCACCAAGAACCAATTAATTAAACATATCATCATTAAAAGAAAACAAGCAGAAACAAAATTAAAATCATGTTTATATGAAATGCAAACTTTGAAAAATTTTCAAGGCAAAGATTTAGTGACCATATTGGATAGTAGTATCAATTATATGATCAACGACGATTCAAATACCCAAATTTCAAAATCATTACAATCTATTAAAGATGGAATATCAAATAGATTGAAAGCATTAAAAGCAGAATATCAAGATCTCACATGTAAACTCCAAAATGAATGGAATCTATCGCATCCAGACTATCACATTATTCAATCGGCAAAGAAGATGGGACTTATCGATGAACCACATTTGCTTATTATGGTAACATTATCGCCATACTCATATTTTGTTAGAGATAAGAAAGATATGAAGAAATGGTCTTTAATACAAAGTAATTCATATGGTACAGATTATCAAATTATTAACAATGTCGATGAGACTAAAGTGAAAGAAACCATTATGAAATTTACCACTAGACCAAATGAAACACCGATAATGTTCAATTATTGTAAAAGTAGTTATATTAATTCAGATGATGACATTATGGAATGGATTCAATCAAATGAAGGTTGCCAGAAATTTATGGAATCAGATGACACATGGATAAAAGAAAATATACTCGGAGAAATTGATAATACTACAGAAGATGGCGTATCGATAGAAAGTAAACAAATGTTATGATTAACCAGGGAAATAATCTCTATTCTGAAAGACGTTTATTTTTAAAACATTTCTTGATTGTTGTATTTATACGATAAATAATATTAATATGTATTTAATAGAAAAAGAATAGTCATGATGCGTTGTTGTTAAAGTTATAGTACATTTCAAAAACAAACCACCCAATTTAAAGTTAAGGTATTTATATTTCTATATATATATTTTTTTCTTCTTCCTCGAGTGGAGGTTTGATTCAAAGTTACAAGTTCTTAATAACGGCTTCAGTGAATGATGAAGTAGTAGCAGAACCACCTAAATCACCAGTTCTATTTTCCGAACTGGAAGCAATTGTGTTTAAGACAGCATTTTGAATTTGTGAAGCGTGTTCATTTAAACCCATATGTTCTAACATCATCACGGATGATAGTAACAAAGCGGTTGGATTAGCTTTATTTTGACCAGCAATATCTGGAGCTGAACCATGAACGGCTTCGAAAATGGAAATTTCATTACCAATGTTGGCAGATGGAGTTAAACCCAAAGAACCTGCACTTAAACCAGAATTCAAATCAGATAAGATATCACCGTATAAGTTTGGACACACAGCAACAGCATCACTGTAAGCATCTGGATGCATAACACATTTCATCACAGTGTTATCAATTAATTCAGTTTCAAATTTGATATCTGGATATTGTTCACTTAATTCTTTAGCTACATCAACAAAAAGACCATCAGATAATCTTTGAATAGTAGATTTATGGACGACAACAACTCTTGGTCTACCGATAGCCTTAGCGTATTCAAAAGCGTATTTTATCACTCTTTCTGAAGCATCACGAGTAATCAATTTAATAGATTGGACGACACCTGGGACAACAACGTGTTCAATACCAGAGTATTCACCTTCAGTATTTTCTCTGATTAATACTAAATCGACATTATCATAAGTGGTCTTGAACCCTTTAATTGACTTGGCAGGTCTCACATTAGCGAAAAGATTAAAGGTCTTTCTCAAAGTCAAATTCAAAGATCTATGACCTTTCCCAATTGGAGTTGCTAGGGGTCCCTTCAAAGCAATTAAATTCTTATTGATGGACTGTACTGCTGGATCAGGTATGGTAGTTAATCCATTGACTAGGATTGGTGACACATCACACAACTCCCAATTAATAGGGACTTTTGCAGCTGCAAAGATTTCTTTCACGGATTGAGAAATTTCTGGACCAACCCCATCCCCCTCGATGAATGAAACATTATATTTGCCCGTGGCTGGATCTGGTTTACCAGTGTATCTACCGATACTTGGTTGATTCTTGATAGCAGTGGCTAAGAACCTTCTTGATGGTAAAATCGAATTTCTTAAAAATGTATTTCTTAACATAGTTCAAGAAGATATGCAGTTATGTTTGTATGGTTACTAAAATTGGTTCTTGCTTTCAAAACTCAATTGTCCTAATGTAATACCACTTGCTTGACTATCGAATCCTCAACCGCTCAATAACAAATCCTTTCAACCTCTTCGAGTAGTCTTTATATACATTTGCATATATTTCTTCAATTTGACAGGAATCCTTTTAAATATGGCCGGGACATTTTATTGGTCACTGCGCGCCGACAATTCGGCCTTCATCCCCGCCCCCGAGATCTCGGTCTGGGGCCATTTCTGGCAAGAGTTCGGGTAACCAGAAAATTGCAAAGTAATACAAATTTAAGCATTAAGACATAATATAGTATGTTATATTATATTATATTATATAAATATATCTAGCATTAACGATAAACAAAAATAGACGCAAAAATTTGATTGAATATACAAAGTGGGATTGTTCATTACTCCCACTATTTCAATGGTGGCATCAGCCCGATCATAACTTATCGTAGTATTCTTGCCAGCCTGGGACTTCTTCCTTCATACCGTGTCTCTTACGACCAGCATGGACAATCTCACCGGCTTTGGTAGCCTTGTCTAATGGATCAGAACCAATAGTAGCCCAATGGTCAAACACCATTTGTGGGAAAGCTTGACCCCCCGTGGCTTGTCTTAATTCACCGGTGAAACCAAACGATTCATTGACTGGTAAATATGCCTTAATGGTGAATAATGGAGTACCAGGTCTTTGCTCTTCAGAAACAACTTGCCCTCTCTTCTTATTTAAGACAGAATAAATACCACCTACAGCATTCTCTGGACATTGGATTTCGACCAAGAAAACAGGTTCTTGAATTCTAGGTTCAGCTAATAAGAAAGCAGCATATGTGGCTCTTCTCATGGTGGGGATGATTTGACCACCACCTCTATGAATAGCATCAGCATGCAATGTGACATCTAGGATATTAACTCTCACAGATCTCATGTTTTCACCAAAGATTGGACCTTCCTTTGTAGCCCACTGGAATGCCGCTACAACAGAATCTTTAATTTCATTCAAATATTGAACAGCTTTAGTTTGATCAATGACCAAATTTGGACCAGCACCATCTGGACCAAAACACCAAATCTTTCTAGCATCAGTAACATCCCAATTGTAATCGTCAGCCATGACTCTAGCTCTAGTCTTGAAGTCATCTCTTGGATTGATCTTGCCATCTTCTATGGCTAAAGCGACTTCTTCTTCAATTGGTTGAGCAGTTAAATATATTCTATTATGTTTATTTGGGGACTTAGACAATGCAGATTGCGACGACAGGGTTTCCACAGTTTCTCTGTAAGCAACAACAGGTGGAGAGATTCTTAATGGAACACCAGCATGATCATGTTCTAAATCACTTAGACAAATTTCTAAATGCAATTCACCAGTACCAGCGACAATATGTTCACCGGACTCAGACATATAAGTTAGAACACATGGATCGGATTTTGATAATCTTTTCAACCCTTCGACTAATTTTGGTAAATCGTTAGCATTCTTAACTTCCACTGCGACTTGAACCACTGGAGAGACAGAAAATTTCATTACTTTCAAATTATGAGCGGTCTCGGATGTAGTTAAAGTCCCTGTCTTCAATAAGAATTGATCGATGCCTACCAGGCCAATAATATTCCCTGCGGGACAGTCATCAATTGGTTCCACAAATCTACCCATCATCAAGACGACTCTTTGGACGGCTTTAATGAATAGATCATCTTTTTTACCTGGAACATAGTTTGGACCTTGAATTCTAACTTTTTGGCCCGATTTGACAGTACCAGCAAAGACTCTACCAAAGGCATAGAATCTACCTTTGTCAGAGGTTGGAACCATCTTAGATACATACAGCATTAGATCTGCCTTTGGATCACAGTTCTTGATAGCAACACAGTTAGCATCATCTGGTGGACCTTCATATAGCTGTTCAGCTCTATAGGCTTGAGCAGTGACAGGGGATGGTAAATGCATAACAATCATCTCTAATAGAGCATCCGCGGCAGGTAAGAATTTTCTCATAACGACTTTCAATAAAGCTTTACCTTCCAAATCCTTTTCGTCACCCTTCAAATTAATTTCCAGTTTTGTTAATAGTGTTGGGATATCATCATTCTTGAAGTTCATAATGGCATCGAATAATCTAAAGATTGGATCTAAGACAAACATGTTGAAAGCTCTTTCTAATGGTTTCCCATCGGCGTCCGTGTCCTTAGTAGTCCATTTCTTGGTCTTTGGGTTGAAATAAACGTCCCCCCATAATTTGTCCATCATCTTATCTTTATTGACACCAAACTTATGAGCGTAACGTTCAGCAAACTGTCTAATTGTAAAAGCCCAGCCATGTAAACCTGAACCGAAAGCGACAGTACCCTTTGAAGGATCGACCTGAACGTCCCCCAAGGTATCGTCAGCATACGTGGAGACGATGACGTTAACGGACTCGACAGTTCTGGCAAAGGATTGGTATAGATCTTCCTTTGTGACTTGCAATTCTAATAAAGCTCTATCGACCTTGTTAATGACGACAACGGGTTTAATTCTCTCCCCTAACGCTTGTCTTAGGACAGTTTCCGTTTGGACACAAACACCTTCGACGGTATCGACGACGACCAGAGCACCATCAGTGACTCTCAAAGCAGCAGTGACTTCAGAAGAGAAATCGACATGGCCTGGCGAATCGATTAGATTGATTAGAAACGAGTTCCCATCGGTCTTTTGCTTGATGTCTTTAACGTCTTCTTCCTTCATTTCTGAATATAGAGAGATGGCGGTGGACTTGATGGTGATACCTCTTTCTTGTTCATCCTTTCTTGTGTCCATGAACCTGGCCTCCCCGGCTTTGGCAGCAGAAATAATACCGGCCCTTTGTACCAACGAATCGGTCAAGGTAGACTTCCCATGGTCCACATGGGCAATAACAGACATGTTACGAACATTAGTCACGTGGTCCATTAGACCACGCATTTGATCCACAGTAAATGCAACCATAATTAGTATATACTGTATTAATAAATATGGTGTTTGCTTAATGTGCCGACTATACAATAAAATAAATCGAAGTAGACTGAAAGAAAGGAATAAAATCACATCATCGACATTTGCAATGGGGGTTTAAATACAAAAACCCCATTCCTAAATTATGAAATGCCCCCTCCCCCATACCATAAACAAGAATAGTAATATATTTGTGCCAATGCCTGTTCTGCCTGTTCCTTATTGCTATAAAAAGCACGTTACTTTATTTCGAATTTCAGTTTATTTTTCACTTTCCAGCAAATTTTCAGACGTTTCAAGGGATCGCCTATTGTGTTTGCGCTGAAAACACCGCTTTCCTTATTATATTTGCTGTATTCGTAGTAATGGGAGCAATGTGTGGGGGAATCTGCTGTTTCTACTGATCAGATGACTGAGTGGTTGAGCTGTTGATTGATTAAATGGATCAATGATTAGTTGAGCTGTTGATCAGTGAATCGCTAAATTACTGAATGGGTCGACGATTAGAAATTGGCGCGGCCGAGGAAGCGTACTGCAGCTCGAGCGTTGTAATCGATGGGCTGCGTGTCCTCGTCTTTCATCTGCTTCACGGGCTCGACTGTAGATTCAATCAACTCGTTGGTGTCCTTGAAATGACGGTCCGTCGTCGTCCACGTATCGTTGTCTCTTTGTTGTGACGGTTTCACCGCCGTTCTGATCTCTTCACTCGACAATACAGCCAGATGATCTCTTCCCAAACGGGACAACCCGCCTTGCGAATCTGTAGATCTTATACCATATTTGGCTCTTTCCATAACGTTCAGTTTCTTCCTTTCATACTCAATGTTTTTCAATGTAAAAGTTTTGATACTATGTTTGATCCAATCATTATACCATTTTAACCACTCTTCCCTAGATTTCTCCATATTCATCGTCATTCGAGTCAACTTTAATGTCGTTCGTTGTTCTAATTTAATTGTAGTTTGTAAATCATCAATGGATTCTTTAAGTCGTAACGGATCAACATCTCGTTTGTTCCTATTCTTACGTGCCCTCTCTTGCTTCAATTTACTTTGCTTTTGCAAATTCATTAAGTCTCTCATTATAAAATGTCGATCAGTTAAGGACTCCTTGATACCATACGAATCCGTTTTTAACCAATTCAATCCATCATATAACGTAGCCATATTCATTGTATTCAAAATACTATTAATATCACTCACCGTAATCAAAATCTTACCATACCGTTCATATGCAGGTGCCATATTTTCAAATTTATAAAATTGATTGATCATACCATTCAATTGTATGAATTCTTTGCCCAATGTAGTTTCTTCTTGAATTAAAAGTCCACGAGATTTATCCATAACCATCATACAATCTTGAATATATTGTGATCCACGATATATAGATTTAACCAAAGGACGAAACTCAGACAATATGATATTATTATCATACGGTGGTTGGAATTGTTTCATCGTCTTTCTTTTGATCCCCTCATATCTGGTCAAACTGTCACCGTGATCATCATTATCCTTCCCTTGACCATAATTAATTGGTCTATACGTGTTAAAATCACTTTCAATGAAAAAAATAAATTCTTCATTGCTGACAATAATTGGATCTGATATTATACGATTGAACCAAATTTGATAAGTTAATAAAACATCTTCATAATCTTCTTGATTATTTATCCCGTAATGTGTATAAGGTAATGGCAACGTGGGGATAAAACATTCCAAGACACAACAATTTAAATATTTATAAAACTCTTTGAATTCTTGTATAGTTTTCTTAACGTTATCACAATGTTTACGACGAAATAATGGGATATTTGTTTCATATTGGAAGACGATGGTTGGGTTTTCACGTTTATTAGAATTGGTGCCAACACGCTCAAGACCGGTCACCTTCACTTTAAAATGATGTTTTGATTGAAATTTGATTTCAGGTATAAATTTATTGATTGCTTGTAGATCATTATTCTTTTGTAATGAATCATCCTTTGGTGGTGGTGGTGGAGGTGCGTTTATATTCTCTTGATTTGCAGTTTGACATGGCGTGGAGGATTCGGTTTCAATTGATGGTGCAGCCACCTCATTATCATTATCTGCTTCTTCTTCTTCTTCTTCTTCTTCCAAGTTGGAGGGTTCTTGTGTCAATATGGCACTAACCGTCATTGATCCTTCATTTTCTTCGAAAGGATTATGTTCTATTTCATCAGCATCGAAATATGGTACACTGGAAGTCATTATGTAATAGCGTCTTTGTTTGTCCTGTCTATTTGATGGTCTTACCTTGGGTGTAGATAACTACTTTTTTTTTTTCCATTCAAGTTTCAATTTCAATATTACTCCTGTTTACTTTTAAAATGCGCCAAGTTGAAATGATAAGATCATACAGAGTTGAATACACGTTTGTTTTTTAACATCATATTGCTTTAAAGTGTATAAATCCTTTCTCTTAGATACCAGGGTTATTAATTGATACTTGATATTTATATATATAACTGACTCAACGCACCATGACTAGATTGAATAAATTTATTGGATTTCCTCAACGAATTAAGGCTATCGTATTCGATATGGATGGTACATTATGCTTACCACAACCTTGGATGTTCCCAGCAATGAGACAAGCTATCGGATTGACCGATAAAAACACAGACATATTACAATTTATCGAAGATTTACCTACTCCTGAAGATAAATTATTGGCTGAAAAGAGAATTCATGACGTTGAAATAAAAGCAATGGAAGAAATGGAACCACAACCTGGTTTAAGTGAAGTAATGAGCTATTTGACACTAAACAATTATAGTAAGAATATTTGTACAAGAAACAAGTTATCACCAGTAAACTATTTAATTAATAGATTCATTCCGACCGAATGGTCAAATTTCGATCATATCTTAACTCGAGATTTTAGGCCAACAAAACCAAATCCAGATCCATTATTACATATAGCAAAGTTATTAAGTGTAGAACCGCAACAAATTATAATAGTGGGCGATTCCTTCGATGATATCAAGAGTGGTCGTTCTGCTGGTTGTTTCACAATCCTTCTGAAAAATCATGTTAATGGGCACTTGTTAACTGA
Source organism: Monosporozyma servazzii (assembly GCA_033807795.1). NCBI lineage: Eukaryota > Fungi > Ascomycota > Saccharomycetes > Saccharomycetales > Saccharomycetaceae > Monosporozyma > Monosporozyma servazzii. Next base: position 478,183 of record CP138597.1, on the reverse strand, counting down.
ACATGAAGAACTGATTGATCTTGCAATAGATAACCTGAACGAACTCATACATTTATTACAAGGAGAAGAGACGGTGGCCATCTCACCAGCATAGCAGTAACAGAATACTTATTATTTGCAAGCTCTCTCTACAGGTAGATTTCCAACACTTTTCCAGTAATACTTTGTCCTTAGAAAAATTATTAATTTTTGCAAGATTTTCATATAATATACAATATTTTTTTTTTTCATACCACTTCTCAATAAGATATTGGTCATCGAAGCTAACAGAAATATAACTTTTATATTCGTATCTGTATCTGTCTATAGCCTACATTTGCTAGTTACCACAAATGACACTACAAGCAGCTCTTTGGGAAATAATATGTGGATCCATCGCAGGTGCCTTGGGAAAACTTATAGATTATCCATTCGATACCATTAAAGTGAGAATGCAAACACAAGGTATTAATGTTTTCCCCACTACATGGTCCTGTATTCAATATACATACGACAATGAGGGGGTTCTTGATGGATTTTATCAAGGGATTTTATCGCCATTACTTGGAGCCGCATTTGAAAATGCAATTTTATTCGTTTCTTATAATCAATGCTATAATTTAATGAGCCGGTATACTGAATGGGATGTCATTTGGATTATTTTGATATCGGGAGCATTTGCTGGTTCTTGTGCTAGTTTTGTGTTGACTCCCGTTGAGTTGATTAAATGTAAATTGCAGGTTTCCAATTTACATATGCAGATGTATAGAGAAATTGATATTGAAGGTCAACAACCTACGGAGACGGAAGAAGAGGACGATGAAATGGACACTGAAGAAATGGATGAAGATATGAAACTTTCAAGAACGAGGAGGCCAAGTAAGACAAGAAATGCACCTTCAGAAAGATCTGCTCATCAAACTGCAATTATACCCACTATCAACTCAATCATAGAAGAAAAAGGGGTCTGGGATCTATGGCAAGGTCAACTGGGGACGTTTATAAGAGAATCTATTGGTTCCTTAATATGGTTTGGAACTTTCCAACTACTGAAAAGATATTTTGTCTATAAGAATACTGGATCATGGGATATCTTAGATAATCCATCTAATGATTCTAATGAAACGGAATCAATTATTCATTCATGGCAATTATTAATTAGTGGTGCTATTGCAGGGTTTATCTTCAATGGTAGTGTGTTTCCCGTTGACACAATCAAATCTTTGATGCAAACTGAACATCTTGGATTTAGGGAAGCAATAAATCACATTCACAGTCACCATGGGATTGCAGGCTTCTATAGGGGGTTGGCCATCACATTGTTCAGATCAGTACCTTCAAATGCGGCTATCTTCTACACGTATGAGAAATTAACAAATTAGTTTTAAGCTATTCAAAAAAAGTATATAATTCTTGCAATTCATTAAATATTTATTTTGCATTAAACATTTTTAGAAAGTGATCCTTGCGGTATATTCATGAGCTCTTCGATCGCGTGGAACCATCAAGCTGCATGTGTTACTTGCCCTCCAACTCTTGGCATCTCTTTTATTTGTTCTCTTATGTAAGGGAAACTGAAAAAATAGTAATAATCCAACTTCTAAAGATCTTGAATTTGAAATTTAATTTATTAGACACGGCTTGAAAAAGACATGAAACATAACATCCACAAGAGGATTCCCATTACACTGGACTATATATATATATTTATATATATATTTATATTTAGCAATATATCCTTGGCATGTATGATGGAAATGCTGCAACTGGTAGCAATGTTGAATACATGCTATCTGCAGAATTTGATAACAAACTAGGCTCGACAATAAAATGTCAATATCCAAATGATATACCAGGCTTCGATTCCATCAATTTGGCCACTTTAATGATCCCAGACAACATGGAGAAATACCCAGGTAAAATTGACTTTACTTATTTCATGTTATATTTCAATCCCACATCTCAATGTTATGAATTCTTACCATCAGGCGATGAGATACAAAGGGGGATGGATATTGTCTATTTCATTAATATATGTAACACTATATTGAATTCCTCTAATGAGAGAGGAGCTACCATTAAGGCAGTATCATTAGGGTCTAGATCGCGAGATTTTATTAAATGGAAACCATTCTTAACAATTTTGCTGGGAAATATGATGAATGATACAGCTAATGATGATATGAAGTTGTTATCCACTTTTGCCCATAGAATAAATAAGATTGATTTTACTAATAGTCCAAATAATGATTTATTTCAACAGATTGTTCAATCCATCAACGATTCGATCAATGAAGAGGTTCTTATCAATAGCATTTTACAAAATATTCCAGGCTTTATACCAAAAAAACATGATAAATTCAAGAATAAAATCAGTACATTAAACAGACGGATACATTATACATTATCTCCCATAACATTGCCCCATCTACCATCAGTTTTATATTATAAACTACCAGTATGTCAAAATATTTTATTTGAATCATATATTCCAACTGAAATCGATTATAATAGAATTGCATTAAAACTAATAAGAGATATAAATCTTCAAATATTTGATATAGATGAAATTAAAAATATCATAATATATTCCACTAAGATTTCCAAAGATTATTTATGTCAATTAATATTTGCTGTATCCTATTTAATAAGTGGTGTTTCCCTAAATGATGATCCAAGTTCTCAGAATATATTTACTGTACCTTATGCTGATATATCAATGATTGAAATACTAAAAGCTTTTAATCAAACTGTCCATGAATCAAATATAAAATTGATTGTAGGAACAGCAAATCCAATATTCAAAATACAGGAGGATGTATATGATATATTTTACGATATTGATAAAGAAGAAATGCATTTTTCATCAAAGCTGAAACTGAAACAATCTGAATGGAAAGTACAAAGGTTAAACATTTCAACAAGATCTTATAACTTTAATGATAGTATTAACACTTTATCTCGTGGTATAAGCAACCTAACCTCAAAAAATAACTCTGGATATACCCTTCTTCCTCCTAATACATTGGGCCGTAAAAGCAATAGTAGCACTTCTTTAGTAAGCATGAACTCATCAATACCTCCACCATCACTAAGTACTGCAGGTAATTTCCGTGTAACTTTAATGACATCATTTATCCAATTACTTATATGGGAACACCATGATAACAGGACTATTCTGAATGTAATTAAGCGAGTTCAAATATTACAGTTAATTCCATTACTGGAACAATTAGACATATCTGAAATTAATGAAAGCGAAGTAGTGGCAATTACTGATAGATATCATAGAACTTACGGGGATTTAGTATATTTTAATGAATTATTTGATGAGGCCAACCTTAAATATGTTAAACTTTTATATTCTTTAGACAGAATATTAGAAACTATTATGGATAAAGATTATCTTGCCAATGTTAAGAAGAGCCATGATGTTTTATACTCTCATATCTCCCAACTGCATAATGTGATGAAACAACTTATTGGATTGATTAGTAGTGAAGAAGGTTCAAACAATATAAGGAGATTTATACATATTTGCATGAATTTTCCTTCCGTTGATATACTGTCAACTTTCGATGTTTCAACAAAGGACTTTAAGAGTTTCAGTATAAAGAAATTTTACACTAATATTTTCTTTGGGAACCATCAGACTCAGACACATGGAACTAAAGATTTTGACTTGTTGAAACTAATTCAATCTGGCCACGAAAGGGGTAATTATCCTATTATAGACAAATTTGTAGCCAACGTTGCATTCAATCTTCTGGGTAAGTTTCTCTTATTCCTTCCTCATATAACGGATAAATCAAAGCATACTTCGTCATCTGCCATATCATTACAGTCAAAGAAAAAAAACAGAATGAGTATTTCCAGATCAGGATCATTCAGAAATTTATTCTCTTTGAAAGTCCATTCCGAACCAGGTTTCAAGCCAGTTGATTATTCCAAGACAGTTAAAGACGTTACACCAAAAAGTAAAATATTGTCTAACACTCTTTTATTGCCACCATCTATTCCGAGACAATATTCCTTATATGAATCTAACTCGTCTCCATCAAGTGGGAGCAAGCAAGAATTCTCTAAAGAGTTGATGTTATCTCACGTTTTAGAAACTAGAATCAATAAAATTAAATCCATGATTTACGAAATATATGGTATCATTGATGGTGACACCCTTGGTCATATCTTACTATGGGGATATTTAGATAAAGAAATTAAGTCACATTATGATACAAAATCAAACACAGCAGAAAAGGTAAACCTCGTGAATAATAACAAAATCACCAAGCCAGAGATATTGACTAACCCTAAAGAGCTGCCAATATTTTCTCTAAGCAGTGTCAATAGTCAATCTGACTCGTCTATTATAAGTTCTTTGAAGAAAATGGATTCTTTGAGAGAAAAAGAAGCAAAAGCCGATGCCTCGATCGCCTCTGAAGAAGAATCAGGAAAGGAAGAGGAAGTGGTATACTATGATACTGCAGTAGAGGAACTAGTACATCATGATACTACGGAAGATGAAGTATCATATTATGATACCACAGAAGAGTATGTATAGTTCTCGGCTGGGCGGTTTCTTCCTTAGTTGACGCAAACTACAAGTACATTTCAAGCCATTAAAAGAAACAGTTCTATTTTGCCATGTAATCTTCTTATTCATTTGAATCTGCATGGCAGTAGTGGTCGTCTTACTGGCAATCATGCTTGAATAGTAATCCACCGTACAAGACAGTCGCAATTTGACTCTGGCCTTTAAATCAAATATCGAAAATAGTGAAAAATAATTTTTCGATTCAATATCTATAGACAGATCAGATTAAGGATATCCACTTTAGAATCATATAAATATAGAAGTAGATAGATAGTTTCAACTTTATATCAAAACCATCAGGAAGAAAGATCAAAACTGATTTTCTATCTATTCAACAATTTTTTTAGACAAAGTGTGTATCAATTGAGTTACCTAACTACAATAGAAGAAGTCGCAAAGAATACAACAAAATGGATTCCAGAACAGTGGGTATATTAGGTGGTGGCCAATTAGGCCGTATGATAGTAGAGGCTGCAAATAGATTGAATGTTAAGACTGTGATATTGGATGCAGAAAATTCTCCAGCCAAGCAAATTTCAAATTCCACAGAGCATATCGTAGGTTCATTTTCCAATCCAGATGACATTAAAAAATTAGCTGCTAAATGTGATGTATTGACTATCGAAATTGAACATGTAGATGTTCCCACTTTGAAGAGTTTGAGAGAAGAGTACCCAAAGTTACATATTTACCCTTCGCCTGAAACCATCGAAATAATTCAAGATAAATACACTCAAAAGGAGTTTTTGATCAAGAACAAAATTCAAGTTGCTGACAGTGTTGCCATTCCTGAACCAACAAAAGAGGTTTTGCAGTCATTCGGTAACAAATTTGGATACCCATTTATGCTAAAGGCAAGAACATTTGCATATGATGGTAGAGGCAATTTTGTGGTAAAGAATGAAAGTTTGATTCCAGATGCCCTTGAAGCTTTGAAAGGTAGCCCCTTATATGCTGAAAAATGGGCTCCTTTTGTGAAGGAATTGTCTGTAATGATTGTTCGTTCAGTAGATAATCGTATCTACTCATACCCAGTTGTGGAAACCATTCACAAAAATAGTGTTTGTCATTTATGTTATTGTCCAGCAAGATTATCTAATACGATTCGTTTAAAGGCTTCAATGTTGGCTGCAAATGCTATCAAAGCTTTCCCAGGAGCTGGTATCTTTGGTGTGGAAATGTTTTTACTAGATAATGGAGAACTTTTAATCAATGAAATTGCTCCAAGACCACACAATTCGGGTCATTACACAATCGATGCATGTGTTACATCACAATTTGAAGCACATTTAAGATCAATCTTAAATTTACCAATGCCAAAATCATTTACTAATTTGTCTACAAACAATACCAATGCTATAATGTTAAATTTACTGGGCGATAAAGATGAACCTAATGCTGAATTAAAGATATGTGAACGTGCTTTACAAACCCCAGGTGCTTCTGTATATTTGTATGGTAAAGAATCAAGGCCAGGTCGTAAAGTGGGTCATATTAATATTGTTTCTTCTTCGATGCAGGAATGCCAGAGAAGATTAGATTTTATTACTGGTGCAATTGATGAACCAGTGGTCGTGTCGGCTGTAGATCAATTAAAGAGAAAAGAAACTATCAAGCCATTGATTGGCATAATTATGGGGTCCGATTCTGATCTTCCTATAATGGCTGCTGCTTGTAAAGTACTTGAAGAATTTGGCGTCTCATTCGAGGTCACCATAGTGTCTGCTCACAGAACACCTCATAGAATGTCTGAATATGCTATTCAGGCATCTGAACGTGGTCTTAAAGCTATTATTGCAGGTGCAGGTGGTGCCGCTCATTTACCAGGTATGGTAGCTGCTATGACTCCTTTGCCTGTCATTGGTGTACCAGTGAAAGGCTCCTCCTTGGATGGTGTTGATTCATTACACTCAATCGTACAAATGCCGAGAGGTGTTCCCGTTGCTACAGTTGCAATTAATAACAGTACCAATGCAGCTCTTCTAGCAATTAGAATATTAGGAGCATTTGATAATCAATATTTCCATAAGATGCAAGAGTTCTTGGCTAAACAAGAAGAAGAAGTTTTAGATAAGGCTGAGAAATTAGAAACAATTGGTTACCAAGATTATTTATCATCCATGTAGGTTAAATCAATACTTAATTTTGGTTATATAATAAAAACGAATAATTAATTAACTGTCTATCTCATAAGAGCAAATAAATAATAATATATACTATATACATAAAAAGGTACCTTTTGAACTTTTACTGGACGAGTCAAAGATACATGACTCTAAGGAAGAATTTCTCTATAATTCTCCAGTATGTAACTAATCACAAAATTTCTCTCCCTCATATCAATTATATCGTTCTCACCGGAATAATCCATTATTAAACTTGGAGTAAACACAAGGCACAGGTTTTTCGTCGTCATCAAGTTTTCATCGCTGTAACGTTGCACTAGGCTGATATGCTCTCCTAATAATTTTAACACCTCGATATGCTCTCGTGGTAATAGGTTTAAGATATTCATAAAGCCTTGATGAGCAGCAGGATCGGTTAGATTCAAATTATGTTGTCTCACGTAATCAATTATTGGTGCATATAATTCATAAGTAATAATTGGGTTTGGTAAATTTCTCAAATATTTTTTAAGAACACCTGTTACAGCATTAATGTCATAAAGTGAAAGGTCGATATATTCCTTTCCACTATTGAACTGAGCTTCGATATCATCAATCACCCTTTTGGAACCAGATTTCCTGTAAAGACCCTCACTTTTCAAATTTTCTTCATCTGATTCAATGTATTTTATACACTCAGTTAAAATCACAGGAAGTTGACTATTAGAAGGACTCGAAATGGGTATCAGGTTGACGTCCTTGAAATCATCCGGGTTTTGTATTCTAGGGTGTGAGATTTCAAGTTTTGATACAGATGATGCGGAGGGAGAGTGTGGCAAACTAGATCTACCGTTTGGATTAGTAAATGATATAGGTGCTTGCATATTTCTTAAATTATGAATATTTTGATTTGAATTGGATGCTTTTATTGGAGAAGACCCCATTGAAGGAGAGTTTTGTTGTTTTGAAGAAAAGAATTTCCAGAATTTAGGTTTTGTTGCCGGTCTAGCAATGCTAGCTGTGGATATATTCCTAACTGGTGAATTCTCACTGGAATATGAATCAGAAGAGGTTACAAACATCTGGGGTTGCTGTGTTTTTTCGATTAGCACTTGTCTATTATTTTTAATTTCTTCTCTCAAACTATGTAACTGTTTTTCTAAGCCTGACTTTAATAAAATCATGTCATCAATGCTGTGCATTAATTCTGCCTTAGACATTTGAAGAGTAGATATGTCTTCTTGCAGTTGCTTCAAAACTATGTTACTATCCGTGAGAATATTGTCACTACGTAATTTTGTTGAAAGTAAAGATGTTTCGTTGTCATTAACTAGAGAGCTCTTGTCCATGTAATTATTTAGTATATCATTTGTACTCATTGAAGTATTCTCGTTTTGGGTATCATTATTTGTTGAATATTCTAGTTCATTCTTTGCTGTATCAAGGATCTTATGGTAATCATCCAGGTCATCGTCCTTGCTGCTGGCAGTATCTTCATTCACAAATCTTTGGGGGGTAGAAAGCTGTCCTGCTAAATTATCATAGGTTGTTGTGGAAGGAATATTTAAAAATTCTTTTGATTTTTCATTATGGGTATATGTATCTTTTTCTATAAGTGGAGATTGTCTTATTGATCCTGTCAAATCTGATTTCGTCTTAAAATGCGAGTTTTTAAGAGAGCCTTGTTTTCCAATCAACTGAGCTGGGGCTAGCGTTTGAGGTTGTTCTGAGTTAAAAAGAGGCAAACTCAACTCTTTCCTGTGATTTTTATTCGCAGACGAATTAAAATTATCATTTGTTTGTTGAATTTTACCATCGTAATTCTTCAATGGTGTCTTGTTTAACAGCTTTTTTGGTACAGGTGATGCCAAATAATTAGTTTCTGATTTGTGTGATATATCACTAGAGTCATTTGGGAGTGGACTATGCATGCTTATTTTTCTAACAGGAGAAATTAGCATCTTTGCTGGTGAGCGTTCCTGTATTTCTGGCATGGGAGAATCCGGGTTAAAATCATTGATATCATTCAGCACAGGGTCATCATTTGAAATTTCTGGAGGAATGGGCAGGTGTTTCTTTTCTCTCCGTTTCTTTTCCTCATAATATTTCCTTTTAGCTAATAGCTTCTTATGACATTTCAAGCAAAATAGACCTTTCCTGGTCCTTGCATACCTTAAATCTTTGATATTATCACCACATTTACAACAAACAAAACAATCTGAGCAATATGCCTCGTTTGATGATGATAAGATAATGGCTAAATCATCGATTTTCTTCCCACAATTTTTACATGAATCCGAACAATCAAAGCAAATCAAAGCACCTGTACCCAATACGAGGAAGTCGGAATCACAACTTAGAGACTTTTCGCAACGATAGCATGTAAAACAATGGGTATGCCATCTGTCGTCACCTAATTCGTATGCTTGTCCAGAAGTGATGGCCTCTTTACAACGCACACAATCAGGTAAGTCTTCTTGTGATATATGATCATGAATGATGTTATCGTTAGGTATATCACTAGGCAACGGAGGTGGTATAGATCTGGGGCTCTGTAACTGCGTCATTTACCTTATATTTGTAGCAAAGCTTTATTAGTTTTTATTCAAACTCGTTTAATTAATGTATTAGTTTTAAAGTAAAATAGTCGTGTTATTCCAACGTTTAGAGCCATATAATGGGAGTCTGGTAATGTGGGAGTTTTGCGTATGATATAATGAGCGTAGAACAGTTTTTTGCTCACTTTTGTTAGCAGCCTTGAAGACTTGTATCTAGATCAATAAATCGTTGAGTCTTGGCGTCATTTTTTGTCAGAGATCTGATTTTTTTTTCAGAAATGTAGAATTCTCGAGAAAATATATTTAATCATTACAAGAGTTAAATATAGGTCAAACTGTGAACTGGTCAATTAGATAACATCGATGCTATATCGTTGTATTGATCATATTATATTGCATTATGAATTATCCAAAGTTTTTATTATTTGGTGATTCGATTACTGAATTTGCATACGATCCAGAACATTTCACAGTCGGTTCTGCATTAAGCAATGTTTATACAAGAAAATTAGACGTTGTTCAAAGAGGTTATTCAGGATTCACATCACGTTGGGCCATTCCTGTCTTAGAGAATATAATTGCTTCAGATGGAGAAGGTATTGTTATGGGAACGATATTTTTTGGTTCAAATGATTCTGTTGCTGCTGGTCCACAAAGAGTGCCATTACCTGAATTTCTTGATAACACCAAAAGATTGATCCACATGATGAAAGATGCAAATATTAAACCAATCGTTGTTGGTCCTGGTTTAATTAATAGAGACTTGTGGGATGTACTAAAGAAAGACGATATTGATAAAGGTTGGATTAGAAGCAATGAAACATTTCGAGAATATAATGATGCTCTAATGCAGTTGACCAAAGACGAAAATGTACCCTACATTAATCTTCGCCAAAGTTTCTTAGACACTGCAGAGGCGAAGAATGAAGATTGGAAAACGTATACTGTTGATGGGCTACATTTTTCTGGTGCTGGCTATCGAGTTTATTTCGACCAATTGATGAAGACAATTGACCATTACTATCCTGAATATTCTCCTGTAAATTTGAAAACAATTTTACCAAATTGGAGAGGCATTCAAGAAGATGGATCGAACATTTTTTAGATTGCTTCGATAAATCCATTATATGATATAATCATCGGACTGTGTCAATAGGATCGAATTACAGATCAAAGCTTGAATAATTTTCTGGTAAAAACAAAAAATGAGCATTAAATCATAGTACAAGAGGTGCCATCATCAAGTAATATAGTATTTACCATAAGATGGCAGATGATCCCAAAATGGTTATCTTCAATAAAATGTGCGATGTATGTGTGAAAACTATTTTATATATTATATAAGAGAATCCGATATTCTGTCAAAATCAAAAAATGATAACAATTACTGGCAGAATCATCCAACTTGAAGGCCAAGATTTTGATCAAATATGTCTCAATATTCTATTATACCTAATGTTGAATGAAATTCCATATATTAAGAGTGATGATTATTTCACTAGGAAAAAAGAAAGAAAGAATTTTAACAATCAGTATATCAAAATAAGGATGCTATTAAATTATAGTAATTATTATTATTAAATTAAAGCAATTATATATATATTTTTTATATGCTCATTAGAAAAGATATTATATAGTAAAGTACACCGTTAAAAAGACCCAATAGAAGAAATGAAAAAGAATGAATAAATGAGAATGAAATGAAATTAAATCAACCAGAACACATTTCACAAGCTTCTGGCTTATCAATTGCACAAGCAATGACCTTAGAGTTGTAAATATCATATTCAGATTGTTCAGTATCAACAGCAGCGTCAGCTGGAATGTTAGAGGCAATCTTGTCAGCAGTCTTAATTTCTGGGATAACAGAAACTGGAGTGGCAGTTAAGTTTTCAGCAGTGTTGGTAGATTCATCAGATGGTGCTGGAGAAACACTTCTAGCTTTAGGGGTTTCCTTAACTGGTTCTTCGACCTTTTCTTCTAGTTCATCAGCTGGGATGACTCTCACTGGTGGATGAGCTGGTTTAATCCAGTTGTTTGGAGCAGGAGATTCAGAATTTTCATGAGAAGCAGAGGATGGAATATAAGTTGGACGTTTCAAGTTTTCGACATCAGCAATCTTGTTCATAGCTTCAGCAGCAACCTTGGAATCAATGGTGAATTGAATGGCAGCAGAGGCAGCTTGAGTTCTTAAGTAGTACATACCAGTCTTCAAACCCTTCTTCCAACCGTAGAAATGCATACTGGTAATCTTACCCATAGTTGGGGCACGTAAGAATAAGTTTAAAGAATGAGATTGATCAATGTAAACGGAACGATCAGCAGCCATGTCAATAATTTTCTTTTGAGAGATTTCCCAAACAGTCTTGTATAAATCTTTTAATTCTTGTGGAACATTTAACTCTTGAATGGAACCATTGGCGGTAATTAAATGTTGTTTCATTGAATCATCCCAAACACCTAAATCGACTAAATCACGTAATAAGTATGGGTTAACAATTTGGAATTCACCAGAAAGAACACGACGTTGGTACATGTTAGAGGTTAGAGGTTCAAAACATTCGTTATAACCTAAAATTTGAGAAGTAGAAGCAGTTGGCATTGGGGCCATGGTTAAAGAGTTTCTAACACCATGTTTCATGATGTCCTTTCTTAAAGTATCCCAATCCCACATACCGTATGGTTTAGCGTTCCACATATCCATTTGTAAGATACCTTGAGCCATTGGAGAAGTGCTGAAAGTTTCGTATGGACCATCTTTTTGAGCTAATTCACAAGAGGCTTCTAAAGAAGCATGATAAAGAGTTTCAAAAATTTGTTTGTTTAATTCTTTAGCAGCATCAGAATCGAATGGAAGACGTAATAGCATAAAAGTATCGGCTAAACCTTGGACACCTAAAGCGATTGGTCTATGTCTAACATTGGATCTCTTTGCTTCTGGGACTGGATAATAATTACGGTCAATGACTCTGTTTAAGTTACGAGTAATAACTTTAGCAATATCATGTAATTTTTGGAAGTTATACACGGATGTCTTACTATCTTCAGAGGTTTCGATGAAGGCAGGTAAAGCGACTGAGGCTAAATTACAAACAGCAGTTTCTTCAGCGTCGGAATATTCGACAATTTCACAACATAAATTCGAAGATTTAATAGTACCCAAATTCTTTTGATTAGATTTTTCATTACAAGCATCTTTATAGATGATGAATGGAGTACCAGTTTCAGTTTGAGCTTCTAAGATAGAATACCATAATTTTTGAGCTTTGATAGTCTTACCACGACCTTCTCTTTCGTAACGTTCGTATAATTCTTCGAATTCTTTACCGTAGACGTTTTCTAAACCTGGAGCAGCACTTGGAGAGAACAGAGTCCATTCACCGTTAGATTCCACACGTTTCATGAATAAATCTGGTACCCATAAAGCAGGGAAAAGATCTCTAGCTCTAATTTCTTCTTTACCATGATTTTTTCTAATATCGATGAAATCGAAGATATCCGCATGCCATGGTTCAAGATATAGAGCAAAGGCACCTGGTCTCTTGTTACCACCTTGATCGACGTAACGAGCGGTGTTGTTGAAGACTCTAACCATTGGAATCAACCCGTTAGAAGTACCGTTAGTCCCGGCAATGTAGGACCCAGTGGAACGGACGTTAGAGATATGTAGACCGATCCCACCGGCAGTCTTTGAGATCATAGCACATTCTTTCAAAGTGTCATAAATACCTTCGATGGAGTCATCTTTCATGGCGACTAAGAAACAAGAAGACATTTGTGGATGTGGAGTCCCCGCGTTGAAAAGGGTTGGGGAAGCATGGATGAAGTATCTTAAGGACATTAAGTTATAAGTTTCTAATGCGGCGGCGATATCTCTACCGTGAATACCGATGGCGACTCTCATGATAAGATGTTGTGGACGTTCGGCGACTTTACCGTTAAGTCTAAGTAAATAGGAACGTTCTAAAGTTTTGAACCCGAAGTAGTTGAATTGATAATCTCTGTCGTAGACGATAGCAGAGTTAATTTCGTCTTTGTTTTCCATAACGATGTCATAAACATCATCTGAGATCATTGGAGCATGTTTCCCGGTGGCTGGGTTAATGAAATCGTGTAAATCCTTGATAACTTGAGAGAACAATTTAGTTGTTTGTTTATGTAAGTTAGAGATGGCTAATCTAGCGGCTAAAGTACCATAGTCTGGATGCATGGTGGTCATATAAGCGGCGGTTTCTGCGGCCAAATTATCCAGTTCGGAGGTGGTTACCCCTTCGTAGATCCCTGAGATGATTCTTTGGGTCACTTTGACGGCATCAATACGTTCTGGATCTAAACCGTAGCATAAACGTGTGATTCTTGAAGTGATTTTATCGAATTTAACCGGTTCTTTACGACCGTCTCTTTTAATAACGTACATTGTTATTTAGATGTGTGTGTGTGTATATATATAATGTATGAGATTTGGTGTTCTTAATCTGAAGTGTATATATGAATGGATATGAAGAAAGAGAAAATGGAATACAAGTTGAAATATCTTGTAACTTATATAATAAATAAATGAGTTTTGTGTTTGGCAGGATGAAACGCGTAAACAAAAGGAATATATTATCGTTGGGAAGAAAATACGCGTAAAAGAGAAAGAAAGAAAGAAAATTTTATTGCGAAGCACCCATAGTAAGTGGGAAACACAATAGCCAAAAGGTGCCATCTGTATTAGTAAGGAGAGAGAAAATTTGTCAGACGCGTAAACACGTTTTGATTTCATTGATTTCATTGATTTCATTGATTTTCCATCGCAGTTATATTGTTCAGGGCAAGAGAGCAGACGCGTAAACAGCGCCCGAATAGGAATCTGCGGTGGATAATGTTTACGCGACGCGTCTTGTGGCAGGGTGGCTCTGTTTTTTTGCAACAAACGCCGCCGCTTTGCAGCCGGACAGCGGTGCGCTGTGTGTTTCCCGGACAGCTGATTGGAATTCTGCCATAGTAAAATGTCTTCCAGATATTGATAGGCGGGTGACGCGAAAATGCGCCGTTGCCCTGGGAACAGCGCTGTCACATCCGTTGCCACGACAACAGCGGTGCACCGGTCAATGGCACTGTACGTCATATTGGTGTTTATATATTGATATATTGATATATTGATATATTGATATATTGATATTGATAGGCAGCTATTGGTAAGCAGTCGTTGATATTGGTATTTGACAAACAGTTATCACACCACTTTCTTACTCTCAGAATTATTAGCTAGCAAATTCGAGGGATTTTAATTGAGACTCACAGAAAATAAACAGTCTCACAGTGTTTATTTCAAAATATTTTATTTCATTGCATATCTCTTATACATATATAGGAGAGGTCGTTATATAATTGTTCATACAGTTCTTCTGTCAGATAAATAATGAATAATAGGAGTCACACCGCTCGATTGAGTCAGTTTTTCAAACCAGGCAAGAAGAATACCACCTTGCTTTTGTCCCTCAGGTAACGACATGCCCTTGTACAAATATTTGACAAGAACAACTTGTTGTTCAACTCTTAATTCTTTCACAATATTCACAATATCAGCTTGTCTCACCTGGGACAATGTCTCTAAAACAACGTGGAAATACTCCTTCTTAGTATTCTCATCTGCACTATACGGTGGATCCTCAGTGATCAGCTGAATAGCACCTCTTATATCACCCCCACTAGACAGCATACGCAATTGCTCAATCTTAGGCTGTAACTCCTGTAAACTGATCTCTCTATCATAATCTGGTATTAGATCCTTAGCCGTTAATCTACAATCAGGATCAAATCCATCAATATCAATTCTTCTCCAATCACTCATATCTTCCTGTTTTTATAATTTATTTATATATATCTATATTTATAGTTCTTTCTTCCTCTCCGCAAGTACTGAGATTTCAATCTCTTTGAAGGGGCAATCAATTCTATTCAGCCAACTTTTCTATTCAATCTTGATTATTGAATTTTTCAATTTCTTATTTTTTTTTTTTTTTTTTTTTCATCTCAACTGCTGCAGGGTAAGCTTCTTTCACTATTACTATTATTCATTATCATATACATACATTTATATATATTATATTATATTTACAATGTTTTATCACTTGGAATACCATCGTATTCACCATATCCCATCGCTAAATTCATGTTTTGAATAGCTTGAGTGGAGGCACCCTTCAATAAATTATCAATAGTAGCACACACAACCACACGATCACATGCATCGTTCAACTTGAACCCACCAACGACGACTCCATGACTACCCTTGATATCCTTCACTAATGGAATATCATCAATGATTTTAACCAATGGTTCCCCCTCATAAAATTCACTATATATCTTCTTAATTTGATCCACATTTTCAATACAGCCTTTCTTGATTGGAATAGACACAGTTAAAGAAATACCTTGGAACCATTGGCCCACATGTGGTACGAATGCAACCTCGTGTCCAAGTCTGGTCGAGATTTCTCGTTCATGGACATGGTTAGTTAAACAATATGGAATTAAATTGTTAGCCAAAAAGTTCGGATCATTCTTTGGAGAAGGATTGGTACCAGCACCAGAATAACCAGAAACACCAAATATAGTAGGTAACCCATCTATGTATTCAGTTAATGGAGCAATGGATAATTGAGAACCAGTCGCATAACAACCGGGATTGGAAATCTTTCTAGCAACAGAAATCTTGTCTCTATTATTTAATTCGGGTAGACCATAAACCCATTCAGTTTCAGGAACAAATCTATGATCTGCAGATAAATCAAGTATCTTACCCTTCCCACCTTCCACACTAGTAATGGCTTCCACTATCGGTTCGGATATATTGTTTGGTAATGCCATGATCCAGAAATCAACTTCATTAGAAGCTTCTAATTTCTTAATATCTTCAACTTGTAAATTTTCATAAATAATTTCACCTTTCTTATAACCTTCTAATTTAGTACCTTTCAAAGCACGAGATGATACATGAGTGATTTCAAAATATGGATGATTGTTGACAATAGAAGTGATATTTCTACCTGTATAACCTCTGGCGCCAATTAACGCAATTCGACCTATTTTCTTGTTGGTACCTTCTGGTTTGGGATTAGATCTAACGGAATAGTTTCTTTTCGCATATCCAGAGTTGAAAACACCAGAAGAAGATGTAGAAACAGAATTGGGGTTAATTGAACCAACAGTGTTCACAAATTCAGTAATGATCTTGGAAGTAGTTTCTAAATCGTTGATACCATACCAAAATAAGACTTTACCATTCTTCAAATACGACCCTTGAGATCTAGCAAAATGCCAAGAAATGTTTGGATCATCTTCATTGACCACCCATTGTAAAGATGGGAAATCACGATGTAGTGCATTGAAAACATTATCGGTGACATTATTTAACCATGCTTGTTCAGTACAAATGAATTTATCTAATTTTGGAATGGCTCCATCGTTCTTCAAAACAATGGAGAAGGATTCCATTGGTTCATCTGTGTAAGAAACAAATTCATTTCTTTCTAAATGTCTTAGATATGTGGCCACAGATTCTTTGCCAGAGATGAATTCAATATCCTTTTCCAACACACGTCTTAAAGAATCAACAGATTCAAATTCATCTAAAGAGGATCTTTTCAATAATTTATAACCTCTTCTGATCATAGTACCAGCACCTGAATCAGTGAACAATTCTTTTTGTAAATCTTGAACATTGATGATTGCCACAGAAGAAGAGCGTGGTAAATAATCCAATAATTCTTTAATTTCTTTAATCTTTAATTTTGTACCATATTTGACCCAGCTTTGTTTCATCAATTCATCATATTCTTCGTCTAAATTGATCATAGAAATCTTTTCTTTACTTTCACCATTAATGATACCACCCTTTTCGTTTAAATATACAATTTTCAATGGTTCAAAGATACGTGCCACTTCACCGGCGGCCACATCAGCATTAACATTCAACATTTGACCAGAAGTGGTTTCTGCTAAAGAGGTTAAGATTGGTAAAGCGCCAGCTTTAATGGATGCTTCGATTGGTTCCTTGGTGATACCTGTGATGTTCCCAACCAGGTTATATTTATCTTTATCCAGATATTCGGCGGTAAAGACACCAGAAGTGATTGGTCTAGCTCTCACACCTAATTTCTCTAATGCTGTGACTAGTTTCAAATTTTGCTCTAAGAAACATTGTCTAACGACACCCATGGTCTTTTCATCGGTGATTCTAATACCATCGATATATTGCGGTTCAATATCTAATAGATCTAATTTTTGATTAACTTGTGGGCCAGTACCATGTAATACAATTGGATATAATCCAACATGGTATAAGAATGCAAGACACGAAGCCAATTCTGGTAAATTGTCGCTGATGATAGCGCCGCCGACTTTGATGACTGCGAATTGTTGTTGCGATACAGAAGTGAAGTATTTTAGGTATTGTTCTACTTCTCTCTTTGTAGAGATATTATTCAAAAGTTGGATCACGGTGGATCTAGTGGCAGAAGATCCTACGCCGTTGGAAGAAGATACAGTAGAGACAAAACGTTTTGAAGAGCCTACAGGCTTCTCAGCAACAGTGGAAAAATGAGAAGCAGATATTAATTGGTAAGCACCATTATGCTTGCTGTTTAAGCCAGTAGTTAAGCGCTGTAGAGACTTAATTGACGAACTTAAATAAGTAGTTCTCAGTCCTTTGGCAGAGAGTAATACGCTGGCACAAGGCATTTCTTTGTAGAAAGTTAGTTAGCTGGTGTTGTTCGATGTAGTTGTTGTTTTTCCGATGGATTAACTTTCAATATGGAAAGGCAGTCACTTGCTTTATTTGGATTCGAGCCTGATTCAAAAAACTCGAGACAGGGCCTTGGATTGTTTTCGTGTGTTTTTAGTAGGGCAAAGGGACTGAGCATGGCTTTAAAGGAAGTAGAAAGCGAGTGGCCACGGACACTGTATTTATACGCGCGTGCCGTCGCTGACTCATTCACTTAACGGTCACCTTCGGCATTTGGCCGACGAGGAATTTGCGCTCACAGTTGCCTATAACGGTCACGCACTTTAAGTGAAAAGAATAGCGACGAGCGGTGACTCTGTCTTTTTCCGCTCTGTTCTGCGTGGGATGGCTGTCCGGGCCTGGGTGGGTGGGCACTGTCCGGGACAGAGACGCTTGACAGATGGATGAATCACTGGGTGAGTTATAGATGGATGATTTATAGATGGGTGGATTATAGATGATTTATAGATGGATAGTTTAAAGATGGGTGAATACTCAATTGAGTCAAGAGGATGTCGTGTGACATGCCTCAAAGAGGTAAACACTATATATATGTATACAATTTGTAATTCTTGTTGTGCTCTAGCCTAACTACCACTTGAAGCTAACAGCTAATGATTCATAATGCAATATATTTAGTAATCTAACGAAGATTGATTGTCCTTTGAGGTACTAGCGTGTGTTCTCGACACACGCGATCTATACGATACTGTATGCTGTTCTTCTTGTACCGGTTCTTGTTCATGGTGTGTCATGGGAGGCGGATAGTAATCACCTTGACTGGAATATCTTGGTTTAGTATAATGTCCCTCGTGAGAACCGGTATGTCGATGCTGCTGCGGTTGTGAAGACTGAAACCTACTTGGACCACGATGTCTATTATCTTCCGACGGAACATGTTCATTCATCATCGTAGAATAGCCTCTATTACCTAACCCACCACCAAACCTTGTTGGAACAAAATATTTATTCGTTCGTCCACGTTCATAATCTACTATACATTTTCTACCATGGATCTCAATCCCCCTATGAACACCAGTCTCTCTTATACATTTCTTGGAACTCATTGGATCACTAAATACAATAAATCCATAACCTCTAGGTTTGGCTTTAACGTTCCCCACTTTCTCGCTGGGACTTGCACTTACCTTGGCAACTTTCCCCTTCTTCTTTTTCTTCTTATTTTTATTCTGCGTAGGATCAATTGATGGTTCTTTCTCTCTCACAATACGTACCTTTTCAATATCACCAAACCTACTGAAATGGTTTTGCAATTCTAATTCATCAACATCGTAAGGTAATCTTCCAACAAATATAGTACAAAATGGATCTGTGTTTTTCATATGGGGATCATTATGTGGGTTCCAATGTTTATAATTTTCAGTCAATTTTCGTTGATGTTTATCTTGTTTGGTAATTATCTTAGATTGAATATTAAGATACTGGTTCCTACTACCATGTGGAAATTTCTTTTGATAGTCTGATAAGTGTGTTAAATAGGATGACAATCCAGCGATGTTTGGATTAGTTTGGCGCTCATAGATTGGATAATCTACTTGTTTTAAATATTTTAATGGTGGGCCTGGTTGGAATAATCTGGTAACATCTGTTGGAAATTTTGACATTATCCAAATTCTGGTTAATTGTCCTATGGTTATAAGTTACTGAGTAAATATGATGTCTATATCTCTTCACCTGCTCATATTTTATTTTATTTCATTTCCATGTTTTTTGTTTGAGATTATACAGAAAATCAATTTTTCTTGTTTCGGTTTTTTGTAAAAAATATTAATTATTATCATTATTATGTGATTGTGTGATGAAACAATATATACGTTTATATAAGTGGTTTATGTGTATAAATCATATTCATTTGAGATATGCAAAAGAAGTGGAAGGAAAGAATGTTGCAAGGTTTAACTAATTACCAGCAACAACTTTTCTGCCTTTAATTAATTGATTTAATAAATCAGTGGAATTTGTAGTACCGTTATCACCTCCTGAAGAGGTTTGAGCTTGAGGAACGTGATTTTGTTGTTGTTGTTGTTGTTGTTGCTGATGTTGCTGTTGTTGCTGTTGGCCCATTGGGTAAATACCTGGTGGGGGAGGTGGATTAGAAACATTTAAGCCTTGTTGTGGTACGATGATGTTACCTTGTTCATTCATTGAATTTTCATTCCCTTGAAATGATGGAGAGACGGTGTTCTGGTTATTCATAGCAGGTGGAAGAGTAGTAATTGGTACAACACCATTGGCACTAACACTTTGTAAAAATTGAATGACAGATGCAGAATAATCAATTGGTTTAGTAGCTAAAACATCGATTAGTTTATCACGTAGAATGTTTTCAGATTTCTTACTACTCTTAATATTATCCCATGAAAATAAAGATGGATATTTGGAATATTCATCATCATCTATTAAGTTATTTCTTAGTTCGATGGAATGATTTTCATAATGAGACAGTATTTGAATTCTAGAATCTAGGAAATTGACAGCACTAGTAGTGGCATCATATGGATCAACATGTTTATTTTCAGAAGCGTTAGTCTTCTTTTTGTTATTAGTAATATTTTCCTTTGTGGAAGAGCTATTATTATTGACAGAAGCAATAGCATGAGTAGTGGTAGTCTTTTGGGTGGCTGTGGCTGTGTGTAAACCAAGAGTTTCGGCCACAGTAGAATGATTACCATTAGATAAAGTTTCTTGGTTTGAAGAGTTTTGTAAAGCATCAGCTAAAGTAGGCAAGTTGTTGGCACTGCCGTTCTTGGAAAGATTCAAGCTTGTGATTGGAGTAGAAGATTGACTAATCCCCCATGGATTAGCGCCCGCTGGAACATGAGCTGGAGTGAGCATTGGAGTGTTAGAATTGCTATTATCGTTGCCATTTAAATGAGCCTTAATAGATAATGGAGAGTTTGTGGAAGATTGATTGAATGAGTTGTTATGAGTTGTTATGTGAGAACTATTTGTTGATGATGCAGATTTGAACAAGTTATGGTTAAGAGTATTGGATAAAATATTATTTGAAGTTGATGCAGTGGACAAAGGAGTTTGTGCTTGTTGAGATGCAGCTTGTTGTGCTTGTTGCTGTTGTAATTGCTTATTATGTAATTCTCTTCTATTGAAAGAATCTGCCTCTTCGCCAGGTTCATGTAAGAACATACAATTTGGATTTGGACAAGGCAACCCACGTAAATAAGACGAACAATATTTGGTGGTACCATATGCTGCTTTAATTAATTTACCGTCCATATAAGTACCATCCACCTGTGCAATACATTTGGCGGCATCATCTTTGGCTGCAAAAGTGATATAAACACCATACCCAGGGGCATGATGATTATGATAATTGTCATTACCACCATGAGAATTTTTCTTATTGACCACGATCTTATTGATCTTACCGTACTGACCAAAATATTTATCAGATCTTAAAGTGTTCCCAACATCTTCAAATGGGACAGGTGGATTGACACCGACAACATAGACAAGATTTTTTTGAATAACTCTCATCCCAGCAAGATGTTTTCTATTATTGAATTCATTATCCTTCTTCTCCTTTTCTCTTTGTTTTCTTTCCTTTTCACGTCTTGCTAATTTAGCAGTTTCCAATTTTAATTCATCTGGAGATAAAACTTTATATTCTACTGAATCATCATCATATTTACGACGACAAGCAGGGCACCTACCATTTAATTCTGGATTTTGTCTGATATTGTTGTAACAGAATTGACAAATTTGATAACCACAAGGACATGGGAAGAAATTTTTATCTGTAATATCTAGTGGTTCAATACATAATGGACAATATTCTTCTTCTTCATCAGAAAGGAAGTTTGGATCGTAATTTGATTGGTATGAATGTAAATTATCTTGAATAACGGAGGTCATCTTGCTTTTGTGATTGTGGTATAGTAGTTTGAGTAAATGTAGTGTTTAGTTCTGGATATAGTTTATTTTATTTATTTTCTTGTACCAAAGGGGAATAAAAAAGTAAAAAAAGAGGTTGAGTAATTTGTAGCTTTTTCTTGAAAAGAGGCGGGAGTATTAATACAGAGATATTATTCTTATGATAAATAATAATAGTTGTTACAAAATATGTGTATATATTTATTTCAACTGTGTTTGATATGTTTCTATATCTCCGAGCCAAAACCCACCTGAAAAAGTGTTAATGTCGTCGAAGTATCTTTAAATTTCAAGAATTCCAGAAAAACACGTCTTGGTGTTATAAAATTTGTGATTTTTTTTTCTTTCAGAAAACAGAAATTTTGATCTTAAGGATGGTTGCCCGGACTATTCCATACACGCTGTGAAGATATATGATGACACTATCTGTCAAGATATATCTATTAGTAGGCGTTGCATTGGTTCAATGAGGGGTGGTTGCATTGGTCAGGCTACTAGTAAATATATATAGGTATATATATATAAACTATGTGAATGGTTTTATTGAAGAGGTTAGTTATATTAGGAGTGTAGTATTATATATTGATGTTATGATATTAATTGATATATTATGATATTGGTTTATATATTGTGATACTTTTTAATATTAATTGGGAAGGAATAAGATATAATTATATTAACACATTCGATTAATATTTCAAAAAATTGTTGATTTATTGTTATGTTTTGGTGAGTGGGTCAGTTCTAATCAAAATGTTGAAATTCTCTAATAAAATTAAAATAAATCAAAAGCATTAGAAAGGAATTATAAAATATTAAACGGTATGTTATTCATTAGAAGCATTAGAAAGGAATTATAAAATATTAAACGGTATGTTATTCATTAGAAGCATTAGAAAGTAATTATACAAAATATACAGATATATATATATGTTTGAAACTTAAAAGAGGATTTAAGCCTTTGGCAATGGACAAGTCTTATAATCGACGGCGACCATGGCGTCGTCATGGTGACAAGTGACTTCTACGACGACCTTGAATGGTTTGTTGTTGTATTCAGTCTCTTCAGCGTAATGCCATGTTAGATGGTCAAAGGCGTCATCTTTAGTCTTTTCGTGGAATTTCATGTCTGGAAGACCAATACATTTAGTAATGTCCTTTAATAGATGTTTTTCCACGTGTTGATGCAAATGTCTGACGAACTTCTTGTTGTGGAAGTTTTCGGTATCCTTGATCTTCTCTGGATCGTCATGAGACCCGTGCAATACGAATGGTGGATAGTAGTTGCAGACACAGTGCAAGTTTTCGAACTCGTCGTCTTCAGTTTCATTTCTGATGAACGTTTCAAAAGTTTCTAGATCTTCAAAGACTTTCAATTGTTCACCTTCCTTTGTGGTGGTGGTGGTGTAGGTTGGCTTCTTATCCTTCTTGGCAGACTTTGGCATGTTTTATTTTTGTAGATGGTTAGTGTGAGTGTGTTGTGCTATTTAATGCAAACGATTGTATTGTTGGGTTTTTGTGATACTAGTAAGTGTTTAGGATAAGAGCAAGAGGGAGCAAGGATCTGTTGGACACCAGCTGCCCTTTATATACGTCAGGGAATCGAGCAGAGCCCCACTAATCACTTGTTCGTTCGCCCATGCACTTTCTTCAAGGGGCTGCTGCTGGGTACGGTGATTCGCTTGTTAAAACGTGATTGAGATCTGCTCGAGGCGGTGAGATTGCCTCATCACAGGGGGGGGGGTGCCCTCCGTCCTGGTCTCTCTGCCTGATCTCGAGCAGTCGGTTGATCTTGCAGCGCGGAGTGAATGTCTCCCCACCACCGCTCTACGGAGAGGGGCGCGCAGGACGATCGCGGCAGAAAAGTCACCCGACAAAAAGCAGACACAAACGAAAAAAACACGGGGGGCTCCCTGGGCGCATCGCTTTCACGTTAGCAAAAGGGCTGCCCCCCCCGGCAGCCTATTCGCTGGCCATTGCCAGATGTGCAGTTACTTGTCGGTGGGGCATTGGCATTGGCAGAGGCAAGCGAGCTGTTAGTGGGGCCGCCTTGTCCAGATGCCTCCTTTGGAAAGTGGTGCCATATTGTGTCGACACCGCTGGAATGAAACATCAGACCAGTTTTTAGCTTCATTGTTTGGTATTGTTCATTGTTCACCCCGGATTTAATTAGTTTGTGAGGATCTGTTCGCTCATTGATTATTTTATGGCAGCGATGCTTTGTTTACTCCTTGATCTAGTTACTTTTTGGTCACCCCGGATTTAATCATTCTGTGAAGATCTGTTCACTCCTTGATTATTTTAAGGCAGTGATGTTTTGTGTACTCCTTAGTTATTTTTATGGTAGTAATGCTCTGTTCACTCCCTGGTTATTTTAAGGCAGTGATGTTTTGTTTACTCCTTAGTTATTTTTATGGTAGTAATGCTCTGTTCACTCCTTGATTATTTTATGTTAGTAATGTTTTGTGTACTCCTTGAATTGATTGTATTGTGGCAACGATGGCATTGCTCACCCTTGATGTAGTAATTGGTGCTCACCATTACATCCCATTGACAGAAATATATGCCCACTTCCCACAAAACCAACAAAAGACAAAAGGTTTGACTAGGTAAAATAAGGGGCACAACCCCCCTTGACAAAATAACACATTTCCTTCAGTTTGAATGATGGGAGTGATTGCAAACTACCTTGGCTCCTTAATGCTGAAGTAACAAGAACATCGTTAAGATCTATTGGCATACACCCGTGGCGGCTCTGTAGTTACTTTGTAGAAAAAGTCAACAGTTGGTGCAAAAACCAACACTAATCGCAAATATACAAACCGCCCCGACTTAAATCCCTGCATAATAAATTTCTGTCAAAATGGCACTTTGGCCGAGTGGTTAAGGCGACAGACTTGAAATCTGTTGGGCTCTGCCCGCGCTGGTTCAAATCCTGCAGGTGTCGTTATTTTTTTTGGTTTTTTCTTTCCAGTTTTTTCTTTCCGGGCGGAATGGGCCCATACAGCGTGTCTGGAATCCCGTCCGCCCGAGCTCGCGCTCACAGTAAGTACTCATCCAAAATTGCACAGCTCCATTAGTCCCTTCGCAAAACACCCGTGCAATGACACAAATCATCGACTGGATGAGTCGTTTTGCTGGAACTTTGACATATCACCGGTGCGAATCAGACATCGTGCAAGTAACACTGTGCGTTAGCCACGGCGGGCCGAGTGCAACCCCATCGGTGTAACGGAACCAAGCTCAATTCTACGCCAACCCACTCTTGTCTCGAGCTGAAATCAAATCATATATAAATGCAATACAGATCTGGCAAGTAAGCAAAGTTCAAATAACGTTCTTCCTCATTTGGTATATAACATATACATATATATATATATACAACTAACCAAACACAACCCAAACTCAATCAATCAATCAATCAATCATGCAAGTGACTACTGATCCAACCTCTGAATTCTCTGAAATTCAATCCAAATTGCAAAAGGATATTCAAGATATCGAAGAATGGTGGTCCGAACCACGCTGGAACTCGACAAAGAGAACTTATACAGCTAAAGATATTGCTTTGAGAAGGGGTGCTTTCCCTCCAACGCAATATCAATCTAACTTAATGTCCAAAAAACTGTATTCAATCTTATCAAAGCATCACTCGAATAAGACTGTGGCACAGACATTTGGTGCCATGGACCCTGTTCAAGTGACTCAAATGGCTAAATATTTAGACACTATCTATATATCCGGTTGGCAATGCTCCTCCACTGCGTCCACATCTAACGAACCGGGCCCAGATTTAGCAGATTATCCAATGGATACTGTTCCAAACAAAGTCGACCATCTGTTTAAAGCTCAATTGTTTCACGATCGTAAACAGTGGGAAGAAAGAGCCTCCGTGGCCAATGCCGACGAATTGCGCGCCAAGGGTCCCGCCACGGACTATTTGACTCCCATCATTGCCGATGCCGATGCGGGTCATGGTG
The DNA here is from genome assembly GCA_033807795.1 of Monosporozyma servazzii. NCBI lineage: Eukaryota > Fungi > Ascomycota > Saccharomycetes > Saccharomycetales > Saccharomycetaceae > Monosporozyma > Monosporozyma servazzii. The sequence goes on along the minus strand of CP138597.1, from coordinate 452,285 downwards.
GGCTGACTGCCGTGTTCAAATTGACCAAGATGTTCATTGAGCGTGGTGCTGCAGGGATCCACATGGAAGATCAAACGTCTACAAACAAGAAATGTGGCCATATGGCAGGGAGATGTGTCATCCCCGTGCAAGAGCATATAAATAGACTGGTTACCATTAGAATGTGCGCCGATGTGATGAATTCGGAGTTGATCATCGTGGCCAGATCCGATTCAGAAGCTGCTACTTTGATATCTTCGACGATCGATACCCGAGACCATTACTTTATTGTGGGTGCTACAAACAGCAAGATCGAAGAATCGCTAGCTGAGACTTTAAATAATGCCATGGCACAAGGTGCATCGAGTGAACAATTAATGGCCATTGAAAAGCAATGGGAAACGCAAGCAGGATTAAAATTATTCCATGAAGCGTTTGCCGATGAAGTTGCACGCGATACGTCGTTATCTGAATCCGAGAAGCGGACAATGATATCCAAATTCAACGATAAAGTGGGTCCATTAACTGAAACCTCTCATAAAGATGCGTTGAAATTAGCCACCAGATTAATTGGCCATGAAATATACTTCAATTGGGAATTACCAAGAGTGAGAGACGGGTTATATCGTTACCGTGGTGGTACGCAATGTGCTATCATGAGGGCTCGTGCTTTTGCTCCGTATGCGGATTTAGTGTGGATGGAATCTAATTATCCAGATTATGAACAAGCTGTTGAATTTTCCAAGGGGGTGAAGGCTAAATATCCAAATCAGTGGTTAGCCTACAATCTATCTCCCTCATTCAATTGGCAGTCTGCGATGTCCGTGGAGGAGCAGTATACGTTTATCGATAGATTAGGTCAATTGGGGTACATTTGGCAATTTATTACACTTGCTGGATTACATACTACGGCATTAGCGATCAATAATTTTGCTAAAGATTTTGCACAAGACGGAATGAAAGCGTATGCTCAAAATGTCCAGCAGTGTGAGATGGATTGTGGTGTCGATGTGTTGAGACACCAAAAGTGGTCTGGGGCAGAATACATTGACAGTATATTGAAATTGGCACAAGGTGGTGTTTCTGCCACCGCGGCCATGGGTGCCGGTGTCACTGAAGATCAATTCAAGAGTAAATTGTAGCGCGGGTTGTGTCTCTCCATATATATATTCTTTATTACATTACTACATTATTACATTACTATATTACTATATTATAATATTACTATATTCTTAATCAATCATCAATCAATCAGGTATTATCATTAAATCATCAGCAAATGTGTTTTGGGGCAATGACGCAATGCGGCCCGAAGAGGAAGAGGCCGCGGGGGGCCGCACAAGAAAACAAACAAACAAACACTAATAAATAAATAAATAAATAAATAAATAAATAAATAAATAAATAAATAAATAAATACAGAGCCGTGTGTTACCCGCCGGAGCCATATTCTCTTTATTTTTTTATTTATCTATGTATCTATTTATTTATGTTGTGGTGGCAAAATGAACAGTGCCGCCGCCGGGGAAATAAGAAGCGGCCGCGGGTGGAATTGCAAATCCGCAGCGCAGAGTATTGTTTGCGCCCTCTTTGATCTCGCCGATGATTCAAGTATGCGGCAGTGGCAAATATTCGCACTGCTGCGGATCTGCTGCTGTTGCGGATCGCACCACGGGAATATGGCACTCATCCATTAGAGCAGGATAACGTAACAGTGGGCTATATTTCCGCGGATATGGCAGCGGATATTATTAATGCTGTGCACCAACGTTAATAATGTTTATCTCCGCGGAAGTAATGCAAACAACGTAACAACGCTGTTTTATTGCTCAGTGCCCACTGATGAAAATTTATTCAGTAGTCACATTGGACTGCTTTGCTAATAACATGAGCATGACAACAAATTAATAACCCCCCCCCAGGGCATGCGGCTTATAACAAAGTTGTTAAACAGACGCCGTTGCCAACAATCAACTCGATCGATGCGGTTTTTTCCAATTAAGCTTCATCTTATTTTGTGCCACTTCTGTATTCTTCTTATTAAAGCTATTATTAAAGCTATTATTAATGCACACATCTGCTCTTTCCGTCCCTTCCCTTCCTTGTGCGTTCCGCTTCCGTCTGAATCTCAATCGTTTTATCAATCATCAGACACTGATGCAATGAACCATGAGTCCTTCCGTGGAATCTGTATTGAGTCCTTTCTGTTGTCATGAGTATTATTTTCATCACAACAATATAGTCACCGCCCGTCTCTAAATACTGGAGGCTTCTTTCTCTCTTTCTTTCTTCCTGTCCTTACCAAAATACATTTGCGGCTCAACTACTCTCTCCTGAATAGAATCTCTCTCTCTATTACAATCACAAAACACTCTCAGTGGGTGCTTTTTGGGTTTTGTGTCCTTATAAATTTTTCAGTTTCTTTGTCATCTCAATCAATCATATATATATATATATATATATATTCTGCTCTCTTACTTCTCTATACGTAATCACTCGGTCTTATATCTTTGTCAAATCTTTATCAAACATCTATCAAATATTTATTACAAACTATCCCATGCATAGTCCAATATGATGTCTACTGTATTCGACCCAACAGCAGCTAACAACACCCAATCCTCTTACAAAATCACGAAACCATCGTCTATATCATCTTCCTCCTCCTCTTCCTCCGCTTCAGCCCACTCGTTCAATGGCAAAGGCACAACACACAAGATCAGACAACAACTGAACTTCACAGACGAGAAAAGATGGAAACAGTTCTCCTCAAGAAGACTGGAACTCATCGACAAATTCGGCCTCAGCGAAAGAAAGGCCTCAGAACAAGACGGAAACATCAGGCAGATCGCTACTATCCTAATAGAAGAATTCAACTATTCAATGACCGACATCAATGAATTCGAAAAATTAGTCACTGCAGCAGTGCAATCCGTTAGGCGTAACAGGAAAAGATCCAAAAAGAGATACGAATCAGCTATGTCAAATAAACTCTCGATCAAATTACACTCTACTTCCACCTCCACCTCTACTTCAAACTCAAACTCAAACTCAAACTCAAACTCTTCTTCCACCTCGTCTTCTCCAATACAACAAAATAACGAACTGTTTCTCTCCCAAACAAACCAATTATCTTTACCGTCCCTTTCATCAGTGACTACTCACCAAATCCTACAAAATGATCTCAATTCCAATCCTACGCCTAACCCTAACAAAATTGTCTCGTTACCAATAGCCGCCAAAAATAACATCCCACTCATGCACTCTACTACCGCCGCCACCACCACTAAAAACAATAATAATGGAGAAATCACAATCCTACCACCTGTGCAAGACCAATACATTATGACTATCAGATCACTATGCTTCGAATTGATCAATATCAAACTACAATCAATCGATAAATTCAACACTTCAATCAATGTCAACAATAAAGTACCCAACTTCCTATTAGATAAAATTATTCATAAAATACAAAATTCAAGAACGTTTATATCATTCATTAATCATAATTGGAAAGATGAAACAAATTCAAATTCAAATTCAAATTCAATTGAATTATCGTTACAGAATTTACAAACATTAGGTGAAATGTCAACAAAGGCATCCATATCATTTGTCATTGAAAAATATTTCCAAGATAATAAAGATTCACAAAATCTCATGGAAGAGAAATTTTCAATCAATTTCCAAAGACAACTAGCAATGATCTTATTCAATCAACTTTATAATTTTGAATCCATTCAAACTTATAATCAAATCAAATTCTTCCATTTCATTATTGGTATTATCGTCAAGGATTATGGATTCGATTCAACTTTATATCCATTAAATGAAGTTATCCATCATTTAATCCAAAATAACAATAACAATAACAATAATAATAATAATAACAGTAGTAATAACAGTTGCCCAACTTTTGTCCCTCCAAAACCAACAACAAATATAACTACTAACAACACTGTTTTACCCCCATTGAACAATGGGTTAAATATTTTAAGTGTTGTATCATCACAAGTAGAGAATTCTACTACAACTACAATTAATAATAATACTTCAAACAATCAAGAAAAGTTATTAAGTGTAAATATGTTAATGAACAAGAGTAATAATAATGTTTCTACTACGACTGCTAAGACTGCCTCAGAATGTATTCCAAGTGCTACACCGTTACTAAATCTAATCAAAAAAGAATCATTTGCAAATGGAACTTTACCACAACCCATTCATCAAATATTGTAATTACATACATAATTTCATCATCATCATCATCATCATATAAATTATAATCAGATATATTCTTCTCTCACTTATGGCTGACCTTCACAGATTTTACATATATATATATATATATACACACACATAACATCTAAAACAAAGAAACAAACACAAATATTATTATCCTTATTATTTATATTGTTACAAAATCATTATATTTAGTATCTTCTACCACCACGTCTACTATTATTACTCCCATTATTACCACCTTTTCTTACTCTATTTCTGTTATCATTGTTTTTATTGATTTTTTTAGTCTTTTGTTGTTGTTTTGGTGGAGTTGGCTTCTTAACAATACCTAGTTCAATGGCTAATGGATTTTGTAAATCAAGACCAAATTTTTCCACACGGTTAATAGATCTATTTATTTCATCAATAACAGGTTGTTCAGCACCAAACTTGTTTGCACGATGTAATTTCTTGTTTAAATGGTCTAATGCTAATTTTTTCAATTCTTCTGGAGTTGGTAATGGTTTTGTTTCTGGAGCCCTTGGACCGGAAGGAATGGTGGATTCCTCGTTGGCAGTCGCTGGAACAGCTACTTCAGTAGTAGTAGTAGTGGTGGAGGTGGTGGTGTTGTCAACGACTGGAACAGCGGTCTCTGTAGTTTCCACAGTTTCCACAGTTTCTACAGGTTCTACAGGTTCAACAGTTTCTGCAGTTTCAACAACAGGAGCAGGAGCAGCGGCTGGGACTTCCTCCGCGTTAGCCTTTTCTTCATCATTGGCATTCAATCTATTGATTAAATCTTGCTTCAACCCATCAACAGGTAGATTTCTTTCCACAAGTTTTTCCTTCAATTGAGGAACGGTCAAAGAGTTATATGTAGTCATTGTTGTATGTTTGTGGTATAGTATGCTTTCCCTTTCAAAATTGACCACTAATCGCTGGTAAATAACAACTCTGAATGGAACAACTGGATGAACAGCACTTCACCTTATTTGCCAAACCTTCAGTTCTGGTCTGTTCAAAATTTGGGAAAGAGCCGCGGCTGGCCGTGGGAAGCGACACCGCACGTGATTTCCACGTGATCTGCCCCACTTTTTGCGTTTTCCCGCGGAAGGCACGCTCGAGCTGCCTGTTTGGGAACACATTTCCGCATTGGGACGCTGCCTGGAGGCACCTTGCCCAATGCGGCCAGCGTTTCCCCTTTGGGTAGGGGATTGCCCGGTCTCGAGCAACATACTCATCGAAGGACTACAGTCACAACCACAGATACTAATATATATATATATATATAAGGGAGGGCTGCTCCTTCAGAACTTACTCTTCATCTTGAATGAACCCTTTTCCACAGGAGGGGATCCACACCGGATCCAATTGTAAAAAATAGTATGCCTTTGACTACCAAACCTTTATCTTTGAAAGTAAACGCCTGTCTGTTCGACGTCGACGGGACCATCATCATTTCTCAACCAGCACTTGCTGCGATGTGGAGGGATTTCGGTAAGGATAAACCATACTTTGATGCCGAACATGTCATCAAGATCTCCCACGGGTGGAGAACTTATGACGCCATTGCTAAATTCGCTCCAGATTTCGCTGATCAGGAATACGTCGAGAAGTTAGAAGGGGAGATACCTGAAAAATATGGCCAATTCTCTATTGAAGTCCCAGGTGCTGTTAAATTGTGTAATGAACTAAACAAATTGCCAAAGGAAAAATGGGCAGTCGCCACATCGGGGACTAGAACCATGGCTACTAAATGGTTTGAATTCTTAAACATTAAGAGACCAAAATATTTCATCACTTCCTCGGATGTTGAAAATGGTAAACCACATCCAGAACCTTACTTAAAGGGTAGAAACGGGTTGGGTTACCCAATCAACAAAGAGGACCCATCTAAATCTAAAGTGATTGTCGTTGAAGACGCTCCGGCAGGTATCGAGGCAGGGAAAGCTGCTGGTTGTAAAATCGTTGGGGTGGCTACCACTTTTGATTTGGAATTCTTGAAGAGTAAAGACTGTGATATCATCGTCAAGGACCATACTTCCGTTAGAGTTGGTGGGTACAACGCTGAAACCGATGAAGTGGAATTCATCTTTGATGACTATTTATACGCCAAGGATGATCTGTTGAAATGGTAAAATTCTATCCAGCTATATAACAACATAATAACCTATTCCACATAAAACACTATACTCTATTTCATATTTGATTTCATATATCTTTTATAGTTATATATCAAACTTAAATTTTTAATGGATGATTGCAAAAAAAAACATAATCTTACAGATAAATTATAAACAATTATAGGTGAGTCTCAATAAGATACAGTCCTTTAATAACTCCAAAGAGAAACACATAAACATCAAATCACACAGGGATTTCAAAGAAAATAGCCATATGTCAAGAAAAGTCGTAGTCACTGGGCTAGGGTGCATTACTCCATTAGGAAACTCTGTGAAAGAATCATGGTCAAACTTATTAAATTCAGTGTCTGGGATCGTTCCGCTAACGTCATTATCAACATATGAACAGGATTTTAAACCATTTACTCACAATATACCGTCCAATTTACATGTCGGGGCAATAAATACAGCAAACTCGGAAGAATTGACTTATTTATCTAATAAACTTTTCACATCTCAAGATGATAGAAGAATGACTCCGTTAATTAAAAATTCAATTCTTTCCACTCATATGGCTTTACAGTCTGCAAACTTAATATCTGATTGGAAAATTGACCAGAATATGAACGATTTGGGTAAGATATCGGTGACCATGGGCGTTGGGTTACCACCTGTGGCAGAAATTTCAGAACAAGCAATTCGATTTTATAATCAAGGTAAAAGACCTTCTCCAATGTTTATCCCACAAGTTCTCCCGAATATGGTGGCAAGTTCAATCTCAATCAAATACGGTATTCGTGGTCCTACCCAAGCTATCTCATCTGCTTGTTCCACTGGAAATAATTCTATTATTGATGGGATAAATATGATTCAAAATGATCTTGTTGATATTGCTATTGTGGGTGCTTCAGAAACATCATTGCATCCATTGATTCTAGAGGGGTTCCATAGGTTAAAATCATTATCTACTCATGGAGTCTCTAGACCATTTGATTCTGATAGAGATGGGTTTATTATGGGGGAAGGTAGTGGCACAATTATCTTGGAAGATTATGAACATGCAATGAAACGTAATGCTACAATTCTGGCTACAGTGGAGAATTTTGGTATCACAAGTGATGCATTCCATGTAACACAACCTAAGAAAGATTCACAAGGTATGTTATCAGCAATGGATTCATGTCTGGAAAGATCAAATGTTAGAATCCATGAATTAGACTTTATAAATGCTCACGCGACTTCAACACCGGTTGGGGATCAAGCTGAATTGAATGGGATTCAAAAATTATTAAATTTGAATGATATTGGTCGTGAAACTCCGTTGTATGTCACCAGTAATAAAGGTGCCATGGGTCATTTACTAGGTGCGGCTGGCTTGATTGAATCCATCTTCACAATCTTATCATTAAAGGAAAGAATTATTCCACATACATTAAATCTTAGTAGTGAGATAACTCCTATTATCAGTGGTGAAAGTATAAATCCAAGTCATTCCTCTGTTAATAATAATAATAATAATAATATTCATTTGGTTAAAGAGAAACCAATTATAATGTCCTCTATGAAATATGGCCTTTGTAACAGTTTTGGATTTGGTGGTATAAATACATCGATCTTATATAGTAATAAATAAGGTAATAGACAATTTAAATGAACAGATATACATATATCAAAGCAAAGAAACATATTATAGAAGGATTATGTGTAATGCAAATTAAGTTAAAGTATATATATATATATATGTGTGTGTGTGTTAATAAGGAAGGAACTTAGAAAAAAGAATAAATAAAACCACTGATATGTTCTTCGATGAAGAAAAAAATGAAGGAGAAAGAGAGACTGGATGGTGATGAATTAACGACCAAAATATTTAATTTCTAATGGTCTCACGAGTATATAAACGATGAAAGACCAGGAGGCCCCCATTTCGAACCCAATATCACCACCAAAGTCACCGATCAGTCTACCAATTTGACCATCCCAATAAGTTTGGTCCATCCCAAGAGCGACACCGAATAAACCAACGACAAACGCAGATGTACCGGCAATACCAATTGGTAATTTATCCCAACGGTTCCAATCTTCCACATGATAAGCGGAGAATGATTTTCTGAATACGAAATGTTCAGTTAAGGACATTGAAATATAGATGGCAAGATAATACGAGATGGAATCCATAAAATATTGCATAAAAGTGGCGAAATAATAGCATGCTGGAATAGAAATACCTAAAGCGATACCATTCCCGGCAACGGTCCAAACGATTCTTGGTACTTTAGCGAATGGTTCCCAAATGGATTGAACGGACATGGCGACGGTGTACATGTTTGGAACATTATTAGCGATAGTGGAAAGAGCTAAGATGACACAACAGAATTCACCGAATCCATGTAAGGACTTTGGTACAAGGATGGCATAAGTTAGGCCACCCATCCCATTGGCGTTATAGTAGTCGTGCCAGACTGGATCATTCATTGCACCTCTAGCTGAGGCAGCACCTAGTATCATACAAAAGAATAATGGGAAAGATAAACCTGCGATTAAAGAGAAGAAAATTTTAGCTCTGTTGGTTGATCTTGGCATGTATACGGTATAATCTGAAGCATAAGTGGTCCAACCTGACGCGAACCCGAAGACAGTGGAACCGAATGAAAGTACGGTACCGGCGGTTGTTGGACCAGACCCCCAGTCACCATTGGAGAAATTACCAGAGATTTTTAATCTTGCTAAGATGACTAAAAACATGGTAAAAGTTGGAATCCATGAGTATCTATTGTATGAATGAATGATATTGATACCGAAAAAAGTGATTAGTAGAGTGGCCCCAATGACGATGATACAGCCGGCCCAAAGTGGACAGTTGTTCCCGTTTTGGTTGACCATGTTTAATAATTGTGAAGAAGCGACTGTGTTAACAATCCCCCACCCAATACAAGCGACTGTGTTGATTGTGGCGAAGATTCTTGCGGTGATGTTCCCAATCAAATATCTTGATAGTGTCATTTGTCTTAAGCCGAGCTGGACCCCAAACAGGGAGAAGAATGCTACTGGTAAAAGGCCTAATATACTGAAGAAGAAAATGACTAAGACACATGAACCAAAACTTAAATTGAAGACTAACGGACCTAACCCACCGATAGCGTAGGCAGGTAGGACCATGTTAGCGGAGAACCACATTAGAGCTGCGGTGACCAGCGAGTCGTCAGTTTGTTCTTCTTCTAGGATGGGTTCTATACCTTTAGTTTCTGCTACCCCCGAGTTTAAGAAGATTCTATGAAACCATGAAAGTTTCGTTTCTTCTATTTCGTCTGATATATGCGAGTCGGTGTCGATATATGTGGCTTCATTTTGAACGTATTTTCTATCTTTTAGTCCACCTGTGGATTCGATATCAGATTCGTGGTTATTAATTCCAGTAGAATTCTCTTCATGGAAATACGGTTGTGACATCGTTGTGTTTTATACGAATATGCTGTAATGGATATTTGAGCAGTACTATTTCTAACCTGAAATAAGTATATATATGTGTGTGTTGTCTATGCCAATCTGTTTTGAAATAAAAGTGATAAAGAGAGTGAAAAATTTGAATTAAATTTTCTTTTCTTTTCTTTTCTTTACTTGCTGGCTAGTGTACGAATACGATAGTGTGACGATGTAGATGTAGTTAAGATGTAAGAGTTAAGAGTTAAAGTTTGGGATATGTAAAACAAAATAGAACGACTAGTAATAGTAGTAGTTAGAGATTGAAGGAAACTGGGTGATGAGATTCGACGAGATTTGGATCCGCATTTATATACTGGATTTCGAGGAAAGATGTCTGCGAAAGAATCAACCACGGGAAAAGCTAACGAGTATGATAGCGACAGAAGAGGTCAGCTTGAATAATTGAATGATTGCACTGAATAATTGCACTGAATTGCGATAAGAACTCTCCTCTTTGCGGTTTTCCAGCAGCAGCAGCCGCAACAATAGGGCGACGCAGCAGTGAATTGGGAGAAGTCAGAAATTGGCAATTTCAATTTAATTTAATTTAATCTAACTGGCGGGGGGAGTCAGCGGAGTCAACATAGGGCATTTATGTATCAGGGCATCTATGTGATAGAGCATCTGAGCAATAGAGCATCTGAGATAGAGCATCTGAGATAGAGCAACTGTGATAGAGCAACTGTGATAGAGCAACTGTGCACTGGCCGGGAGATTCCATGTAGGGTTGGATGGGAGCGAGACATAACCTGTGGGACTTGCAACAAACAGACATTATATAAACATATACATGTGTGTGTATTTACACAAATATATATATATATGAATGTATATAAATATGGGCGTTTATATATGATTCAGATTGAAACAGATACAAACTCCAGTAGAATAAAGGGGCCGCTGAATATGGCAATATGTAAATAAACCAGTAAATTAATATATTATTTTTATTATTATTTTTATTATTATTCTCACTCAATTATGCTGTCCCAAAATCTATATAATAACGTAGAGTATCTTTCAAATTCTTCCACAGAGATTAATAAATTGAAATCACACAATATTAAAAATTGTAATTCCAAATAATTCATTTCTCGTAACGATATACCACCAACTTTGGAATATCTTGAGTTTGTATAGAAAAAATCACTCGAAAATTTAGTACTCACGGCCACCGCAGTTATAATCAATCTATGAATATTAAACGAATCCATGACAAATATTTGTGAGTTGTTATTATTTTTACTTGTAGTCGTATTTCCATCTCTGTTCGTAGCGTTTTCTATATTTCTATCATTCGTCACCGATCCACTCTCTTTCCTTATATTATTGCATTTCTTCGAGATTCTATCAAAATAAATCAACAATGATAAATAAACATCATTCGTAATAGGACAATATTTCTGTATTCTATGGAAATATTCCTCTAAATTGATCTGCGGCACATGCTTACCTCTAAAACTCAATGCCGCATTATAACAACCACGGTAATACTCATCTTCTCCATCTGGCAATGACAACGGCTCATTTGGCATCCCACTCAATGTATCATTCGATTGAATAATCTTCTCCAAAAGCGAAGTCACCATCTTAATCAATATATCGATCGGTAAATTAACAATGTTAGTGATTTGTCTCATTCCTAACTCATCAATCACATCGTTGTCATCATGTTTTTCATTATCATTATCGTTGTCCTCTTGCAACAGACCAGCATCACTAGTAACCTTCACACCTCGAGATACCAAAGGCGATGGCCGTCTTTCCATCGATATAAAGTTATTATTATTATTATTATTATTATTTTGTGCATTATTAGTTAGCAGTATATTTCGACTAGATGTATATGATGATGGTGAACTGCTCATCGTGTCTTCCGTAGCCTCCCTAGTGATGATAACAGAATCATTTGCTTCTAGCGATTCTCTATTTACAGGTACCGAACGAACGCCTTGCGTGGATCCTGACCCACTGTCTCGCTCATCTTTCAACACTTTTATACTCGAATCTATGGACGGATGGCTATCAATTGACCCAGTTTCGTCATCATCATTATTATTGTTATTAGTAATATTACCTGTTAACTCTATAGTACTATCGAATTCAGAATCAATCATACTGTATGTGTGTGTGTGTATATATATTTATCGTAAGCTTAAAATGGAATAATTCGAGCTGTATACACTAGTATGGGGGGAAGGTGGTGTATAGTAAAGAGAACCGAATTTCTTGTTGATAATTATTTTGTCTTTTGACAAGCAATACAATTCTTGTTATTCTTAAAACTTTCTATTATTACAGATACCCAAATTAATCTGGGAAAGAGATTTAATATATATATATATTTTTTTATTATTATTAAAGGAATGTTCTGTCTCTAACGCTTAAAAGATAAAAATGTATCCTTTGTTTATTAAGATATATCTTATTATATTTTCTCTCTCTCTTTTTTTTTTTGTATTAAACTTATTTCCTTTTCAGTTTTTTTCATTCTCTTCTTGAAATACTATCTTTTAATTTGTAAAATGCCTACCTTGGCGGTTCGAGATAAGAGTAGAAGCACCATATTTGTTCGTTATAACATACTTACGTACTTGTTCTGCTTGTTTGTACTAACACCATATGGCCACAATTCGTAGATGCACCCCACAAATATATATGTTTGTCTTAAGGATTAAAAAATTATTGAATGAACTTGCTGATAATTTATAAACAAATTGTATTTTGTTTCATATGTGTATATACATGCTAAAGAATATTGTAAAATAAATATTTAATGAAAATATACTGGCTAAGAATATCGACCGCAGAAGAGTTCAAAACACTTCTACTTGTCATTCTTGACCACTTCACCATCTTTGGTGACAATTTCACCCGATAACGGTTGCACCTTTTCATATTTCTCTCTTAAATGTTGTTGTAATTCATGGTCTGTCTTGTTATAATTTCTTTTCTTCTCTCTTTGTTCAGGAGATAGCCCGTCATTAGGTGATTTCATCACACCAAATGGAAGTTGTTGTGTTGGTTGTGTGTTTCCCTCCACCTCTCTCTTTTTCTTGTCCGCCATACGTTTAGCATCTTTAATTGGACCCTGATGCAGTGTTTCTCTCTCCATTTCTTGAATATAATGAACACCAACAATCGAAGTTAATGTAAATAAACATGTTACCCCAAATGTGATCTTACCGGCCCGACTCATCTTAATGTATATGTAAATGTGTTTATATTTATTTTTCGAATCTCTATAATATATCCCCTTATTGTCGTTAGATCCTCTTGTCAACAACACTTTAATTCTGTACCAAAACAAACTCGATATCTATTTTACTGCCTTATTGTTATGATCGGCACTAAGACTATGCTATATACACAGTGTTAGATATATGTCTTTACCACTAATCCATTAGATCCTTATTGTTTATATGCTCGAGCTCTTTATATATTTTCTAGAAATTTAACAAACGTACAGATATTTAATAAACCAACCTTAATCTAAGGAAAATACTTATCAGATCAATTGAAATACTCCGACAACAATATATATATACAATCAACACGACAACAATGGTCAAATTAACTCCAATCAATGCTGACGGTGCCCCATCTGCTGCTGCTTCATATTCTCATGCTATGAAAGCCGGTGATTTTATTTACTTATCTGGTCAAATTGCGTTGACACCAGATAACAAATTAGTAGAAGGCTCCATTACTGATAAAGCAGAACAAGTGATTCAAAATATTAAAACTGTCTTGGAGGCTGGTAACTCATCCTTGGAAAGAGTTGTCAAAGTTAACATTTTCTTGGCTGACATCAATTATTTTGCTGAATTCAATAAAGTCTACGCCAAATATTTCAATGTCCATAAGCCTGCCAGATCTTGTGTCGCTGTTGCTGCTTTGCCACTGGGTGCTGATTTAGAAATTGAAGTTGTTGCTGTTGAAAATGAATAGGATGGGTTGATCAGTTTATATATATATGTATATACTGTGTTTATCGACATACTCTTATACAAACATTTGCATATGTACCTATTGATTAGATAACTGAACAAACAATACACACCATTTAAAACTTAGTTGTTGCAATGAATTAATAAAACGTTTCTGAAGCGAATCCCATAAAAGTCATGTATACACGTCAAATGCATATGCAACACACTCATATTTGTTTGATTCAGCTCTTGTCATCTATTACTACTAGCAAAATGGATACGTTCAGGACGGGACTGTTTTGAGCTATAAACCCATACCTTCCGCGTATCACGCCATTTTGGTCCCTGTAGTTTTTTTGCAGGCAAATTGTAACTTTCCCAATGAGGAAGCTCTCTAAATTTCCAATAACTGTTTTGCGTCGCTTTCCATATTTTTTTTTTGTTCGCTTTTTGGGAAAGTTCCAAAACGTGCAATCACTGCTGCCGGAGTGCCACTCGGGACTGAGTTCACAGCCTCGAGCCAGGCCGGGCGGTGGCCACTCGTCCAGACAGAGTGTAGGACTTGCTCCCGAACAACACGGTTCTCAATCGTTTGCTCCTACTGCCGGGAGCGCACTCTTTTCCTCCCAGTGGCCCAGCGTGGTCCAGTGCAGGCCCAATAATCCCACCGACCGTCACTGCCTCCAACCCCACCCCCCAGTAACACCAGCACATCCAATTCGATGAGTTTGGTTTCTAATGAGATACGCAATCTTCATTTCCTTAATGATACTGTTAATGGGTATTGAAATTAGCACATATTGTACGTTTTTTATATTTCATATAGTATTTTAATAGTACTATTGGCTTTTTAATATTAAGTTTAACAACCATACCAAATAACAAACCAACCGTAAAAAATGGCTCAACGTGTTACCTTCAGAAGAAGAAATCCATGTATGTACAAGCAATAGGAAAACTCAATTGTTTTTTGTTTTTTTGTGAACGAATATGTTAAAATATTGGAAATGCACTGTCCACTAGTATTATTATTACTGAATCAAACCATGTCTCATTGATTTAACATTTACAAAAGTGTATCTGGAACCGGAAATGGAAATTGATTTATGCCTTTAAAGTACCACTATACTGTTCGCTTCACTAAAGAAAAACAACAACGTATAATATGCCTGCCCACTGAACAAAGTTTTACTAACAAGATATAATTTATTATTATACATTACATTGTATATTTATTTTTATTTTTGAAATAGACAACACCAAATCCAACAAAATCAAGGTTGTTAAGACCCCAGGTGGTATCTTACGTGCTCAACACGTCAAGAAGTTAGCTACTAGACCAAAGTGTGGTGACTGTGGTATCGCTTTAGCTGGTATCTCCACTTTAAGACCAAGACAATACGCTACTGTTTCCAAGACTGAAAAGACTGTTTCCAGAGCTTACGGTGGTTCCAGATGTGCCAACTGTGTCAAGGAAAGAATTGTTAGAGCTTTCTTAATCGAAGAACAAAAGATTGTTAAGAAGGTTGTTAAGGAACAAGCCGAAATCACCAAGAAGGCTGAAAAGAAATCTAAGAAATAAGTTAATTAATTACTCAATTAATTAATACTTTTACTTTAATTATTTTTTCTCATTTAAATAATTAATATAATAATTTCTCTATATATCTTTAATTCTAAATAATTACATCCCATATAAACTTTTAATTACTCTGTAACATGTTATGGTTCATATAATAATTATGTTTAAATTTTCAATTGTTTTCCCTATTGAAAATTGTAACATGTTGACGGTAAAACTAGTAAGAGCAGTTGCATTATGCCAATTTCTACATATAGATCCTACCAATACAAATATCTACACGTTAACTTGTTAAAGTATTGTAAAGTAATCAAATATATTTTACAGAGAAAATGATTTATTTGCAAGATACCGTCACTTCTGTGATATACACATTAATACGATTACAACTCTCTAATAACAAAGAATTAAAGATTCCGAGTTGCAACTGAATACAACATCGTTAGCAAAGATTCCAAATCCTTCGAGTAAGCCTATATTAGATGTAATCAATTGTGACTCGGCACTGTGTGGAATCTCTTGCTGTTTCTTGTTTTTTTGATTCTTTATTTATTTAATTTTAACAAAATTGACTGAGTCAGAGAGAGGTCAAAACAGGTGAGAGTAGTAATGCATTGACTGTCAGCGCTGACTTGGTATGAATCAGCCTACGGAAGGTTGAATGTGCAACTATACCTGGCTCAATGTGGCACAACTAGATGGTGTGGGGGGAGGGGAGGTATTCAAGGTGATCACGGTTTCGTGCAGGCTTTAATTATATAGCCAAGTTAAGATGAGCTTGAATAACTAGAATAATATCCTAGATCTTTTGAATATATATAAATTTAATAATGAGAAAGAAAGAAATATGGAAAGGAAGGTAGAATTTACTTAGAAGATTTCAGATTTGCATGCTTTGGTGAATGGGAAGATAGGTGGTTCAGTATCGACAAGAATTAAAGATACACAGCAAATGAAATGGATGTCGATCAAGATAGCACAATTCCGAAAGTGGGAACTCCACGATCACTGCATATAGTCCGTGGTGGATGAGACAGGCCAAGGTCAGGATGTTATTGTTTGTGGAGACCAACCCAAGGCAAAGTCACTGTGGTTCTCTCAGATCAAATTCCCAGATCAAATGACCTCTCCCCATATAACAATTGATTTAACTTCTTTCCTACCTTCAATCACTTGAATTAAACAAGAACAATTGAATGAATATAAGCATTGCCATACCTTCCACCAAACAATGGGTCACACATAATGGGATAAAAAAATTTTCAATGATAACTGTCTTTTCTTTTTCTCTGTTTTTTTTTTTTTTTTTTTTGCAATTGCAATTTCACATTTTCCAAAAAATTTATTTGCAAAGTAATGCTCATCTGAAATTTTGATGGTTGGATTTATTAGCTAATTTAATCATTTAACTCTTCCCATCTCAGATAAGGACTCGTTACACTTATAGCTTTTATATATAAGAAGAAATATCATTGTTGTTGGTTGATTGTTGATTTGGCACCTTTTTTGCTCTTCTTCTTCAACCCTATCGTAAATATTCTGTAATAAGCTACCATATTTGCTTTTTACATTATTCCACTGCATAAATTCACACACATACACATTCGAGATGTCGTATGAACAATATAATTCTGATAACAATGTTTATGAAATGAAATCCTCTTCTCATCAAACAGACATCGAAAGAAGTGATGTCTCATTCGATAAGAAGATTCCATCTCCAGACACATATTCTATATCGTCCCAAAATGAATATATAGTGGAATCATCAGAAGAAACTAAACTGAGTTTTTTCAATAGACTGGCTGTTTCTTTGAATGCTGAAACTAAAGGTATCGAGCCAGTCATGGAAGATGAAAAGGAAGATGGTGAAAGTATTGTAAGTGCATCTTCTATGTGGTTCTCTGTTAATATGGTCATTGCCGCTTACGCGTTAGGTGGGTTAGGCCCAATGATTTACAAGCTGAATTTTGGTACTTCTGTCTTGGTTATCGTTTTCTTCAATATCTTAGGTGCTATGTCCATTGCCTTTTTTTCTATCTTTGGATCCCAATTAGGGCTAAGACAAATGGTCTTATCAAGATATTTATTAGGTAATGTAACTTCAAGAATTTTTGCTATCATTAACGTTATTGCTTGTGTCGGTTGGGGTATTGTTAACACTGTCGTTTCTGCTCAATTATTGAATATGGTCAACCAAGGTGGTCCAAATTTGCCACTTTGGGCCGGTTGTTTAGTCATTGTCGGTTGTACTGTGGCTGTTACTTTCTTTGGATATAACATCATCCATACCTATGAGAAATACTCATGGATTCCAAATTTTGCTGTTTTCTTGGTTATTATCGCACGTTTAAAGATATCTGGTAATTTCTCTACTGGTGAATGGACCTCTGGTCCAACTACTGCTGGTAGTGTACTTTCCTTTGGTTCCGCTGTTTACGGGTTTGCCACAGGTTATACCACCTACGCTTCCGATTACACTGTATACATGCCAAAAAATGTTAACAAATTTAAAGTGTTCTTTTCCGTGAGTGCTGGTCTTCTACTTCCATTATTCTTCTGTATGATATTAGGTGCTGCTTCTGCTATGGGTGCTGTTAATGATCCAACTTGGAACGAATATTATCAAAAAAATTCTATGGGTGGGTTAACATATGCTATCCTTGTGCCAAATTCACTACATGGATTCGGTGAATTCTGTTGTGTTCTTTTAGCCATGTCCACTATCGCTAATAACATTCCAAATATGTATAGTATTGCACTATCAATGCAAGCCATTTACGCACCATTTGCCAAAATTCCTCGTGTCATCTGGACCATGTGTGGTAATGCATCTGTTTTAGCCATTGGTATTCCAGCCTGTTATTATTTTGATTCCTTTATGGAAAATTTCATGAACTCGATTGGTTATTATCTTGCTATTTATTCTGCTATTGCTGTCACTGAACATTTTGTGTTTAGAAAAGGATTCAAAGGTTATAACGTTGAAGATTATGATAACTGGGATAAATTACCAATTGGTATAGCCGGTACTTCTGCTCTAATTGTAGGTGCATTTGGTGTTGCTCTTGGAATGGACCAAACCTATTGGGTTGGTGAAATTGGTAGATTGATTGGTGAAAATGGTGGTGATATCGGGTTTGAATTAGGGGCCTCTTGGTCTTTTATTGTATTTATCCTGGTGAGACCATTAGAAATCAAATATTTTGGTCGTTAATTCATCACCATTCGCTTTCTCTTTCTCGATTTTTTAATATATTCTGATACTTTTAAACAACTTTACATATGGCGCTCCAAATAAGCCACTTAATTACAATATAAGATTAATAATGATAATATAAAATATATCTATTCAATATAGAAATTAAGATTTGCATTTGCATAATTACAATCGTACTTTTTAATTTGATACAATCCCCCAAACACTTTCAAAAAGAAAAAGAAAAAAAAGGAGTGATTTTATTGTTAGACCATCAATTGAAACTCAGAATAACTTCAAATCCTACAACAAGCCATTTTAATCGTTTGTATGTCAACTCTTGTGTTGTGAAGATGTTGTTGTTTAACTCTGTTTGCTTAATTTCATCTATGCGAAGATGACAATCTTAAATTCAAAACTTAATCAATTTTAATATTGTGAAATTGTGAATGAGTCATGTACTACTAAATAGAGAAATTCTAGACAGTTTAGTCACAGTTCAAGTAGTTCAGGTGTATAAAGCAACTATTAGGGAAGTGTTTATAAACAGTAGATACTTTAAAATGGATCCCTCTTTCAATTCTCTCTCTCTCTCTCGAAACCTTGTTCATTTTTATCCTTAAAACGTATAGTTCATAAGAAACCTATAATATATTTAGCTAACGAACTCATATAATTATACAATGAATTTAGTAAACCACCTAGAAGACAGATTATTATTTGCTATTCCAAAGAAAGGTAGATTATATTCCAAATGTGTTGAAATTTTAAATGGCTCTGATATTAAGTTTCACCGTTCACAAAGATTAGATATTGCTCTCTCTACTTCTTTACCGATTGCATTGATTTTCTTACCGGCTGCTGATATCCCCATGTTTGTTGGTGAAGGTAAATGTGACTTGGGTATTACAGGTTATGATCAAGTTTGTGAAGCTAATATTGATGTTGAACTACCTATTGATTTAAAATTTGGTAAATGTAAATTACAAGTGCAAGTGCCAGCTCAAGGTTGCTATAAGGATCCAAGGGAATTGATTGGTAAGACTATTGTATCAAGTTTTACTAATTTGACTAGTAAATATTTTGCAGACTTAGAAGGTGTCCCAGTGAACGAGATGACTACGAAGATTAAGTATGTCGGTGGGTCGGTCGAAGCCTCTTGTGCTCTTGGTATTGCTGATGCCATTGTAGATTTGGTTGAATCTGGAGAGACTATGCGTGCAGCTGGTTTAATAGATATTGCTACTGTCTTAGACACTAGTGCGCATTTGATTCAATCTAAGAATCCAAAGAGTGATCAAGAGATAATTGAAACTATCAAATCAAGAATTGAAGGTGTGATGGCAGCACAAAAATATGTTTACTGTACTTATAATGCACCAAAATCAAATTTAAAGACTTTATTGGAAGTCACGCCAGGTAGAAAGGCCCCTACTATTCAAGAGATTGGTGATGAAGATTGGGTTGCCGTATCTTCTATGATTGTGAGAAAGGAGAAGGGTGGCATATTGGATCAATTGAAAAGAGAAGGTGCTAGTGATATTCTTGTCTTTGAGGTTTCCAACTGTCGTGTTTAAAGATTGTGATAATCCATTGCGCAGAAAGAGTATATATTCGTAGATAGGAAGAAATATATCCATACCTAATAGAGATAATTAAATTGCGTATATTGCCTAGATAGGTTTATTGCAGTGAGGGTACGTATATCTTTACATATTACACACCAACAATAAGCCTGTGTGGTTGTTTTTCTTGGTTGTATTGTTATTTGAACACATTGTTGTAAGAAATGAATTACTAATTATTATTAATATATGAAAGAGGGCTCATGTGAGTGTGTGCTTTCTGAATGGGGTCGATACGTATCTGTACAAGCTCTTGCAGATCGTTTATATGCTGGTGGTGACCTGCTTTCCACGATGGTACAGAGCAAAATCCATCCACCCACCAATACAATTTTAATCGGAAGTTCAACCACCGCCAGAGTGCGAGAATTACAACATTATGTAAAACGATACTATTTTACGTAATTCGAGGCCACACGGTGGTGCTAACATCCAGCATTAGTTGCCACTCCAACTCCACCTCCTCCACCAAAGCAAATACACTATTACATAATCCGATCTGATCTGATCTCTTTGCTTCAAACAGCCAAAACTCCTCGAGGAATTCCGATTCCAATGCATTTTTCGCAGGTGAACGTTCAATTTATGGCAAGAACCCCGTAGTTTTGCGTTTGTTTGTCGGGAAATAATTAAAAAAAAAAAATCAGGCCGTATTCAACCCATTCCAATCACAAAAAATCAGGGACAAATACTTTAGAAACTCACATAAAAGCATTCATATTGGACCCCCCCGTTTTGCAATCTGAATTGGACTGAACCACAGTATTACGGTCTGTAGAAATTGGTTCAAAGTTACAAGGATTGAAACTTTTTTAGCTATTCGTGTTCACCTTTTCTTTTTTCAAGGTTGGTTAAGAGATTTTGTTTTTATAAAACCCTTTGTATTAAGATTGGGTTATTTTGTATCTCTAAACCCCTTAAGTCATTTTTATACACCATAGTGTCTTTGGCGAGTCTGGTTTTTATAAACAAGTTTTACCCAGGTTACTTCAGTTAAAAAGATACGTTTTTTGTGAATTGTATATATGACTGTGTGAAGGGGAAAGATCCTGGCAAAAAAAAATATATATATATATACACACACACAACGCATAATGTATATCAAGGCAGAAAATAAAAATGCCAATAGACATAAAGAAAATTTGGAGCTAATTAATGATAATTATTCAGATTCTGCTTCTAACAATAACAATATCAATAATAATAATATTAATAATAATGATAGCACAACCCCTACCAAAAAAATCGCTCCTGTGTCAAGACTGCCGCTAAGAAAAAATATAAAAAATAGCTTCCAATCAGGTGTTATTGGTGATTCCATAACATCAAACCCTTCCACCGCTACAAAATCTGAACAAATATATTCTTTAAACTTTTTACATAAACCACAAAGAGTCAAGCAATTTAAAAATGAAAGGTTTCCGGAAGACCTTCTACAAAGAAATACAGATTTGAATAAACAAATTACTGTCGAATTACCTGCGTTATCCCCCACGGCAACTCTTGCTGTCGGTAAAGATGCATTCAATAATTTACACTATAAACTTAACAGTCTTAACGGGTTCAATTCCAGTAGTAATAATAACAGTGCAATTAATTTAACAAATGCTTCTACAGATAGTTTACTTGGGTTTTCTCCACCGGTATATAAAAAATCTGGTGAACTAGTCAAATCGTCGCTAAAAGTTAGATCTAAATCGTTGCCATCCACACCTGCTGCCATAATCCATACCAATCCCACAGAATCAAGACCCACAATGCTTTTGAGAAGTAAATCGGTTCATTTTGATCAAAGAGCACCAGTAAAATATTTCATTAGCGATGAATCCCCAATGAATGTTTATTCCAAGGATGAATTCGAAGATCTCTTGAAGTACAGTCTTCTAAACAACCCACAAAACTTAGAGAGACTAGCTAGATTTACTAATAATCCCGACTGTGAAAATGGTGAAGAAGATGATGAAGAGGATATCCTATTTAAGTTTGGAGATTTACTCCTAGAAGAGAAAAGAGCTCTATTAAGAAAGGCCCTTTTAAATAAAGATTTAATCAATCAAGAAAAGGCTACTAAACCAACTAATAGTAGTGAACCAGAAGATAAACCGTTACGAAAGAGTAAAAGATTCCAAGATATTGCCTCAAATCAAAAGAAAGCTAGAGAAGAAGGGAATAAGAAGAAGAATCAACCAAAAGAAATTGATATCAATAGTGCTCTTAAAGCCAAGATAAACAAAATTCCATCGGAAACCAAAATTTCATTTAACCCCACTGATATTCCAAATGATGATATGTCACATACAAATAATAGTATTAAACAAATAACAAATACAAGAGCACCACAAAGAACTCTTAATAAAATCAGAACTAATAAAGTGGTAGGTTTGTACAATCAAAATTTCCCAATCTTAAGTAATAAGAATCCCAAATCATTGAAATTGAATATTTTTGTAAGCCTTTCTCGTGATAAAAAAGTGTTCTTACAAGAAATATCATTACATGTTCATCAAAGGAAATTTTCATCACCAAATTTTAATTCTGTTGGGTCAATGGCAAGTACCACAAGATATATTATTGGTAAAGTTATGGTTAAAAACATATTTTATGATAAAAGAGTCACACTAAGATATACATGGAACAAATGGAATACAGTCAATGAAGTGGAATGTTTATGGCTAAGCAATGGTGACAGTGTACTACCTGGCACAAATATGGATGTTTTCCATTTTTTGATCGATGATACAAATAAGATAGATACCGTGGGTAAATTAGAATTCTGTATTCATTACGTCACTAGAAATGATCAAGAAAGGCAAGAGTTTTGGGATAATAATGATGACAAAAACTATAATCTCGAAGTCGTCATGAATGGGTTTAATGACCCATTTAGTTTATAAATTCTTCCGGACCATGAAATTATGTTGTTTTGCTCTAATGTTCTCTTATCAATGTTATATAGAATGCCAGTGATGATGAAAAAAATTGGGTAAAGAGGCTGGATTTCTTTAACCGTTTTTAAGACTCATCACACTGTATATAATAAATATGTTTTTCTTATATATTGGCAAATTTAATGCTTTATGAATTACTACTACTCTAGGTCAGTTTATCTGAATCGAGTTCACTTTCGACGCTAAAAATCCCTCGAAGATATCGAGGAATATATTAAGGACTTTTTAAACGGATCGCCCTATCAAATAATGAAAAAAAAAAAATAAGCACCAGAAAACAGGTTTCCCCTTGTATTTACCCCTTTCTGTTTAATCTTTCTTGTTATGCTCCAATCACAGTTTAATCTCATTAAGTTGCAGTTGCTCTATATATATATGTATGTATTGCATTTATATAAATATTGAATAAAACCGTTACTTATTGTGTCTCGATCTAAATAAGATTGAGATTGAACAAAAAAGACAAAAAGAATCAAGATCAAAGGCACCAAAATGTCACAAACTATTACGCCAAATAATAAAATAGAATTGTATACATCTAAATTCTATGCTACATGTACGTTAGGTGGTATCATTGCATGTGGTCCCACTCATTCTTCTGTTACACCTTTAGATCTAGTTAAATGTAGATTGCAAGTTCAACCAAATTTATATAAGAGTAATTTGCAAGGTATAAAGTCTATTTTACAAAAAGAAGGGTTAGCAAAATTGTTTACAGGTGTGGGTGCCACTGCCATTGGTTATTCGTTACAAGGTGCAGGTAAGTATGGTGGGTACGAATTCTTTAAGCATTTTTATTCGCAGAATGTTTTATCAGGAGATATGGAAAAGATTCACAAATATAGAACTTCCATCTTTTTAGCAGCATCTGCTACAGCAGAATTCATTGCAGATATTATGTTATGTCCATTTGAATCTATTAAAGTGAGACAACAAACTACAGTACCATCATTCTGTAATAATGTCTGGGAAGGTTTATCCAAGACATATAAAACGGAAGGTTTGGGGTCCTTGTATAAAGGGATAACACCATTATGGTTTAGACAAATTCCATACACAATGGTTAAATTTACATCATTTGAAAGAATCGTTGAATATATATATAGCACATTACCAAAAAAGAAACAAGATATGAAGCCATTAGAACAAATTTCAGTTAGTTTTGTAGGTGGTTATTTAGCAGGTATATTATGTGCTGCAGTGTCGCATCCAGCAGATGTTCTTGTCTCAAAGATTAATAATGAAAGAAAAGCAGGACAATCAATGGGAGATGCCACAAAACAAATTTATAAGAGAATTGGGTTTATGGGGTTATGGAATGGTCTTGGAGTAAGAATTATTATGATTGGTACGTTGACGAGTTTCCAATGGTTAATCTACGATTCGTTTAAAGCATATGTTGGGTTACCCACCAGTGGTTAAATAACTTTTATTATTTGATGACTTTAATTATATAAATATGGATGTTATTGTTTGTTTTGTTTTATTTAGTGGTTTTATATAACTCATGAATAGACCTTTTGATGAATGTGCTTTTTTGAGATGGTGCAATATTATTATCATTATTATTAGTTGATGATGATGAAATATTGGAGGCTTTTTTAATTGATTGCAAAGAGTTTAGATGTATCATATTACTTAAATTCTTCTGTGGAATAGGAACGCTTTGTCTTGAACTTTTGTCAATTATGGGCTCTTCCTGTAGCGGAGATATTTCATTTTTTGGTAAAGACATATCTTCTAATTTAGCAGGTGATAATGGGGTATCACTGATCCATTTGCGTGCTACATATTTATCTTTAATAAATTGTGTAAGTATCTTGGTATCGTTCAAGTCTAATTGATCTGCATTATCTCTTTTGTTCTCATAATACAAGGAATTAACTCTTTCATTATCACCATTGACAATAAACTGATACAAATTATCACTAGTCCATGAATCCAAATCAATTGATTTAACTTTTGATATGTGTGTCCCTAACGATCTATGTATCCCAGCACATTTAATACAAATCAGTACCCCTAGGGACCACGAAGCCCATCTTGGATGTAACTGTAATTTACAATCTGCACATTTTAAATTCCCTGGATATTTTAATAATGTTTGTAATTGAACACTTATATTTTTTGGCGTATCGTTAGTTTCACTGCCCATTGATCCAATACGGTTTGAAATTGTCTTTTCCCCCGAGTAATTGCTCGAGTGGTTACGGAATACCCTTCCTGACACTATGGATCAACCTAGGTTTCATCAATACTTGCTTGGAATCGTAGTTGTCCTGTATTAATTTCAATCTGATGCGTTTGTTACCCGCACCCCCAAGCCCTAAAAGAGCCCAATTTTTAAACCAGGGCATGGCGGCCTTTTTCTAGGGCTTGTCCAACAATCTATTAGGGCTAGCGTGTAATCCGCACGCTGCGCGAGATTTCTGTCAATGACTCACGCGAGTGCGCTTTTAGTCACGTTGAAAAAATTTTCATTTCTCGAGCACTGCGGATTTCAGTTCGAGGCCACCCATGAAACCATACAGCATGATGAGACAGATCTTATCCCGATTGGAGTCGTCTCAGGTGGGACACTTATTTCCAATTGGGAGTATTTAATCAGCATTCAGAAGTATCTTGCTTTCGGGTAATCACCGTCAGTATTTGTTTACAAGTCTTGGATCTTATGGCCCTATTCTCTATATATAGATTGATTGATTGATAGATAGATAGATTAGATAAGCAAAGATGTTAGAAGCTGCCACTAGTAATTGGGTAGTACAGAAATTTGGAGGTACCTCTGTCGGTAAATTCTCTACTGAAATTGTTGACGATATCATTAGATATTATTCACAGGAACCGTCGTTGGACAATAATGTTGCTGTCGTATGTTCTGCTCGTTCTTCCTATACCAAGGCGGAAGGGACCACTACTAGATTATTGAATTGTTGTGAGTTAGCATCCCAAGAAGCAGAATTCAAAGATATAATCCACATAATCAAGCAAGACCATATCAACAATGCAGAAAAGTTTATTCAAGACGGTGTCTTACAAATCAAATTGATTGATGATACCAAAAAGGAATTAGACCTTGTTGAAACTTATTTGGACGCTTCCAAAGTCCTGGGGGAAGTCTCCACTCGTACTACCGATTTAGTCATGTCTGTCGGTGAGAAATTATCATGTCTATTCATGACTGCTCTGTGTAATGATCGGGGGGTGAAAGCTGAATATGTCGATTTGTCTCATATTATCCCACATGATTATACTACCACCATACTTGATTCAAATTTCTACGTGTTTTTAGTACAAGCTTTGAAGACCAGATTGGAACCATTCTTAAACAGCAAAGAAAGAATTGTCCCTGTTTTCACTGGGTTCTTTGGGCTTGTGTCAATGGGTCTTTTGAATGGTGTTGGGAGAGGTTATACTGATTTATGTGCTGCTTTAATTGCCGTGGCATTGAATGCCGACGAATTACAAATCTGGAAAGAAGTAGATGGTATTTTCACTGCTGATCCAAGAAAAGTTCCACAAGCACGTCTTTTGAATTCTGTCACTCCAGAAGAAGCTTCTGAATTGACTTATTATGGGTCTGAAGTTATTCATCCATTCACCATGGAACAAGTCATTAGAGCCAAGATTCCAATTAGAATTAAAAATGTTCAGAATCCAAGAGGGGATGGTACTATCATTTATCCCGATAATATCGCCAAGAAAGGTGAGTCTACTCCACCACATCCACCTGAGGCTTTATCTTCCTCATTTTTTGAAAAGAAGAAAAGAGGTGCTACTGCTATTACTGCCAAGTCAGATATTGTGGTCTTAAATATTCATTCTAATAAAAAGACTTTATCTCATGGTTTCTTGGCACAAATCTTCACCATTTTGGATAAATTCAAATTGGTCGTTGATTTAATTTCTACCTCCGAAGTTCACGTTTCAATGGCTTTACCTATCCCAGATGTAGATTCATTGAAATCATTAAGAAGTGCTGTTGAACAATTGAAATCATTAGGTACTGTGGATATCATGAAGAAAATGGCTATTATCTCCTTAGTCGGTAAGCAAATGAAACAATTTATTGGTATTGCCGGTACCATGTTCTCTACTTTAGCCGAACAAGGCATTAATATTGAAATGATCAGTCAAGGTGCTAATGAAATTAATATCTCGTGTGTCATCGAGGCCGGGGACACCATAAAGGCATTACAATCCATTCATTCTAAACTATTGGATGAAAATAAACCAACTGCTTTTGAACATGCTATTAATGAACGATTAGAACAAATAAAAAATTTAGATCTTTAGACTATATTCTAAAATATTTGTGTGTGTGTTTTTTTACAGTGACACATTTTGGTCATCTCCTTTGATACCCAATCACTGTACCTCAGAGTAAACTATGTAATCTAGCTAAATTAATAAGATGGCCTTAACATCATTATGTATTTATCTTTATAGAAATGATTACAATATAAACTCTGTTATCTTTAATATTTATTATGATTATTATCATTATGATTATTTATTTTATTTTTCTTGAAAACATTGAAAAAGCTTAAAGCTAACTTTAACCAATTTATTAAGAAACCCAAATAACCAAACACAATTCAAGAAAGCAAACCTTTAAAGATGTTCTCCCTACGTAAGGTTGCTGGGCCTTCTATTATCAATAATGCCAGGTATTTACATGCCAGTGGGACTGTAAAGTTCAACTTCCCTCCAAATAACGACGCTAGAAATACTCCCTCATCCAATAAAGGAGGATTAAACTTATCATTAAATTTGAAAGAGCCGATAAAACCCCGTTCAGATGTAGGGTCAGTCACTTCAAGTGATAGTATCAAAGTTGTAGAACCAAGATTTATGAAACAATTTAACAGTGAATCTATTTATGATCCATTTGATTTCTCATTAGCAAGAATAAATTTAGATAAGAAATCACAACAGAATAATAAACCTTTAAAAAAAATTAACCCATTGGATTTATATTTAAGCCCAGATATCTTGTCGAAATATGTCTCTTCAACAGGGAAAATATTGCATAGGGATGTTACCGGGTTGTCCCCAAAAGATCAAAGATTAATTTCAAAGGCTATTAGACGTTGTCAAGCCATTGGATTGATGTCTAAAACATCAAATAATTATAACAGGTGATTTCTTATTACGGTATACTATATTATTAAAACCAACATGTAAATAAATATAAAAATACATATATACATATATATATATATTACTGCTGTATATTCATGAAAGTTAATTATTCTTCATCTTCACTGTCTTCTTGGGTATCTTTAACATCCCAAGACATCTTAACATCCCACCTGGAACCCTTAGAATTGAATCCAACATATTTAATAAATTCCAATACAGCAGCATCTCTCATTACTAAATTAAATGAGTTCCATGAAGCAGGTTTATTAATTAAGATTGAATCATTCCCTGACACTTGATCTTCTCTTAATTCAGCTTCATTTAGCATATATAATTGATAACCTCCATTTCCTTCGTTGATCCATCCATCAAATGGTGTTAACGATAGAGTCCCTTCAAGAATACATTCTAGTAGATCATCAATTTTTTTATTCAAATCTGGTGTATCAGCAAGGGTATAATCGAACCCAGGTCTAAATCTTCTTACCAAGATATCTTGTGTCATTGGTAAAAGATCTGTAATCTTTAAGATATATTTCTTAAATTGTAACGATTGAAAGAAAGTTTTCAATTTGATTAATTCTGAATTCAATTCAGATTTTGAATCATCACCATTCAAATATAAAAATTGCCATTTATGTGGTGGTCTAGCTAAATCCCATGGTTGCTCCACTTGTTCCAATTTTGTTGGGATTGGTTCATTTAATTCATTATATTTAATTAATTTTTGTAGGCTGGAAGACATTTCATCATTTAAGAAATCTTCAATTGAGATGAATGAATTAGTTAAGAATTTATCCTTTAATTGATTGATAGTTTCTGATTTTAAATAATATGATGATAAATATTTGGAAAGATATTTATTATCTTCATTTGTCAATGTCATGATGGAACTTGTATCTTCAGTTAATAATGGACGTTCTATAGAGGGGAAAGTGAAATTTTTCATATCGGTATCAACTAAACTATCATTTTGTTTCAACCAGCTTTTTTCTTCACCTGGAATGAACCCAGATAAATCAGCTTCTTGTGGGATATGATACCAACCTTGAATGGATAATCTATGTTTATCGACTTTCACTTCTTCGACATCATGCCACGAATAACCAGGTTGGATCTTAAAGAATACAAATTGATTGAATTGTGGTACAAGTTTTGCTACTGGATCAGAATGTGGGACATTAAAATCAACAGTGGGGAATAATCTTAATCCACCACCATAATGATCCTTCCATTTCCTGTTTGGGTCTGGTAAATATATGATGAAGGATATTCTTCTTGATCCAATAACATCATCATGAACTAATAAATGACAACCTTTCTTATATGTATTAACACTTAAATCGACTTTACAATTTGATAAAGGCCCGGATTGAGTGATATACGACATGAAATCTCTAAATTTATTAGAATATAGGATTTGTTGTAATTTGAAAAGGTTTGGTAATCTTTGTAAAGTTTCTGAATCTAAATTTGATAAATTGGCTAAATCACCAGATTGATTGACTTTATAAATATCAGTTTCCTTTTCAGTGAATTGAATTTGTGTTTCCACTTCAGTACGAATATCACGTAGCAATTGGTCATCTACCAAATCATCAATACACCCCCATTCGAATGGTTTATTATTCAAAATTGTAGATTTCATATCATCTTTGAATTCTTTTGTCCATAATTTTGGATTAAACAATAAAGAAGCCTTTTCGTCCTCAGAAACGTGTTGTTTCGAGGAAAGATCAGTTTGATTTTCGTTGGATCTCTTTGACATCTTTTTGATTGATTTTTCAGTGGATCGAGACAGCTCAATTTGTTTATTTTGAATATAAATGATTATAATATCAATTATTATTTTATTTATTTATTTCGAACTCATCGAATTGAATTGAAAAATTTTGTTATAAAACCGTTTGAAAAGAGAACATTGCAACAAAGTCATATAGTGATGGGAGTTATAGGATATTTATACAGCAAATATATTAATGTATATATATATGTGTGTATATATATATGTATATATATAGTGGGTGAGGATTGGGTAAAAATTAGTGCTTCTTGTTGTTGTGGTTTAAGGGTTCCACGACAGTCTTGTCAAAAGTGTACAACTGGGAGACAATGGCTTGTCTCTTCAACACAGCCAGTTCGCCTGTGGCGTGTGTGACGAGTTCGTTGATTTTAGTTGGATCATTCTGCAACATGTTCTGTTTGAACTCTGTTCTGGACTTGCGAAGAAAGTATTCCCTGAAATTGTAGTCAGTGAAACGCTTGCTATTTTTGATGAGTTGTCTGTAAAGAGAGAGGATCTGTGTTCTGCTGGCGGCCATCTTGAGTTGTTGCTGTGGTGAATGCCTGCTGTCGCTGCCTGTGGTCCATGTCCCATCAAAGTGGTTGATATACACCGGCAAAGAATTAATAATCAGCTTTCTCACACCTCTTTTATTTGATGGTTCGCAACTGCGTTGGTCTGCACAGAAAAGAGCAATGGCGCCAGTCCCAGAGGCACCCAGCAGCCCCCAGTGTGGCGCCAGTCAGTCATATATTGCATCGAGGCATGCCATAGCAGATGGGTCGAACTCGACTACCCACAGGGAGCCCACAGATGGGCCGTACTAATAGTCGCCGGCACGTGACCTCCTTCCTCCTCCCCCCCGCGCGCAAAGAAAGATCGTTTTATCGAAATTTATTTGCTTTCAACCAGAAACTTCTTGTTATATGAAGAGGGAAATGAGCTTGGTTCAGTTGGCTATACCACATCAACAGCCATTGCATCGTTACCAGCAATCAGGTGTCAGTGGAAAACAGAAACAATATGGTCAAGGAAACAGAATACTACGATATCTTGGGGATTGAGCCCACTGCGACCCCGGCCGAGATCAAGAAGGCTTATCGTAAGAAAGCTATGCAAACACATCCAGATAAACATCCAGACGATCCAGACGCACAAACGAAGTTTCAAGCCGTTGGGGAGGCGTACCAAGTGTTGAGTGATCCAGGATTACGTTCCAAGTACGATCAATTCGGTAAAGAGGACGCAGTACCACAGGCTGGGTTTGAAGATGCCACTGAATATTTCACTATGATCTTTGGTGGGGATGGGTTCAAAGATTGGATCGGGGAATTCTCTCTTTTCAAAGAATTGAGTAAAGCCACAGAGGATATGGATGAACAAGGCAATCCGTTGAACAACCCAGAATCAGGCGATCCAACTCAAAATGAAATGATTCAACACGACGGTACCACCAACAAACCTGCAAAGACAAAGATGTCTCGTGAACAAAGAGAAAAATTAATGGAAATGGAAAAGGCAAGACGTGAAGATATGTTGAAGCAAATCGATGAGTTGACCATCAAACTAACTGATCGTATTACAAGTTACCTTATTGCATTGAAAAATGGTCATTTAAAAGAATTTGATTTAAAATTTAATCAAGAAATTGAAGAATTGAAACTAGAAAGTTTTGGTATGGAACTATTACATCTTTTATCAAAAGTTTATAAGACAAAGGCTAATGATTATTTGATTGCCAAGAAGACTCTTGGGTTCTCTAAAATTTTTACTGGTACACGTGAAAATGCACGTACAGTAAAATCTGCTTATAATTTACTTTCCACAGGTCTTGAAGCACAAAAATCAATGGAAGAAATGCAAAAAGTTAATCCAGAAGATTTAGACGATGCAGAAAGAGTCAAATTCGAATCGATGATGGCTGGGAAAGCACTTGGTATCATGTGGGCAATGTCAAAATTTGAATTAGAACGAAAATTAAAAGAAGTTTGTAATAAAATATTACAAGATAAATCAGTCTCCTCAAAGGATAGAAAGGAAAGAGCTAAAGCCTTATTATATTTCTCTGATAAATTCGTCAAGGCAAGAAGAACCCCTGAAGAAGCTGAAGAAGCTAGGGTCTTCGAAGAATTGATCTTAGGGGAACAAGAAAGAAATCAAAAGAGATATTCCACCAAAACATATTAATATCCTTTCGAAGCATTATACCTGTACAATTATCACAACTGTATAAATAAATAAACATATATATATATATATCTGTATAGATACCTTTGTATTGAAACCCTTTGTGTTTGTCATTACCATCACTTCTTTGAAGATCAGTTTCAGATCAAAATATTCTGTATTTATATATAAATAATTCAAATTAAAAAAAAAATAAAAACATCGAAATAATTATAAGTTGTAAATTTGACAACTTGGATTTCGATCATAAAGAGAGAGAGAGAAAGGATAAGAACAACTACATTTGATCTGGATATTTCAAATATTAAATTTGCTATATACCATCCCTTCCTTTAGTTATTTATTCCTACTGAAGGACTTTTTGCATTTGCTATTAATTTTTTTTCTTTTTTTGCCTACCATTTTCTTTTTGAATATTAAGTGTATCCTTATACCACTAATTCCACAGATATAGATATAGATATCTGCTCAGATTAGAGATACAATAATTTGTGCTATTAGCTAGTTTACTTTTTAGGCCCATCTATACAGTCATTTCACATACGCCATTTTTTTTTTCTTGCATAATTGTTTCTTTTAGCATCACATTTCAACCCCTCTAAATATATGATCTCTAATGGATAATTCAAATAATTCAATATTTGGTAAATTCTCGAGATTGAGGAAAAAACCACAACAACCATTGACTGATTTAACTGAATTGTATTCTAAGGTCGCTAACGAATCTATTTACTACAAGAAATTAGAAGAAACTAGAAATTATAAACATGCTTTACAAGGTTGGAAGGCTTTAACTACAGATGTAATGTTTCAATTAACAACAGTGAATCACCAGTATCCAAACACTGAGCATTACACAATTGATGAATTAAGTCTATTAAGTGGCGTGAGAGAATTATATCATAAAGCAACAATGCATATGGAGGAGTTGCAAATTTTATTGAGAGAAAATCCTGAACTCTCAACACAGCACTACAATGTCGGATCAGGAACTAACAGATACCATACAAGAGATCATAAGGCTTCGCTCACCAGGATGCAGCCAATGACATCTTTAACTTCCTCATCCTCATCGACTCATGGGTTCTCAAACATGACCCTTCGAAATGGGTCGAATTCTACAAATGAACAACATTCATATTCATTTAATGATTACTCTAACCCACAACCAAGAATAAATCATGAAACAAAAGTAAATTTCTCAAATTCAAAACCATTGACTGGTAATTATAAGAATAGATCAAATAGAAACTCATTGTCAAGCCATTCCAAAGGGTACGAATCAAGTATAATGAGTGAGAATATTAGTGAATATAGTACCCCAAATAATAATAGTTTATATTCAACACCATCTAATGGAAGCGACCCATTTGAAAATTTTAATGAAATCAATAGTCAAGAACACGAAGAAGATAATATTCCAAATAATATAATAGTCATTGATAGTGCTGAAAGTGCAAACAATACTTTTGTCACCGAATCTGATGGCAATGAAATTTCCCCAGAACAAAATTACTCAGATAATAGCAATGAAGATGGAAATAAAAATAACGTATTCCTCCAATCTGATTCTGGTTCTGATTCTGATGCTTTTGAGTTTGATGTATCTGAATATTATGAAGATGATGATGTCGATACTAATAATGATGAACCTGAAAACGAAGATGAAGATGGGTATTTACATCTGGACGACGAAGATATGGCAAGATTACAAGCTTTCGATAAGTTAAATGGTTCGCCAAACAGGTTAAATGATCAGGTTAAGGGGGGCATGCTACAAGACTTAGCAAATATGAGTGTTTCTCCATCAAAAAGTTCAACTGCTCAAGAAGTTTTTATTCCATCAATTCCTGAAAACATTCCACCACCGCTACCAAAATTACCCAGAGTTCCTGTGGTGATTCAGCCAATACTACCAGAGATGAGACCCAAGAGACATAATTTGCTAAATAAAAATATGGGAAAGACAACAACCTCATCAAATAATAGCCCTGCACCACTCACCAAGAGGCCTATCGTGAAAGTAAATAAATCTACTCCAGCTATATCAACATCTACACAGCAACATCCGTCTACTAGTACCGCCACAAAGACAAGAACTCATAACTTAATAAGACAAAACAAATTATCATCCTCCACATCCTCATTAACATCTCAACATCGTCCAAGAAAGAAAGTGTCCACTACCCCATCTGTTCCAGTTGAAAAATTAGGATCAAAAAACGATGTTTCAGCAGCACAAGTTGCCAAATTAGTGTATAAATCATCTAACTCATCTGATAGAGTTGCTAACACAACAAAGCCAGCTCACAAGTTAAGAAATAATGTCACTAACAAACCAAATATAAATAAAAAAGCTGTTGTTGATTCAGGAACCAAACAAATCAAGAAAATTACAGTGACAAAGGGTAAATCAACTACTACCGTTAGTAAATCCAAGAAGGATGTTCCAACAAAGAGTAACAGAACTACAAATAATGCATCAAGTAGAAAGACAGGTTTGAGTAATGGTAACAAAAATAAATCAACCTCTTCATTGCCTTCAAAAGCAAATACAGCTTCACCTTCCGTTAACAGGATAAGAGATATTTCCACAAAAAAGAAAGTATCTCCTTCTCCAAATTCAAGAAGCAAAGAGGACTTACACTATGTTGATAGTCCAAAGGAACCAAATGAAAAAGATACTGATGAGAAGGATGATGAGAAGGAAGATGAATATGATAAAATCTTGAAAGATATTCCTAGCATTGACAAAGCCCTCGGTAAACAAATTCTTCAAGATATTGTGGTACATGGTGATGAAGTTCATTGGAATGATATTGCTGGGTTGAACGGTGCAAAGAATTCTTTGAAAGAAGCTGTGGTTTATCCATTTTTGAGACCAGATTTGTTTATGGGTTTAAGGCAACCTGTTACAGGTATGTTATTATTTGGGCCGCCAGGGACAGGTAAGACGATGTTGGCTAGAGCAGTTGCTTGTGAATCTAAATCTACTTTCTTTTCGATCAGTGCATCCAGTTTAACGTCAAAATATCTTGGTGAAAGTGAAAAATTAGTGAGAGCGTTGTTTACTATTGCCAGAAAATTATCACCATCAATCGTTTTCGTGGACGAAATCGATTCCTTATTAGGTAGTAGAAATCAAGAAGGTGAGAATGAGAGTTCAAGAAGAATTAAAAACGAATTCTTGGTTCAATGGTCTTCTTTGTCTAGCGCGGCGGCAGGTAAGAATGATAAGAGAGGCTCGAGATTTGTTGACGATAAAAGAGTCTTGGTTTTGGCTGCGACGAATCTTCCATGGTCTATCGATGAAGCTGCTAGAAGGCGTTTTGTGAGGAGACAATATATTCCATTACCAGAAGATGAAACAAGACTGGTCCATATCAAGAAATTATTGGCTCACCAAAATCACACATTAACAAATGAAGATTTTGATGCTTTGTTAGAATTAACACAAGGTTATTCTGGGAGTGATATTACTTCGTTGGCTAAAGATGCTGCCATGGGTCCATTGAGAGAACTCGGGGATCAACTATTACACACAGATAGAGATCACATTCGACCCATTGAATTGAAGGATTTTAAAAACAGTTTGGAATATATTAAGCCATCGGTTTCAAAAGAAGGTTTGGAAAAATATGAAGAATGGGCTTTACAATTTGGTTCATCCGGTACATGAAACGGAATTTATAATCATAATTTAAAGAATAGATTTTTTTTTCTATTTATTTATTTAATAAAGTAATACACAAATTCATATCACTAATTCGGTTTCTATCTTACCAACAAATAATTGTTAGTACCACTTGATATTTATGTAGTAATTTTTTTATTCAATCTTAGCTTCCATAATTTTCTCGTATATTTGATGTGAGTTTTTTGAAGGCTTGTTTTGATGAATAATCATCATCTTTTCAACTTGATCCAAATTCGTCTTCTAACTAGACCGTGTCTTTCTTTCCAATGTTTGCTTCGAAATCTCCAACCATAGATCCAACCTTGATCATCACAATTATTTAATAGCGCATTTTTCTCTACGAAATTATGATTTAGTTTAACATACCATTTCCCAGGTTTCTTTCTATGATTACATACTTTATATTTGTTGTTTTCATCTTCGGGAATCCATGGTAATGGATATAACTCATTAAATGAGTTCAATTTATTTCTGGGAGTGCCGATTCCATGATACGGGATTGGAATAATTGATTTATTGACAATATTCCCGTCCTCAGTGTCAAAATCAGAGACAATCAATTGATAATTTGGTGGATCTAACGTTGGCAATAAAAAACTTGATGAGAAAAATGGTATACCTAACAATGTGATTCCTCTTTGGTTTTCAACAATGATATCGTTTGTTTCATCCAGTTCTAATAGAATTTCAGTATTATTCGATTGTTTCTTGTGTTTTTGTGACATTTAAATCCGATAGAATGTGTCGGTATGATAAACAGGACAGACAGAAAGAGAGAAAAGTATGTTCTTGTATATTTGTGGTAATAATAAAGGGTTTTTATGGAATGAAGATATATATTTTGTAAAAGATTTATTCTTTGTTTTGGTGTATTGTACCTAATTTTATGATTACAATAATACTGGGTTTATTGGGGTTTATTCCATCTAATTTTCAATTTAAAAATGATTTCAAGAGACAAGAAGATATCAATTTAAGTTGTTGAACTGACTGATATGTTTGTAATTGATCGTTAATTATTGATTATTATTTTTTCAATTGTTTGGGAAACCCTTTTGCTTTATTGAAAGATAGAGGGGGAAAAAAGCAAAGACATATATATTTATGTATTTATTAAAAATTCGATGGAAAAAATGTGACATCTGTGAATCAGAGCCAAATAAGCTCTAAGTGGCATGTAATTCTCAATTGAAATAAAACTCGGTGGGTGAGGGAAGAGGATATAATGGAAGAAATGACTGCAGAGAATGTAACAATGAACAGCATATTGATTTAGTTTGTTATGGCTTGGCAAGCCACGGGTTCACAGTTCAATAATAATAAGCACAGCAAGATAACTAGTGAAGTCGGATGGCAAAGGAATGTGTTATGAAAGATAATAGCTGTAGGAAGTGTAGTTTCTGTCGTTGTCGGTGCATTCGCAGGGAAATGTTATTAAAAGCGATATACGAGCGTGATCTGAAACGAGATGGCTGCTCCACAAGGGCATCTGCCCGTTCGGGAAAGTATTCGACTCGATCACTGCCCACACGTCTGTGTGTGTATGGTGCCTACATGTGCCTGCTGCAGCGTGCCGTAATAAAATCGGCGACAACAATGCCAGATCTCGCAGCGCTTGCCTGCCAGCGAGAATTTTTCTACCACGCTTGCCTCCGAGCCGCGCGACTTTTCTGAGCGTGCGTTGCCATCTTGAACTTGATCTTGAGCTTGAAGTTGAACTTGGACTTGGACTTGATCTCCTGCATCTGCGATGACGCTATTATCCCCGCCTACAAATGCGGGCGAACCCCACTTTGCCTCCTGCTTTGCTTGTTTATTTGCTTGCTTATTTGCTTGCTTATTTGCTTGCTTATTTGCTTGAGCTTTTTGCAATGCCTTGCTCGATGGCGGTAAAAGAATGCCGCAAGAGGCAGATTACTAATCCCAAAACTGGATTTACTGCCGGCATACCCATTATTGGACAGTCGGGATCCGCTTTATCACTCGTTTGGATTTGGGTCATCAGCGGAAGATGAAGAAAACATATTTCCAAAGTATTATTTCTTCCTGTAGGAATGATTTGATCTCAGGATGGCATGCAAAGATCCCAAGTTGACTTCTCATGACGTCCCGGAACAACAATTCTTCAAATTCCATTTTTAGTCCATTTTTAGTCGATTGTTTTTTTCCTTTCTTTTTAGCTCGAACTGTACTTATTCTTGGTTTAGTTGATACAATTTGGTTTTTTGTTTCGCGGGTTTAATTTTCCATCTTTCAAATAGACAAAGTTGTGAGCTCACTTGTTTCTCTTCCCTGTTTGTATTGTTGTTGTTCTTTTTACTTTCAATTTATGTTTTCCCATTGTGAATACAAACTTTTTGTTGCTTAAGTGATCAATTAAACAAAAGAAAAAACGTTTACTGTCGGGACAAAAATCAACTACTATTATTCATCATCATTATTAGTATCATCGTTATTGTTATTATCGATCAGGTATTGAGATCTCTTGTCCTTGGTTTACATTGCTCATCTCACTACGTATCCTGCTTTTTCTCTCCTCTCGAATATTTTCTAATGCAAACACATCAATAAGATACGATCAATTGTTTTGAATTCTTCTTTGACCTGACTTGATTTCATGCAATTCAATATTTTGTTCACTGGAAATATGGGCAACGCTGAACATACAATTCTGATCATATCACCACTGTAAGCATAACCCCATTGGCTCAGCCGTTTCAATCTGTTGTCATTATTATATTCGTGTCTATAACAAAGTGTTGTTTTTATTACCCTTTCTCAAAAAAAAACATTCATCAGTGTTCTCTGCTTGCTTCTCACTACTGTTTGTTTGTTACTCTTTAACCTCCACATTCAGTCTCTCAATTAATTGATCCATTTTAATTTGAAAACTTCTGAGTGACATATAAATATATCGGGTCTTTTACAAATTAATGGTTATTACTTTTGGATTTTTTTTTATTTTCAAATCATTCTTACTTCTAAGCATTGGTCATCATTTTTCTGGTATCATATATACACCAAAACAAAATCAATTGAAAAAGAAAAAGACACTAAAATTGTCATCATATTAAAATACCTTTGAATAAGAAAAGTATACTGAAATTTCATACTTTTAATCTCTAAACTCACTTTATAAATAACAACTTATATTCTGTATCCCAAAAATGACATAATATGAGAAGAAAAGTCAGAAATATAACAAGTGTAGATCTCAATAATGCCACAATTGAATCTCAGAAAAATGGGAACAACAATATGGATAATCCTAATAACATAAACACGAGAACTGAATTTTTAAACGTTACGAAAGTTAATTCTATTTTCTCACAAAACGAAGTTGCTACTGTCTCTACTGAGATAAATAACGATACTAATAATATTCATGAACAGACCATAAATAATAAAACTGCTTATGCACAAAAGTCTAATTTAGTGAAGGATGAGCAATACTCGCCAAAAAAGGAAGGCCATGAAGCTTCAGATCTATTTAATTTAACCAACAGTTCATGGTTAGAATTGGCTTCAAACTACCAACCTATCACTGCAGGGCAACTAGGTGACTTTCAGCCATATCCTACAAAAATATCAGACGAGGAATTCTATAAAATCAAACCATATGAGATGGATTGTGGTATGAAAACAAATGTCTCAAACTCATCTAACGGTTATTCCCAATCCACAGCACTTGGGAAACAAGTTAATAGCACATTACCATACAATAATAATAAAAATAGCAGTAATATTAATAGTAAGAATAGCAGGAATAGCAGTAATAGTAATAATAGTAATAGTAATATTAATAATAATATTAATAATAATAATAATAATAATAATAATACCATTGAATTGAATGTGAACAAAACCAAAACTAAACATGGTCACAGTATCAATGATGATTTGAGGACTACCCAAACGCAGAATATTGAAATTAATATGCATACCATGAAGAGCGCAGGGAAAGATGAAGTCAGTAAGCCAGAAAAGTCATTGAAGCTATCTAGCAAACCAGAAAAGTCATTGAAGCTATCTAGCAAACCAGAAAAGGCATTGAAAGTATCTAGCAAACCAGAAAAGGCATTGAAAGTATCTAGCAAACCAGAAAAGGCATTGAAAGTATCTAGCAAACCAGAAAAGGCATTGAAAGTATCTAGCAAACCAGATAAAATCTCTAGCCTAATTCGTGTATGGAGGTTAAATAAAGAAAACAGGTTGGAAAAGGAGCAACAAAGAAATAGAATGTCTGCTTCAAAATATAGACGAAAGAAGATTTTGAAAGAATTGGAGCTTAAAAATGAAGTTGAAAATGTTGCGTTGGAGAATAACTCTTTAACAGAGAAACTGCGACTTCATGAGAACATTATTAGAAATTTTATTAGGTTTATACATTATCTGGAAAATCATAATAAAGCCTGTAAAGAAGATTTAGAAAGATTGATTAATGGTATCAAAAGTATTGACAAAGTCGATATAGAGGTAAGTAGTGACGTGGACGAGTTTCTTGAAGAACATGAGAAATATATGAACCCAACTTCTAAGTGAATTGTATAGTCAAGCTCTTAATCGTGTAGTTACTTATTATTTGTCTTACTGAAGTCTTTGCTGTGAAATTTTCATTTGATTTAAATAAACCTGATTTAATCAAAAAGCTGAAAAGTTGGCGGCTATTAAACTACAAAATCATTCTTATTTACATAAGAAGAGACTAATCGAACAACTAGAAAACCACAGCACCATGGGATTTTCGGAAGATCTGATTATAGTATGTATTCATGCTGGATATTAAAAATTACTGTCTAACTTATAGAAAATTCTTTATTAACATGTTGTATGTAATCTTCAATATTTGATTTATATATTATTTGCAGTGTTTTGCATTAACTAAAGAGAGATATCCATTCATTTTCAAAGATGAGAGACAAATTGAACTGCCACCTCCCTTTAGAGAGCTAATTCCAGGGGTATTGAAAAGTAAATTTACCCATAGGGTGATGTCTCAATTAGAAGTAATATACGGGGAAATCCCTACAGGTAATAAAAAGAGACATTTAATAGAAACTTTAGACATTGAATTATGGAGATCTTTTAGTGATAATATTGAAAAACAAGATTTTCATATATTTGTGCAATCACGCCATGATCTTTTGGTATCAATTTTAAGTAACGGTAAAAGATATCAAGATAATCATATTTTTAATGACAGAGAAATGATTAATTTAAATATATTATTAGAAGTATTCCAGCTATTGATGTTTAGTTATTCTGTTTTTTATTTTATCGATCAAAAGAGTTTTGACTATTTAGTTATAAAAAAGTTTATTTTAGGAACCCTTTTATCAGGTTTTTGTGAGGATGTCAAACTTAAAAATTTGTCCATAATATTAATTTTTAATAGAAAATTAATTAAAAATGTGATTAATTTAAGGCTATACAGTGATATCGATATCACCTTTATAGCACCGATTGTTGACAATATATTTTTACTAATTGAAACATTATTAAACATATTAGTAACTTTCAAACGAAGCCAAGGTTCTTCTTATGGGAAAAGCAATAAAACTTCTTTCAGAATTCAAGAACAAAGAAGGTTGATGATTCCAAAAACTTTTACAAAAGAACTTGACAAGGTAGTCAAGCCCATCGCCAAACACATTAAAATATTAAAAATGTTCGTATACTCTTATATGAAAGTGTTGAAGAAGCTTCAATGGGACAAAATATTCAAGATCATTGGAAATGATAAGCTCCTAGGAACCAAATTGAAAAAAAGAAGACAATATATTCTAAGTAATTTGCTTTTGCTGCATGATCTTGATCTCATCTCATATTTTAGATTAATTGACTCTAAAGGTTGTTTTTAGAAGGAGCTTTAATCTGGAGTGTCACGCAATTGTTTTTAATTCGAAAACTCGTTTAATTACTTTAAAAACAATATCAGGGAACGATACCTACCATAGCGGATTTTATGTGAACAAGGGATATAACTGAACAAAAATATATATAAAGGTCACTATACCAATGGAGAGTGTTAAGTTACTGATATGATATATCCCAAACTTTAGAGGCTGTAGAAAACTGACAAATTTAATAGAGATGTTATCGATTGAAAAAGTAATTCCCTTTGTGCAAGGAAGACTACAAATTTTACCTGAAGGCTACTTACCTAAATGGCTATTATTCATTTCGGTTGTGTCCATATTTAACTCCATTCAAACATATATTTCTGGCTTAACGTTGACTCGTAAAGTTTATTCCAAGAAACCGCAAGAAACTACAAAGTTAAGTGCTAGAACATTTGGTACATGGACTTTTATTTCTTGTGTTATCAGATTATATGGATCTTTATTTTTAAATGAACCACACATTTATCAATTAACAATGATATCCTATGGTGTTGCTTTATTCCATTTTGCTTCCGAATTATTATTCTTCAAGACATGTCAATTCGATGCTGGATTTATTAGTCCATTAATTGTGGCCAGTACATCTCTAATCTGGATGTATAATCAAGTTGAATATTACACTGGGTTCAGTTGGGGCTTTTAGTTTAATTCAACTTCGTCTGTATCTATGATTAAATGATGAATAAAACACAAAACATAATTATTACAACCGATTTATTCTATATACACTACTACGATATTCTCATATATCAATTTACATATACTATATCTATAATGAAATAAACTTGTATAAAACGCTCAATTGAATCGATATCAAATCGTTAATATTCGGAGGTTGTTTCGAATAATGTGACATGCGGAAAGGTAATGTCTCTGTCTGCCCTATACGCGGCTGGAGACCTATCCATTAATTCCTCTAATTCGGCTTTAGTTAAACCTGCTTCATCACCCTTCTCACTGAAACCAATACTAGAAGATCCACTCATCAATAACTGCGATAACTCGGTGACAAGTTCCTTATTTGTACCTTTTGCTTTTCCTGCTTGACCCAAAAAGGAACCTTCATTTAGTGCCAATTTCTTCAAAGTATTAAAGCGACCCATTTGAATAACTAATCTCTCTAATTTTCTCTTATTTGCAGCTCGAGTTAAAATTAAATGTTCGATTGTATTATCGCAACAGAGTCTATAAACCACAACAGGTCTATCTTGACCAATTCTGTGACAACGATCCATAGCTTGTAAATCGACTTGCGGGTTCCAATCACTGTCAAATAATATTACAGAATCAGCCGCCACTAAGTTGATACCTAAACCAGCAGCTCTTGTAGATAGCAAGAATACGTTATGTTTATCCTCCTTTGAATTGAATTTTTCTATCTCTTCCTTTCTTGTTTCATTGTCAACAGAACCATCAATTCTCAAAGGTTTTAGATTATTTAATTCACACCAATCTTCCAATAAATCTAACATATTGTAAAATTGGGAAAAGATCAACACTTTATGTCCTGATTTGATTAATGGAATAGCTAATTGTTGTAAAACTTGTAGCTTACCAGATGTTTGTAGAAGAACATCCAAAGTAAGTTCTTCAGGTTCCAGATACGGAAAGTAGAATAGA
Source organism: Monosporozyma servazzii (assembly GCA_033807795.1). NCBI lineage: Eukaryota > Fungi > Ascomycota > Saccharomycetes > Saccharomycetales > Saccharomycetaceae > Monosporozyma > Monosporozyma servazzii. Next base: position 408,852 of record CP138597.1, on the reverse strand, counting down.
AAAGTAGAATCAACAATTTGACGTAATTGAATCATCACACTTTGAGTTTTTTTATTCATAATCTTTTGATGTAAATGCTTTTGATATAATTTATCCATTTCTACCATAATTTTGGTCGGTGCCGATTCAGACTCCAAATCACCGATAGATAATGCTAATGTATCAGATTGCTGCTTTAATTTGAAATCAATAAATTCTCTAATGGATTTATTAGAAACTTTACCAATATGGTCTTGATTTAAAGTAAAGAACTGTTTCACCAATTCCTTAAATATAGTTACTCTTAAATTGCTTTTCAAAGTGTTTTGATAAAACTTATTTTGATGAGACGTCATGGGACAATTCACAATATACTCTCTCTTTGGAGGTAATATATCAGCCAATACAACTTTTTTCAATCTTCTCAAAAGAAATGGTTTTAATATTATATGTAGATTGGTAATTAAATTCTTCTCCAATTCATCATTTATCAATTTGTTCAATCTTTTGGAATTACTTTGTAATTCAATATCTTTAAAATCAAACCATTTATTGAATATCTCAAAATCTGAGAAAATATCTGGCATAATAAAGTTTAAAAGAGACCATAATTCTGCCAGATTATTCTGTAATGGTGTACCAGTCAACAACAGTCTATTTGATGTATTAATTCTTTTTAATTCTTTGATCAATTTACTATTAACGTTCTTTAAACGGTGCCCTTCATCAACAATCAAAAATTTCCATTGTTTTGACATAATATAATCTGCATCTCTCATAATGACTTCATAAGAAGTAATAACCACACCAGTATTACCAGTCTTTTTGAAAAATTTTCTTAAAGTTTGCATTCTACTCTTCTTACCATCTTGACTATAATATTTACAAACAGGTAAGCTTGGTGCAAATTTAGCAAATTCATTGATCCAGTTGTCTAATGTACTCAATGGAGCTGCAATCAAGAAAGGTCCCTTTGAATCCATTTCATAAATAAAGGCCAATAATGCAATACTTTGAATTGTCTTACCTAACCCCATTTCATCAGCTAAGATCCCATTTAACCCATTTTCATAAAGGGTGATTAACCAATTTAAACCTTCTAATTGATAAGATTTTAAGATACAGTTCTCCAACAGACTTGGCTGTTCACTTTTAATTGTTTCACTTAAGTCATCTTCTTTCTTGGCCACAGATACAGGTGGTTCATTGACAGGCTCTACATTTTTCGAAGATTTAAAAAAATCCATAATCGATTTCCTTTGCTTCTTCTTTGGCGGTGGTTTGGAATCATTATCGACAACAATTATTGGTTCCTTCTTTTCTTCTTCGTTTCTTTCCTCTTTCAATTCAGTACTACGTTTCATTAATGTGTCAGCAATAATACCCGAGTAAACTTGACTTTGTGTCACGAATTCATTTAATTTTTTCAGTTTCAATGACACAGTTCTTTCATCTGCTTCATCCAGATCGCTGTCATCTTCATCATTGTTTGAATCATTGTCATGAGTAGTATCGCTACCATTCAAAAAACTTTTCAATGCTAAATCATCTTGATCTTCATCATCTGATTCCAAAGCCACATCGCTATCATCACTGACACCATCTTCTAACCATATAGGAGCCACATCCTCATTTTCACCATCCTCTATTATCTCGCTATCGGAAGGTTCTGCCAAGATATCCGGAGTGAAATCATGTTCTTCCTTTTCAGTGTAATTAACATCCTTGACTTTACCATTTTGTGGGTTGCGAGAGCTCTCGCTTCTTAATAATCTCGTAATAGCCATAACACACCAACCTAAACACACTTCTCACAACTAATTGGCTACTCTAGCTCATCTGATCAATCTCATTCAATTCACATTGGGAGCCATATTTGGCGTTTATTCCATTATTAAATCGTTATTTCACGTGTGACCAGGTGACCCGGTTTTTGCATTCAAAAATATTCAAAAATATGAAAAATTCCAAATATTGAAATATTGAAATAAGCTTTAATATTGAATATTATCATTAAAATAAGTATTGTGGAGATCATTAAGATATTATATATATATATTGGATTGAATTGATAAGTGTTCCAGGACGATATCAATTGGATCATACTTTTGAACATATTTTAGTGAAGATATACAGCGGACTTAATCGGGTAATTTTTTTGCGTTTCCATTTAACCTGAGTTCAACAGAGAAAGAACAACAGAAGTATATATATATATCTATAATTTGAAACAATGAGTACAGAAGAAAACAACGACAACAATATCAACCCAAGTGCTACTGCTAGTGCAATGGAGAACACCCCATTGATGGAAAACACACCTGCAGTAGAAGCGTCAACTCAACAAGACGTAGAAACTGCCCCAGTGTTACCTCATATTCAAGCAGAACAACAACAGCAACAACAGCAAGAACAAGCTGCCGCTGAACCAGAAGCGACTATCGACTATGAAAAGGAAGCCCAAACTTTAGAAGATAGAGCTTTAAGGTTTTTGGCCAAACAAACCCACCCAGTGGTTATGCCTTCATTTGGCTCCTGGTTTAACATTTCAGAGATCCATGAAATTGAAAAGAGATCACTACCAGATTTTTTTGATTCTTCATCCATATATAAATCTCCAAAGGCCTATAAAGATACAAGAAATTTTATGATTAATACTTATAGATTATCCCCATACGAATACTTAACTATTACTGCCGTGAGAAGAAATATTGCTTTAGATGTTGCCTCAATTGTTAAAATCCATTCATTCTTGGAAACTTGGGGTTTGATCAATTATCAGATAGATCCAAGATCCAAACCTTCCTTAATTGGTCCAAGTTTTACTGGTCATTTCCAGGTTATCTTAGATACTCCACAGGGACTAAAACCTGCTGTTCCACAAACTATAATAAATAAATTAGCTGAAGAAAAGGATAAGGAAAATCCTGACACTGTCGCAATTGATGAAAAGGATATCAATACCACCGAACACGACATTAAAGAATCGAAACGTAAACAATTGAAACTTGAAACTAAACCATTCCCAGTGAATTTATCAATTAGAAAAAATATTTATGATTCCACTCAAGATTTTAACATTTTACAATCTCAAAGTAAATTATCTAAACAAATTCAAAAGACCTATATTTGTCATACTTGTGGTAATGATACCGTTACGGTCCGTTATCACAACTTACGTTCTAAGGATGCTAATTTATGTCCAAGATGTTTTCAAGAAGGTCATTTTGGTGCCAATTTCCAAGCTTCCGATTTTATTCGTTTATCCAACAACCATACAAATCATAAAATCTGGTCTGATCAAGAAGTTTTATTACTGTTAGAAGGTATTGAAATGTTTGAAGATCAATGGGAATCAATTGTTAACCATGTTGGTGGAAACAAAAATTTAGAAGATTGTGTGGAAAAATTCTTAAGTCTACCAATTGAAGATGGTTATATCAATGATGTCTTGACTGGTGTTAAGAAGGAAAATAAAGCTTCTACTGATACTGCTAAGATAAATAGTGCCACCATAGATCAAGCTAAAGCTGTCGAGTTGACAATTAAATCCTTGTTAGACGGCTTACATAAAGAAATCACCAACGAATCTATTCCACAACATTCAAAAGAACTATCTCAGAAATATTTAAGAGAAACACAAAGCATTATTCAAGAACTTACTGGGTTAACCGTGAAGCAATTGGATCTAAAAATGGAAAAACTTGATACCATGGAGACTGCTCTTGAGCAAGCCAAAAAGAAATATGCTAAAGAAACTGAAAAATTACTGAATGATAGAATCTCATTGAGTAAACAAATTAATGAATTAAATTCAGAATTAGCTTCATTGAATGTTTCAAAGAAATTGATTCTTACATCTGATCAAATGGATTCTGGTATTGAATTGGTACAAAAAGATAAAGAAGATGAGGAAAATGAGAATGAAAATAATGTCGATTTGGAAAAGAAGATCAACAGAGATATAGAGGCTGTGTCTATCAAAGAACCACAAGTGTATAAGCCATGGTCGTTGTAATATTGTAACATATCAGCCTCTAATAAAATTCAGAATGATAATATAGTAGAAAGTACATAGCATCAAGTACATACCACTTTCAAGATCCTTTTAAGTGTAGAGATATATACAACATTCTATGTTATAACTTGTTCATACATTATCGCCAACATTTTGTATTCTTTATATAACTTTTCAATGCATTACGCGTCTTCTCCACTAATTTAAAAATGTATAAACAAAAAAACAACATTAAGATATAACTAAATAAACAAATAAAGAGAGCTTTAAAGACGCGTTTACTGTAAAATTGTATACAGCACAAATTGAAAACCTACGAAACAACCCAACGTAAGAATATACCTTTAACAACATTACACCTTTTTAATATGGTTCACTTACGTAGGTCTACAAGAACAAAAGGTCAAAAATCTGATGTGGAGAGTGACCAAGAAGATGGTCAAAGCATTTCCACTATTGAATCAGATCAAAACACTACTGTAAATGACAAGGCTACTGAGGATCAGGATAGCGAAGATGAAGAGGAAGAAGTTGTTGAGGAATTGTTTGATGAATCCTCCTCTTCTGAGGACGAAGACCCAGAAGATGATGATTACTTAGATGCATCATCAAGAAAAAGGAAGAGATCCGATAGGAATGGTGGCAAGAGGATTTCTAAGAAAAACACTCCAAAGAAACAGAAGACAAATGTTAAGAAGACTACTTTAGGTAATAGTAATATTCCATTAACAGAAGAGCAACAAAGGGAATATCTTGAAAATGTTAGAGAAATTAAACGAAGCGATCTTTTTGAAGCGTTATCAGAATCTGATGATATTTCTATTGATGAGTATTTGAGAGGATGGTTAGAAAATTACACAACAAACAGAGATTCTCTATTATCCGAGTTTCTTAACTTCTTATTAGACTGCTGTGGTGGTTTGATTCATGTGGAAGAACATGATATCCATAATAATGACTCTGCTACTGATACAATAGCAGAAATTCAATTATTATTTGAAAAGCAAAAAGTCCATGAATTCCATTTAATGATTAGTAAGACAAATAAGAAATCTGCTTCGTATCCAAAACTTTATAGCAACTTTGTTGAATTTATGTCTAAATTTCTCGATGTTGCCAACGATTTACAACTATTGTACGTTGAGTCAGAAGAAGACAATACCGAAATTATCATGGGTCCATTGATTGTTGATACACTAACATGGCTTTCAGCCTTGTCAGTCTCCAAAATAAGATGCTTCAGATATATTGCTACTTTATCTTTGTATTTGTTCCAAGATTTCCTTACCGAACATATCGTGGATTTAGAGAGAAATTATATGGCTAAACTGACCAAACAGTTGACTCTAGAAAGGAAAAAGAAGAGACCAAACAAGCAAGCTGTTACCAAATTAGAGGACAACATTAACGAGATTCAAAACAGTAAAATTATAACTGAAAATATAATTGAAAATATTGTCAAAATATGCTTTGTCCATAGATTTAAGGATGTAGATGAAATCATTCGTTCTGATTCAGTTTTACATTTATCTACTTGGATCAATAACTACCCTGAATACTTTTTGAAAGTCACCTATTTGAAATATTTTGGCTGGTTATTAAGTGATACCTCAAATATCGTCAGATCCCAGGTCTTGAAAGTGCTACCTAATATTATGAGTATTCATTCTAAAAAAATTGACAATGCAGCTGTCAGGCAATTTTTTGAAAGATTCAGACAACGAATCCTGGACATTGCTTTAAAAGATGTAGACTTAGAAGTCAGACTATATTCAATCAATATATTGAGAGAAGTAGCCATACTTGGCTATTTAGAGGACGATGAGGTTCTTGCAATTTCGAGTTTGATATTTAATGACAATGATATCAAAGTTTCTTCGCATAGTAAGAACTCAAAAATTTTGAGTTCTGTTGCGAAATTTCTGGCCAAAGTGACAAGTGAATCCTGTGATGACTTCCTCAAAAACAATGAATCATTGGATGAGGATATGACCCCAATAAAATCTTCCACATTGATCAAAGTTGGTATTATTATGAGATTCCTAAGCAATTCTTTCTTATTTTATATCCAAGATGCTAGTAGATTGGACCCCATGGAAAAACTTCATATCTTGTATCAAGCCGCTGAATTTTTATCACCATATTTTGGTGACCAAATCGTCACAATCTGTAAGTTGTTAAGTGATGACAATACATATGAAAAGGCATTCAGAGCCATAGAGGCTATTTCTAAAGAGAGCGAGCACTCAAGACTTAGCTCACAGGAGGATAATGACCCCGATACCATCTCTTATAATACCACACCATTGCTACCTACAAACAACAACAACGTCATACTTTATCTTACTGTGCTAAGTGGTCTTTGCTATGGTGCTTCTTCTATAAAGAATCAACAAAAAAGTACGGTGGCAGAATCAATTCTACCACATCTTCTCCAATTGTTCAAAAACCTACCTGTTCAGTCATCTGATATTTTGCCTCCTTTGTTGAACATCTTGGTACTATTTTCATATGAGGACTGGGTTCAAACTGATTCAGAGAAAAGCTTAGTAGAAGTTATTAAAATAATTATCAAAACTGTCGATGAATGTGTTCTTTTTACGTCAGATGCAAATAATGTCTACTATAAAGCGCTATCCGATACTATAGACCACCTCGAAAGCTTTAAAAAAAGTGAATTTGATGAACTATGGATCAATGAAGTGTTTAATATAAAACTCCACTTGACGAAGTTTTTGTCAAAAAACATAACTATTTCAGATGACAACCAGTTCATTGAGTTTACGAACACACTATATGCCACATACTTCAACAAGCTTGTACTTATTGGAAAAAACTATCCCATTGAGTTCAGCCATGACCTTTTAGTTTTGTTATTTAAGAATTTCATCTGTGTGCTTCCTAACTACTTAGAAGATTTAGATGATCAAAATCTGTCTCAAGTCAACTTTAAGTTACCGACTCTTTTAGTTTCGTGGCAATTACACAAATGGACTGAAATCTCCAGAAAGTCTTCTTTATTATCTAACAAGGGATCTGCTGATACTGAGGGATCCGCCTCAAACCAAGGTATTACTAAACCAAACTCCAGTATAATTGAGACTTTGAACAACCTTAGTGCTATTCTTGATCAATTGTGTCATGTATTAATAACAATAAACCATGATAATTCTGTGGGTATAAACAACATTTTTAAAGTGAAATGGGAGTTAAGTAATTCCATTATAGATATCGTTGTTGCTTTAAAATGCTTTGAATTACAATTACCATCTGAAAATGAACATTGGAGGATTCTTATCAAGGAAAAATTCCCAACATATCTCCCCGAAGATGTTCAATCTCATTTAAAAGATGTTTTCCTCCATTTGGAAAGTTTGTATGCTAATGAACAATCTATTCAGCTAGAAAGAGTTGGTGATGAAGATGTGACGTTGAATGAAGTACAGAGTAGTATATATTTTACTGCACCAGAAAAGGAGTTGTTGATTTATGTTTTAAAATTAAAGGGTTTGCAAAGGTTAGGCTTACTTAACGACGATATCACATCTAGATTAAGGTTAAATGAAGGCAAACTCTCTTCAATCTATCAAAGTATTATGAGCGATGAAATCTTTGAGGAAAATTCTTCTCATCATATCTCCTCCAGTGCAAATTTAAATAGGCGTAATACTTTAGTGAATGAGATTCCTTTACAATCGGAATCCAGAGCCTCCACTGCTGAATTAGATCCACTGGAAGAAAGTAGTGCTCCCTCTACTCAAGCAGGATCAAGAAGTCACAACACTGTTGACGGTCAATTAGATACTATACAAGAAAATTCCGTTGAAGAGACATCGCCTTAACTTTATTACCATAATATTGGTAATCACATTAATCTATCAGGAAATAATTTATTCTGTTTATTATCAGGTTCGAGTAAAACAATCAAAAACCTGTATTGCTAAAATAATATATAGAAATATATATATATGTTATATATTTTAAGGAAAACAGTACGGTTAAAAGTTGTATAGCAATCAAGGCAGTTCATTTATTTGATATCATTGGCACCGCTTCCTGAATTTTTTAGTACCCTGACAGGAGAGGTGTTTTCTTTACAAGTTTTTAGCTTCTTTAGTACATTATCAATGACCTCAGGCTCTTCCAATTGAGTATCATTAATTTTAGACTGTGGCAATCTCGTTGAAGTTCTAATTGTCTCTCTTCCCTCAACTATATTTGATAATTCCTCTTTACTCGATAATGAATCATTCGATAATTCAAAAAGGGTTTCCAGCTCCCACTCCGTTATTTTTAATGTAGTTGACTTTCTAGACATACTTGAATTTTTCTTCTGTTGATATCTTATTTGGTTGTCTTAGTATTTCTTTCCACATTTAATTTTTTTGGGCGGCTAATTTTCATTTTTTTTTTTTGTAAAAGAGCTGTTAAGTCAAATTTAAAAGAATAAGGAGAGTAGACATAGAAGATAAAAATATAAACTTTTAAACTATAGTTACTAAAATGTATAAATGTATAATTATCAGAGAACCCATATTCATTGATTATTATATTTTTATTAGAATATAGTTTTAAAGAAGTGTGAACGCTTGGATTTTCAGCACAGTATTTATTCAAATCATTACAGAAAACTGCTGTACTGTGAACCAATATTGTAGTTCTGTAATAATAAACACATACCTGTCTTATTATTCAAAAAACATGGTCTTAAAATAAATAAGAGACAGTTATTAAATGTAAACTCTGCCCTTTCTCCATCCCAAGCTGAATATTTGAAGCCATTATCGAATAAAATTGTAGTTCTAAAAGAGCACTATTTTTCAAGAGAGCAACACCAATCTGGGTTAGATTAAATTAACCAATGTAACATCTGATTAAACTCTTTGACAAAGGACACTTCTTACTAATTTATTAGTTGGTTGCTACAAAGTAGTATTGATTATTTCTGTTTTTTTCAGTAGTAGTTGCTATTATCCACGAGAAGAGGAAAGTTGAATAAACATTTATGAAATAATTAACCCACGTATATTTTTATGGTTACGCACCAAATAATCCACAAAAATTAAACATTCTCAAATTACCTTAGGGTAAATATCCAAAATATCAGACAACTTCTTCATGTAAAGCTCCCAGTTTCAGACCCAGGAAATATGAAAGCTTCGGACCAGAACTACAGTTCTCCTCTGTCTAGGAAAGGGACATTCCATTTAGTTGGAACCAACCATGGTGCCCGGAATCCCCATTCTTGGTAAAAATATAAAATAAAGTTGACAATGGTACTAATATTTACATTATAAACAGCGTTAAAATTAAATATATTTTTAGGTGAAGCTCATTTCATGATAAAATCACAAAGAACAAAGACAACTACAATATTACCATTTAGGATATATTGTGGAAGGAAACTGTGATTGATGAATTTTGCGGTGATACAACCAAAATGTATAACAGGCTGATATATATGTGCCAATTAGAAAACTGGAGATTCGGTAATAAGTTCTTCACCCACCAACAACGACTATACATGTTTCATGAGCAGGTCACGTTTTAAAAACAACAATGTAAGAATATGAGCATATTTTGACAAATTTCAATTAGTTAAGCCTTGCTGGCGCAATCGGTAGCGCGTATGACTCTTAATCATAAGGTTAGGGGTTCGAGCCCCCTGTAGGGCTTACTTTTTTTGCCAAATTGTTTGAAACAATTCCACAATGAACCACTCCTTCCCCGATATGTATTTGTCGTTATACTTCTCTTCGAATTCAACCCCTTCATGTTTATAGTTTGAAAAGAATAAGTTTTAAATGTGAAACTACTGGGCGAAAAATAGTCAATCAGCAAACTATTATTTAAACTTAGTAGGGATACTATCGAAATGTAAAGTACAGTATATGATCTTTTATATACGATATATCTTTAGAAAGAAGGAATATCAATTTCATGGAGAAGATGATAGCAATCAGAACTTCGATCTTTTGTGAAGCCCTCATTCAATGGGGGAAGGGCAATAATCAAGCTACGAGGAGCTTTGTTTTCAAAGCAAGGCCGATAATATAACAACATTGGTTGATCGATAACAATCATTTAAAACATTAAAATTAGAAGTAGAGTTGAATGAAACTATCTTCAAGAATGGATTATCTTTTTTTTTTTTTTTTTTAGCGTTGGCATGTTGTATTTTTATCATTTATGTTTAAAATACATCCTTGCGAATTGAGCAGCTGGCAGCATTTTCAACTCAGTATTCTCATCTAATCATTTCTAAATCATAACAAAAATATCGATTTTTAAATTGTAGCGTTTTTTCTTGGAGCAATCAGTAAGTTCTTAACATTACGAATATATGCTCTCAATGGATCTTTTAAAGTCATAAATATACCAGTCCATAACATATTCTGTAAAAATGGCATAATAATGATATCTCTGATAATAACCTTCCCTAAGATATAATAAGTTACTTTATTGGCTTGTTGCATTTTCATTTCTCTTTGTAATGATTTACTGAAAATATGATTGAATCTCATATCTGGAATTGGTAATTTCGGTGATTCTACAAGTATCTTTGTTGCCATGATGTGTCTATTCTATTTGGAATATGGCTCTATTGTATAGTTGAATAAAGGTTTTAAATATGTTGTAATCAATGCATTTTATCAGATACGATTTAAATTTCACGTTTAAATTTAAAAGAATAGAATTTTTTGAAAAATTTAAAGATGAGATGAGATGAGATGAGTTTGTTTTAAAGACTATATTAAAGAAAAATAAACCCACCACTGACAAAGATTATAGACGAGCTAAGATGCCTGGTGACGATCAAGATGAGTATATGAAACAATTAGAAGCTCAAAGAATGGCTTTTGAAGCTCAATTTGGTTCTTTAGAATCCTTAGGTTTTGAGGACAAGACCAAGAATATTTCTGAAGCTGAATCAGAAGAAGAGTCTGGAGCAAATCCAGATAATTCTGGTAGCAGTGAAGGAGAGAAAGATGAGGAAGAATCGAGTAATGATGAAGAAAACGTTATTCCAATCAAAATTACGTCTAACGAAACTTCTAATACTAGTAAAGTAAGAAAGCCAAAAGTGATTAAATTTGATGGTCCAAGCGATACATACATAGAACCAAGTAGACAAGAACAAAAATTGATTAGAAGTGGTAAGACTTTACAAGAAAATGCCCGTAAATTAGCGCTTCGTGAAGCCAAATTAGCCAAAACCCAAAAGGGTAAGGCAAATGGCGGTGGTGAAGACAAAGATGAAGATGGTAGTGGTGCCACTGAAGAGGAGAATTTGCATAATGATCTTCAGCTACAACAATTCTTGAAAGAATCACACTTATTAAGTGCATTTAATGGTGGCAACAGAACCTCTCAAGGGAACAGTGGTGTTGGTTTGACTCTTGAATCGCTGAGTGGTAGTGGTAATAATAATGACACTATTATGTACCAAGATAACGAAGTGATGGGTAAAGCTCGTATGAAAACCTTGGAACATAGACTAAGTGGCCTAGCACAAGTTAATGGTCATAACAAGAAAATCAATAAGTTAGAAAAGGTCCCAATGGCGATAAGGAAAGGTATGATTAATAAACATGTCGATAGAATTTCCAAGTATGAACAAGATGCCAAGGATGGTGGTATTATTCTTTCCAAGGTGAAGAAGGGTCAATTCAGAAAGATTGAGTCTACATATAAGAAGGATATTGAGAGACGTATTGGTACTAGTATCAAGACCAAAGAGGAAGAAAGAAATGCCAGAAGAGAACGTGGTCTTAAAGTCCATAGTATTGGCCGTTCCACTAGAAACGGTCTTGTGGTTTCAAAAGATGATATTGCGCGTATCACAGGGTCTGGGGATAGATCTGGTAAGAAATCCTTTGGAAGAAAATCCAAGGGTTTCAAGAAGTCTGGCAGAGGACGTTAATATATATATATATGTCTGCACTAATTTATTAATAAATATTATATTACATGGAAATTCAACAATGCCAAGTGACATTCTTGCAGGCGCAACCATCGAACTAGAACTGATATACATCCGATGACCAAGTGCAGGGTACATCTCTCTCGAAGAAGACCTACTTAACCATACTCATTGGGCAGTTGTTCCGTCAACTTGAATTGCTTCTCCTAGAAAAGATATTGTTACCTGGTGATATCGTAGAAGCAAAAGACAGTGCTATGTTAAAGTCCAGTAAAACCTCAAGGCTTATATAGTTTTATTCCCAGTTTTTCTTTCTTTCTCTCGTATCTTCAAGTGTCCAGTTGCAAGGCATCTACCCGCCGATGGTGCTGGTCGAACATGAGCCAGCGCACCAATGACTTTGGCCCCACTTTCAATTATGTAAATATTATGAATAATATATCCACGTGTGCTGGATTCTTGAATTTGTGACATTGCAAGATTTGAAATAATATTTCAAATTCTTGAAAAAAATATCAAAGGATCCATTGAAAAATAATAATAATAAGGTGAACAAGGTAGCAATTTTTTTCCATCTTCTCTTAAAGATCGACAGAACCAAACATTCCACACTTGCTGGTCAAGAACTACATTTGGTGACGCTGCTCATACCTTGTATCTCGTTGACTGATTTCCAAATTGGATAAAAAACAAACAAAACTTTGGCTTTTGACACATTTTCACTTCCCCTTCTCATATATATAGATAAACCCATATCTTTGATACCAGTAACGTACCAAAATTGAAATACAAACCCATAAAAATAAATCATAACCAAAAATGCTGGATGTTAATCCTTCTAAGAGTATATTAGACCAAGTTGATGAATATTTGCATGATAATACCGATGTTTTAAATAATAACACTCAAAACAGTAGTAGTCATACTATTCACAATAGTACCATAGATACCCATAACAATACTCAAGCATTAGATGAAAATATCAATCTTTTAAAGAACGGGTTAGATACAGAACAAAAACAGGAAAAAAAGCATCAATATAACAACAACAACAACAACAACAGTGATAATATTAATAATCAAGCATCATGGATTTCTAGTAATATTCAAATTAATTTAGATCAGTTAAGTGAATCACTGTTTAGAGAAAATTACAATACAGATAAGCTTCTTGACAATAAAACTTCAAGTGATAAACATCAAAATCATATGTTCGGTGAGAATAGTAATATCATGAATGACCAGCATAACTTAATGACCGACATAAATGATTATTACAATGAAGATTATAAAAATAATATTAATGATAATAATAATAATAATACTAATAATAATAATAATGCACACGCTCAAAAAAATAGTATAGGCCATCCAAATGAACTGAACCACATGTTAAACATTCCAACAGAGTTATTATTCTCCCCTAATGCATCTCCATTGATTGCACCAAACCAAGCGTCTATGGCTGGGATTCAAGTGACTCCATTTATGCAACCTTTGACTTTGAAACATGATTTCAATTATGGTGGAAATAACACTAATCATCCATTCTTAGGAGATCCCATTTCTGCCTTGGATACAACACACACATATAATAATAATATGAAAATATCTCCAGATACTAGTACATCAACTTTCCACCTGGATAATGGACTTGCCTCGATGCATGAAGATAAAAATGGTGTTGACAATGACTCAGAACTGATACCGTTAACCAAAAGTAAAACATCGACGTCTAAAAATTGTAATAATAAAAACAACAACAGTACAAAGAAGAGTCACTCTATATCTGGTCAATCTACATCAAGACCAGAATCCAATTCTAAGATTATTAAAAATAGTCCATATTTAAAGGCAAATAGATCAAGAAGGAGATTTAGTAAAAGTAAAAATTCATTAGAAAATACACCAATGTTATCTTCCACAAATGTAGGTAATAATAATAATAATAATAATAGTAATAGTAATAGTAATAATATTCAAATCAGTAGTCAAAATAATAATTCCGATGAGGGAGCCTTTCAATTACCTGATAGTAGTGTTGGATCCAGTAGAGACACTCCATCATTGAGTGGTAGCGTAGGGTATAATATCAATATAAATAATAAAAATGAAGCGATGATGATGAATGATAACAAACTCAATGAGGTGACAAAGCAAGAAGATAACAGTGATATAATATCAGAGAAGAGACCTCGTTCTCGAAGTCGTGTAGGACGTGTCAAAGATGATTCGAAGAAAGAAATCCATAAAGTAGCCGAACAAGAACGTCGGAATAGATTAAATAATGCATTAACAGAGTTAGCTTTATTAATCCCTCCTGAATTGAAAAAGACAGTGACTATTCCGTCGAAGGCCACTACTGCCGAATTGGCATGTGTATATATTCGACAACTAGAACATGCATTGCATGAAAGAGAGTGATGATAGCATGTGGTTATATATATATATATATATAGTTTTTACGTTATACATTTATATATAATATTTACTTTATACACTGATAGCCAATCAAAATCATTTCGGCCTTAACAAACATTACCAATATTTTGAAATTTCGCAAAAAATCAGTAAAAGTCCATATAAATTAAATATGAAAGAATTACAGTTTGTAATTTAGAAATATAGATATAGCCATAGATATGCAACCAACACCAAAAGAAAGATATACAAGACCAATATGTTAAGCACCATTATAGATTATTTACAGGATATTAAGGAAGAATACAGCCCAATTACTTCAAGAGCTGAAGATGAAGATCCAACGGTATGTTAATTTGAATGATTAAGGGTCATATACCATTCGGAGTTAAATTACTAACAGTCATATTTGTATTCCTGCTATATGAGCACTTTTTTTCTTTGAATACAGATAGAAAATGATGAGGACGACGAAGACGAGGAGGACGACGACGAAGACGACGAAGACGATGAGGAAGAAGAAGAAGAAGAAGGCGATCAATTAGATAGATTAAGAGATCAATGTTCCAATACGGCAAGGGGACAAGAATTAAAACACCATTATTTGGAATGTTCAGAAAGAGTTCAAAAACAAAAAGAAGATCCAAACTATGCAGACTTAGACTACAAAGAGGATTGTGTTGAAGAATTCTTCCATTTGCAACATTATCTAGATGAATGTGCTAGTCCAAGATTATTCAGTAAGTTGAAATAGATGACTTTAACGACTCTATGACACTTTTCAAGCAAGTTCCTGTATATTCTTCCCCGACACATCCACCAACTCATTACTCCTTTACCCGCCTCCATATGTATAAATATCTATACAACACTACTTATTTATTTATTATTCCATTCAATATTATTTTATCGAATTGCTCATTGAATCAAATTACAGTATGTTATTTTCTTTGCTCGAGTGGAGGTCTGCGACTGCTCCGCACTTACACCCATACCTTCTGGAAAACAGGACGACTGTCCGCTCTGTTTTTTTGTCATTTTTGTCTTTTGCCATTTGAATAACCACGCTTTGGGCCACTTTCCCGTTTGGGCCATGTGCGGGCCGATCCAAAACAAAATATCCATTGCGTGCGCAGCTTTCCAAAGAAAGTTCAGTGGGGAATTCGTTCTTTCTGCAGCTGCAGCTGCGCGCAGAGGAGACGGAGGGCTGGGGTGGTCCAGCAAGCAGGGATGGTGCTGGGGAGAGTCCAGCGCCCAGTCACAAGGAAGCTGTCCCAGGCCGAGGCAATCCGTCTTGGCGCTGGCTTCGTCCCCTCCCCCAGGAAGAGACTAGATGCTAGGCAGAAGCTCATGCCCGGATTCTGCCTGGCATCGTCTCTGCCTGGAATGGGGAAACACCTTTCCAGTACGCCCTGCCAGACACTGAGACAGCAGTTTCGATAATACCAATTATTGTTGGGTCCACTTACTGTGGGTAATACCCAACTTTCCATCATTGAAGAATATTATTATCATTAAAAATTAATAGTATATTTGGAGGTTGTATGGTTTTTCCTTTGTTCCAATCATTAAGAAACCTGCAACACGTTCAAGGTAATTAGTACGTATACATGATAGAAATAAAGTTGAAATGCCCACCCCATTCCATTGATTGAAATAGTTTGTGATGTGAAAAGATATGAGTGATTATTTGAAAATTGGAACGACTACCTCCATAATAAATATGAAATGAAACATAAACAGATATTAATGATAGACAACAACAACAGCAATAATAATACTGATATCATACATGATTGTATTGAACTACTCTTCCAACGAAGTGAACATAGATGAAATAAATAATAATTTTTTGAGATTATATTATTTTAAGATGACAAATTCATTATATCACCACAACACAATTTATCACTCCTTTGGAAAGCATTGACAACTTAAAATTTACCAATGTCTCAATTCTTTTTTTTTTTTACTAACAACAACTTATATTTGTTATAATACTCATCCAACTTTTTACTTGGCTGGGTATTCTATTTGATAAACAAATACATCCTTTTAATGTTAGAAAATGTCTAAATCCAAGAATCATACCGCTCATAACCAAACCAAAAAGGCTCACAGAAACGGTATCAAGAAGCCAAAGACTTACAAGTACCCATCTTCCAAGGGTGTTGATCCAAAGTTTAAGAGAAACCACAAGCACGCTTTACGTGGTACTGCTAAAGTTTTAGCTGCTAAGAGAGCTGCTGCTAAGAACTAAGAATGTTTCAATTTGTAATTAATTATCATATATATTACTTTTATATTTAACTACTAAATTTTTACATACTTTTTTAAAATCTATACAAATTTCTCATTATATTGTGTCATTTTCATTAAATAATAAATAAGCTTTTGTGTAAATCATGCCGGATCTCCCTTTGTTTGAAAGTAGATCAATTAAATAAAGACACATTCAATACAAAATATGTTCAGATTAAGAAGTAATCAGCATGTGGTCTCATCAGGAATATCAAATAAAGTATATGTACAAAACCTTGATTTTCAAACCACAGAAGATGACTTAATTGAATTTTTGGCACCATGGAATCCCAAATTTGTTTATATCCCATATGAAATATACGTTGGGTTACGGAATTATCACCCACGATCAAATGGGAAAGCATTGGTTGTATTCGATCATGCAGAAGAGGCAACACGTATGATCGACGATTTAAATGGCACTCTATATAAGGACAAATGCCTAATGATTGATTATCATATCCCATTCTCACCCGAGAAAGGTCATAAACGTAACATTCGTACCCTATCCCATGAACAAGTACCAAGTAATACAAGACTTTCGAAGGATACGATATATTGTCGTGCTATCCCTATTGAATACACTTATATAGATGTTAAAAATATGCTAGATCCGTATCATCCATTGAATTTTAGATTCATTGACACACATGATGATTCTAATTTTTTCCATTTATTACATCCTGAATGTATCAAAGATGGGATGATTAAATCTGTCTTAGTTGAGTTCAGTCCAGATATTAATATTATCAAGATTTGTAATAAACTAAATGAATCCACTGGTTGGCATCCAGACCTTCAATTTGGACCTGCTGTGATTCAAAATATTGATGATACTGCTGATGCTGACCATCTCGATCCAGCAACACAAGAAGGATGAATAAGATTTTTCACAAACATACAGCCATTGCAAAATAAATTTGCTAGGAAACACTAATACTACTAATAATATTCATATATATTATTTCTCTTTTGTTGTTTTATAAGATAGTATTCCAATTGTTACTAATACTCTTTTACTATTTTGAATACGATTTATAAATATATGGCTTACCCGAACTGCAAATATCAAGCTTTAACGCATCTACTGAACAGGTTAGTCCAGTACTCTCTTCCCAATACATATATGTATTTATTGATCATCGCACAATGCCAATAGTAATGTAGTTTTTTTTAGCCGCCTTGGATTCCAAATTTCCAGAGACATGAACCCAGGACTGTCAACTGCAATCCGTACACCACGTAAACCTGTCCTGGCTGAAAACGGAAGAGTGATATTCTTCTGGCAACTTCTTCTGCGTCGCTTTTTTGTTTTCTGAAAACTTTGAAAATCTGCAAATGGGAAGCCGAGCCTTCCCATCCGCCTGGGAATGATGGATGGGCTCATGAAATCCTTTCTAATCGTCAAGGTGGGTACGCCTCTTGGACAGGGGTCCTCCTTCTGGAGTCTTCCCCCCACCGCCTAGGCCACCCTTCTAGCTTGCTACAACTCCCCTGTCTAAGCTGACCTCACCGCCAAGATCCATGGCGTTATTGGCCTCAGGCCTCATCGCATCACCAATGGCCACAAATCGCAATTTCCAAAGTAGTAGGTGTAAGACCACCCATTGAAACCATCACATCTCATAGTGCTAACCTAACCATAAGGTAATATACTATTAACTGTAATTAACAATATACTAATTTCCAATGTGTTAATAGTGTTATGTTATTACTATGCTTTATATAATTTATCTTGAATCTTTAATTAATGTTTTTATTTTACTTTAAATAAACTCTTCTTGCTCTTCTTAAAGATACCATAAAATCAATACACAATGGGTATGTAACCATATGGTTAAATAATATTCTGGAACTCAACTGTTTTTATCAATAAAATTACATGAATAGAGAAAATTATCTTAAGGCATATTTATCAATACTGTTCTGTGACAACCAACAAATCACACAAAACTACCAATGATTAATTGAAAGAAATAAATTTAGAATAAAAGAATTACCATTTTGATATCACAAATTTTATGGGACCTAAAATAATAACCTCTTTACTTTTTACTGTAAATATAACCCGAACAAGTTGAAACAGAATAAACTTCACAAGATCCATTTTTACTAACAATTTACCTCTTGGGATAATTTTATATTTATTCTCAACAATTTTCTATTTTCTACAGGTAGAGTTATTCGTAACCAAAGAAAGGGTGCTGGTTCTATCTTCACTTCTCACACCAGATTAAGAGAAGGTGCTGCCAAGCTTAGAACTTTAGATTATGCTGAACGTCACGGTTATATTCGTGGTATTGTCAAATCTATTATCCATGATGCTGGTAGAGGTGCTCCATTAGCTAAGGTTGTTTTCCGTGACCCATACAAGTATAAGTTACGTGAAGAAATGTTCATTGCTAACGAAGGTGTTCACACTGGTCAATTCATTTACGCCGGTAAGAAAGCTACCTTAGCTGTTGGTAACGTTTTACCATTAGGTTCCGTTCCAGAAGGTACCATTATCTCTAACGTCGAAGAAAGACCAGGTGACAGAGGTGCTTTAGCTAGAGCTTCTGGTAACTACGTTATCATTATCGGTCACAACCCAGATGAAAACAAGACTAGAGTCAGATTACCATCTGGTGCCAAGAAGATCATCTCTTCTGATGCTAGAGGTGTCATTGGTGTTGTTGCTGGTGGTGGTAGAGTTGACAAACCATTATTAAAGGCTGGTCGTGCTTTCCACAAGTACAGATTAAAGAGAAACTCTTGGCCAAAGACTAGAGGTGTTGCCATGAATCCAGTTGACCATCCTCACGGTGGTGGTAACCATCAACATATTGGTAAGGCTTCCACCATTTCTAGAGGTGCTGTTGCTGGTCAAAAGGCTGGTTTAATTGCTGCTAGAAGAACTGGTTTGTTACGTGGTTCTCAAAAGACTCAAGATTAAACATAATTTTTTATTAAAATTAATTAAAAAAATCTTTGGCACACTTTATTATATACATATCTATATATACAGTTTATCTTTTTTTGTCCCTCATAACATCCATTTAAAAAATTCAATATAAGTCTAATCATTAATTCTTTCATCTTTATATATTCATCTTGTAATTGTTGGCTTTTCAATTAGGCGATGATTTGTGTTTTCTCGAATTTAACAATATTTCAAAATATTGAAAAAGTAAATAGAAGTTCAAGATGAGATCAACAATCTGATTAACCCTCTTTAAAATAAAGAAATATCTACCTATATAATCTATAAGATTCCAACCTGAAAGATCAATCGTACCATATTGAATTACCACATAATACTTGGGTCTTTTTTTACCGCTATTTATCAAAATGAAAGTAGAAGAGTTAATTATTGATGGTTTCAAATCTTACGCTACAAGAACAGTGATTTCTGATTGGGATCCACAATTCAATGCCATTACAGGTTTGAATGGGTCAGGTAAATCTAATATACTGGATGCTATTTGCTTTGTTTTGGGTATCTCCTCCATGAGTACAGTGAGAGCCTCTAATATTCAAGACTTGATTTATAAGCGAGGTCAAGCTGGTATCACAAAGGCAAGTGTTACAATTGTATTTGATAATACAGACAAATCTAAGTCACCTATTGGATTCACCACATCGCATAAGATATCTGTTACAAGGCAAATTGTTCTTGGTGGTACTTCAAAATATCTTATCAATGGTCACAGAGCTCCACAACAAAGTGTTTTACAATTATTCCAATCTGTTCAATTAAATATTAATAATCCCAATTTCCTAATTATGCAAGGTAAGATTACCAAAGTGTTAAATATGAGACCTAAAGAGATTTTGTCTTTGATTGAAGAAGCAGCAGGAACCAAAATGTTTGAAGATAGAAGAGAAAAGGCCGAAAGAACAATGGCTAAGAAGGAAATGAAATTACAAGAAAATACTACTCTATTACAAGAAGAAATTCAACCTAAATTAGACAAATTGAAAACTGAGAAGAGAGTCTTTTTGGATTTTCAAACCACTCAAGCAGATTTAGAAAAAATATCGAAGGTTGTTGCTGCTTTTAATTATAAGATTCTAAAAGATGCCTCTGGTAAAAATATTGATGAAATCACTCTCTATACAAGCAGAAAAAAATCATTAGAAGAAGATATTAGCTCTGCTACATCAAGATTAGAGGACTTGAAAGAAGAAGTGGAAACAATCAAAAATCAAAAAAAGGCAGAATTAGAAAAAGATGGTAAATTAGCACAATATGAAAAGGAAGAGAATGAGCTCATTAATCATATTGCCAGAATTGAAGCGACAAAATCAGTTAATGAGCAAAATATAAGGGATTCAGACAAAAATTTGAAGAAATTTCAATCTAACCATGATAAATTAGCTAATGATATTGCAGATAAATCAAAAACATTCACTGAAGTCGAAAATGCATATCAGACTGCTACGAAAAACATCGGGCATTTAAAAGAAATCCAAAAGAGTAAATCTGAATTACTATCAACATTATCTACCGGTATATCATCCACAGGTGAAGCTGAACAAGGTTACGGTGTTCAATTACGTCATGCCCAAAACACTTACAGTGAATTGAAGGTTACAATCCATACTTTAGAAAAGAAGATCCATATACTCAAAAACACTCTGTCAAACAACCTTCCCAAATTGGCTCAAGCCCAAAAAGATAATGAAAACGATATAATTACACTCAAAGAACATGAATCTAACTGTAACCAATTAAAGAAAGAATTAGACAAATTAGGTTTTAATCCAGATCGTTTAAAAGAACTGAAACAACAAGAAGTTAAATTGAAACAGCAAATCCAACATTTGTATAGGGATACCGAATACTTGAAGAGACGTGTATCGAGCTTGGAATTCCAATATACAAGCCCTAGTAGTAATTTTGACACTTCATCCGTGAAGGGTGTTGCAGCTAAATTATTTAGCTTAGCTGAAGCAAATTTTGATAGTGCTACTGCTCTACAAATTTGTGCAGGTGGTAGACTTTATAATGTTATTGTTGATAATGAGAACACTGCTTCTCAACTTTTAGAGCATGGTAGGTTAAGAAAGAGAGTTACTATTATTCCATTGAACAAAATTTCCGCAAGAACTTTGAACTCAAACATTGTTAAGCTTGCTAAGGAGTTGGCTCCTGGCAAAGTCGAATTGGCATTGAATTTAATTGGTTATGAAGAAGAAGTGTCCAAAGCTATGGAATATATTTTTGGTAGTAGTCTGATTTGTAAGGATGCTGAAACTGCCAAACTGGTTACCTTTAATCCACAAATTAGAACCAAGAGTATAACACTTTCTGGTGATGTATATGACCCTGCTGGTACTCTATCAGGTGGTAGTAGAAACAACTCCGGTTCTTTATTGATTGAAATTCAAAAGTATAATAGTACAACTAAAAGTATTAGACTTTTGGAAGATCAATTAAATGATACTGTGTACAAAATTAGGCAAGAAGAAGATATCTCCAAAAATACTAAAGCCCTACAGACTAATCTAGAAATGGAATTACATAGGCTGAAATTAGCTAGAAATTCTATTGAGTCTAATTCTGCGTCTCAATTATTGAAAGAAAATGAAGAGCTGGATAAAGAAATTAGTGATTGTGAGCAAAAGAAAAATGAGAGTGAAACTCAGTTACATGGTGTAGAAGGTGAGATTAAGAAGATCGAAAAGGATGCTAAGGAATTTGCAAATGATAAAGGTGCCAAACTTAAGGAATTGGTTGATGAGATAGATAAAATAAATCAACAAATTCTTGAAGAGGAACAAGAATATGAAGTCCAATCTGAGTATTATCAAAATCTGGAATTTCAATTGGAACAAGCAAAGAACGATTTGAATCAAGCAGAAGAAGGCATTGAAGAAAATAAAAAAACCTTGGCCGAATTAAATGAAGAAAGTGAAAGATTAAGTCTAACTCTTAGCGATAAACAAGAAAAACTTGACTGTGTTCAAAAGAAGCTTGAAAGTGAAAGAAGCAAATTAATGAATATTGATGAAGAACTAAACGAATTGAATAGTGAGATAAAAGAGAAACAAGATTTGAAAGTTCAATTAGAGTTGGAGCTTCAGAAGAATAGTCACAATCTTTCCAAATCAAGGAATATAAATAATAATGTAGAGGGTAAATTGCAATGTTTGCTCGAAGAAAATGATTGGTTAAAGGATATTAGCCAAGTAAATTATATAGTGGAGCAACATCAAGGTATAAATGTGGAAGAGTACAAGGAACGTGAGCATCAATTACAGGAAATGTTTGAAGATATGAGAAGAAAGATCAATCCAAATATTATGGCTATGATTGAAAATGTTGAAAAGAAGGAAGCAGCCTTGAAAACCATGATCAAGACTATCGAAAAGGATAAAGTAAAGATTCAAGAGACCATTTCAAAATTGAACGAATACAAAAAGGAAACTTTAGTCACCACATGGAAGAAAGTGAATAAAGATTTTGGTAACATATTTGGTGATCTTTTACCAAACTCTTTTGCCAAATTAGTACTATGTGAAGGTAAAGAAATAAGTGAAGGCCTTGAAATAAAGGTTAAATTAGGTAGTATTTGGAAAGAAAGTTTAGTTGAATTATCTGGTGGTCAAAGATCTTTAATTGCTTTATCGTTAATTATGGCATTATTGCAATTTAGACCTGCTCCGATGTATATCCTAGATGAGGTCGATGCAGCTTTAGATTTAAGTCATACACAGAATATCGGTCATTTAATCAAGACCAGGTTCAAAGGTTCTCAGTTTATTGTAGTTTCTTTGAAAGAAGGCATGTTTACCAACGCCAATCGTGTTTTTAGAACTAGATTTCAAAATGGTACTTCAGTTGTTAGTGTAATGTAATTGATGTAAATAACATTACCTTCAGTTACATTTTCTAGAACAAATTAACTTCACAAGAGAGTTCAGTAAATCTCAGCCAACAGATTCTCAAAAATCATTCAAGAATCATGCAAGTGGTATGTTTAGTATACTTTTGAAATATTTTGATCTAAATTATTAATTTGTCTTGTATGAGCTTTTATTTTGTTTATTTTAGGGCATATGAGTCATTAGCATATAAAGGGCTTTATATTTTGTTTTGCTTTATAGTCTTCCTTTAGTGTCTTCTGTAATTCTGAAGAAGTATGGCTGGCGCATATGTAACAGTATTGGTGAGATTCACTCATGTAAGCAGATAATATGAAAGCAAATTATGTAGTAAAAGAAAACAGGATCCAGTAGATATAATATATATATTATAATAGTAAAAAATTACTTCTACACAAATAAATCTACCTAATAAACTTCTAAGATATACCTTGAAGATTCTTTTAGCTCTTCAATGGCATTGTTCAAATCGATCTTAATATTCCTTTCATTAGCATCCGCGGCTAATATATCTTGTAATGCTTTCGTGACATCAGGAACAGGCCAAGTTGGCCCACATAAATAGAAAACCCCTTCTTCATCGATGAAAGCCTGCTTTAAATCGTCTAAGTTTTCTCTAATACGATCCTGAATATATATCTTCTGTGGTTGATCTCTTGAGAATGCAGCACCAATGTGAGTAATAATACCAGCATCCTTATAAGCTTCCCATAATTCCCCATATAAGTATTCTTCACGTTTATGACGAGAGCCCAAGTATAAAAATATCTTACCAATTTTCATACCTTGTTCCATTTGCCAAATCTTTTCTTCTAGAATGGCTTTAAATGGTGCCAACCCAGTACCTAGCCCACTCATAATTATAGGTTGTTCTGGTCTTGGTGGTAACTTCATAACTGAAGGTTTGACTGAAACAACTAATTCCTGGCCTGGATTTAATTCGGAAAGGTACTTAGATGCTTGGCCAAATCTCTTTCTGCCTTGTTTGTCAATCCAATCAACCACTACAATTAGTAAGTGGATCTCATTAGGATAAGCTTTTTGAGATGAAGCAATTGAATACTCTCTTCTCTTTAATGGAGGAATCAATTGAATCAAGTCAGAAATGTTCCATTTAGCAGATTTAAAAAGTTTCAAAATATCAACATAAGTATAATATTCAACATCTTGATAACGTTTCAGGTCAAGAGCATTTTCTGGAGCAATTAAGTTCTCCAAAATTTCCCTTTCATCCTTATCGGTAACAAATGCGATTAATGCTTCATAAAACCGTTTTGGTGGTTTACCAAATAAATCCAAGTTTTCCACCAATGATTGGAATAGAGTTCTTGATTCCAAGATGTTATGATTATCTTTATTTGGGACCAAGACAATTTCATTAGGATCCAGGTTGAAGTCCTTTATGAATTGATCAACTTGTTGTTCGTCATTTTTAGCATGAATACCTAAAGCTTCGCCAATATCGTATTTCAACCCAGTATTGGAGATATCGAATTCAATATTGAAAATGTACCTATCATATTCTATGGGGGTAACACGTTTATTTGATTTGACCTTAATGATAAAGTTTTCAACAGGCAAATCGGGTCTTAATTTATATTCAATACCATAAGCTTCTTTAAAGCATAATTTCTTAGCCAAATCTTGTACTGTTTCAGTGTTTGATGATGGATTCGCATCATTAAGATTGGCTTTATTAGTGGATGGTTTGAAAGCTGATTCGATGGGGAAGATTGGTAAAGTTGGGGTTTGTTCGTTATCAATGTCTATCGTTTGATTTTCAATTATTTTGATGGGTTCAGGTAATGATTCGATGAGTGCAATATTTTGATTTTCAATAAATTTACCATTCTCATGGAGGCATTCAATCAGATCCTTTAATATCTCCATATTTTCATCAATATCTTGAATGAAGACAATCTTAATATTTTTCATTTTAATATCATTAATGAAACCTGGTGAGAAATTGAACTCTTTGATAAAAGTTTCTAATTTAGTTAAATCATGATGAATGAACTGTTGATTAATTATTAATGTAGCTTGATCTTGTAAAGTGGCAATGACATTAATTCTAGATAAAATTGAAGGATCTTGGATAAAGGCTAATTTCGCTTGGTCGATATCAATGTTATCTCCTATGATGGAATTTTCATTAAGATTGAATTGGCATTGAATAATCCCACCATTAGTTAAGTTATCGAATTTAATTCTTTGAGTAACAAAACCTGGTAAAAATAATGATATATTATTTAATAGTAATTGACTATTATCATTCCCCCAATATATGAAATTATTATTATTCCCTTCGTGATTTTTTTGTGGGAGTTGACGATATGAATCGGTATAGGAGGATATGATTTTCAATACGGCCATTTGAGACCAAATAAAATCAGAGTCATAATTATATTGTGAAACGTTGATATTGTCAATTTTAGCATGATAAAATAGAGTAGCATTGATTTGTTTTGATAGTATATTGTTATTGTTATTATTATTATTATTATTATGATGATGATAATTTTCTTAGTGGTGCTTGGAAGATTTTCGATGAATTGGTTTTGATTGAATGGGATTGGGATTCTGATGTTCAAGACACCGATATTTTTGGTATCAGGAAGGGACTTTACGGTGGTAGCAAACAATTCGGATTCGATTGAACCAAAAGTGATGAAGATCACTTCATCATTTGATAAGTGCCATGATATTGGAAATAATTTAACTGATTTTGGGTAACTTCGTTAAATTTTGTAATGATTTGATCTATAGTGGATTGGTTTGAAGTTAAAGTTTTCGTTAAAGATTGATCAATTTCATGGAAGGTTTTGGCAGTGGGGGTAAGCGATGGGTTATTGATAGTGGTTTGAGTATAGTTTAAAGAATCGAACAAGTTTAAGACCGAATTGTTTGTATATTTATACAGTGCTAAAGATAATAAAGTGATGATTTCCACTTCATCTTTGTTGATTGGAGACACAATAATATAGTTTAGTGAATTAGCAAAGGACAGTGCGGTAGAATAATCATTAAAGATCATTTTATTGTTACAATTCAAAGCGGGGACATTAAAATGAAATTTTTGTTGGTTTGAGAGTAGAGTGTTCACAAAATATGGTAGTGAATAAGACGGGGTTATGATAGTAGATAATTTATCATTTGGTTGTGACGATGTAAAGGCGGATGGAGTCAACCCTGCCCCTGGTCTGATGTCTAGTTCTTTGAAAAATTGTGTTTGGGAGATATTTTGTTGAATGTTCGAGTAAAACGCATCCGGTAGATCGAACGATTTATAGGCAAAGATATTGTCGACACTCTGAGTCAGGATCTTGTTAATAAGGTCGATCGGGGTGGACATGGTTGATTGCATGCTTGCTTGATTGCTTTCGAATATAGAAAACGGCAATATGCATATGAACATGCGAAAGTACAAGGCTCTTAAATACCTGGACCGAGTACCGCTGGCCTTGGCGGCGTGCGTGAAGTACTGCTGCCAATGTGTGGTTGAGAACAGTGATGACTCCACAGTCCACAGTGGCAGCCGATGACTGTCGCTGCGTCTTCGAGCTGCGAATCCCACAGCAATTTTCGCTGTGGTGTCTGTCTCCGGCGGCACGTGACATGACTGCGGGGCCATTTCTGCAATCTTGTTATATTTTCACGTGATTGGAAAAGTAAAGAAGACCTGTCTGTGTATTGTATTTTCACGCAGATTTGCTGCTTACTCAGCGTGCTTACTAATTTGCCCTCACTACGCAATGATGACTAAGCATTGCTTGCATAGAGTCGATGTGCTGATCAGTGTCACTTTAGTGTCACTAAAGTATCTGTCGTGAACCAAGAACAAGGGAAAGTTGGTGGTGGTGGTGCATCATCCATTGCCATCGAAAAGTGGAGTAGTTACTTATTTGTTCCCCATCATTCATAGCTTTGAGAAGGCTGTCATTTATATTGTCCATTGCCATTGCTATATATACATAAATAATTAAATAAATATAATTGAAATATGTATAATTCAAATATGTATATTTCAATATCTTAATAATTTTAGGGAAAGGACATTAATTTTTGATGGAATATATTATTATGTAAGGATATATAAAACCAACAATAAATAATTGTTAATTATAATTATAGTTATTGTTGGCTGGAGAGGGAAAAAAAACAGTCTATTAGAATTGTAGAAAATCATTTGATGATTGATAGTTGATTGAATTCGGTTGATATGATAGCAACGTATCTATCAATTCATTGTCGTATTGTATGGTTGAATGGTCATGATCTTTAGTGTTGTTATTATTGTTGTTATTATTGTTGTTATTTGATGTTGAAATTGCTTGATAATTTTTGAAGAGTGAATCTGAGTTTAATGGAGTGGTTGTTCTTGAATAATCTAAATCTATTATATCATCGAAATACAGTGGTGATAATTTTGAATTGGCATTGCCATTTACTTTATCTGTTGTGGTTAATGTGGTTAGAGTTGTTGTGGATGGGAGAGCACTGTTTAAGATGGCGTTTACTTTATCAGGTGTGGTTAGAGTTGTTGTGGATGGGAGAGCACTGTTTAAGATGGTAGCCGTGCTGGTTGAACGTGGTAAGTATGTGTCTACTTTACTCAAAGGTCCATCTGTGGTGAATGATTGAATATTGATAATTTCTGATTTGATTTGGTCGTACGACAATCTTTGAGATGGGTTTGAAGTCAAGATTTTCAATAGTAACGAGTGGAAATCGTTTGAAATCGGTAAGATTTTTTGTAGGACGGATGGATTGTTGATAAAATACGCAAACGTCTTGTCTTCCAATGCGGATGCCCTTACCCATGGGTTTCTAATGCATGTCAGATTTATTAGGATGATCCCCAGCGACCAGACGTCGCCCTTTATGGTGAGCTCGTTGAAAGTTGGTTTATTGGCGGAGATTCTTTCTGGAGCCATGTAGTAGGATGAGCCGACGTTTAAATTTAAATTTGACAGTGAAGAGGATGAGGATGAAATTGCTAATCCGAAATCGTATAGATAGATGTTGTCTAATTTGTCGATTAGGATATTTTCTGGCTTCAAATCGCAATGGTAGACGTCATTGGAAGAGCAGTATTCCAATACGGACAATAGTTGAACCAGGACATTTTTCACTAGGTTACCGTTGTGACTGAAATGTTTGTGGTCTACGATGGACGTGAACAAATCTGTTGGGTAGTAGTCCATTAGGAAGAACGTAGCGAAATTGGATTCTATGATTTGGTGTATTGTGACTACGTTTTGGTGAGTGTGAACTTTCAAATGCAGGTTCAGTTCTTTGTATTGCGGGTTAGTTTCCAGTTGATAGTTTGAGATGTTGAGCACGGAGTCTAGATCCACGGTGGGCAGGGATAGTTTGTAGTCGTTGTGTGACAAGTCGTGGACGAGTTGATTTAGAAGCAGGTCGTTATTATTATTTTTGTTGCTGTTGTTGCTGTTATTGAGTAGATGTGATTTTAGGATGATTTTCATGGCGAAGTTTGAATTTGAAAAGATATCAGTGACGTGGAACACTAGTCCATTTGAGCCTGAACCGATTTGTTTTATGATTTTGAAATTGTTGATTTGGCAGTTGGCCAAGTACATGTCTGATTGTTCCCTATTTGTGCTTGTTTAGTTGAACTATTGCACAATTGTATAATTATATAAATATATATAAAAGTATATATAAGTATATATTGCCACATAATCACACAAGATCAAAACATGAATACCGGAGCACAAATCATTGCTTAGTCAGATTGCTTAATAATAATTGCTTAGTCATCGTCGATTAGTAATACAAATATACAATCGTACTATCATACATTGATATTTTCAATATATTGAATATCGAAGGTATTTGTCAGAATAGCATTTAATATCGATGGTATTTATATATTCATATAGATATAAATGTATATGTTACTTGACGTTTCTCATAATTTCTTAGTAATGGAAAATTGCTGAAATATTTTGATGGAAGAAAAATAATGTCTATATAACACATAACGTTATAAAAGATACATACTTGAGAACCGTTCCCTTCTCCCCTCAGCTCAATAACAATCTCCACAAACTAAAAGATATCACAAGCACAAATGTTCACAGGGATTGTAGAATGCATGGGCACTATTGCCAAGATCCAAGAAATGGACATGTCTGAATCAGGGGGCCAAGGTCTTTCCATCATCATCAAGGACTGTCCACAAATCCTCACGGATTGCCATATAGGTGATTCCATCTCAGTCAACGGTATTTGTTTAACCGTGACAGAGTTCGATTCGCATAGTTTCAAAATAGGCATCTCACCAGAAACTGTGAGAAGAACTAATGTCGATCAATGGGAACAAAATCAAACAGTCAATTTGGAAAGAGCCCTATCGAGTGAAGTCAGATTCGGTGGCCATTATGTGCAAGGGCATGTCGACACCACTGCTCTGATCCATTCCACCACACAAGATGGGAATTCAATCATCTATACATTCAAATTACTAAACGATGATAAAAAATACATGAAATATATCGTTGAAAAGGGGTTCATCTGTATTGATGGTGTATCATTGACAATCACAAACGTAGATGGTACCAACAATACTTTCTCCATAGCCATGATCAAACATACACAAGAAAACGTTACGTTACCATCGAAACAAGTGGGAGTCGATAAAGTTAACATTGAGGTCGATTTGACAGGTAAAATCATCGAAAAACAAATCGTAGCTGCACTAAACGACCAAATAGATAACGTGGAATCACCATTAGTCGCTCTAATCAATGCTTTGATCGATAAGAAGTTATCTTCTCGTTCATAATTGTGTTTTTCTCATCTTACATATATATATATATATAAATATATATATATTGCAATTAAAGAAAGAAAAAAAAATTCAATAGTTAAAAGTGGCAAGATTAAAACTTCACTTCAAACACAACAACACAACAGCACAACAACACAACATGGCTAGTCGAATGGGGTTCTCTTGGGGTGGCTCTATTGGCCTGAACACAACTGCTACAGAATCAACAACGTCTTCTGCTTTGGTAGCTAAACCGAAGGTGACAATAGCTTCTCCTGTAGCAATCACATCTACCTCAAATCATCAAAGCATTTCCAAAAAGCATAACAAGAGAAGTTTGGACGACGATATGAATCAAACGTTTTTCACACCTACGGCTACCACCAATAAATATTCAACATCCATAAAGTCATCAAAGAAAAAATATTCATACTATAATACACATCCCCAAACTACAACAACTTCAACTAGTAATAACTCTTCGTTGCTCACAAGTCAAAGCTTACCATTGTCTAGATCATTAAATCTGCTATCCAAGGAGCAACTATCGGAATTAATTCAAACCATGGTGCAAGACCAACCAGAATTATCTATCCCATTACAAAATAATATTAATGAAAGACTTCTCGATACAATTACCATACAGGATTTTATTAATGATTTAGAGATCAAATTTAATAACATTATTAAAAATATCCCATACAATAAAAAATATTATGATATTGAAAAGATTAATCCACAAATTTTGAATTCACAATATAGAATCCTTGATTTGGATGATTATTCATTTACAAGATTAAAGCCATATATTCTTGATTTTTTAAATTGTTTGATTGATTACATTTTGTTTAATTTACCACCCATGATCAAGAATTTCATCGAATCAATTAAATTACTAGACTCAATTACCATCATTTGTGTTAATTTACCTAGATTTAAGTTACCAAGTAATAATTACTATTATGATAAATGTTGGGAACAAATTTCATTTATTTGGTGCTCATTGATTAATCAATTATACAACGATCCAATCTTGTTAAATTTAAATGGCAATAATGATTCTATTTTATTAAATTGGTTCAATAAATTACAGGACTATAATCAATTAACCAATGGTATGCTAACACAGCCATGGAATTTAATCAAATCATTGTTATTACAAGGCGAAAATAATGATCAAGCTAAGCTACTACTACTTCAACAGCAGCAACAACAGCATCAGCAACAACAACAGCAACAACAGCAACATCAACAATTACAGCATCAACAATTACAGCATCAACAACAACAACAGTCAATGTCATCATTTTCAGTCACTCCCAACTATAACGTTAACAATTTCAGTTTTAACAACACGTCCAAGGGCACAAGTAATAATCAAAGCACTCTGTTACAATTCAAAGGACTTAATAATAGTTAATCAACAAATCCAATCAATCCTTTTTTTAAAAAATATAACTATATCTATAATCGTATATAAGATTAATACATTATTAACTCATTATTAACTCATTTAACTCTTAAAGCAAGCTCTTTATATTTTTATTTTTGTTATTGGTTTTAAAACTTTAAATATGTAATATGAACATTAAGATACTAACTCTGATGAAATAAAACCAACCAACCCAAGTAAATCGCATACCACCCAAGTGTATTATCATGACTAAAGGGAAAGTACAACCAATTCATTATGATAAAGACACTGTCAAAGAATTGACCAGACAAGTATGAAGTTTTGATTTTATTTTTGGCACCACCCCCTTCTTAGAGAATAATCATTACTAACAGACCTGTGCAAACACACACTATCAGATTACTATAGCAGGTTTTATTGGTGCTTCTAAAGGGGCTTTGGTAAGTTTGACCTCAGCTTTGATCTTAACTAGAATATCACCTTCGTTTAAGACATTAAGATTACCTTTAAAAATATTTTATCATAGTGCCTTGATATCGGCAGGGGTTATCTTTGCTTGTGAAGCACAAGTAAAAAAATTTCAAATCCAATATTATCAAAACGAAGTAGATAGAAGAGAGAAATTTTTAGATGAGTCTGCTGATAATGGGATATTTCTGGATGAAAATTATATCTCCAAAAGTGTAATCTCTAATGACCAAGGAAACGCTTCAAAATAAATCAGCTTACTACTTCTATATGATTAATGCTTGTATATATATATTATTATAATTATTTAGATTATGTACTGTTTATACCCTTCATGGATAATAAATCTTACCAAACCATCCATTTAACTACCTTTAAGCCAATTAATAGCCCTAATCTAATCTTCTTAACAGTAAGGGCAAGTAACCAAATGCTCCAAAGTATACCAATGATAAATATTTCCAGCAATTTATAGACTAGCCTAGTGGATCTCTGTGAATTAATAATCTTAAAATTATCAAATCTTTCAGTATTTTCTTGGAACAATTTCAATTTCAACGTTAAGGTCGTATTGATATCTGATAATATTCTATCACTCGAAGAAATCAACGTTTCCACACGAATTAAATAATCATTTAATAGTCTGGATGTCCATGAATTGCCAACTTTAATCACTTTATCTAATTCTTTATCGTACTGTTCAATAATTTCTCTGGTCTTGATGATGTTATAGTCTGTATCATTATCAACCTTAATGGTATCATTGCGTCTTTTAATGGCTCTTTTCTTGACAATAGTATGTGTCTTACGACGATGTTTCATGATAGAAATTGTACTTAAGATATAACGGGTATCTTGCCAATATTGTAATAACTGTTCATCGATTACCACATTTTTTTCATCCCGATCATTGGATAAATAATTTGATGAATCTAGTTGATCATCAATGTTTGTATCCCTGGCTTCGATAAAATGTTGATTATTACCGTTTATATCGTTATTGGCCGGGGCAACGTTAGTATCACCTCTCTTAGAGGGATCAATATGTTTAACATTGTTAGAACTGAAACCAGAATTCTTATTAGTGTCATCATTGTTATTGGTCGCATTTGTTGTAACACGTTGAGAAGCAGTAGGAGCACCAGGGGCAATTGAATCTCTTCTATTCTTTCTATTCCTATTTACATCCAAATTTAATACTTGCGATGATTCATTAGAATCTAGAGATGAGGTAGATAAAGATGAGGACGAGGATGAGGATGATAAGAATGAAGCCCTGGATGAAACTGATGACGGGGCCTTCTCTGGAGTAGCTGACGATGATTGTGATGATAAATACCCACTATAATCTGAAGTATCATTTAGCATTGTGGATTTTGAAGTGGATGCTGGTGAGGATATCGCCAAATATTTCTTTAGTTCTTTAAAAGATGACGAATTGGATTTGGTTTCATTGCCAATTTCTGACAGTTGGGCAGTTTTGCTACTCTTCCGTGTGTTCAAAGTATTGGCATTATCACCCGGTAATGTCAAATGGTTCGATGAATTTGCAGGAGTATTATTACTGTTTATATGGAAGTCAGAATTTTGAGAAGGCAAGGTGGTGGTGATTTTAGGTATTCCAGGATCCACATCTACATTTGTTATATTGGAATCATTGTAATGTCTTCTCGGGGATCTTGAAAATCTCTTTGGAGTTGTCTTGCTAATAATTTTTTCCACCTTACTTAATTTCGAGGTCAACTCAGGTACAGGATTCAGTGACTTATTATTTTCGTTTGCCTTAGAAGGATCAATTACATTAACAGATTGTGAGGAATGCGCTTCTTTTGAATAATGTTTTAAAGGCGATGGTAGGTCATGCGATTCATTTAAGGTATCGTTTTTGTCTTTTTCTCTCTTCTTTTTCTCTTTCTGTTCCTTCTTAGTGGCGGCATCATCACTTCTTTTAATTTGTTTTAGCTTGTTTTTAATCTTATTCCTTCTTCTATGATGTGTACCATTCACGAGGGAAACATTACTCCCGTCATTTAATAGCATATTATATTTGGGATCCACGATCCATCTTTTTCCATCTGGTCTTCTTAATTCATTCCAATGTGATGTTCTCCAAGTTAAATCACTATATTTCTCAGATAACTCTACAAACCATTTCAGTTTCCTATTAGGTTTGCTTGAAAATTGTTCAACAGCGATTAATGGAACTTTTGTAAATGTTAATTCTCTTAAAGGTTTCAATTCAGCATGGTATTTCTTCCTTAATTTCCTATTTCTTATCACTTGTAATGGATTATAGACACCCTCTACACCTTCATGATGACGATGGCGGTGGTGATGCTGACTTACTGCTATGGACTCACCAGATGTGGGGGAATCTAAAGAACCTTGGTCTAATAGTATGCATCTTTCCAGCACATTAAAGTAATAATCTAAATATATTCTTACCCTTTCAGCCTTTAATCTTGTAGATTTGGGTATTAATAAAGGAACTTCTTCGGTTAAAGGTAAATCTTGTGTGACTGAAGTTCCTAAGTACGGGAACCCATTGATGGTTTCATTATCATTCCTTGAAAAACTAGTAGATAAACGACGTTTATGACGTTCAGTAGAACTCTCTTTGCTTTTTGAGGCAGTACTCGTGATTATCCTGCTATCCAAAGAAGTTTTGGGTTCTCTTTCTTGTTGTTGAAATTGTTGCGGTCCTGGATGAACTGGAGAAAGTGAACGACCTCCATTCATCCCACCCATAGATATATTTTCCTCCATTTGAGTCAATGAAACAGCTCTGCTATAATTTAAATCATCCATCAACTCATACTTATTGTCCATTAACAGTTTGGTTACCAATTTTAATCTGCCTTTATTTACTGTGGGGTTGTTGTTGTTATTTGTTTTGTTCGCATTTTTATTATCATCAGTACCATTCCTCTTGTCATCTGACATGGTCCTGATATTGGGATGGTAGTGATGTTTAGTTTGTTTGTTTTGAAGTATTTTATATTGAAGACTGTAGTGAATGTGTCTTCCTGATAAATATTTCAAATAAATCTTAAAGTTAAATATTGAAATGTTTCATTAACAACAACAGCGATTACACACATAACAAAAGTGACAAAGAAATACTAAATGCCACATTTTTTTGCCATTGTTGGGGCTAACGACTGTCCATTATATGAAACAGAATTTAATGGAGTCAATGGAAAAGATGTCATGCCACAAAGTTTGAAAGAATTAAATCCATTTATTTTACATTCATCGTTAGATATTATTGAAGATTTACAATGGCAACTACAACCAAATAACAGAGCTATGCTATCTGCGCAAGAGCATAATTCATCATCCCTGTTGAGGGGTGGTGCAGGTAGTGTTATTGCCGGATTTGAAGCAAGTGGATCCACTTTAGCCTCTGGATTTCTTCGATCGACTTCTGCATCCTTCAATAACAACCCCTTAGGTGCATCATCATCCAATATGAATAATAGTTCGTCATCTAATGCAGCTACACAGCAATTATTAAAAAATGATAATTGCTATTTAAGTCGAGTGGACCATTTTTATGGACATGTTGTCACCGCATATATCACCTATAGTGGATTGAAGTTTGTAATGGTCCATTGTAATGTTAATAGCGTTACAGAAGGAGGTAGTAATAACAGCACAATTGACCCTAACAATCAAGCAATGGTGACTGGTACAGGATTAGTTCATGTTGATGATACTAAATGCAAGAATTTTTATCAAGAAGTTCATGAATTATATGTGAAGACATTGTTGAACCCCTTCCATAAACTGGGCCAAGCTATTACTAATCCTGAATTCAATGCTAGAGTTCATATAATTGCCAGTAAGTATCTTCGAGGGCGTTAAGGTGAAATGATGTTATTGATTAAAAAGTATAAATAAATATATATGTATACACGAATGAAAATTATTTTAATTCACACCGACAATAGCCTCAATAGCAGTATCTAATAACTGTTTTAAATGGTCATAATCGATCTCTCGAGCAACTGCCTCTTCTTGACTTTCATCTCTACTATTGTTTGGGATTTGATTCAGTAGCCATGTTTCTCTAATGGTTCTTGTCAGCGACAAAAGATCTTGTACACCCTTGATCAACTGCTGTGTATGGCTACTGACCATGGATACACCCGCAGTAGCTACAGTCAAATCTGATGAAAGTTGAGATTCAATATTGTTCGCATTGGAGTTGTTCTCGTCTAAATCTTGTTCTTCAGTATCTTCCACGGCAGTTAACTTAATTAGCTCAGCTAATTTCACTGATAATAGTTCTAAGGATTGATCTAGTCTTTCTAATAATGCTTGGTGGCTCATGATGGCGTGTCTACTGCTGTGTGTTTTGCTCTCTTTCTCTTCTTCCTCTCTTTAAAGTCGTAAACTTTTCATCGTCAAATTTATCTCTTAATTTAAGACTTTTGCATTAAAGCATCAATACAAGAAAATATAGAGAGAGTGCTTGGAAAAAAAGATTGAAGTAGGGATTCTATATTTACATGAATGAATATATATTTATATTTATATAGCTGCTAAATTAAATTTATACTTTTTATGGACAGAGAGGACGGAGAAAGGAGGAATAGAAAGTAAACCAATAAGATCATTCAGAGTAATAAACCTTTCTCACATCAACAATCTTCTTACCACGTCCTAGCGCCAATTGTCTCAATGGTGCTTTCCCCTCGGTAATAGCTTCTAAGAAACCCTTGGCTACATTCATATCATTACGAGATTTGTAAACTTTGACACTTAAATCTTTAATCCCAACCAGTTGACACATTTCAAAAATGGTATGATGAACACGCAGCCCTGCACCTGCTTCTTTCTTTCTCATGAACAATTTAACACCATGGTATCTATGTTGTATATCACCAGAAATGGTTCTATCTTCAAATCTATCCACATGTACCAAGTTTCTAATTGCATCCCAGTGGGCTTTAGCGATAGCTTTCCCCATATCATCTCTTGATTTTCCTTCACCTAAACCAATCATACCATTACGATCACCAACAATACAAAGTGCATAATGTGAACGAATCTTACCCTTTGCAGTTTGGTTAGAAACACGTTTCAACACCAAAGGACGCATTTCTAACTTATTGGTTATATAACGT
This sequence comes from Monosporozyma servazzii, assembly GCA_033807795.1. Taxonomy (NCBI): domain Eukaryota; kingdom Fungi; phylum Ascomycota; class Saccharomycetes; order Saccharomycetales; family Saccharomycetaceae; genus Monosporozyma; species Monosporozyma servazzii. The sequence continues at coordinate 371,529 of CP138597.1, read as the reverse complement.
GGATCCAATTGAGTTTGCATATATATATTGTTTGCCATGGTAATTATTTTTGACACTCTACTTTGTGACGCACTGGAGTGGAACGAATCTGGATAATAGCTCTTTGCAATGGCAATCCTACTATCTTCATCTAACGTGTCTTGCTGCTGAGGACCCTTGATGGAAGTTTCATAATCATAGAGTGGATCTAATTTAGTTAAATCGCTACCAACAATATTTTGATTTGGTATGGCAATCTTCTGCCATTCTGGAGGTAAGACACTTTGAGCCAATTTGATTGATTCTAAGATCCGAGGTGAGCCATAGTATTTCTTCAACAACGCTGATTGAGCTGTTTGCTCTTGTAGTTGTCGTACCGTACTGTGTAAGCACCTTTTGAACATGGTTCAATAAGATTAGTGTGTTCTCTGTTTGTTCTTACTTAGTGTTTAGCTTGTTTTCTTGTTGTTGATTCGAGGAGTTTCCGATTGATTTCAATTAAATAATTTTAAATTCAAACTATCCTTAAAGAAGGGAATGAATTATTTAAATTAGATTAAATCACTGAACAGCACAAAATCATACACACACGCACACGCACACTAAGACTGTATCAACTAACCTTATAGCAATGTTTGTGACAAGATTAGCGACACGTAGGAGTGAAATGGCACGGTATCTGCGAATGTCCGGATCAACTTTAAAATATAGTGGCAACAAATTTACTCATTATAATGGCATCGCCATCTCTACTCAAAGACTAAAGATCCCAATTACCATAAGAACATTCCATCAATCTATGCTGTTTAGTCAGAAACAACAACAACAATCTACTAAACGCGATTATCAAAACAAGAATGATAAGGATGATGATAAAGAAAATAAAGACAAAAACAACGAGAACGATAAGGACAAGGACTTTAAGACTATCGGGGACTATCTTAAATCCAAAGAATTTGCTAAGACAGTATACCTTACCACAGGGTTTGTCTTATTATTCACTCTACTGAATAACTCCGAAGGCAGTGGTGCTAATAATAGTAATGGCTCTAATAATAACGATAGTTCTGGTGGTAATATTCTTACATTCCAAGATTTCAAAACCAAATACATCGAAAAGGGTCTTGTCAAACAAATATATGTTATCAACAGGTATCTGGTTCAAGCAGAATTGATTTCAAATGATACAGTAAGTTTTACTATTGGATCTGCAGATATTCTTGAAGATCAAATGGACGCCCTACAAGATACATTAAAAATTAATCAAAAGGATAGAATACCGATCGTATATATTAATAAGACATCCATGTGGCAATATATTTTTCCCTTTATTCCAACTGTTCTATTACTTGGTGGGTTATTCTTTATTACCAAGAAACTAACCTCTCCAACGTCAATGGGGAATGGTGGTAGTGGTGGAGGTAATAAAAATAATTTGTCTAATATGTTTGGGGTAGGTAAATCCAGAGCTAAATTATTTAACAAGGAAACTGATATAAAAGTCCAATTTAAAGATGTTGCAGGTTGTAATGAAGCTAAACAAGAAATCATGGAATTTGTCCATTTCTTGAAAGATCCGTTAAAATATACTCAATTAGGTGCAAAGATTCCTCGTGGTGCAATCTTATCCGGTCCACCGGGGACGGGTAAAACTTTATTAGCTAAAGCGACTGCAGGTGAAGCTGGTGTTCCATTCTTATCCGTATCTGGTTCTGAATTTGTGGAAATGTTTGTTGGTGTTGGTGCATCTCGTGTACGTGATTTGTTCGAACAAGCGAGAAAGATGGCACCATCCATTATTTTCGTTGATGAAATTGATGCAATCGGTAAAGAAAGAGGTAAAGGTGGTGCTCTCGGTGGTGCTAATGACGAAAGGGAGGCCACTTTAAATCAATTATTGGTCGAGATGGATGGGTTTACCACGAGTGATCAAGTTGTGGTCTTAGCTGGTACAAACAGATCTGATGTATTGGACCCAGCTTTATTGAGACCTGGTAGATTTGATAGACATATTCAAATTGATTCCCCTGATATTACTGGTAGAAAACAAATATATTTAGTTCACTTGAAAAAGTTACATTTAGATGCAAAATTACAAGAAGATAAAGAAAATCTAGCAGGTAAACTGGCTACTTTAACTCCAGGTTTTACGGGTGCTGATATTGCTAATGCATGTAATGAAGCGGCCTTAATTGCCGCCAGATACAACGATCCATTTATTACCTTGAATCATTTTGAAACTGCCATTGAAAGAGTCATTGCTGGGTTAGAAAAGAAGTCTAAAGTCTTATCGCCAGAAGAAAAAACCACGGTGGCTTACCATGAAGCTGGTCATGCCGTATGTGGTTGGCTATTAAAATATGCTGACCCATTATTAAAAGTTAGTATTATTCCTCGTGGTCACGGTGCTTTAGGTTATGCCCAATATTTGCCACCAGATCAATATTTAATTTCTAATGAACAATTCAATCATAGAATGATCATGGCTCTTGGTGGACGTGTGTCTGAAGAATTACATTTTCCCTCCGTGACTAGTGGTGCGCATGATGATTTCAAGAAAGTGACCCAAATGGCAAATGCTATGGTGACAAGCCTTGGTATGTCACCAAAAATTGGCTGTTTATCATATGATCAGTCAGACTCTGTTGGGATGCAAATTAATAAACCATTTAGTAATAAGACCTCTAGGATGATTGACTCCGAAATTAAGAGAATTGTTGATGATGCACATGAAAAATGCACACAATTGTTACGTAATAATCTAGATAAAGTGGATCATGTTGCAAAAGAGCTTCTGTCCAAAGAAGTGATAACTAGAGAAGATATGATACGATTATTGGGGCCAAGACCATTCCCGGAAAGAAATGAAGCATTTGAAAAATACCTAGATCCCAAGAAAACATGATTGTTTATTATTAACGTTGAGAACAAATAAAAAAAATAATAGTCCCTTAATAACATTTATATACATTTTATTTAACTTTATTTTTTTCTACTTATTCCATTAGTAATATATTTTTACCTTGTAGATATATAGAATACATATTCTGAATTTGATTAAGCCAACTTCTAACTTTATTGCCTCATTCCTGTAGGTATCTCCTCTGATCCAGTTGCTACGTCGTTGACCACACCCTGTACTACTGACAGTGGTACTACGATGGGAGCGTCCTCTTCATGTATCGGTAAACTATTCTTTGAGTTCACTAAACTTTTTTTTTTGGATTTTGGAATAAAATTAAAAAGTTTCTTCATCAATAATCAAATTGTTATTATTACTATTAGCAACAAATGAATTACCATTTAGCATATCATTTTGTTCGCTGGTTGGTAAAAAATTATCGTGAGAGGAGATATGATTTTCAATAGTATGATTAGTGTTATCATTAATGTATTCATTACGGATATTGTCATTGTCACTAATACTATTATTGTTATTGTTGTTGGGTATTATATTATCATTCATATTAGTATTATTATGATTATTATTATGATTATTATTATTATTATTACTATTATTGATCGTATGTTGATCCTCTGTATATGATTCTTCTGTGGCATAAAGAATTTGTTGAACTCTATTTAGGAATTTAGTCAATTCATCTGTACCATTATTTTTATAGAGACCTTCATTGATTAAATCTTGTGTGGATTGTACTAAGATTTCAATATCTCTTAATTTACCAAAATAAAATTCACGTTCCCTTTCCAAAATGTTTGTCGTATCTTTAAATTGATCAATTTCATTATTTAAAGTAACAATATTTTCTCTTGCATGTGTTAAATCATTTTGTAAATTCACTATTTGTTCATTCGATACTCTTCTATTGCCGTAATTAGATCTTGAACCTGTGGAAGTGTTATTGTTGTTACTTATATTAGAAGTTGATGATACATTTTGTCCCATCATTGGTCTTCTTCTTGTAACATTTAATGAATTCCCCATATTAGGAGTTTGTTCCCTGTAATTATTTTGGTTGACATTCAAATTACCTCCACTAGCTTGTCTATTGGCTTTTCTTCTTTGTAATGGATCATATTGATTTGAATCTTTATGTTGCATCCAGTATTTTTTGATCCATTGTAAAAACTCTAAATTATCTTGAAATCTACATTTAACTAACTTTTCTACATAAACAATTTTTTCAATGTTATGTCTGGCAAATGAGCTTTGTAATATCTTGTAGTTTGGATAGTAATCATATTCTTGTGACACATCAAATTTAACTCTATGCATTGGAACATCAAGAAAAATTGAATCCATAATTTGACAATAAGCGGCACCTGTACCACATTCCTCGACTCTCTTGATATTTAATTGTAAAAGATCATTCAACCACGCCAATAATTCCGACCTCGATTCTCCTGTACCACTCATTATATAAATTTTTTCTAATATAGTACGTATATTCTGGATATTCTTTCTCTTGTCCGGGGATTATAGTCAGATTAACAAAGTAATTTATCATTAAGAGGTTCTATGTTTACATTTAAATAAAAATTTTGATGTTTCATAATAAATAAATGAAAAACGCGTTGGCTGTTGTTTTTTGGTTACACGTGACTGACGCCAAAAAAAAAGGATATACCATAACTTAACAAGAGTTGCTGTTTCGCTTTTAATTACAAAATAATCCTTTTGATGAGAGTTTCTGGTATTGCTCCACTGGCTGGAACTCTTGTATTAAGTTTATGACAGCAACTGTTGCAAATGTCAAACTCAGTCTGGAAAGCAAAGCAACAGTGAAAGATCCTCTAAAATTTGTGTTGAGACTACCAGTGATTGCCTAATAGTATTTGGGCGAATACTAGGTGAACTCTAAAGTTTTTAAGAAAACAGCATATTTTGTACTTGTTCGTTCAGCGTTAAAAACGTCTGTAATAATAATAAAAACATAGGCTATCAGATTGGGAAAGTCTTATAGAATTCAAATCAGAGAGCCTATACAATATACTCCTGCCTATGTTTTGTAATGAGAGCATGCGATCTGCATCCACCCTAGTGGTCTGTATAATTATACAACAAAATTGTTGTAATATTGATTACGATTGTAGGACGCTTAATCTAAATTCGGGAAGCGCGGATCTTATAAAGATGATTTGGGGCAAGAATAATGAAGAATATATTAGCACGGTCATTAACGATTGGTTATTAAACTCTTACTTGTTTCTCTAGTATATGACATAATATATAGATATATATAACTAGCGAGAAGGATTCTTATTCCAAGATAGAAGTCCTTTATATATAAATTAAAAGCGACTGAATAATTAATTTAAACATCTTAGACTATTTTTCCACAGCATATTGCATTTTGCATATAACTTATATTTGAAGGGTTGTTCATCGGTTGGAGAGATGCGACCAGGTTGCATCTCCACTACATCTGACTAATCCGTTAGTCCGCCTGGATCTAATGGCTTTGACAAATAACAGTGTCTTTGATCTGCAACAGCATTATTAATTAGCGGCGTTCGAATACCCTAGTAAAAATTCAGTCTGACACATATTACCTTTGACCATATCATGAGGTTTCTGCTGGTAAACATGTCTAGTCCATTATACAACAAAAATCATAATTAAAAAGCTTTTATGGCCAAGTTGGTAAGGCGCCACACTAGTAATGTGGAGATCCTCGGTTCAACTCCGAGTGAAAGCAATTTTATTTTTTTGTTTTTATTATCTTTCAATTTATGATTAATTCTGATTCCACCAAAGGAGAGTATTTGTGTTGCAATTATACTGTTACCGGATTTCTGTAGCTTCAAATTTTCTTCAGAACTTTAACACCACATTCCCCATTTTGTTTACTTTAACAGCAAATGAATTAATGTTTTGGTGACCAAACATTTCAATTCAAACTAAACATTTAAATAATACAAAAAAAACAAGCAATAACTATAAATTTTTTTTTGCAGTATAGAGTAAGTTTTAATACATCATATATATATATATTGAAGATCAACAACATCTATGAATGAACTTTATGATAGACTAACTCGAGTCTATGTAAGTTGAAAGAATGTCTGCACGTGATCCCGCATTCGGGTAATTAATTTGAATCACAGAAAAAAAAAAAAGACCCTCTAACTCTGTGTTTAAATTGTTTAAATTAGACAAGTTTGCATAGTTAAGAAGTCAAAGAAAACAGTCCAATTGATAGTATCTGCAAGATCCCCAACAAATTCAATTGCTCCCTTATTACCATCAGATAATGTTGCTCAACAAGATCTGTCTTCTTTTAAGTGTGGCTTTCACTTGGTTCACCATTGTTCAAGGTTTAAGCTTAAGTGGTGATAGAACTTTAATCATTTATGATAGTCATTATATTAAAAAGCATTATTCAAATAACAACTCCGATTTAGATCTAGATGATGAAGCCATGGAAAGTGACAAATCGTTTGTAGAAAATTTTAGTCAATTTTTGTCTTTATTAAATGTCAATGATTATAAGTACAAATTATACGATATCAATAGAAGTGATACCGAGGATTTGCAATTAATTAAAGTGGATGAGTCATTGTATGACAATGTTATTGTTTTCCCAATTTTAAAGACTAGTTTAAAGAAGGATGCCACTTCATCGAAGGGCAAAATATTACTATCCTCCAAAACCTTATTATCATTCTTCAATGAATATGATGGTAACTTAATGATTATCACATCTCCAAATATCAACAATCCTGAATCTATTACATATTCTTTAAATCAATTTGGTATCTATCCTGCTCCAAAGAATCAAATTGTTCAAGATTATTTCCAAGGTGATAATGAAAAATTGTTAGTTTCTTCATCTAATTTATTAAATAAGTATGTTTACACAGTGGATGGTAAAGATTCCACCTTCAACCTAGGTAATTCTTCTGTGGCCAAGTTAGATAATCGTGAACAGTTGGTTCCAATCTTAAAGACGTCCAAGACCTCTTTCATCCCATCTTCTCTCTCCCAAGAAAAAAACTTTGAACCTTGGGTGGTTGGTTCTCAAGGTTATTTAATTTCTGGATTCCAAGGTGTTAACAACAATGCAAGATTAATTTGGTTAGGTTCCTCAGATTTATTATGTAATTGTAACCACAAGGTAAATCAAGAATTGATTGAAAATTTAATTAATTGGAATTTTAATGCTAAATCAGTAATTAAATCCATTATGTCTAGACATTATCATGCTGGTAATGAACTAAGTTATGAAGATTTAAATTATAAAGTCAACGACTTGATTAACTATGAAATCGACATTATTGAATGGGATGGTTCCAAATGGGGCCCATACATTGCTGAAGATATTCAATTTGAATTAAGACAAGTGGATCCATATTATCGTATTAATTTAACTCTTGTTAGCAATAATGGCAATGGAACTGTTGCTAAATACACCACAAATAATTTCAAGTTACCAAATCGTCATGGTATGTTTAAATTTATCACAGAGTATGCCAGAAATGGTCTTTCCACCATTAAAGATGAAGACATTAAAGCTATTAGACATTTAGCCAATGATGAATATCCAAGATCCTGGGAAATTACTAACGCTTGGGTTTACTTAACTGCAAATGCTGTAGTAATTGTATCATTCATTGCCTTTGTTATTCTTTTCTTAACTAACACAAATGTTACTTCTTTAAAGAAGAAAAATTAGGTCTATCAATTGATATGTTTAGTTAAAAGTAAATACATAACTATAATTTATATAAATTCATTCATATATCTGTATAATTTTTCATTTTTTTTTTCATTACTGAATTATATCTTACAAATCGTCAGTCCTATTGCTTAACAACTTGAATCTTATTATCCTTCTTCCATTTTTCAAATTCAGTGGCTACTTTGACTAATTCTTCTTTCATCTTATTTATAGTATCATCTAAATTCTTTCTCTTGGTTTCTAAGATTGGCCTTGTGGCTTCAACATTACTTTCTACAAGAGCGCCACCAACCATTCTATAACAGTTCCTATCATTTTCAGTTTTTTCTAAAGTATGAATGACAATGTCATGTTCATCTCTATCATGGCCCAGTTCAATAATCTTGGTTTGTAATGACTCTAAAGTTTGTTTGAACTCATTATATTGCAACTGGAAATCTGTAAATTATATATATATCATACACCTGGTTAGTACGTTTCATAACAGATGATGAGAAATATATGGTTTTTTGTTAGTAAAGAAAAGTTCATCTATAATCAACTGAAAATGGAAAGGTTCAAACAGTTAATTAAACGAAAAAAAGATCGAAAGATTAAACATACTGTTGTTAACATTAAGATTAGCAGATCTATCAGGTTGAGACATGGTTATGGGGCTTGTGATCGGTGTGTCTATTTCTGTATGATTATCTACAAATCTGTTCACTTCATTGTAATGTACTTTTATTTTTAATTTTTCATTACATTCAAATTATCACTACCGGCCTATTATGTGATTTGAGTTACATTCTATAAAGAGTGATACGAATATGTTAATACAGCTACATGATTTTTTATTTAGTGTTTTGGTTCTTTATCGGCTTGGTACTAGGAGTAGATCCAAGAGAATAGAGAAAGGCACCAAAGAATACAATCAGAATCCCAATGTAAGCAGTTTGTGATAATTTATTATTGAAGAAAACAACGCTTAACAGTAAACTAACAAATTTTCTTACTAAAAGGACGATTGACAGCGTCAAAGCCCCTGTATGACTGGCCAAAATATTAACACCTGTGATGCAAACGTTCTGTGTTATTAAATTTCCAACTAATGTTATTAAACTCTGTGATACATAAAATGTTTTATCCCACATGGGAACATTAATGATCTTATATTTGGGCGAGGCATAAACCAGTTTTGACATGGTATTCCATAACTCTTTGTGACTTGAAACCAAAAATAATGGGATTGATAACAAATGACAATAAAACATGTTTTCTTCCCAATGCTTCCCATATGTTGTGTAGGTCCGTTCGTTGTATGCGGAAAGTAAAGAGGACATAATTGAAGAGGCCAGAAGGATCAGTAGCCCTTGTAAAAATACCGAATCATAAGTTCCCACATCTTCCATTGAGTGCCAAAAATAGAGATCCTTCCAATGGAAATCATGGTCTCTGTATAATGATGCGATAAGAGCGCCAATGGTTAAAAAAATGTTGGATCCAACTTGCAATCTTGTATATCTTTTCCCATTGATCAAATAACATGTCATCATGGTCAACACCGTACTAAAACATCTGAACGTAATATGAAGTGGAATGGTAATATTATAGTTAAAGATCATATTATTTCCGACAGAGCTGGAAAAGAATAGTAATACAGATATAATATAAATTCTTAACGGTACATGTAAAGGCTTAAGTCGAGGGAGAGCCCACATTCCTTTACCCTCCTGAACATTGGTAAATACAATAAACCGGGGCAATGTCATCAACGTAATAAATATAAATTGACAAAATGTTACCAGTTTACCGACATTTGTATTCTGATCAAAAGTAGACTTATCTTTTATTAATGTTTCCAGTGTGGCCACACTACCACAGCAACCCCCAAATATAATAGATATAACACTAGTCATGGATGCACACATGGCTGTTAGGTCAAATCACTTAATAATGTTATAAACTTGAGACAACTCTTCAGATCCAATATGTGATCTCTATTCGAGCTTTGACAGTTTTTTTACTTAAACTTTTACCTTTAAGTTTTGATGAAAATTCACATATGAAATATTTCTTGATCTTTATTTCAAGGTAAACAAAAAGTAGCTAAAACAAGTGGAATTATTGGGGAGCCTGAATATCATCCTCTTGCATGACATATCAAATATGAGTGAATATCAATTTCAAAAAATTAAGGATAGTAATGCGTATGTATCATTACGGAAAGATATAATAATACCAAAGAATAGTGAGATTGCATATAATGCAATTTTCCAATATACCAAACCTGAACTAGAGCAGACTGAAAAATCAGTAGTCCAGATATTTACCTCAATCTCTAATGATGTCGTTACTGAAATAAAACAGGGAGAACTGCTTGATTCCAAATTGAAAAGTACCTTTAAACGTTTAAAGTATACATACAAAAAAGTTTTGACTCAAAGAGCAAAGCATGCCAAGTATAAACTCAAAACAACAAATCCTATCACATCCAAACATTTGAACTCTCTAGAAAAAACTATCGATAAGTGTGATGATGAATTGAAAGATATAGAGTTAATGTCCAAGAATATAATAGAGAACCTGGTTGCTATAAATAACAACTTTATTGAAGACGAAAAGGTGCCAATTCTTTCTTTAGATAATTTAAGTGGAAAACAGTATCCAACACTTTTTAGATTACTCAAGCAAAGCCACCCGGAAGTAATTACTCAGAGGATCAACAAAGTTTGCAAAAATACATCAAATAGGGATACTGAATTTGTTGACTTGAATACTACATCCTCATTGACCAATCCTTATTCAAACACAATTAACTTAAGTAGGGACTCTTTACCAACATCTACCACATTAAATATAGGTCCAGATATTATTTTCAATAGTAATCATAATGCTACTAGTATTGGTGATGTCAACAATGCCAGTTCTTTGATTAATTCTTCTGATGTAATAGTGTCTCCATTAATCCCTCTCTTCTTACGCAAGAAAGCTATATCATCAACAGTCACATCGTTGCAAAATATTAATGGTGAAAATGTCACTGCCACTGATAAAACAAAACAATAATTATATTATTACGTCGGAGTAGCACTTCAAATGAATAAACGTGATAGTATTTAAATAAACTAATTTATTTCTAAAATTTTATAGGTTCTTCTGAGTATGTAAAGCTTTTGCCATGATTTTGTAATGCATTATTTAAATTAAAGAAATCTATAAATTAAGAATATATCTATATATTAGGTGATACTATGATAGGTTGGCTCTTTTTACTCAGAATCCCCCAATGTAGTCTTATCAAGCTTATAACTAATTTCATTTTCTTCTGGAATACGAGAGGGACGGTTTTGATCTAAGACATTCTTCATGATCTCTTTATAAATGGGATATAGTGATGATTTACTATACAATTCCACCAATGTTTCTTCATTTTCACTTTGGCCCTCTATCATTTCAACAAATTTAGGATCAATAGGGATATTTCCGAGATACGGGACTCCAAATTGTTCTGCTAATGTCTTACCACCGCCACTTGAAAAGATATTTGTACATTCTTCACAATATGGACATATAAATCCTGACATATTTTCTACTATACCAAGAATAAAAAGATCAACTTTCTTACAGAAATTCAACTCTTTCTTGACATCCGCTGTGGCTACACTTTGTGGGGTAGTCACTACAATGGCACCATCAGGCTCAGAAAATCTCAGTTGCTCTGCAATCGAAATGTGTTCGTCTGAAGTACCTGGAGGAGTGTCAATTAATAAATAATCTAAATCACCCCATGCGACATCCCTAATGAACTGCTTAATCATGGCAGTCTTCTTTGGTCCTCTCCAAACCACACTGTTACCTCTATCCCCAATCAAAAACCCTAAAGAAATCACAATTAAGGATCCTGTACCATTGACTTCCACTTTGACAGGCATCCAACCTTCAGACGTTTGATAAATAGATTTATCTTCTAGACCAAACATACGCGGTAGAGAGGGTCCGGTTAAATCAATGTCTAGCACACCCACTTTATACCCTCTCTGACATAGTGATAATGCTGTTTGTGTAGTGACTGAACTCTTACCAACACCACCTTTACCAGAAAGGATTAAGATAATATGGCTCACTTTTGCTAATGATGGAGCAGGTCCTAAATCTTCTTCGTTTTCCATTATACCACAACTGTTATTTTGAAGTTGTTATGTTAAGCACGTACAGTTACAAATAAGTTGAATGAAAGATATAATTATACTTGTAATCTATTTTCCCGCATGACCTTATATAATATTCACTTTAACTGAAATTTGTGAATCGAGATGGCTGATTATTAATTGCAAACATAGAGATGGCCTCTTCCACCTCAAAATTTCGGAAAACACCCAAAACAAATCACGTGAAAATTTGAGGAATAGACGCTCTTGAGATGATCTTTGTCAGTTGTAGTGGCGGCTGCGTTAGCTTATCTGTTCAATCTAAGATTATACTTAATAACAAGTACAGATGTGTATGTATAATACTATTGTAGGCGTATACTTTTGGAAATGATCTATTATATACTTTGACACAGTTGTGTTTTCATTATGGGAAATTAAAAGGGATATGACAAGGTGGTAAGCTTTACAATACAATCTTATAATAAATGGTTGATGTGATAGAGGAGGAAAGTAGAGCTCAAAAAAACATTTAAGCAAAAATTTCATAATGATATCTGTTTACTTATATATATAAACAAGAAAAAAATGACTACAACTATAAATGGTTGATGAGTAAAAATTTAAAAAAAACATGCTGATGTTGTTGCTTGCTGAATATATCCTTTGAACTCATTATGACAGGTAGAGAAATTCAAAAGAAAAAAAATGCGATGACTTAGTTTTCGGGACCACTAGCTGGAAGGTTATTAAGTGCAGTAGCCGAAGTTGATGTATTATTCATTCTGTCATTATTTAAAGCATAATTCGAGATAGTATTGTTATAACCATATGGGTTACTACTAGCTAGATTTGCTTGTGGGTACTGACTTAATGTTTGTGATAATGCTGCATTTGGTATAGGGGATTCTGTCGAACCTTGGCTTTGAGGTTGCTGTGAGCCAGGGTAAGTGTAAATATTTGAAACATACTGCCCTGGAGGGTTATAAGTACTAGTACCAGATTTTAGAGCGTTATTATTAGAAGCTGTGTACGGTGCTTGATTTATGTATTGGGACCCCATTTGATTGCCATTGGCAGGTACTGAAGAGTATGGCAAATTGTTGTTGTTACTACTGCTAGTACCATATCCGTTCATGTATGAGGATGATCCTGGGTTCTTGCTTCGGAGACTCACTGGTGTTGGGATCATATTCCCCCCAGAAGCATCATTTCTTGCACCAGTGTTACTATCATAGCCGTTAGAGTTATTTGTAGATGCATATACTGGATTGACAGAAGATCTTGAATATGCCACCGGGTTACTGTAATAGGCAGGGTTATTATCATTATTATTGGGAGGTGCGTGAAAATCGTTACCACCGTTGATGCTATTCATTCCATTTGTGGTATTTCCAGAAGTTTGACTGGAACCTGGTGTGGGATTTAGTGGATATAAAGTGTATGTTCCGTTATTTTGTACAGATGGCATCATGCTAACTGAGCCGTTTGGAACGGTGACACCTCTTCCACTACTATTGGGGTTTGACTCAGAAGTATCTGAAGATGAGAAAAACGTTGATGATAATGGTGGAATAACTTGTCCAGCAGGCGCCGTTCCATTATTATCAACCAACCCATATGTATTAGTGTTTGCTTGTCCTTGATAATAATACGGATATGAACCTTGAGGAGTCAAACGCAGTAGTAATTGAGAAGCTGCAGAATGGGAAAAATCTGTATTAGTATTGGCATTGTTAGGCATACTACTGTTGTTACTCCCATCGTTCATATAAGGCATATTACCAGCATAGGGAAGAGCTTGATTGTTGTGGTAAGAATGCTGCGACATTGAAATTCTGTTATTTTGAATACCTGAAAATTGAGGTGGCAGACCGTTGCTGTTATTTCCACTCCCATTATATAGAGGAGCGACTGGTGGAATCATATTATTACTGGATGATGCTGAAAGACTAAAATCATCATTTTTTGAAGGGTTTCTAAAATTTAGTCCTGTACCACTAACATTTCTACTGATACTTTGGGAATTATTTGTCAATGTTGTGTTTGGTTGAATCAAATTATTCAAATCAGACATCCCATTATTAGTAAAATAATGTGGAGTATGCTGTGTGTGCTGGGAATAGTTAACACCGTTAATGTTCGTGTGTTCGGCCATTTGATTTGGCGTACTACCTGAAGAAATTGAATTGCCTTTAGTTAATGGCTTTGTGTTTCCTAATTTGGTGTTCTCCATAGCAATCGTCAGTTCATCACTTGGTTTAATATTTCTGAAAACCAGTGATGCTTTTGGAGTTATTAATCTGTTCTCTTTCACATCATCAATGGTGTAATATGAAATGATATGGAATGTTTCAGTATGATTTAAAAGTGCTCTTTTTAAACTAATGGATATAGTCTTCTTTATTAATCCAGTGTACTTCATTGTATGCATTGATCTCAAGGACGCAGATTTTGACAGCTGGGGGCTCAACCCTGCTCGACTAGTTGTGTCATTTTTGCTGATTTCGTTATTGGAGTCATCGTTTGAATCAGAGCCGGTTGAATTTGGAGTACTATTCATTGAATCGTAATGGTTTTGAGCATTACGACCAGTATTGTTGGTGACTAAAGGTGGCAATTTAATCCTTGGTTTATTTAATATTTCATTAGTTGTAAAATCTGTGGGTTGAATAATATTTTTTCTGTTCTTGGTCTTATTTTTATTATGATCGTGTTTCTTTGTCAAAGTTTTCAGTTTATTTTTGTTACTAGTCAAAGTTTTATCTATTTCTTTATAGATAAGAAATTTGCTAGTGATTCTAGATGGGGACCATGTGACACCATCAGTCCATCTTTTTATACCGGATATTTCTTCGACAAAGACAAAGATGTTTCCTGATGAGATCAAGTATGATCTTTCTATTTCATATGGTCTTCTAGGAATATGTTTTAATTTCCCATCGATTGTAGCTTGAATAATTAATAGTGCATCTTGTTCATCTTCGATGTAACCTTTAAATGTTGGTTCGATATCCATGATAAATGTGGGTAATCAATTACGGATGTATGGATGTGATATAAATATATATTTATCAAAGTGGTTAAAATAATTTGGATCTTGTTATCTTGTTTAGAATAATTATTTTCAGACTGAATAAAAAAGAATGTTAAGAAAGATATTGAAAAACAAAACAAAAAACAAAAATTTAAATTTGTGTTGTAAACACTCTTGATGCTTTCAATAAAGTGATTAGGTGAGGTATGAACCTTAGAAAAGATCAAAACAATCAACAACAAAAAAACAGAAGAAAAAGAGACGTGAGAAATTGAAAAAACAAACCAAATAAACACAACTCTCCCTTTCTTAATGTGGTAGAGTGTGTATCCAGCAATATCTTAAGTTTAGAATATACTCTTTGACCTCCGAGTTGCTTGTATTGGGGAGGTTATGAAAAGTTTTCAATGACTTGATTTGTTTTGTTTTGTTTTTAGTCTTTATTTTATTTTATTTTTATTTTTATTTTTTTTCCTTCAGTTTCAAAGAGAATGAAACTGTGATGATAATAGACAAACTGAACACAGTCGAAAGGGCAAAAAAAAAAAAAAACACACATAAAAAAAACAGAATATAAAAAGTATATATCTAGCACAAGGAGATATTAGGTGTAAGCTTTGCTTTGTTTATTGCATTGTATACTTTTCAGACTGATCTGTTTCTTCCAATGTAAGTTCAAACAAACAAACAAAAAACAAAACAAAACAAAACAAAACAAAACAAAACAAAACAAAACAAAACAAAATCTGAGCACTCCTGGATAGAAACAATAGGGCAGAGACATATGTTCCAAAAAGACAAAACAAAAAGAAAAGATCTGCCAGTCATCCCACGTCGTATTTTTAAGAAAGACAAGTGATATGCGTCAACAAACACAAAACTTAAAAATACACGTAGAGCCAGCCACAAAGAATAGCGCCCAAATGAATTTGTTTAGAGAAGAGGAAGAAAAGAAAAGAAGCAACGTGGACAAAAAAAAATAGAAGACAAGAAGTCGTGGCAAAAGCTTCTAGTTGCATGATTACATTGATAGTGTCAAGAAGAAGATATTTCATTTCCGCTTTATTTTCCCGGTTGATTGTAAACTCTGCGTGATGTATATTAAACAAACTCTGATTGATATTGAACAATGGCCACAATTTTTTCAGTCAGAAAGAAACAGCGAAACCAAACAAGCTTTCAAGATCCACCATTGTTGACTGTTTGTCAACACAAAAATATTACGATTATTACTCTATTGCTGTTCTCGTCTTTCTCTGCAAAATAATCAAAACTGCAGCCCTTATAGATCTGAACACTTTGCCAAATTGAGATCGGATGCTTCGTGTTGAAATCTCAGAAAACCGCCGCTGAAAACCGCCGCTGAAAAAACCGTAACAGCGAAACAATAGAGGCCGAGCTTTGCATGAGATCCTTTTGTTTGATGGAGACTGTATTGTTCCCGCGTGAAAAGAATAGAGAGCCCGCCAGAGAACAATAGGCCAGCGGCTGGTCTTTCCGGGCCAAACAATAAAGAGAGACGGTTCCGTTGCCTGGAAAGATATCAGCCGATTTCCGGTATTTTGATAGTGTAATAATGCCAAGTTTTGTTTGTTCACAGATGACGTTGTTGGCAAAATTGGCCATCGATTGATATCAACACAGATATCAACACAGATATCGATCCTATCTCCAGGTTCACTATTTAAAATGGCAAAAAACAATTTGGAAGCTTACCATTCCTTTCCTTTCTTAGCCCGATCTCTACCGCTCATCATGTACAGTTAGCATTCGGTTGATTCTTTTAAATCAACATGTGTCCACGTGTTTTTGTTCAATACATACAATTATACTACCGTCACAAAATATTGAGCATAAATATCAAATATTATCTTATTTCGATAAAATATTGATAAAATATTGATAACAGTATTAATAATGATCATAATACTTTAAACAGTTTTTGTCCAATCTCAATTATAATACTTGTCTACGTAATCAGAGTAATCACTTGTAACAAAATATTTCCTTATTTATGATCTGTCTCTCTCCACCCTTCATTTTACCATATAAAAAAGGCCCTATCCTCAGTATGTCGTGCTCTACCTTCCTCTTCTACACCTACAATGATTATCTAAAATGTATAATACGGCTATGAAACTTGGCCATGACCCTGTCAATTTCATCTGTATCTTACAATGCCCTATATCCTATGAAAATTGGATAATGGAATCCGAAACAATTATGTAGTCCATCTTTACAGCTATCCTTCTTCCAAATTTCACATCATCGCTGTCAGCGATGATTCACAAATCAAAACATTTATATTACAAGAATAACTATATTAATTTAGAATAAAAAGCTCATAAGAACAATGACAGCATTGTACTCTAGTTTCAAACTAATCTTTCTATAACGAATAATATCACTAAATTAGACAGAACAATCCATAGATATTCTCACCATACAATATATTTACACCACATCATGAGTGCAAGTACAACAATATGCTACAGAAGACCAAATAGGTTACTGATGTACCAATAAGCTTGAGTCTCCACTTCGGTTAGAGGATATTTATGCTATGATTTTGCTTGACAACGAGTATGTTCTGCTTCGCCACATGGATGCATCGGCTTACCTTCCACATCGATCATTAAAACTTTTTATCCTAGTCTACCAGCTGTACAAATACTCACCAAAGATCCGGGCAAACTCGCTGTAGCGACTATGACTGTATGGACAAATTACTTTATGGAAAAAGCAGTATCGACCTCCCCTGGCAACACATTGAGTCGTCCAGGTTAGGATTTCCCCTAGCTGTGCCTCACATCGTTGTCACCCTCATCCTCATATTTCTCAAGCAATGATATGGACGATACCCTTTAATTTAATTCAAAAGCGATCGAACCTTTTCACTCCATGCTAACGGTACCACAACCTATGGTCGTTATGATTTTATTAAAGAATGGGGATGACTATACATTTGTTTAGTTAGTCAGTCAGCCACAACAGGGATTTTATCCACTTTAACTCCAGTGTCTAGAAAAAAACAAAACAGACACATTTCACCGGAACTATAACAGCTAAAGACGTTGCATTCCATGATGCTACATCATTTGCACTCGGAGGCTGTGGCTTACTAATATTGGAATTACTGACGCAAATGCCCCTTATGGGAAAGTTATTAGTGATCATGTTTATGCACCATTTTGTCATATACGTGTAAAGTAAATTAACGACACATCCAATAATCACAGCCATAATTTATTCCTAAATCGATATATGAAGATCAGCTTCTGCCAGACCAACCAGAATGGAAAGAAATCTACTTCAGCAAAGATGAATACACTTGGCGAAAGAAGTTTTTCTCTGAAAGGTCTTCTCAAGAACAAAAATGCCAAAACATGAAAACATTTGGTAGCTCAACCATCAACCTAGACATTTACGTAGAATTTCCTCCAGGATCTGATTTATAACATGACAAATATGGAAACTTAATGATGCTTTGTATAGTTTTAAACGGTCAAGTAAATTATGATCAACAACATTAATGCTATTTCAGAACTTATGTGGCTAAACTAGATTATTTTTCTAAAATCTAACGCTAGTACGTTAAATATGGACAATTATCCATAACTAACACCGGCAGACCACCAAGTACCTCAATTGAATGTCAAGCGCATCAATGCACGATCTTATCTGGCTCAAGACATTGCCAAACTAGATATAGCTAATCCTATACATACTGGCAAAAAGAATGAGTTTACCGATATTTTTACAAGAATACTTAGTCAAACCCAATCTACTTACTTGAACAGATGAATCTTCAAACATATCAAGGGAAGCGAACTGTGGAATACAGATTGAGGGGGTAATTGTAAGGTATAATCTGTACTCTAGGTCACATTGCATGAGTGAGAAAGTTCTCTACTAGGAAAACTTTTGATTTCTCAACTGCCTAAAGATTTTATGCTCATCCTAGTATACAATACAGCTTATGCTTCACTATTAATAATATATACAATGGTGGAGTTTAACTTACAAAATTTATACAAGAATATAAATGCATATTTACACTGTTGGAAGTAATGCCCCATCTCGATTTACCACCGGCATGGTAGCATAAGCAGCGCATCCAAATGTCCTTAGGTGATCGAGGTGTATACTATCTTTTGGTAGGTCGTTCCAGTATAAGTAAGGACTTTTTCCTTTCTTCCCTAAAATAGGCGTATGGTTGTGCAGATATGCCGCACATAATAATGCTTCAGACCATAGGTAAGGATGAATACGGCCTCCAAGAATAAGTGTTCTCACTTTGATTTGTAGCACACCATGAGTTCTTTCCACACCACCGTTCTGTGAACAGGAACGAGGAACAGTGAGTTCATGAGTAATACCTCGGTTGGTAAAGAAATCACGAAGGATCTCATGATGAATTCACCACCACTGTCAGTACGAAAATGGGCAACTTTGTAACCACCATGGTTTTTAAAATGTTTTTCAGTGCGACGTATCCCATTCATAAGTTCAATTGTAGCGTTTGATTTTACAGTCAAAGGAATCACAACATAATAACAAGAGTAAATATCCATTATAGTTAGGAAATACTTATTATCTATATGGCAATGATATCTTAAACTGCCTCAAATATTTACCTGAACGAGCTCAAGAGGCGCTTTAGCTTTGAAATTCGAGGTCTTGCCCTTGGTAATCTTACCTTTTAACAAGACACAAGTTGAACATGTTGGAGCACGTGCAGCTGGAAGTGTGGGTAAGTTGGCACGTTTCGCGGTACATTCGTATGCAACTGTGCATACCACATATCTCCAACATTGTTGGTTGTTGGTAATGGGGTAGCATCGTCTTTTGCCATTAGTGGGCTCATATCAATATTCCACATAACAGTCTCTTTTTCTGATAAGAGCTCTAAGCGGTATAAGCAGTTATCTAACAATCCCATCTTTCTAGCAGATTTCAAACTGCAACAGGAACTTAGGTTATGTAAGCACCATGACCTGTAAAAATAACATGGTACTTTGATTTTTGACTCATTTTAGAGCTCGAAACCAGGTTGCATGGAGCTTCAGGGACATACAGGGTATCATATAAATTCACATCATCGATAAGTACAACACCAACACCAACACCACTAGATTGATAGGGTTGGCTGTACCGGCAACTTGAGGGCTAGGTTTTATTTTTAAAGAAGAGAACTGGGTACTTTCTCTACCAATATGAGAAGTACATCCACTGTCTAGATACTAGTTGTTCTCACGTACCGACTGGGCACTAGTATTTGCCACCCAGGCGCTATGATCGGCGGTAGCAAGATCAACATCGGGTTAAGTAGCGGTTAAGTTGGTCGTTTGGGCTTCCTGGGTTGTGTACACTCCCGTTTCCGATGTTTCCCATGACAGAGTGAACAGGGAAACATATGTGACTTCAACTTCCTTCCTTTCACTTTGTGATTAATTTGGATGAATGCCGCGGATGACATTGGAGACTTGGTTTGAAGATGTTGGCAAGTAGAATAAAATTCATTAGCACTGAATGTAGTCATCTTACAGTACTCACGTAATATTTCACATTGAATATGATCAGGTCCAGATGCCAATAACATACTAGCATTATATAAGATAGGAGATTTTTGTACTGATACCAATCCACCGTAGTAATCCTCTTGTCTACGGAAATCATTAGTCTTTAAATGACTAAGGAAGTCTGATACGAGCTTGAAATTGTTGTTGCAGAACACTGTGCTATATTTTGCACATAGTTTAGCAGTAATGGCCTTCCCAACGTGTTCGGTAATTGTTTCAAGTTATGTCCATCTTGCTGATGTCTCTTCTGAAAACTTCAGGAAGGCTTGCTCTTAACATAGCTATTAGCACCAGGTTATATTGTTTCCGGACCATTTTTATCACCGTGGCATCTTCCATAGGTCTCATCTGATCACCAGCGATAAGGTTTGTTATAGAATAAAAATTCTCAGGTAGAGGTGCAAACGTAGTGAACGTGGCCTCCTCCAATTCTTCAATCCAATCTTCATAGTCTGCATGACTGTTTAAGATATATTGAAATTTGTCATCGCCACGGCTCAAAACCTGTAAAAATTCTAACATCGTCTCTAAACTTAGTGAGATCACTCATACTGTAAACTCTGTATATGGATTTATAATCCTGTATGCTAACCTCAACCTTCTCTATATGATAAATAGTGAGACATACGATATATAGTGTACAACATGAGCAATAGCTCTTTTAAATATATGGATGGGTGAAACGCTTTTCACTGATCGTGTCTGAATATATATTCACACATATGACCTTGGTATGCAGATTATATCTTAACATATACCACTTTATGATTGATCTCAATAACTGCGACAAAACATTTGCGAACTACATATATATCAGTATGTTAAACTCAGCAGTTTCATTAAAGTTTGGTAATTTTAAACGGCATCGTATCAAATTATTTAAAACCAAATTTGTTTTGACGAAAAGCAAATATAAAAAAAATATTTCGGTAAACTAAAAAAAGCCTAAAATAGTTTGTAGTATTTGCAAAAACTAATTTTATTTTACATAGCATGTGACTTTTAAATAATAATAGTTTGTTTATTTTTAAAAATTTAAACATCATTTAGAAACTTTGTGTAACAATCTAACTTCAGCCTTGAACTTAGAGAGATCACTCATAATGTAGGATAGATACATATATTATTATTAATAGTATAAATCTTATAAGATTAACCTCATCCCTCTCTATATGATAAATAGAGGTACTGAAGCTGTATAGTATACAGTATGAGCAATAGCTCTTTATATGGAAGGATCAGAAAAACGTTTTGCTGATCGACGATATAAAAGAGCTAATACTCATCATGTATAGTATATATCCTATTCCTCACTACTTATCATATATAAGAGGCTGAGGTTACTATATAATGTTATACACGCCATATTATGAGTGATCTCATCAAGTCTAGGAATGATGTTAGATCGTTACATTATTTAATTCTCTGATTTTATTCCGGAACTTATTGATAACACTTATTAAGTATTGATATGTATGTATTTATGTTCTAAGCCTCTGCCTCTTCAATATAGTCAATAATAGAAAAGTATTCCATATTGTAACGATCTAACTTCAGCCTTGAACTTAGAGAGATCACTCATAATGTAGGATAGATACGTAAATTATGATGAATGGTATAAATCTTATGAGATTGACCTCAGCCCTCTATATATGACAAATAGAGATACTGAAAGTACATAGTATACAGTATGAGCATTGGCTCTTTATATATCTATGGATCAATGAAAAGTTTTCATTGATCGTATATTATGATATACACACACGTGATCTTGGTATACAGGTTATATCACGACATCCCCCCTTAAGCTGTATTCCCAGACTCATCCAAAGGAGAAAGTCCGAAGATTCTGTCCTTTAAATATTTGAATTGAACTCCTGTGAGAATTTTTGTAAAGATATCAGCAAGCTGATCTTTAGTTCCAACATGTATTGGTTTGATCAGCTTTTCCTCAGTAGCTTCTCGGGCTAAATGATATCTTACGTGAATGTGTTTGGTGTTTGAGTGATGTACTGGGTGGTCAGCTAATTTTAACGATGATGCGTTATCCATGTATAAGACATGAGCATCCGACTTTATACCCATTATATCAAGCACCTGGTTTAACCACATAATTTCTTTAGTAGCTTCACTAGCTGCCACGAATTCTGCTTCGGTAGAGGAAGTAACCGTGCACGCCATCTTCTTTGAGCACCAAGTAACTGGACCGGATGCATAATTCGTTAAGTAACCATACGTCGACTTAGCATCTGGACAATCCGCATATGAGGCATCAGAGTAACAGATCAAGTGGTTTGTTTCATTTCTTTTATACACGATTTCTAGATCTTTCGTTGTATACAAATAATCGAAAACTCTTCTTGCTGCTTTCATATGTACTTCTCGAGGATCCTTGAGGAATCTCGAAAGAAAGGATACGGAATGGGCGACATCTGGTCTACCAGCATTGGCGACGAATATTAATGTACCAATCAAGCTTTGATAGCTTGTTATATTGGTCACTGGCGGAGAATCTGCATAATAATCTACATGTCGTTGTAAGGGATTATGTGTAGGGTGTATATCTGTAAAAGCATATTCTTTAGTCTTCTTCTCGATATAGTCTGACATAGTTATGGAAATGTGGTTTGCAGTTTGACAGACGTTCATCCCTAAGAATTTATTTACCGGACCCAAGTCTTTCATTTCATAGGTATTGTTTAAAAATCTTTTAATACTATTAATTTCATGAGATGAAGAGCTGGCAATGAGCAAATCGTCAACATAAAGTGCAATCATACACAATCCTGTAGTGCTGTTTCTAAAGTATAGACCGAACTCTTTAGGATTTTGTTTGAAACCCAATTTGGATAAGGTGCCCTTGATGTGGTTATTCCACAGTTGGGGTGATTGTTTCAAGCCATACAAAGCACTCTTTAGTTTCCATATTTTTCCTGGCTGTAAGTCAAACCCTGGAGGGGGTTTTACATAGATATCAGTATCAATGGGAGAGTTTAAGAATGCAGTTACTACATCCATTTGATGGATGGTTAACCCTTTAGACGCAGCTATCGCCAAAAATAACCGTACCGAGTCATACCGAATGACTGGTGCAAATGTGGCTTGGTAATCAATTCCCTCAACTTGTCTGAAACCTTGGACAACAATTCTAGCTTTGTGTAAGCCATTGTCCTTTACATTGAATACCCATTTACTCGGAATAATTCTCCTATTCTTGGGTGGATCAACTAAGGCAAAAGTTTGGGTTTTAACTAAGGCATTTATTTCCTTTTCACACGCTGCCTTCCATTGTTTCTTATCAGGCATACGTTGAGCTTCATATACTGTCTTAGGAACGTTATCTGAAGTGATTTGTGCTACTAAAGCGGTGATAGCTGGGTGTGATTCTAACTCCTTTGTATCCGTGTGACTATGGAGGGCATAGACATGATCGATAGGTGTGGTCGTAAATGGAACCACAGCATCGGTAATCCCGAATACTGGAATGGGACAGTCTCCCACAGCGTACGATGTGGTGGCACGCAAAGCAACGTTATCGGTAACATTGCTGTTTTCCGATATTGTATGGTGACGTTTCGGTGCAGGTGTCATATTGGACTTCTCATCCTTATCATTTGCCAGGCGAGAGTGGTGTAAAACCAGTTCCCCCCTCTTTGGAGAAACCGTAGTGACCGTAGGGGTTGCTGGAGTTCTCTCAGAATGTAGACGCTTGGTCACCTTAGAGTTTATCAAAATGACATCGTTTGTATCACTACTCGAGGAAGATGGGATGAGTGCCGACGATCCGGATGATGAACGGCGTGGCGTCGGAGTGTTAGGTGCAGGTAGGGCATGGACAGATGGAGCTGGAATGACCTTATCTTGTTTCGTGGTCGGTACCGTCGGTCTCGTCACCAGGGGACCCCTCACAGGGCGTGTGGCAGTGACAGCCGATGAAATCTCGGGGCCCATAATTAAGGCAGGTTCAGTAGGTAAGCTAGGAGGTGATGATTGTGAAGACTCAACGATCGGTGAATAAGGCGTATTAGTTTCCCTGGCCGAAACCGGAGGTGGATCCGAACTATTGGAGGTTAGTTTTTGGCTAATCATTGAGTCCATCATATCTCTAACATCACCCAACCGAAGTGATGGTTCAGAAGAAGTAGATAACTGGTAAACCAATTGTTGTAACACTTCTTGTGTAGCATGTTGTCGTTCCGCCAACTGCTGGGTCTGTCTGAGAAGCTGACTAGTGTTATTTTCGATGTGATCAGTTTGATCAGGAATATAGTCAGGCATGTCAACATCCACAGTCGATGGGGATGGTGGCGGAGACGGTATGTTCCTGGATGGAAAATAATCTGGATCACCAGAGGTATCCAACCCCGATGATGATGATATCACTTGTTCAGTGGCATTCTGGGATTTCACAGATTCTTTTGGTGAGGTTGGTGGCGTTGACATCGATAGTTCATCATTGATCTGCACCGGTGGGACTGTATCTTGAGAAGTCGATATAGAGTTTGAGGTGTCATAAGGCATGTTGGATGTGTTAAACGAATGTCCTCCAGTCTTTTCAGGAACGTTGTCAGATCGTGGATATGATGGTGTGCCTTTCAGAACCCCAGTAGCAAAATCATACGCCTGATGGCTTGCAGCAGTGTCAGCTAGAGGAAACTCACATTCATCGAATCGAACGTCTTTTGCAGTCGCAACCCTACCCTCTTGGGGTAGATAAATCCGGTAAGCCTTTCTATCCGTGTCATACCCCACCATCACTCCTTTTAGTGATGTTGGAAGCAGCTTTCCATCTCGGTTTGCCACTGGCATAGTAGCGTAAGCAGCGCATCCAAATGTCCTTAGGTGGTCGAGATTGATACTGTCTTTTGGTAAGTCATTCCAGTATAAGTAAGGAATTTTTCCTTTCTTCCCTAGGATAGGCGTACGGTTGTGCAGATATGCTGCACATAACAGTGCTTCCGACCATAGATAAGGAGGGACGCGGCCTCCAAGAAGAAGTGTCCGCATTTTGGTTTGTAGGACACCATGAGCCCTTTCCACACCACCGTTTTGTGAACTGGAGTGAGGAACAGTAAGTTCATGGGTAATACCTCGGTTGGTAAAAAATTCATGAAGCATTCTACTGGTGAATTCACCACCATTGTCTGTACGAACATGGGCAACTTTGTAACCTCCATGGTTTAAAAAGTGTTTTTCAGTGCGACGTATCCAATTCATTAGTTCCGTTTTCGCATCTGATTTGTGAGTTAAAGGAATGACGACATAATACGACGAATACTTGTCCAGTATAGTTAAAAAATACTTACTGTCTATATAGTCGTGATATCTAAAACTACCACAAATATCTACTTGAACTAGTTCAAGAGGAGCAGTCGCTTTTGAAGTCGAAGTCTTCCCTTTTGTAATTTTACCTTTTGACAATGCACAAGTTGGACATGTTGGAACATGTGCATCTGGAAGTATGGGTAAGTTGGCCCTTTTCGCTGTACATTCGTATGCAGCTCTACCAGGATGACCAAGACGGGCATGCCAAATATCACCAGAATAGGTTGGTGTTTTTAAAACTGTAGGCGCGTCTGAAATTTGGGAGTTAATATCAATACTCCACATAGCGGATTCTGGTTTTGGTGCAAGATCCAATTTATATAAACCATTGACAACGGATCCAATTTTCCTAGCAGATTTAATGACATCTACAGGAACGTTGGTTAAGTAGGCACCGGATTCGGTGAAAATAACATGGCTTTCTGCTTTCTTTGTCATTTTCGAGATCGAAATTAAATTACACGGAGATTCTGGAATATAAAGAGTATTCTGAAGAACAACGTCCTTAATTCTCACATTACCAGAACCGCTTGACCGAACAGAATCAGCAATGCCTGCAACGATCGGGCCGGTTGTTTCTTCTAGACGCGTAAACTGAGTACTGTCCTTCCCAATGTGGGTGGTGCATCCACTATCCAAATACCATGAGTTATCGTTGGCTATCTCTTTGTCAGTGATTGCCATCCACGCACTATCATTAGCTGTAATAAGATCAGCGTCAGGATAAACCCGAGCTAGATGGGCTGTCTCATCCTCTTGAATTAGGTTTCTGGGACATTTCGATTTTCTGTGTTTTCCTTTGCAGATTGGGCATGGAAATTGTGAATCCTTGGATTTGTTCCAGTTCTTCCGGTTATTTAACTGGATGAATGCCGCTGTAGGTTTCGGAGACTTAGCCATAAGTTTCCTGAAAGTTGATGAGAATTCATCTTCATCAAAAGTAGTTAAGTGTCCGTAATTTTTTAACATTTCCTCCTTTACATATTCATTTCCTGAGTATAGAAGCAACCCAGATCTGTAAAGTATTAAGGAATTAAGGGCAGATATAACACCGTTATAGTGGTGTTCGAATTCGTCAGAGTAAGTGTCGCCACTATGTTTAAAAAACTCTGAGACTAAGTTAAAGTTTGCTTCGAATGTCATCTTACCATATTCATTTTCTAAACGATTAATAATCGTTTTAGCAATGTTATCATCTGTATCTACATGTTTATTAAACCACTTTGAAATTTCTCGTCTAATTGTTGCAGATGTCGTACCTTTCAGTAGCCCCATCAGGATAATATTATACGTTAAACGAGTAGTTTTAACTGTGGCAGGATGACTTATTGGTAAGTCATTGTGATCAGTGATTTCATGAGATTCGGAGTGGTAGTAGTCAGATAAAGGGGAGAACATCACAAAGATGGCTCTTTCTAATTCCCTTTTCCATTGTTTGAAATTTGAAGGGCCTTCCAGGGGACCTTCAAATTCAGCAGCGATACGCTCAGGGCTCATAACCTGTAACGATCTAACTTCAGCCTTGAACTTAGAGAGATCACTCATAATGTAGGATAGATACGTAAATTATGATGAATGGTATAAATCTTATGAGATTGACCTCAGCCCTCTATATATGACAAATAGAGATACTGAAAGTACATAGTATACAGTATGAGCATTGGCTCTTTATATATCTATGGATCAATGAAAAGTTTTCATTGATCGTATATTATGATATACACACACGTGATCTTGGTATACAGGTTATATCACGACACATATGGAAAACCTTTTTCTAATCATGTTTTATGATAAACACACACGTGAACTTAGTGTAACCATTATATATTGACACAGATTATACCTTACAATCACCCCCTCAATCTGTATTCCACAGTTCGCTTCCATTGATATGTTTGAAGATTCATCTGTTCAAGTAAGTAGATTGGGTTTGACTAAGTATTCTTGTAAAAATATCGGTAAACTCATTCTTTTTGCCAGTATGTATAGGATTAGCTATATCTAGTTTGGCAATGTCTTGAGCCAGATAAGATCGTGCATTGATGCGCTTGACATTCAATTGAGGTACTTGGTGGTCTGCCGGTGTTAGTCATGGATAATCGACCTATATACAGCATGCGAATTTAAACTGATACTCATGATCTCAAGAACTTGATTCAGTCACATAATTTATTCAGTAGTTTCGCTAGTACAACAGTTTCAGGTGCAGTTTCTGGGTTAACAATGCATCAAATTTCTTCGAACACCATGTCCCTGGTCCAGAAATATTATTTTGTGAGATTAGTCATCGGTAAACTTAACGTCCCGACTATATATATACATGATGCACCGGAGTAGCAATTGAGGTAGTTAATTCCATTCTTCTTATATAAAATTACTTACTCTTTGGCCCTATATAGTTAAGTGAAAACTCTTCGAGTAGCATTGTAATGAACTTATTGAGAATATTTGAGGCATCGAGAGAAGAACGATACGGAATGTGGAATATCAGGTCTTTCGACATTGGCTACCAACATGTGACTACCTATCAAGTCCTGGTAGCTTGCTATGCCTTTTGATGGTAGTGTACCGTCGAAGTAGTTTATGCGCTTTAACAATAGACTCGATGCCGGATGTAAGCCTGTGAAGAAATATTTTTTAGCCTTATTCTCGATTTAATCAGATAAGGAAGATGTTATTTGGCTCTTTATCTGGACGAAATGCATCCCTAAGAACTTTTTTATGGGCTCAACGTTTTTCCTGTTATACGTATGATCAAGAAAAAACTTAAAGCTGCCAATATCTTGCGGCGCGGAACTGGCAATGAATAAAGCATTGTCATACAATGTAATAAGGAGCAAACCTGTGGATGAGTTACGAAAGTATTCCACAAAGCCTTTTCTTTGTGTTTGAATCCAAGCTCGTCTAACGTAACTTTGACGTGGTTATCCACAGCTTCGGCGATTGTTTTAAGCCATAAAGGGCACCGTTCAATTCCCATACTTTTCCAGCATGTAAATCAACTCCTGAAGGAAGTTTTACATATACCTCAGTATCGATAGGTGAATTCAGCAAAGATGCTAGAGCATACAGTTGATGAATCGATAAATCCGTTGAGGCTGATAAGGCAAAGAAGAGTTTTACCAAATCATGGCAAATGGCTGTAGCGAAAGTGGGTTGATAATTTATGCCTTCTATCTATCTAATACTTTGAAGAACAACCTTAATTTATGTATATCATTATCTTTGACATTAAACGCCATTTGCTTGAAATCACCTTTCTGTTTTCTAGGGAGATTTACTAAGGAGAAAGTATTTGTGTTGACAAGCACATGGTTTTCTTTTGGGCATTCTTATCTCCATCTAAGCTTGTCTGGCATACATTGAGCTCGAAATATGGTTTTGAAGATGTAATCGTACGTTGTTTGAGTAACCAAAATAATGATGCTTGCTTGTGCAGATAACACTTTTCCATCTACACAGCTATTTAGGTCGTATACATGCTCCTTCCTTGCTTTCACAAACGGAATGATGGTGCCAGTACTTCCAAATACTGGAATGGCACAGTCACCAACTACAAATGATGTAGCAGCGTGCAAGACAGTGTCTGTTCTTGCTTAAATGCAGGGATTAAAGTCGATAATGTATCTGGCATCGCTATCTGACAAGAGAGATGCATAGTCATTTCCCCATATTTGGGCATATTGTAACATCCTTGGATGATGCTGCAGTCAGCATGGAGTCCAAACGCTTGGTCTATTGCAGATTGAGCTAAGAAATATTGAAATCATTGCATGCGGGAAATGGAGATGATGGCAACGGGAAGGACGATGGGCGGCATGGCATAGACTGTTTGGTGCTGGCATCTTCAAAAGAAGTTGAGCCAGTGATCATTCATAGCCGTTACAACAGAGGAGTTTAGCCAAACTAGAAAAAGGCAGGTGCGGCTTGGATACCAGGATGAAGGACTGACAATAATTGTTGTGTTTCCACAACTGTTATGAAGGGATAACGTGTACAGTAGCTGGTTCCAGGTGAGACGCAGAGCTACTATGCGTAACACGCCGACGAATAAAGCAACTCCATCACACCACAAATATGCGCCATTAGTCCTTGTGTGGCTTGCTGCTGTTCAGCTAGTCGTTTTTGTTGAATGAGCTGGCTAGTATTGTCTTTGATATGATCAAGTTAATTAGGAACATAACCAGGTATGTCAAGATCAATCTGTAACGGTATTGGTGACAGCAAAGGTGTATTCTTTGAAGGAGCATACTGTGAATCACGTGGAGTGTCCACTTCAGAACATAGTGACATCTCTAAAGGATCGCTGTTGCGATCTGGATGTCTCAAAGCTTAGATGGCGAGAGTGAATATATTGAAGACGATACTACAGTGTTTGATAGCACAAGGGTGTCGTAACCCTGATTCGTGGTACCGAATCTGGAGTGATGCGAGACGACGATGAGATATTCAAAGAATATCCTTGTGTCATAAGAGGTGTAGTAGCCAATTCGGAATCGAAGTCTGACTTTAGATATGCTGGTATACTTTTAGAACACCAATAGCAAAATCGTAAGTTATATGGCTAGCTTCACTGTTAGCTAAAGGAGAATCTTATTCCTCAATGGTACACTCCTAG
This sequence comes from Monosporozyma servazzii, assembly GCA_033807795.1. Lineage (NCBI taxonomy): Eukaryota > Fungi > Ascomycota > Saccharomycetes > Saccharomycetales > Saccharomycetaceae > Monosporozyma > Monosporozyma servazzii. Next base: position 341,212 of record CP138597.1, on the reverse strand, counting down.
TGTTGACAACGGTGCCTTTCTGCAATAGCTAATACAGTAGGTCTCCCGATCACTGTCATATCCCACATGGCAGTTTCCAGAGATATTGGAAGCTTTCTACCGTCACGAGTTGCTGTGGCTATAGAAATGTATGAAGCGCAACAAAACGCCCGCAAATGGTCTAGCTTGATGTTGCCAGTAGGGTTGTCGTTTCAGTATAGGTATAATTTTTACCTTTCCCTAAAAGTGGTGAGCGATTGTGAAGATACGTATCACATAGTAAAGCCTCTGACCATATGCAAGGAGGAACATGATCTACACGAAGAAGTGTTCTCGTTTTGGTTTGTAAAATGTCAGGGGTGCATTTAACGCTAAAATTTGATGAACTGGAAGGAGATATTGTAAGCTCGAGAATACTACCTTGTTTGGTAAAAAATTATGTGTAATTTGGCTGGTGAGCTCATTAACATTGTCAGTACGGACAAAATTCGCTTTGTTTCTGTGCGAGTAATTCAGTTCATCAACTCTAGTATAGGGTGGGATCTGGTAGGTAATAGAATCACTAGAGTAGTAAGGAGAGTATTCATCCAGTATGGTTAAAGAAATAACGTTACCGTCTACACAGTGGTGGTATCTGAAATTTTCACATATACCAACTTTGCTGAAGACAAATATTCGACTTTTAGTGATTTTACCTTAAAAAAACAGTACATGTCTGACGTGATGACTCAATTTCACCAGGTAATTTCAGCAGTGTTATCCGTTTGCCACACATTCGTTCGCAGTACGATAAGTACGGCCAATACCTGCATGCGAGAGATTTACAGAAATTTGGATGCCGTCGAGGTCGATAATGGGATTTTTAAGATGGCATTGACACGCGAGATAAGGCCAAACTTTCACATGGAATTCTTTCGTTTTCGTGAGATGGAAAGTCTGCACAAGCCATTTTAAGCTTTCAGCAGATTTGATAAACTGCTAAGGGAAACTTAGTTAGACATGCACCGCTGCATTTCTGTGGCATTTTAAAGATGGTAATCAGGTTATAAGGAGGTTCTGGGATGTACAATATTTCGTTCAATACCGTCTTGTACTTCCACAGCACTAGAACCACTAGATGTGACAGAGGTTGCAATAACTGGAACTTTAGGAGCAGGTTTTTCTTCTAAGACCAATCACGATCTCTCAAATACGGAACGTACACCTACTGTATAAATATCAGGATTTGCCACTGACTGTGTCGGTATCTGTGCTTGTCATCGAATCATTATCATCGGCTATGATGAGGTCAGCACCAGAATACATAGCAGCTGAACCTCCAGTCTAGTCTTTTTAGGTTAGACGCTTTGCATAGTTAACTTTCCAGTACTTTCCAGCGCAAAGTGATTGTGGTACTTCGGAGTTGGGTCAATTTTTGCGGTTGTTTGGTTAAAACGTCCAACACATCCAAGAAGATGCTTTTTCATCAAAGGTTGTAAACTGACCGTATTTCCTAACCATTTCCTCTTTGGTATAGTTAGATCTGATGACAAGAAACTAGTGTCAAACAAGATTCGTCTATTGAAGAGTGATATGAAAGCGCTATAGCTTTTAGTAATAGTTTCAGCATTGCACGATTTGGAGTTATTGTAGCAATTGGAAAAAACTTAAAATTGACTTCAACAGTCATCCGGTCATGTATTTCCTCCAATTTCGAGATAACGGTTTTGACAGCGTAGTTGTCGACAGGGATTAAACGTTTGAATGAATCTACGACATCATCTTTAAGTATGCTGGAAATACTGGCTCTTAGCATCCCTGACAACATACTATTGTATATAAGAGGAACCGTTCTACTGATAGCAATGTCATTAATCAGTAAATAATTGTTGTCTGTAGTAGTGTTAAGTTCCGAGTAGTAGTATAGCTAGAGGAGCAAAAAAACAACTACCTTCCCGAAGCTTCCTTTGCACCTTTTAAAGCTTACAGGAGCGTCCAGGATCCATTTCAATCTTGAAGTATCACGCTTGGTGATCATAATCTGTGAATCTCTAATCTCTAGTATAAGCCCAAAAGGAACTTCGTAATATTTATACTGTAATATATGTATTTATCTGGTCACACTACGGGTGTTGTCCCCAAGTTTATAAATATAGATATGGGATTTTTTCAATGGTAAGATTTTATTTAAGCCAGACCTAATAATCAGATTCAACCAATGCAGTAATCAATTACCCTTACTACACAATGCATTAGCAGTGAGGTTTATAGTCATTAATTATTGATAAATAGGTATTATAGTTAAGCAAAAGTTGACATTGTTCCAGTAATTCAGGCCAGATCGAACTAAGGAAAAGGCTTGGTTGTTTTTGTGCTTTTGCTTTATAGGAAACGAAAATCATTCCTCTCACCCCTCTTCCACAAGTGCCTAAAATTCTGTTATCTTTATTTACCAGAAACGATCAATGTAATACTTGGGCCAATCCAATAAATGGAAATTAGCAGATTATTCCAACAAATAATAATAGCCTTTCCTTTTCTATTTAAAATAGCTAACCTATAAATGAAAGGACATATTATTGTTTAATCAGAATGATATTAAAAACTTAAAAGACGAAATGCTCACCTGATGGATTACACACTGGTTTTGTTTTTCAGTTAGAGGATTTGACTAGTTACCTAGTCAATGACCAAGAAAAATATTATAGCACACAAATAATTGATAACCGTACATGCCAGAAAGACATTAAATGTACCGAGACCTTTCTTACCTGATCAGCAAATATACGCAGTTAGCGGTAAGATGGAACAGACCATATGTTAACATTGATTCGCTAAATTGTTTAACTCTGAAATTACCCTGGAATTATAATCAATCAAAAAAGAAAATTATACACTCGAACATAACACTTGTTTTCAAATATTTAACAATTTTCTTTCTTCCGTTTCCATTTTTGCATCCCATTGTTTGATTAAGTGAAAACAGCTTACAAAAAGGAAATCACTAGTTCATTTTTGCCATGTCGATGGTCCGAAATGAGATAGACAATAGTAAATAAGCATTCTCTAATAAGCTTCTTTAAACAAAAGTCAAAATGAAGAGATGAATGATCGGCAGTTTTAAAGCACTTAAGGGACTGTTCATTCCGCTCCAATGACACGAACTATTAGAGCACTATTTTAACTAGGGGATAAGCACATGATGCCCTATGAATTATTAGTAAGTAACCATTGCACCCCCTACTAACATTGTGAGTTAATTCACCTTATGGGCGAAAATGATAAAAAGGTAAGCAGAAGTTACTTTAGCGATGAAAGTGACAGATGACAAAATTTATTCATATAATCGATAATCCAAACTATTGCAAATTTATAACGAAATAGTTGTGAAAAAGAGGACAAGGAGAAATATCTTTTCCAATGGAGTGATCTGAGTATGAAACAGAGAAATGAAATTATTAATGAATATTTTGCAATCGGACTCTGCTTTACGCTGGGGTCCCTATCTTAAGGGAAGCCTCATAGGTAAGTAATTCATTGAAACAATATCGTGTTGTAACTCTTTTTGCCCGATGTTTTTTCCATTTGAAGGGCATGAATCAAATCGGGAACAGACGTACCATAAAACCAAATTTAATAAGTAAATGCAATTTTGATTGTATAACAGATTATTACCAGAATGAGTTACTATTTGCATATAGAAAATAGAACGGTCTTAGCTGTTCCTACCTCTACAAACAGCGGTTAACAAGGTCTCACGCGACTTGTTATATCTCGGAAGTACAGGCATTTCTTTCATATTGCATATAGAACTGGCATCGTTGTAAGTGGCACTAATATTACTCCATGTAAGTGAAGCTTCAGAAAATGGAGCAATACAACCAGAAACCACAATAATATAGACGGTGACGATATGTGTAGAATTATCTTCGTGGGTAAACTATGGCCTATACCAGAGACAGAAGAAGCCAATAGAGAAGAGCCATAGGAAAGTGAAGAGCACGTAGTAATTAAAGTGAATAATGTTGGTGATAACGTTTTAACCTAGGAAAACGTGTCTCTGGACTAGAGTTGGTACGAGAATTGGCTACTGAGCCCTAAATGGCCAATATAGATTGAACTAATATGCCGATATTGCATGTTCAATGGATGCAGTACTGGGGCTAGATACACCATACGTGGAAAATAAAATAATTAGAGAATATGTACTTTGATAGAAATCATTCATCGTGAGAATAAACTCCATATTTCATTTACAAGAACCTGGCAATGTACATTTAATGAAGACGCAACAATATCAATCCAAACATGATTTAGCGTGTCTTTTATGTCATGGCATGTATTCGATGATAAATATTAATTATGATAATGGCACTCATTTCATGTAAAAAATTGAAGTCTTTGTGATGAGAGGATTTTATGTGAATAAAGTCACTAAGTGGGATAGGACTGGTGAAGTATTGGTACAATCAATACAGGTGATGCAAGATATGGGCTCTTTGATGTGTCATAAGAGCATACATTTGATGGCAGACGGTAGAATGATTTGAATAATGGAATACGAGCTACATCAAAACAGTAAATTAATGTTTAGACACTATTCTCGAAAAATATAAGCATCTACAATGCAGAAACTTGTTGTCTTGTTCACATCAACATTTATATGGAATAGCACCCGATATTTAACATTGTATTGAAGCCGCCTAAATCTATGCCACTGGGTTTAAATCCAGCAAACTTAATAACAATATAATCATGACTTAACACTTTTCTTCTCAAGAGTGTGAGGAATGCTAGAACTCTATTAAATTGACTATTTTCGAGCATCTTTTTTGTTAACTAGCACAAATCTCAAATTTTTCCTTGTTCCTTCTATTCTTTTCTTGATTGATTTAACACTCCAATAGATTCAGCATACACTGCTTACGTTGTCAATTAATTGGTGCCATCATTATGGTTAACCATGGAACTATCCCTAGAAAATACAAATGAATATCTATATATAAACATATCTTCAGCAATGATATCATCATCAGGTTTAACCAACCGTTTGAGCTTAAGCCACTAACATTCTCACTGTGTGTAATTGCATTAAATCAACTAGCTTGAGTATACTAACAAAGTATGATGTGTGATGCTCTTTAAATAATAAGAGCACGCAAACGTGGTGGAAATGAAAAAAAATTTCTTCCAGTAGTGGAATCCAAAGAAAAGTTGGAATAGAAAGTGCTGATGCAGTTTTTTGATCGTCGAACTAGATGTGATTACTGGGGTAGGTACACTAGGTATAAATATATGTGAAAGTTAGACTAGAGGAGGCTGCATTATTTATAGATGAAAAAAGACTGAAAAAATGTTTTAAGAGTGATTGGTGTAGCTTCATTTGAAAATAACTTACTCCTTAACTGCTATATATCCGGTAATGGTAGCGGTTGTCATAGAAAATTGTAGTGAGACAGAAAGGGTTATTGATGTAATTGCAACAGAGTAGGGAGATGGCAGAAACAAGGCGGTTGGGTGTCCGATAAAAGAAAGATATGATGTAGATGAAGTGGTGTAAAATGATGGCAGAAACCTCTAATTTGTCGTATATGAGTTGAATACTATACATAAACTGTCTAGATGAACTGCTTGGGGTTTCTCAGTAGAGGGACTTACTTCCATAAATAGAATATGACTATTATACTGTATACTATATACAACCTTGTGTGGATGGAGTAAAGCATGCTGATAAACTAAATACACTAGATGCGGTATTTTGTACCACCTGATGCCAATGTGCTTGAGTAGCTCAAGTAGAAACGTAAGTGAATCAGACTTATTTGATAGGGTAGACATTATAACTCTATTTGTTTACGGAAATGGTCCAAACAATTAGCTAAGTTACATATGCCTCCAAACAGTGAGTGGAGAAAATACAGTAGAAATTGCAATCATAACAATGGCAATGGAGGAAAACGTTATCTGGAATAAATATTCCAAAGAGGCCCTTTATCCACCTGTTGCACAATAATGTGTCTGAAAGTGAGAGGATATAATTTACTGAGAACATTGCGCCATAAAGAGGTTGTTTAAATTTAAAGCTAGCGGAAAAGAATACCACGTGAAACCGATGGGATGGAATCGGCCCAAAGAACAAGGCCCTTAGATGACGTTTTGTTTGTAGGGAATAATACAATCATTGAAGTTATATGGGGTTTATGTAATGAGGAAATGGTCTACTGTGTAATCGAGCAACTTCAAGATGCAGCCAATCCGGCCCTATGTTGGCTATAGTTTTCAATATAATAAAAATTTCGATAAAGGCAATCAGCCTGTGAATAATCTTAGAAATCTGTATTTTCACAGCGACATACTATGTTAAGCGTGGTTATAACTCAACTTTTCAATGAAAAAAACCTTTTAACAGGATCACCTTCTAATTATTGAAATTAAGTTTGGAAGTGACTTATCACCATTTCTCCACAAATCAGTCGCTTGTGGCTGGGTCAAGCATATATCTAGAATACGCTATATCGGTTCGGTCACTTAATTAACCAATATATCCTTTCTTTCTTATACTATAATCGGAGAGTCCCATAGATGCTGCAAGTAAGCAGGATCTTCAGATACCACAAATACTTTAATAGAAGTATGAATTTCATGGATCATGATATTTTGAGTAAAGTATTTAATAGTTTTAATTGGTGCTGTAATAGAACGGTACGAATACAAAACAAATATTAGGTGTAATCGGCTACTCTTCCAAAACAGTCACTGATACACAAAGCCAATATCATATAGAAGGGTTAGAATTACTGACAGTCGCCAAGTCTTGGGAACATTTCAAATGTTTCTTACATGGACACATATTTATGCTAAGAACAGAGCATAGCTCCTAACTATCGTACAAAAACAATTTTGAATATACTCAACGCTTGGCTGGGTGGTTGCAACATTTAGAAGAATTCGACTTTGATATTGAACATCTTAAGATAAAACCAATGCTGCTGTTGCTGCAATAAGTGGCCCCCAAGAACTACATATCATAGAAAGTTATCCACTGACATCTATTTTCACGGTTGATCCTAAAAATTAATATTTTCAAATAATGGAAGATCCATATTCTACAGCTGTACTGGTTCTACTCGGTCAAATTACCACGAAGGATTCTCTACTCTACAAGAAGCACATTAAAAAGTTGAAAATTCTCTGTAAGGCAAAACAAAGATTTAACTATGATGTGAATGCCTTGTACTATTATGAGAAAAGAGTGCGCATACCAAGAATGCGATAATTTGCGACTCTTCAATTATATCATGATAGTTTCCTTCGTTTATTTTGTGAAACAGCCACAAGCAACAAGCTATTGCCGTTATACGCTTGCCCTTCAATGATCAAATCAATACAAGCATTCATCGCGAGTTATCCCCAATGCCAACTGATGAAGAGTTATATGTCCCAAATAACTAGCACAATAATACGGTTAGAGGTGCCGTTTTTCCAAATATCTGCTTGGGGAGATTAAAGAGATAAATTAATAACTCATATATACTGATTAACATAGTTTGTACATCATTGTTTTCTTCTTTTTTTCCTTTGTTCTTTCTTTTACCCAGTTCGAAAAGATGATGCGTGTAATGAAAGGTATTTTTCTTGCCTCATTGAGTGTATTCTATTATTACCAAGCAAAACTAGATGAAATAATTCTTATTATACACTTAATGGTGGTGTTAAATTGTCAGCTGAACATTCTTTTGTATGATAATTATAAGAAGGATAGCAATTGCTTGAGGATCCAATCAGGCCAAAGACTAAACATTACAAAAAGAATGTTTTAATACAAAAGTACATGCAAATGGCCCGGATTGATATATCTCACGATATGTATTAAAAGAGAATATAGTTAGTTGGTACAACAGGAAAGAGCAATCAAGTTAATTTTTTTTTAGCCAATGGCATTTGATATTGACTCATTACATAAAGCATTATTCAATACATACATTTAATGTTCCCTGTTGATAAGCCCATGCTTTCTGTTGATAATTATAAGTGTGATCAACACAAAACACATAGATAAGAATGTGAAGATATAATCGCTTAGCAAATAATTCGTATTTTAAAAGGCAAGTAGTGCCATACCAATTTAGAAGATAAAAAACTTTAATCCATAGCTTATCCTTACTTTAGGATACTACTATTCTAATGAAATGATATCCAACAAGACTTACATGCTTAGTTATAGGACAACTGAAATCCATACTTTGATATCATTAGTGGCATTGTCCTTACTCTATGCAAAAATTTCTAGTTTAGTAAATGCTTATAACCACAACCAACTTTTTTATGATTTAAAATGTCCTTTTCGATATCTTCTACATCATATTAGATTGAAAAACTCAAGTATATTCTCTCAATGTTACATGTTTGTAAATGAGAGCTTCAGGAAAAATAGTATATGCAAGGATGTGGTTATCAGATATGTGTACTTTATTATTCACGGTTACAGCCAAGGATAACACAAAGTGACATAAAAAGATAAATGAGTATCCAGTAATAAAGTTTCAAGAAGATGAATATACCAGTTAGAGTTAGTAATTTACAGCGATGTTTTTATCATTAAATAGTAAATAACTAGATCATGCTTTGTATCTTCTTTTCTATTGTATTATTACTGTTGGTTTGAGCGACCACTTATCCTATATAGAATCCAGTAATTTCAGTTATCTTTCTTGTAATTATGATTAGAGTGCACTTGACATGCTCTGGATCCGTTAAATATTAAACTTTCAAAAAAGATATACGTAAAGCACATCTTAATTTGCTTATTTGTGCTTTAGTGCTACTACTTACATTATACCAATAAATTCCTTAATATTTTTGCCACTACGTTTCATCGTAGGATTACTGCAAATCAAAGGAGGTTCTAGACTTATATTAAAGTTTGTAGTTTTTAGCCCCTCTTCGATTCGAATAAATTATGTATTTCTTGAAGATGAACATGCCCTTTGTATTGTCTGCCTTGCTTACTAAATCAACAACAGTTGAAATCTTATACAAGTAAACTCATATCAATAAATTTGAATGTTTAAGAACAGGAAGAAACTAATACAAAAACTTATTATTTATAAATATATATTTGAATAAAAAAAACCTTAGATATGCATTATATAAAAAATAATCATGTAGTAACTATACTAAAGATACTATAATAAGTAAAATACACATAACAAGGTCAAAAAGAAACCATTTATTGATTTATGGTTCCCCTTACCCTCATAAATGCTCATCGAGTGAGAAGCACTTGGATACAAAAAGGTGGTAGGATAAGTACCATTAGCTGGTAAAGTAGGATAAGTACCATTAGCTGGTAAAGAAGGAATAGAAGCACCATTGGCTGGTGGAGTAGCAGTAGAAGCGCTGTTAACTGGTGGGTTCACTGGAGTACTAGAGGCACCGTTAGCTGGGTTCACTGGGGTAGTAGAGGCACCGTTAACTGGTGGGTTCACTGGAGTAGTAGATGCACCATTGGCTGGTGGGGTAGCAGTAGAAGCACCGTTAACTGGTGGGTTCACTGGAGAAGTAGAGGCACCATTGGCTGGTGGGGTAGCAGTAGAAGCACCGTTAACTGGTGGGTTCACTGGAGTAGTAGAGGCACCATTGGCTGGTGGGGTAGCAGTAGAAGCACCGTTAACTGGTGGGTTCACTGGGGTAGTAGAGGCACCATTGGCTGGTGGGGTAGCAGTAGAAGCACCGTCAACTGGTGGGTTCACTGGAGTAGTAGAGGCACCATTGGCTGGTGGGGTAGCAGTAGAGGCACGATTAACTGGTGGGTTCACTGGAGTAGTAGAAGCACCGTTAGCTGGTGGAGTAGCAGTAGTAACACCTTCAGGTTCAGAAGTTAAGCCAGATTGGACGTGACGCGATTGCTGAGTGGTGTACATGGAGGATCCGCCTGAAATGCCGGAGGTAACTGAACCTGAGGCACCGGAGACAGGGGTGGATCTTAGAGTAGTGGTAGCAGCTGAGTCGGAGGTGACGGCACCGCTGGTTTCAGAGGCCATGGAGTTACCACCGGAGGTGGACATAGCGCTGTTACTTAGATAAGAACCGGAGACACCGTAATTCTTTCTGTCAGTGGTGTGCGAAGATGATCTACTAGAGACAGAGGAAGTTAAAGCACCAGCTGAACTTGATGAACTGGTAGCAGCTGAGCCGGAGGTGACGGCACCGCTGGTTTCAGAGGCCATGGAGTTACCACCGGAGGTGGACATGGCGCCGGAGCCAGAAGTTAGGTCAGATTGCTCAGTGGTGTACTTGGAGGATCCGCCTGAAATGCCGGAGGTAACTGAACCTGAGGCACCGGAGACAGGGGTGGATCTTAGAGTAGTGGTAGCAGCTGAGTCGGAGGTGACGGCACCGCTGGTTTCAGAGGCCATGGAGTTACCACCGGAGGTGGACATGGCGCCGGAGCCAGAAGTTAGGTCAGATTGCTCAGTGGTGTACTTGGAGGATCCGCCTGAAATGCCGGAGGTAACTGAACCTGAGGCACCGGAGACAGGGGTGGATCTTAGAGTAGTGGTAGCAGCTGAGTCGGAGGTGACGGCACCGCTGGTTTCAGAGGCCATGGAGTTACCACCGGAGGTGGACATGACTCTAGCACTTAAGTAAGATCCAGATACACCATAATCCTTCCTGTGAGTGGTATGCAAGGATGATTTGCTTGGAACTCCTAAACTAGCAATACCGGAAGAAATAGAGACACTGTTCGATGTTATAGTACTATATGAGCTAGAAACCGAAGTAGACGAGCCATCACGAAGTGTCTTGTAGGATTCACTTGGAATTCTTGAGGTAGCAGTACCGGAAGCAGTAGAGACAGTGTTAAATCTTACAGTACTGTCAGAATTAGAAAACAAAGTGTATGACGCATCGCTATTTGTTAAGCGGGATTCACTTGATATTCTTGAACTAGTTGTACCAAAATCAGTAGAGACAGCGCTGTTTAATGAACTACCAGACGTTGATGGATCGGAGGTGCCGGCACCACTAGAAGTGGAGACAGCACTATAGCCAGATGTTAAGCCCGATAGCTCGTGACTTGATTGCTGAGTGGTGTACTTGGAGGATCCGCCTGAAATGCCGGAGGTAACTGAACCTGAGGCACCGGAGACAGGGGTGGATCTTAGAGTAGTGGTAGCAGCTGAGTCGGAGGTGACGGCACCGCTGGTTTCAGAGGCCATGGAGTTACCACCGGAGGTGGACATAGCGCTGTTACTTAGATAAGAACCGGAGACACCGTAATTCTTTCTGTCAGTGGTGTGCGAAGATGATCTACTAGAGATCATCGAGTTAGAAGAGACAGAGGAAGTTAAAGCAGCAGCTGAACTTGATGAACTGGTAGCAGCTGAGTGGAAATTAGATTTGGTATGACGACTTGATTTATACGAGGCATCCAACGAAGAACCTCTTGAAATGCCGGAGGTAACTGAACCTGAGGCACCGGAGACAGGGGTGGATCTTAGAGTAGTGGTAGCAGCTGAGTCGGAGGTAGACGAGCCATCATGATGAGTCTTGTAGGAAGCATACAATGAAGATTCGCTTGGAATGTCTGAGGAAGCAGTACCAGAAACACCAGATACATGGGTAGATCTTAAAGTAGTGGTAGCAGCTGAGTCGGAGGTGACGGCACCGCTGGTTTCAGAGGCCATGGAGTTACCACCGGAGGTGGACATGGCGCCGGAGCCAGAAGTTAGGTCAGATTGCTCAGTGGTGTACTTGGAGGATCCGCCTGAAATGCCGGAGGTAACTGAACCTGAGGCACCGGAGACAGGGGTGGATCTTAGAGTAGTGGTAGCAGCTGAGTCGGAGGTGACGGCACCGCTGGTTTCAGAGGCCATGGAGTTACCACCGGAGGTGGACATGGCGCCGGAGCCAGAAGTTAGGTCAGATTGCTCAGTGGTGTACTTGGAGGATCCGCCTGAAATGCCGGAGGTAACTGAACCTGAGGCACCGGAGACAGGGGTGGATCTTAGAGTAGTGGTAGCAGCTGAGTCGGAGGTAGACGAGCCATCATGATGAGTCTTGTAGGAAGCATACAATGAAGATTCGCTTGGAATGTCTGAGGAAGCAGTACCAGAAACACCAGATACATGGGTAGATCTTAAAGTAGTGGTAGCAGCTGAGTCGGAGGTGACGGCACCGCTGGTTTCAGAGGCCATGGAGTTACCACCGGAGGTGGACATGGCGCCGGAGCCAGAAGTTAGGTCAGATTGCTCAGTGGTGTACTTGGAGGATCCGCCTGAAATGCCGGAGGTAACTGAACCTGAGGCACCGGAGACAGGGGTGGATCTTAGAGTAGTGGTAGCAGCTGAGTCGGAGGTGACGGCACCGCTGGTTTCAGAGGCCATGGAGTTACCACCGGAGGTGGACATGGCGCCGGAGCCAGAAGTTAGGTCAGATTGCTCAGTGGTGTACTTGGAGGATCCGCCTGAAATGCCGGAGGTAACTGAACCTGAGGCACCGGAGACAGGGGTGGATCTTAGAGTAGTGGTAGCAGCTGAGTCGGAGGTGACGGCACCGCTGGTTTCAGAGGCCATGGAGTTACCACCGGAGGTGGACATAGCGCTGTTACTTAGATAAGAACCGGAGACACCGTAATTCTTTCTGTCAGTGGTGTGCGAAGATGATCTACTAGAAATCATCATGTTAGAAGAGACAGAAGATGTTAAACCGGCAGCGGAATTTGCTGAACTGGAAACAGCTGAGTCGGAGGTGACGGCACCGCTGGTTTCAGAGGCCATGGAATTACCACCGGAGGTGGACATGGCGCCGGAGCCAGAAGTTAGGTCAGATTGCTCAGTGGTGTACTTGGAGGATCCGCCTGAAATGCCGGAGGTAACTGAACCTGAGGCACCGGAGACAGGGGTGGATCTTAGAGTAGTGGTAGCAGCTGAGTCGGAGGTGACGGCACCGCTGGTTTCAGAGGCCATGGAGTTACCACCGGAGGTGGACATGGCGCCGGAGCCAGAAGTTAGGTCAGATTGCTCAGTGGTGTACTTGGAGGATCCGCCTGAAATGCCGGAGGTAACTGAACCTGAGGCACCGGAGACAGGGGTGGATCTTAGAGTAGTGGTAGCAGCTGAGTCGGAGGTGACGGCACCGCTGGTTTCAGAGGCCATGGAGTTACCACCGGAGGTGGACATAGCGCTGTTACTTAGATAAGAACCGGAGACACCGTAATTCTTTCTGTCAGTGGTGTGCGAAGATGATCTACTAGAAATCATCATGTTAGAAGAGACAGAAGATGTTAAACCGGCAGCGGAATTTGCTGAACTGGAAACAGCTGAGTCGGAGGTGACGGCACCGCTGGTTTCAGAGGCCATGGAATTACCACCGGAGGTGGACATGGCGCCGGAGCCAGAAGTTAGGTCAGATTGCTCAGTGGTGTACTTGGAGGATCCGCCTGAAATGCCGGAGGTAACTGAACCTGAGGCACCGGAGACAGGGGTGGATCTTAGAGTAGTGGTAGCAGCTGAGTCGGAGGTGACGGCACCGCTGGTTTCAGAGGCCATGGAGTTACCACCGGAGGTGGACATGGCGCCGGAGCCAGAAGTTAGGTCAGATTGCTCAGTGGTGTACTTGGAGGATCCGCCTGAAATGCCGGAGGTAACTGAACCTGAGGCACCGGAGACAGGGGTGGATCTTAGAGTAGTGGTAGCAGCTGAGTCGGAGGTGACGGCACCGCTGGTTTCAGAGGCCATGGAGTTACCACCGGAGGTGGACATGGCGCCGGAGCCAGAAGTTAGGTCAGATTGCTCAGTGGTGTACTTGGAGGATCCGCCTGAAATGCCGGAGGTAACTGAACCTGAGGCACCGGAGACAGGGGTGGATCTTAGAGTAGTGGTAGCAGCTGAGTCGGAGGTAGACGAGCCATCATGATGAGTCTTGTAGGAAGCATACAATGAAGATTCGCTTGGAATGTCTGAGGAAGCAGTACCAGAAACACCAGATACATGGGTAGATCTTAAAGTAGTGGTAGCAGCTGAGTCGGAGGTGACGGCACCGCTGGTTTCAGAGGCCATGGAGTTACCACCGGAGGTGGACATGGCGCCGGAGCCAGAAGTTAGGTCAGATTGCTCAGTGGTGTACTTGGAGGATCCGCCTGAAATGCCGGAGGTAACTGAACCTGAGGCACCGGAGACAGGGGTGGATCTTAGAGTAGTGGTAGCAGCTGAGTCGGAGGTGACGGCACCGCTGGTTTCAGAGGCCATGGAGTTACCACCGGAGGTGGACATGGCGCCGGAGCCAGAAGTTAGGTCAGATTGCTCAGTGGTGTACTTGGAGGATCCGCCTGAAATGCCGGAGGTAACTGAACCTGAGGCACCGGAGACAGGGGTGGATCTTAGAGTAGTGGTAGCAGCTGAGTCGGAGGTGACGGCACCGCTGGTTTCAGAGGCCATGGAGTTACCACCGGAGGTGGACATAGCGCTGTTACTTAGATAAGAACCGGAGACACCGTAATTCTTTCTGTCAGTGGTGTGCGAAGATGATCTACTAGAAATCATCATGTTAGAAGAGACAGAAGATGTTAAACCGGCAGCGGAATTTGCTGAACTGGAAACAGCTGAGTCGGAGGTGACGGCACCGCTGGTTTCAGAGGCCATGGAATTACCACCGGAGGTGGACATGGCGCCGGAGCCAGAAGTTAGGTCAGATTGCTCAGTGGTGTACTTGGAGGATCCGCCTGAAATGCCGGAGGTAACTGAACCTGAGGCACCGGAGACAGGGGTGGATCTTAGAGTAGTGGTAGCAGCTGAGTCGGAGGTGACGGCACCGCTGGTTTCAGAGGCCATGGAGTTACCACCGGAGGTGGACATGGCGCCGGAGCCAGAAGTTAGGTCAGATTGCTCAGTGGTGTACTTGGAGGATCCGCCTGAAATGCCGGAGGTAACTGAACCTGAGGCACCGGAGACAGGGGTGGATCTTAGAGTAGTGGTAGCAGCTGAGTCGGAGGTGACGGCACCGCTGGTTTCAGAGGCCATGGAGTTACCACCGGAGGTGGACATAGCGCTGTTACTTAGATAAGAACCGGAGACACCGTAATTCTTTCTGTCAGTGGTGTGCGAAGATGATCTACTAGAAATCATCATGTTAGAAGAGACAGAAGATGTTAAACCGGCAGCGGAATTTGCTGAACTGGAAACAGCTGAGTCGGAGGTGACGGCACCGCTGGTTTCAGAGGCCATGGAATTACCACCGGAGGTGGACATGGCGCCGGAGCCAGAAGTTAGGTCAGATTGCTCAGTGGTGTACTTGGAGGATCCGCCTGAAATGCCGGAGGTAACTGAACCTGAGGCACCGGAGACAGGGGTGGATCTTAGAGTAGTGGTAGCAGCTGAGTCGGAGGTGACGGCACCGCTGGTTTCAGAGGCCATGGAGTTACCACCGGAGGTGGACATGGCGCCGGAGCCAGAAGTTAGGTCAGATTGCTCAGTGGTGTACTTGGAGGATCCGCCTGAAATGCCGGAGGTAACTGAACCTGAGGCACCGGAGACAGGGGTGGATCTTAGAGTAGTGGTAGCAGCTGAGTCGGAGGTGACGGCACCGCTGGTTTCAGAGGCCATGGAGTTACCACCGGAGGTGGACATGGCGCCGGAGCCAGAAGTTAGGTCAGATTGCTCAGTGGTGTACTTGGAGGATCCGCCTGAAATGCCGGAGGTAACTGAACCTGAGGCACCGGAGACAGGGGTGGATCTTAGAGTAGTGGTAGCAGCTGAGTCGAAACTAGATTCGGTAGGACGGCTTGATTTATACGAAGCATCCAACGAGGAACCTCTTGGAATACTTGAAGAACCAGTACCAGAAACACCAGATACATGGGTAGATCTTAAAGTAGTGGTAGCAGCTGAGTCGGAGGTGACGGCACCGCTGGTTTCAGAGGCCATGGAGTTACCACCGGAGGTGGACATGGCGCCGGAGCCAGAAGTTAGGTCAGATTGCTCAGTGGTGTACTTGGAGGATCCGCCTGAAATGCCGGAGGTAACTGAACCTGAGGCACCGGAGACAGGGGTGGATCTTAGAGTAGTGGTAGCAGCTGAGTCGGAGGTGACGGCACCGCTGGTTTCAGAGGCCATGGAGTTACCACCGGAGGTGGACATGGCGCCGGAGCCAGAAGTTAGGTCAGATTGCTCAGTGGTGTACTTGGAGGATCCGCCTGAAATGCCGGAGGTAACTGAACCTGAGGCACCGGAGACAGGGGTGGATCTTAGAGTAGTGGTAGCAGCTGAGTCGGAGGTGACGGCACCGCTGGTTTCAGAGGCCATGGAGTTACCACCGGAGGTGGACATGACTCTAGCACTTAAGTAAGATCCAGATACACCATAATCCTTCCTGTGAGTGGTATGCAAGGATGATTTGCTTGGAACTCCTAAACTAGCAATACCGGAAGAAATAGAGACACTGTTCGATGTTATAGTACTATATGAGCTAGAAACCGAAGTAGACGAGCCATCACGAAGTGTCTTGTAGGATTCACTTGGAATTCTTGAGGTAGCAGTACCGGAAGCAGTAGAGACAGTGTTAAATCTTACAGTACTGTCAGAATTAGAAAACAAAGTGTATGACGCATCGCTATTTGTTAAGCGGGATTCACTTGATATTCTTGAACTAGTTGTACCAAAATCAGTAGAGACAGCGCTGTTTAATGAACTACCAGACGTTGATGGATCGGAGGTGCCGGCACCACTAGAAGTGGAGACAGCACTATAGCCAGATGTTAAGCCCGATAGCTCGTGACTTGATTGCTGAGTGGTGTACTTGGAGGATCCGCCTGAAATGCCGGAGGTAACTGAACCTGAGGCACCGGAGACAGGGGTGGATCTTAGAGTAGTGGTAGCAGCTGAGTCGGAGGTGACGGCACCGCTGGTTTCAGAGGCCATGGAGTTACCACCGGAGGTGGACATAGCGCTGTTACTTAGATAAGAACCGGAGACACCGTAATTCTTTCTGTCAGTGGTGTGCGAAGATGATCTACTAGAGATCATCGAGTTAGAAGAGACAGAGGAAGTTAAAGCAGCAGCTGAACTTGATGAACTGGTAGCAGCTGAGTGGAAATTAGATTTGGTATGACGACTTGATTTATACGAGGCATCCAACGAAGAACCTCTTGAAATGCCGGAGGTAACTGAACCTGAGGCACCGGAGACAGGGGTGGATCTTAGAGTAGTGGTAGCAGCTGAGTCGGAGGTAGACGAGCCATCATGATGAGTCTTGTAGGAAGCATACAATGAAGATTCGCTTGGAATGTCTGAGGAAGCAGTACCAGAAACACCAGATACATGGGTAGATCTTAAAGTAGTGGTAGCAGCTGAGTCGGAGGTGACGGCACCGCTGGTTTCAGAGGCCATGGAGTTACCACCGGAGGTGGACATGGCGCCGGAGCCAGAAGTTAGGTCAGATTGCTCAGTGGTGTACTTGGAGGATCCGCCTGAAATGCCGGAGGTAACTGAACCTGAGGCACCGGAGACAGGGGTGGATCTTAGAGTAGTGGTAGCAGCTGAGTCGGAGGTAGACGAGCCATCATGATGAGTCTTGTAGGAAGCATACAATGAAGATTCGCTTGGAATGTCTGAGGAAGCAGTACCAGAAACACCAGATACATGGGTAGATCTTAAAGTAGTGGTAGCAGCTGAGTCGGAGGTGACGGCACCGCTGGTTTCAGAGGCCATGGAGTTACCACCGGAGGTGGACATGGCGCCGGAGCCAGAAGTTAGGTCAGATTGCTCAGTGGTGTACTTGGAGGATCCGCCTGAAATGCCGGAGGTAACTGAACCTGAGGCACCGGAGACAGGGGTGGATCTTAGAGTAGTGGTAGCAGCTGAGTCGGAGGTGACGGCACCGCTGGTTTCAGAGGCCATGGAGTTACCACCGGAGGTGGACATGGCGCCGGAGCCAGAAGTTAGGTCAGATTGCTCAGTGGTGTACTTGGAGGATCCGCCTGAAATGCCGGAGGTAACTGAACCTGAGGCACCGGAGACAGGGGTGGATCTTAGAGTAGTGGTAGCAGCTGAGTCGGAGGTAGACGAGCCATCATGATGAGTCTTGTAGGAAGCATACAATGAAGATTCGCTTGGAATGTCTGAGGAAGCAGTACCAGAAACACCAGATACATGGGTAGATCTTAGAGTAGTGGTAGCAGCTGAGTCGGAGGTAGACGAGCCATCATGATGAGTCTTGTAGGAAGCATACAATGAAGATTCGCTTGGAATGTCTGAGGAAGCAGTACCAGAAACACCAGATACATGGGTAGATCTTAAAGTAGTGGTAGCAGCTGAGTCGGAGGTGACGGCACCGCTGGTTTCAGAGGCCATGGAGTTACCACCGGAGGTGGACATGGCGCCGGAGCCAGAAGTTAGGTCAGATTGCTCAGTGGTGTACTTGGAGGATCCGCCTGAAATGCCGGAGGTAACTGAACCTGAGGCACCGGAGACAGGGGTGGATCTTAGAGTAGTGGTAGCAGCTGAGTCGGAGGTAGACGAGCCATCATGATGAGTCTTGTAGGAAGCATACAATGAAGATTCGCTTGGAATGTCTGAGGAAGCAGTACCAGAAACACCAGATACATGGGTAGATCTTAAAGTAGTGGTAGCAGCTGAGTCGGAGGTGACGGCACCGCTGGTTTCAGAGGCCATGGAGTTACCACCGGAGGTGGACATGGCGCCGGAGCCAGAAGTTAGGTCAGATTGCTCAGTGGTGTACTTGGAGGATCCGCCTGAAATGCCGGAGGTAACTGAACCTGAGGCACCGGAGACAGGGGTGGATCTTAGAGTAGTGGTAGCAGCTGAGTCGGAGGTAGACGAGCCATCATGATGAGTCTTGTAGGAAGCATACAATGAAGATTCGCTTGGAATGTCTGAGGAAGCAGTACCAGAAACACCAGATACATGGGTAGATCTTAAAGTAGTGGTAGCAGCTGAGTCGGAGGTGACGGCACCGCTGGTTTCAGAGGCCATGGAGTTACCACCGGAGGTGGACATGGCGCCGGAGCCAGAAGTTAGGTCAGATTGCTCAGTGGTGTACTTGGAGGATCCGCCTGAAATGCCGGAGGTAACTGAACCTGAGGCACCGGAGACAGGGGTGGATCTTAGAGTAGTGGTAGCAGCTGAGTCGGAGGTGACGGCACCGCTGGTTTCAGAGGCCATGGAGTTACCACCGGAGGTGGACATGGCGCCGGAGCCAGAAGTTAGGTCAGATTGCTCAGTGGTGTACTTGGAGGATCCGCCTGAAATGCCGGAGGTAACTGAACCTGAGGCACCGGAGACAGGGGTGGATCTTAGAGTAGTGGTAGCAGCTGAGTCGGAGGTGACGGCACCGCTGGTTTCAGAGGCCATGGAGTTACCACCGGAGGTGGACATGGCGCCGGAGCCAGAAGTTAGGTCAGATTGCTCAGTGGTGTACTTGGAGGATCCGCCTGAAATGCCGGAGGTAACTGAACCTGAGGCACCGGAGACAGGGGTGGATCTTAGAGTAGTGGTAGCAGCTGAGTCGGAGGTAGACGAGCCATCATGATGAGTCTTGTAGGAAGCATACAATGAAGATTCGCTTGGAATGTCTGAGGAAGCAGTACCAGAAACACCAGATACATGGGTAGATCTTAAAGTAGTGGTAGCAGCTGAGTCGGAGGTGACGGCACCGCTGGTTTCAGAGGCCATGGAGTTACCACCGGAGGTGGACATGGCGCCGGAGCCAGAAGTTAGGTCAGATTGCTCAGTGGTGTACTTGGAGGATCCGCCTGAAATGCCGGAGGTAACTGAACCTGAGGCACCGGAGACAGGGGTGGATCTTAGAGTAGTGGTAGCAGCTGAGTCGGAGGTGACGGCACCGCTGGTTTCAGAGGCCATGGAGTTACCACCGGAGGTGGACATGGCGCCGGAGCCAGAAGTTAGGTCAGATTGCTCAGTGGTGTACTTGGAGGATCCGCCTGAAATGCCGGAGGTAACTGAACCTGAGGCACCGGAGACAGGGGTGGATCTTAGAGTAGTGGTAGCAGCTGAGTCGAAACTAGATTCCGTAGGACGGCTTGATTTATACGAAGCATCCAACGAGGAACCTCTTGGAATACTTGAAGAACCAGTACCAGAAACACCAGATACATGGGTAGATCTTAAAGTAGTGGTAGCAGCTGAGTCGGAGGTGACGGCACCGCTGGTTTCAGAGGCCATGGAGTTACCACCGGAGGTGGACATGGCGCCGGAGCCAGAAGTTAGGTCAGATTGCTCAGTGGTGTACTTGGAGGATCCGCCTGAAATGCCGGAGGTAACTGAACCTGAGGCACCGGAGACAGGGGTGGATCTTAGAGTAGTGGTAGCAGCTGAGTCGGAGGTGACGGCACCGCTGGTTTCAGAGGCCATGGAGTTACCACCGGAGGTGGACATGGCGCCGGAGCCAGAAGTTAGGTCAGATTGCTCAGTGGTGTACTTGGAGGATCCGCCTGAAATGCCGGAGGTAACTGAACCTGAGGCACCGGAGACAGGGGTGGATCTTAGAGTAGTGGTAGCAGCTGAGTCGGAGGTAGACGAGCCATCATGATGAGTCTTGTAGGAAGCATACAATGAAGATTCGCTTGGAATGTCTGAGGAAGCAGTACCAGAAACACCAGATACATGGGTAGATCTTAAAGTAGTGGTAGCAGCTGAGTCGGAGGTGACGGCACCGCTGGTTTCAGAGGCCATGGAGTTACCACCGGAGGTGGACATGGCGCCGGAGCCAGAAGTTAGGTCAGATTGCCCAGTGGTGTACTTGGAGGATCCGCCTGAAATGCCGGAGGTAACTGAACCTGAGGCACCGGAGACAGGGGTGGATCTTAGAGTAGTGGTAGCAGCTGAGTCGGAGGTGACGGCACCGCTGGTTTCAGAGGCCATGGAGTTACCACCGGAGGTGGACATGGCGCCGGAGCCAGAAGTTAGGTCAGATTGCTCAGTGGTGTACTTGGAGGATCCGCCTGAAATGCCGGAGGTAACTGAACCTGAGGCACCGGAGACAGGGGTGGATCTTAGAGTAGTGGTAGCAGCTGAGTCGGAGGTGACGGCACCGCTGGTTTCAGAGGCCATGGAGTTACCACCGGAGGTGGACATGGCGCCGGAGCCAGAAGTTAGGTCAGATTGCTCAGTGGTGTACTTGGAGGATCCGCCTGAAATGCCGGAGGTAACTGAACCTGAGGCACCGGAGACAGGGGTGGATCTTAGAGTAGTGGTAGCAGCTGAGTCGGAGGTAGACGAGCCATCATGATGAGTCTTGTAGGAAGCATACAATGAAGATTCGCTTGGAATGTCTGAGGAAGCAGTACCAGAAACACCAGATACATGGGTAGATCTTAGAGTAGTGGTAGCAGCTGAGTCGGAGGTAGACGAGCCATCATGATGAGTCTTGTAGGAAGCATACAATGAAGATTCGCTTGGAATGTCTGAGGAAGCAGTACCAGAAACACCAGATACATGGGTAGATCTTAAAGTAGTGGTAGCAGCTGAGTCGGAGGTGACGGCACCGCTGGTTTCAGAGGCCATGGAGTTACCACCGGAGGTGGACATGGCGCCGGAGCCAGAAGTTAGGTCAGATTGCTCAGTGGTGTACTTGGAGGATCCGCCTGAAATGCCGGAGGTAACTGAACCTGAGGCACCGGAGACAGGGGTGGATCTTAGAGTAGTGGTAGCAGCTGAGTCGGAGGTGACGGCACCGCTGGTTTCAGAGGCCATGGAGTTACCACCGGAGGTGGACATAGCGCTGTTACTTAGATAAGAACCGGAGACACCGTAATTCTTTCTGTCAGTGGTGTGCGAAGATGATCTACTAGAAATCATCATGTTAGAAGAGACAGAAGATGTTAAACCGGCAGCGGAATTTGCTGAACTGGAAACAGCTGAGTCGGAGGTGACGGCACCGCTGGTTTCAGAGGCCATGGAATTACCACCGGAGGTGGACATGGCGCCGGAGCCAGAAGTTAGGTCAGATTGCTCAGTGGTGTACTTGGAGGATCCGCCTGAAATGCCGGAGGTAACTGAACCTGAGGCACCGGAGACAGGGGTGGATCTTAGAGTAGTGGTAGCAGCTGAGTCGGAGGTGACGGCACCGCTGGTTTCAGAGGCCATGGAGTTACCACCGGAGGTGGACATGGCGCCGGAGCCAGAAGTTAGGTCAGATTGCTCAGTGGTGTACTTGGAGGATCCGCCTGAAATGCCGGAGGTAACTGAACCTGAGGCACCGGAGACAGGGGTGGATCTTAGAGTAGTGGTAGCAGCTGAGTCGGAGGTGACGGCACCGCTGGTTTCAGAGGCCATGGAGTTACCACCGGAGGTGGACATAGCGCTGTTACTTAGATAAGAACCGGAGACACCGTAATTCTTTCTGTCAGTGGTGTGCGAAGATGATCTACTAGAAATCATCATGTTAGAAGAGACAGAAGATGTTAAACCGGCAGCGGAATTTGCTGAACTGGAAACAGCTGAGTCGGAGGTGACGGCACCGCTGGTTTCAGAGGCCATGGAATTACCACCGGAGGTGGACATGGCGCCGGAGCCAGAAGTTAGGTCAGATTGCTCAGTGGTGTACTTGGAGGATCCGCCTGAAATGCCGGAGGTAACTGAACCTGAGGCACCGGAGACAGGGGTGGATCTTAGAGTAGTGGTAGCAGCTGAGTCGGAGGTGACGGCACCGCTGGTTTCAGAGGCCATGGAGTTACCACCGGAGGTGGACATGGCGCCGGAGCCAGAAGTTAGGTCAGATTGCTCAGTGGTGTACTTGGAGGATCCGCCTGAAATGCCGGAGGTAACTGAACCTGAGGCACCGGAGACAGGGGTGGATCTTAGAGTAGTGGTAGCAGCTGAGTCGGAGGTGACGGCACCGCTGGTTTCAGAGGCCATGGAGTTACCACCGGAGGTGGACATGGCGCCGGAGCCAGAAGTTAGGTCAGATTGCTCAGTGGTGTACTTGGAGGATCCGCCTGAAATGCCGGAGGTAACTGAACCTGAGGCACCGGAGACAGGGGTGGATCTTAGAGTAGTGGTAGCAGCTGAGTCGAAACTAGATTCGGTAGGACGGCTTGATTTATACGAAGCATCCAACGAGGAACCTCTTGGAATACTTGAAGAACCAGTACCAGAAACACCAGATACATGGGTAGATCTTAAAGTAGTGGTAGCAGCTGAGTCGGAGGTGACGGCACCGCTGGTTTCAGAGGCCATGGAGTTACCACCGGAGGTGGACATGGCGCCGGAGCCAGAAGTTAGGTCAGATTGCTCAGTGGTGTACTTGGAGGATCCGCCTGAAATGCCGGAGGTAACTGAACCTGAGGCACCGGAGACAGGGGTGGATCTTAGAGTAGTGGTAGCAGCTGAGTCGGAGGTGACGGCACCGCTGGTTTCAGAGGCCATGGAGTTACCACCGGAGGTGGACATGGCGCCGGAGCCAGAAGTTAGGTCAGATTGCTCAGTGGTGTACTTGGAGGATCCGCCTGAAATGCCGGAGGTAACTGAACCTGAGGCACCGGAGACAGGGGTGGATCTTAGAGTAGTGGTAGCAGCTGAGTCGGAGGTGACGGCACCGCTGGTTTCAGAGGCCATGGAGTTACCACCGGAGGTGGACATGACTCTAGCACTTAAGTAAGATCCAGATACACCATAATCCTTCCTGTGAGTGGTATGCAAGGATGATTTGCTTGGAACTCCTAAACTAGCAATACCGGAAGAAATAGAGACACTGTTCGATGTTATAGTACTATATGAGCTAGAAACCGAAGTAGACGAGCCATCACGAAGTGTCTTGTAGGATTCACTTGGAATTCTTGAGGTAGCAGTACCGGAAGCAGTAGAGACAGTGTTAAATCTTACAGTACTGTCAGAATTAGAAAACAAAGTGTATGACGCATCGCTATTTGTTAAGCGGGATTCACTTGATATTCTTGAACTAGTTGTACCAAAATCAGTAGAGACAGCGCTGTTTAATGAACTACCAGACGTTGATGGATCGGAGGTGCCGGCACCACTAGAAGTGGAGACAGCACTATAGCCAGATGTTAAGCCCGATAGCTCGTGACTTGATTGCTGAGTGGTGTACTTGGAGGATCCGCCTGAAATGCCGGAGGTAACTGAACCTGAGGCACCGGAGACAGGGGTGGATCTTAGAGTAGTGGTAGCAGCTGAGTCGGAGGTGACGGCACCGCTGGTTTCAGAGGCCATGGAGTTACCACCGGAGGTGGACATAGCGCTGTTACTTAGATAAGAACCGGAGACACCGTAATTCTTTCTGTCAGTGGTGTGCGAAGATGATCTACTAGAGATCATCGAGTTAGAAGAGACAGAGGAAGTTAAAGCAGCAGCTGAACTTGATGAACTGGTAGCAGCTGAGTGGAAATTAGATTTGGTATGACGACTTGATTTATACGAGGCATCCAACGAAGAACCTCTTGAAATGCCGGAGGTAACTGAACCTGAGGCACCGGAGACAGGGGTGGATCTTAGAGTAGTGGTAGCAGCTGAGTCGGAGGTAGACGAGCCATCATGATGAGTCTTGTAGGAAGCATACAATGAAGATTCGCTTGGAATGTCTGAGGAAGCAGTACCAGAAACACCAGATACATGGGTAGATCTTAAAGTAGTGGTAGCAGCTGAGTCGGAGGTGACGGCACCGCTGGTTTCAGAGGCCATGGAGTTACCACCGGAGGTGGACATGGCGCCGGAGCCAGAAGTTAGGTCAGATTGCTCAGTGGTGTACTTGGAGGATCCGCCTGAAATGCCGGAGGTAACTGAACCTGAGGCACCGGAGACAGGGGTGGATCTTAGAGTAGTGGTAGCAGCTGAGTCGGAGGTAGACGAGCCATCATGATGAGTCTTGTAGGAAGCATACAATGAAGATTCGCTTGGAATGTCTGAGGAAGCAGTACCAGAAACACCAGATACATGGGTAGATCTTAAAGTAGTGGTAGCAGCTGAGTCGGAGGTGACGGCACCGCTGGTTTCAGAGGCCATGGAGTTACCACCGGAGGTGGACATGGCGCCGGAGCCAGAAGTTAGGTCAGATTGCTCAGTGGTGTACTTGGAGGATCCGCCTGAAATGCCGGAGGTAACTGAACCTGAGGCACCGGAGACAGGGGTGGATCTTAGAGTAGTGGTAGCAGCTGAGTCGGAGGTGACGGCACCGCTGGTTTCAGAGGCCATGGAGTTACCACCGGAGGTGGACATGGCGCCGGAGCCAGAAGTTAGGTCAGATTGCTCAGTGGTGTACTTGGAGGATCCGCCTGAAATGCCGGAGGTAACTGAACCTGAGGCACCGGAGACAGGGGTGGATCTTAGAGTAGTGGTAGCAGCTGAGTCGGAGGTAGACGAGCCATCATGATGAGTCTTGTAGGAAGCATACAATGAAGATTCGCTTGGAATGTCTGAGGAAGCAGTACCAGAAACACCAGATACATGGGTAGATCTTAGAGTAGTGGTAGCAGCTGAGTCGGAGGTAGACGAGCCATCATGATGAGTCTTGTAGGAAGCATACAATGAAGATTCGCTTGGAATGTCTGAGGAAGCAGTACCAGAAACACCAGATACATGGGTAGATCTTAAAGTAGTGGTAGCAGCTGAGTCGGAGGTGACGGCACCGCTGGTTTCAGAGGCCATGGAGTTACCACCGGAGGTGGACATGGCGCCGGAGCCAGAAGTTAGGTCAGATTGCTCAGTGGTGTACTTGGAGGATCCGCCTGAAATGCCGGAGGTAACTGAACCTGAGGCACCGGAGACAGGGGTGGATCTTAGAGTAGTGGTAGCAGCTGAGTCGGAGGTAGACGAGCCATCATGATGAGTCTTGTAGGAAGCATACAATGAAGATTCGCTTGGAATGTCTGAGGAAGCAGTACCAGAAACACCAGATACATGGGTAGATCTTAAAGTAGTGGTAGCAGCTGAGTCGGAGGTGACGGCACCGCTGGTTTCAGAGGCCATGGAGTTACCACCGGAGGTGGACATGGCGCCGGAGCCAGAAGTTAGGTCAGATTGCTCAGTGGTGTACTTGGAGGATCCGCCTGAAATGCCGGAGGTAACTGAACCTGAGGCACCGGAGACAGGGGTGGATCTTAGAGTAGTGGTAGCAGCTGAGTCGGAGGTAGACGAGCCATCATGATGAGTCTTGTAGGAAGCATACAATGAAGATTCGCTTGGAATGTCTGAGGAAGCAGTACCAGAAACACCAGATACATGGGTAGATCTTAAAGTAGTGGTAGCAGCTGAGTCGGAGGTGACGGCACCGCTGGTTTCAGAGGCCATGGAGTTACCACCGGAGGTGGACATGGCGCCGGAGCCAGAAGTTAGGTCAGATTGCTCAGTGGTGTACTTGGAGGATCCGCCTGAAATGCCGGAGGTAACTGAACCTGAGGCACCGGAGACAGGGGTGGATCTTAGAGTAGTGGTAGCAGCTGAGTCGGAGGTGACGGCACCGCTGGTTTCAGAGGCCATGGAGTTACCACCGGAGGTGGACATGGCGCCGGAGCCAGAAGTTAGGTCAGATTGCTCAGTGGTGTACTTGGAGGATCCGCCTGAAATGCCGGAGGTAACTGAACCTGAGGCACCGGAGACAGGGGTGGATCTTAGAGTAGTGGTAGCAGCTGAGTCGGAGGTAGACGAGCCATCATGATGAGTCTTGTAGGAAGCATACAATGAAGATTCGCTTGGAATGTCTGAGGAAGCAGTACCAGAAACACCAGATACATGGGTAGATCTTAGAGTAGTGGTAGCAGCTGAGTCGGAGGTAGACGAGCCATCATGATGAGTCTTGTAGGAAGCATACAATGAAGATTCGCTTGGAATGTCTGAGGAAGCAGTACCAGAAACACCAGATACATGGGTAGATCTTAAAGTAGTGGTAGCAGCTGAGTCGGAGGTGACGGCACCGCTGGTTTCAGAGGCCATGGAGTTACCACCGGAGGTGGACATGGCGCCGGAGCCAGAAGTTAGGTCAGATTGCTCAGTGGTGTACTTGGAGGATCCGCCTGAAATGCCGGAGGTAACTGAACCTGAGGCACCGGAGACAGGGGTGGATCTTAGAGTAGTGGTAGCAGCTGAGTCGGAGGTAGACGAGCCATCATGATGAGTCTTGTAGGAAGCATACAATGAAGATTCGCTTGGAATGTCTGAGGAAGCAGTACCAGAAACACCAGATACATGGGTAGATCTTAAAGTAGTGGTAGCAGCTGAGTCGGAGGTGACGGCACCGCTGGTTTCAGAGGCCATGGAGTTACCACCGGAGGTGGACATGGCGCCGGAGCCAGAAGTTAGGTCAGATTGCTCAGTGGTGTACTTGGAGGATCCGCCTGAAATGCCGGAGGTAACTGAACCTGAGGCACCGGAGACAGGGGTGGATCTTAGAGTAGTGGTAGCAGCTGAGTCGGAGGTAGACGAGCCATCATGATGAGTCTTGTAGGAAGCATACAATGAAGATTCGCTTGGAATGTCTGAGGAAGCAGTACCAGAAACACCAGATACATGGGTAGATCTTAAAGTAGTGGTAGCAGCTGAGTCGGAGGTGACGGCACCGCTGGTTTCAGAGGCCATGGAGTTACCACCGGAGGTGGACATGGCGCCGGAGCCAGAAGTTAGGTCAGATTGCTCAGTGGTGTACTTGGAGGATCCGCCTGAAATGCCGGAGGTAACTGAACCTGAGGCACCGGAGACAGGGGTGGATCTTAGAGTAGTGGTAGCAGCTGAGTCGGAGGTAGACGAGCCATCATGATGAGTCTTGTAGGAAGCATACAATGAAGATTCGCTTGGAATGTCTGAGGAAGCAGTACCAGAAACACCAGATACATGGGTAGATCTTAAAGTAGTGGTAGCAGCTGAGTCGGAGGTGACGGCACCGCTGGTTTCAGAGGCCATGGAGTTACCACCGGAGGTGGACATAGCGCTGTTACTTAGATAAGAACCGGAGACACCGTAATTCTTTCTGTCAGTGGTGTGCGAAGATGATCTACTAGAAATCATCATGTTAGAAGAGACAGAAGATGTTAAACCGGCAGCGGAATTTGCTGAACTGGAAACAGCTGAGTCGGAGGTGACGGCACCGCTGGTTTCAGAGGCCATGGAATTACCACCGGAGGTGGACATGGCGCCGGAGCCAGAAGTTAGGTCAGATTGCTCAGTGGTGTACTTGGAGGATCCGCCTGAAATGCCGGAGGTAACTGAACCTGAGGCACCGGAGACAGGGGTGGATCTTAGAGTAGTGGTAGCAGCTGAGTCGGAGGTGACGGCACCGCTGGTTTCAGAGGCCATGGAGTTACCACCGGAGGTGGACATGGCGCCGGAGCCAGAAGTTAGGTCAGATTGCTCAGTGGTGTACTTGGAGGATCCGCCTGAAATGCCGGAGGTAACTGAACCTGAGGCACCGGAGACAGGGGTGGATCTTAGAGTAGTGGTAGCAGCTGAGTCGGAGGTGACGGCACCGCTGGTTTCAGAGGCCATGGAGTTACCACCGGAGGTGGACATGGCGCCGGAGCCAGAAGTTAGGTCAGATTGCTCAGTGGTGTACTTGGAGGATCCGCCTGAAATGCCGGAGGTAACTGAACCTGAGGCACCGGAGACAGGGGTGGATCTTAGAGTAGTGGTAGCAGCTGAGTCGGAGGTGACGGCACCGCTGGTTTCAGAGGCCATGGAGTTACCACCGGAGGTGGACATAGCGCTGTTACTTAGATAAGAACCGGAGACACCGTAATTCTTTCTGTCAGTGGTGTGCGAAGATGATCTACTAGAAATCATCATGTTAGAAGAGACAGAAGATGTTAAACCGGCAGCGGAATTTGCTGAACTGGAAACAGCTGAGTCGGAGGTGACGGCACCGCTGGTTTCAGAGGCCATGGAGTTACCACCGGAGGTGGACATGGCGCCGGAGCCAGAAGTTAGGTCAGATTGCTCAGTGGTGTACTTGGAGGATCCGCCTGAAATGCCGGAGGTAACTGAACCTGAGGCACCGGAGACAGGGGTGGATCTTAGAGTAGTGGTAGCAGCTGAGTCGGAGGTGACGGCACCGCTGGTTTCAGAGGCCATGGAGTTACCACCGGAGGTGGACATGGCGCCGGAGCCAGAAGTTAGGTCAGATTGCTCAGTGGTGTACTTGGAGGATCCGCCTGAAATGCCGGAGGTAACTGAACCTGAGGCACCGGAGACAGGGGTGGATCTTAGAGTAGTGGT
The DNA here is from genome assembly GCA_033807795.1 of Monosporozyma servazzii. Classification (NCBI taxonomy): domain Eukaryota; kingdom Fungi; phylum Ascomycota; class Saccharomycetes; order Saccharomycetales; family Saccharomycetaceae; genus Monosporozyma; species Monosporozyma servazzii. Next base: position 312,059 of record CP138597.1, on the reverse strand, counting down.
AGCAGCTGAGTCGGAGGTGACGGCACCGCTGGTTTCAGAGGCCATGGAGTTACCACCGGAGGTGGACATGGCGCCGGAGCCAGAAGTTAGGTCAGATTGCTCAGTGGTGTACTTGGAGGATCCGCCTGAAATGCCGGAGGTAACTGAACCTGAGGCACCGGAGACAGGGGTGGATCTTAGAGTAGTGGTAGCAGCTGAGTCGGAGGTGACGGCACCGCTGGTTTCAGAGGCCATGGAGTTACCACCGGAGGTGGACATGGCGCCGGAGCCAGAAGTTAGGTCAGATTGCTCAGTGGTGTACTTGGAGGATCCGCCTGAAATGCCGGAGGTAACTGAACCTGAGGCACCGGAGACAGGGGTGGATCTTAGAGTAGTGGTAGCAGCTGAGTCGGAGGTGACGGCACCGCTGGTTTCAGAGGCCATGGAGTTACCACCGGAGGTGGACATGGCGCCGGAGCCAGAAGTTAGGTCAGATTGCTCAGTGGTGTACTTGGAGGATCCGCCTGAAATGCCGGAGGTAACTGAACCTGAGGCACCGGAGACAGGGGTGGATCTTAGAGTAGTGGTAGCAGCTGAGTCGGAGGTAGACGAGCCATCATGATGAGTCTTGTAGGAAGCATACAATGAAGATTCGCTTGGAATGTCTGAGGAAGCAGTACCAGAAACACCAGATACATGGGTAGATCTTAGAGTAGTGGTAGCAGCTGAGTCGGAGGTGACGGCACCGCTGGTTTCAGAGGCCATGGAGTTACCACCGGAGGTGGACATGGCGCCGGAGCCAGAAGTTAGGTCAGATTGCTCAGTGGTGTACTTGGAGGATCCGCCTGAAATGCCGGAGGTAACTGAACCTGAGGCACCGGAGACAGGGGTGGATCTTAGAGTAGTGGTAGCAGCTGAGTCGAAACTAGATTCGGTAGGACGGCTTGATTTATACGAAGCATCCAACGAGGAACCTCTTGGAATACTTGAAGAACCAGTACCAGAAACACCAGATACATGGGTAGATCTTAAAGTAGTGGTAGCAGCTGAGTCGGAGGTGACGGCACCGCTGGTTTCAGAGGCCATGGAGTTACCACCGGAGGTGGACATGGCGCCGGAGCCAGAAGTTAGGTCAGATTGCTCAGTGGTGTACTTGGAGGATCCGCCTGAAATGCCGGAGGTAACTGAACCTGAGGCACCGGAGACAGGGGTGGATCTTAGAGTAGTGGTAGCAGCTGAGTCGGAGGTGACGGCACCGCTGGTTTCAGAGGCCATGGAGTTACCACCGGAGGTGGACATGGCGCCGGAGCCAGAAGTTAGGTCAGATTGCTCAGTGGTGTACTTGGAGGATCCGCCTGAAATGCCGGAGGTAACTGAACCTGAGGCACCGGAGACAGGGGTGGATCTTAGAGTAGTGGTAGCAGCTGAGTCGGAGGTGACGGCACCGCTGGTTTCAGAGGCCATGGAGTTACCACCGGAGGTGGACATGGCGCCGGAGCCAGAAGTTAGGTCAGATTGCTCAGTGGTGTACTTGGAGGATCCGCCTGAAATGCCGGAGGTAACTGAACCTGAGGCACCGGAGACAGGGGTGGATCTTAGGGTAGTGGTAGCAGCTGAGTCGGAGGTGACGGCACCGCTGGTTTCAGAGGCCATGGAGTTACCACCGGAGGTGGACATGGCGCCGGAGCCAGAAGTTAGGTCAGATTGCTCAGTGGTGTACTTGGAGGATCCGCCTGAAATGCCGGAGGTAACTGAACCTGAGGCACCGGAGACAGGGGTGGATCTTAGAGTAGTGGTAGCAGCTGAGTCGGAGGTGACGGCACCGCTGGTTTCAGAGGCCATGGAGTTACCACCGGAGGTGGACATGGCGCCGGAGCCAGAAGTTAGGTCAGATTGCTCAGTGGTGTACTTGGAGGATCCGCCTGAAATGCCGGAGGTAACTGAACCTGAGGCACCGGAGACAGGGGTGGATCTTAGAGTAGTGGTAGCAGCTGAGTCGGAGGTGACGGCACCGCTGGTTTCAGAGGCCATGGAGTTACCACCGGAGGTGGACATGGCGCCGGAGCCAGAAGTTAGGTCAGATTGCTCAGTGGTGTACTTGGAGGATCCGCCTGAAATGCCGGAGGTAACTGAACCTGAGGCACCGGAGACAGGGGTGGATCTTAGAGTAGTGGTAGCAGCTGAGTCGGAGGTAGACGAGCCATCATGATGAGTCTTGTAGGAAGCATACAATGAAGATTCGCTTGGAATGTCTGAGGAAGCAGTACCAGAAACACCAGATACATGGGTAGATCTTAAAGTAGTGGTAGCAGCTGAGTCGGAGGTGACGGCACCGCTGGTTTCAGAGGCCATGGAGTTACCACCGGAGGTGGACATGGCGCCGGAGCCAGAAGTTAGGTCAGATTGCTCAGTGGTGTACTTGGAGGATCCGCCTGAAATGCCGGAGGTAACTGAACCTGAGGCACCGGAGACAGGGGTGGATCTTAGAGTAGTGGTAGCAGCTGAGTCGGAGGTAGACGAGCCATCATGATGAGTCTTGTAGGAAGCATACAATGAAGATTCGCTTGGAATGTCTGAGGAAGCAGTACCAGAAACACCAGATACATGGGTAGATCTTAAAGTAGTGGTAGCAGCTGAGTCGGAGGTGACGGCACCGCTGGTTTCAGAGGCCATGGAGTTACCACCGGAGGTGGACATGGCGCCGGAGCCAGAAGTTAGGTCAGATTGCTCAGTGGTGTACTTGGAGGATCCGCCTGAAATGCCGGAGGTAACTGAACCTGAGGCACCGGAGACAGGGGTGGATCTTAGAGTAGTGGTAGCAGCTGAGTCGGAGGTGACGGCACCGCTGGTTTCAGAGGCCATGGAGTTACCACCGGAGGTGGACATGGCGCCGGAGCCAGAAGTTAGGTCAGATTGCTCAGTGGTGTACTTGGAGGATCCGCCTGAAATGCCGGAGGTAACTGAACCTGAGGCACCGGAGACAGGGGTGGATCTTAGAGTAGTGGTAGCAGCTGAGTCGGAGGTGACGGCACCGCTGGTTTCAGAGGCCATGGAGTTACCACCGGAGGTGGACATAGCGCTGTTACTTAGATAAGAACCGGAGACACCGTAATTCTTTCTGTCAGTGGTGTGCGAAGATGATCTACTAGAAATCATCATGTTAGAAGAGACAGAAGATGTTAAACCGGCAGCGGAATTTGCTGAACTGGAAACAGCTGAGTCGGAGGTGACGGCACCGCTGGTTTCAGAGGCCATGGAGTTACCACCGGAGGTGGACATGGCGCCGGAGCCAGAAGTTAGGTCAGATTGCTCAGTGGTGTACTTGGAGGATCCGCCTGAAATGCCGGAGGTAACTGAACCTGAGGCACCGGAGACAGGGGTGGATCTTAGAGTAGTGGTAGCAGCTGAGTCGGAGGTGACGGCACCGCTGGTTTCAGAGGCCATGGAGTTACCACCGGAGGTGGACATGGCGCCGGAGCCAGAAGTTAGGTCAGATTGCTCAGTGGTGTACTTGGAGGATCCGCCTGAAATGCCGGAGGTAACTGAACCTGAGGCACCGGAGACAGGGGTGGATCTTAGAGTAGTGGTAGCAGCTGAGTCGGAGGTGACGGCACCGCTGGTTTCAGAGGCCATGGAGTTACCACCGGAGGTGGACATAGCGCTGTTACTTAGATAAGAACCGGAGACACCGTAATTCTTTCTGTCAGTGGTGTGCGAAGATGATCTACTAGAAATCATCATGTTAGAAGAGACAGAAGATGTTAAACCGGCAGCGGAATTTGCTGAACTGGAAACAGCTGAGTCGGAGGTGACGGCACCGCTGGTTTCAGAGGCCATGGAATTACCACCGGAGGTGGACATGTCTACCAAACTTAAATAGGAACCAGATACACCGTAATTCTTTCTGTGGGTAATTTGGGAAGATAATCTACTTGAAATTTTTGAAATCGAACTACCAGAAAAAATAGATGTGGTTTGGGTGCGCGACTTGTAGGAAGCAGCCATCGAAGAGCCGGCTAAGGCACTAGTAGTTTGCTGGTGCATAGACTTTTGTCCGGTAGGGTTAGATGGAGCAAAGGAGCAGCTGGAGGAGTCCCCAGAGGCCAGGGTCCAGTAGAAACCAGGGAAACTGGTTTGGGAGTGGCCTTGGTTATCGTAGTTGTTACAACCAGTGCTCAAGTCGAAAGTGGATGTGCCCCAGGACCAGGTAGACCAGTATTGGGAGGCATCACCTTGCATGTACTCGAACTGGATTTGGAAGTCTGGCATCCAGATCTTGCTGGAGTCTGACGAGTCCGGTTGGCCGTACACCTGGAAGGTGGAGGAGAAGTCCGTTGGGTTGTCAATCAGGTAAGTGTTTTCGTTCTTACCGTACAATTGCACAGTCCCTTGAGGACCGTTCACGCCGATGACCTTCAAAGAGTACAGGTATTTGAGTGGAATCTGCTTCTCACCAGTAACGTGAATAGTAATCTCGTACGTGGAGTCACTGATGTGGACAACGTTCGTCAAGTCGATGTTGTAGTTCATGACGTTTTGATTCTTGTTGGTCCAGGTGAAGTCCAGGTTAGGGCACCCATTGACCACGTTACAGATGTCACCGTCGTGGGCAGAGCTGCCGGTACTAGTAGCGGCGGCACTGGTGGCCACGGAAGAGGCCGAAGCACTGCTGATTACTGAAGACGCGGTTTGAAGACGCGACTTGTAGGAAGCAGCCATCGAAGAGGCTCCGGAAAGACCTGTGGTTTGCTGGTGCATAGACTTTTGTCCGGTAGGGTTAGATGGAGCAAAGGAGCAGCTGGAGGAGTCCCCAGAGGCCAGGGTCCAGTAGAAACCAGGGAAACTGGTTTGGGAGTGGCCTTGGTTATCGTAGTTGTTACAACCAGTGCTCAAGTCGAAAGTGGATGTGCCCCAGGTCCAGGTAGACCAGTATTGGGAGGCGTCACCTTGCATGTACTCGAACTGGATTTGGAAGTCTGGCATCCAGATCTTGCTGGAGTCCGACGAGTCCGGTTGGCCGTACACCTGGAAGGTGGAGGAGAAGTCCGTTGGGTTGTCAATCAGGTAAGTGTTTTCGTTCTTACCGTACAATTGCACAGTCCCCTGAGGACCGTTCACGCCGATGACCTTCAAAGAGTACAGGTATTTGAGTGGAATCTGCTTCTCACCAGTAACGTGGATAGTAATCTCGTACGTGGAGTCACTGATGTGGACAACGTTCGTCAAGTCGATGTTGTAGTTCATGACGTTTTGATTCTTGTTGGTCCAGGTGAAGTCCAGGTTAGGGCACCCATTGACCACGTTACAGATGTCACCGTCGTGGGCAGAGCTGCCGGTACTAGTAGCGGCGGCACTGGTGGCCACGGAAGAGGCCGAAGCACTGCTGATTACTGAAGACGCGGTTTGAAGACGCGACTTGTAGGAAGCAGCCATCGAAGAGGCTCCGGAAAGACCTGTGGTTTGCTGGTGCATAGACTTTTGTCCGGTAGGGTTAGATGGAGCAAAGGAGCAGCTGGAGGAGTCCCCAGAGGCCAGGGTCCAGTAGAAACCAGGGAAACTGGTTTGGGAGTGGCCTTGGTTATCGTAGTTGTTACAACCAGTGCTCAAGTCGAAAGTGGATGTGCCCCAGGTCCAGGTAGACCAGTATTGGGAGGCATCACCTTGCATGTACTCGAACTGGATTTGGAAGTCTGGCATCCAGATCTTGCTGGAGTCCGACGAGTCCGGTTGGCCGTACACCTGGAAGGTGGAGGAGAAGTCCGTTGGGTTGTCAATCAGGTAAGTGTTTTCGTTCTTACCGTACAATTGCACAGTCCCTTGAGGACCGTTCACGCCGATGACCTTCAAAGAGTACAGGTATTTGAGTGGAATCTGCTTCTCACCAGTAACGTGAATAGTAATCTCGTACGTGGAGTCACTGATGTGGACAACGTTCGTCAAGTCGATGTTGTAGTTCATGACGTTTTGATTCTTGTTGGTCCAGGTGAAGTCCAGGTTAGGGCACCCATTGACCACGTTACAGATGTCACCGTCGTGGGCAGAGCTGCCGGTACTAGTAGCGGCGGCACTGGTGGCCACGGAAGAGGCCGAAGCACTGCTGATTACTGAAGACGCGGTTTGAAGACGCGACTTGTAGGAAGCAGCCATCGAAGAGGCTCCGGAAAGACCTGTGGTTTGCTGGTGCATAGACTTTTGTCCGGTAGGGTTAGATGGAGCAAAGGAGCAGCTGGAGGAGTCCCCAGAGGCCAGGGTCCAGTAGAAACCAGGGAAACTGGTTTGGGAGTGGCCTTGGTTATCGTAGTTGTTACAACCAGTGCTCAAGTCGAAAGTGGATGTGCCCCAGGTCCAGGTAGACCAGTATTGGGAGGCATCACCTTGCATGTACTCGAACTGGATTTGGAAGTCTGGCATCCAGATCTTGCTGGAGTCCGACGAGTCCGGTTGGCCGTACACCTGGAAGGTGGAGGAGAAGTCCGTTGGGTTGTCAATCAGGTAAGTGTTTTCGTTCTTACCGTACAATTGCACAGTCCCTTGAGGACCGTTCACGCCGATGACCTTCAAAGAGTACAGGTATTTGAGTGGAATCTGCTTCTCACCAGTAACGTGGATAGTAATCTCGTACGTGGAGTCACTGATGTGGACAACGTTCGTCAAGTCGATGTTGTAGTTCATGACGTTTTGATTCTTGTTGGTCCAGGTGAAGTCCAGGTTAGGGCACCCATTGACCACGTTACAGATGTCACCGTCGTGGGCAGAGCTGCCGGTACTAGTAGCGGCGGCACTGGTGGCCACGGAAGAGGCCGAAGCACTGCTGATTACTGAAGACGCGGTTTGAAGACGCGACTTGTAGGAAGCAGCCATCGAAGAGGCTCCGGAAAGACCTGTGGTTTGCTGGTGCATAGACTTTTGTCCGGTAGGGTTAGATGGAGCAAAGGAGCAGCTGGAGGAGTCCCCAGAGGCCAGGGTCCAGTAGAAACCAGGGAAACTGGTTTGGGAGTGGCCTTGGTTATCGTAGTTGTTACAACCAGTGCTCAAGTCGAAAGTGGATGTGCCCCAGGTCCAGGTAGACCAGTATTGGGAGGCATCACCTTGCATGTACTCGAACTGGATTTGGAAGTCTGGCATCCAGATCTTGCTGGAGTCCGACGAGTCCGGTTGGCCGTACACCTGGAAGGTGGAGGAGAAGTCCGTTGGGTTGTCAATCAGGTAAGTGTTTTCGTTCTTACCGTACAATTGCACAGTCCCCTGAGGACCGTTCACGCCGATGACCTTCAAAGAGTACAGGTATTTGAGTGGAATCTGCTTCTCACCAGTAACGTGGATAGTAATCTCGTACGTGGAGTCACTGATGTGGACAACGTTCGTCAAGTCGATGTTGTAGTTCATGACGTTTTGATTCTTGTTGGTCCAGGTGAAGTCCAGGTTAGGGCACCCATTGACCACGTTACAGATGTCACCGTCGTGGGCAGAGCTGCCGGTACTAGTAGCGGCGGCACTGGTGGCCACGGAAGAGGCCGAAGCACTGCTGATTACTGAAGACGCGGTTTGAAGACGCGACTTGTAGGAAGCAGCCATCGAAGAGGCTCCGGAAAGACCTGTGGTTTGCTGGTGCATAGACTTTTGTCCGGTAGGGTTAGATGGAGCAAAGGAGCAGCTGGAGGAGTCCCCAGAGGCCAGGGTCCAGTAGAAACCAGGGAAACTGGTTTGGGAGTGGCCTTGGTTATCGTAGTTGTTACAACCAGTGCTCAAGTCGAAAGTGGATGTGCCCCAGGTCCAGGTAGACCAGTATTGGGAGGCATCACCTTGCATGTACTCGAACTGGATTTGGAAGTCTGGCATCCAGATCTTGCTGGAGTCCGACGAGTCCGGTTGGCCGTACACCTGGAAGGTGGAGGAGAAGTCCGTTGGGTTGTCAATCAGGTAAGTGTTTTCGTTCTTACCGTACAATTGCACAGTCCCTTGAGGACCGTTCACGCCGATGACCTTCAAAGAGTACAGGTATTTGAGTGGAATCTGCTTCTCACCAGTAACGTGAATAGTAATCTCGTACGTGGAGTCACTGATGTGGACAACGTTCGTCAAGTCGATGTTGTAGTTCATGACGTTTTGATTCTTGTTGGTCCAGGTGAAGTCCAGGTTAGGGCACCCATTGACCACGTTACAGATGTCACCGTCGTGGGCAGAGCTGCCGGTACTAGTAGCGGCGGCACTGGTGGCCACGGAAGAGGCCGAAGCACTGCTGATTACTGAAGACGCGGTTTGAAGACGCGACTTGTAGGAAGCAGCCATCGAAGAGGCTCCGGAAAGACCTGTGGTTTGCTGGTGCATAGACTTTTGTCCGGTAGGGTTAGATGGAGCAAAGGAGCAGCTGGAGGAGTCCCCAGAGGCCAGGGTCCAGTAGAAACCAGGGAAACTGGTTTGGGAGTGGCCTTGGTTATCGTAGTTGTTACAACCAGTGCTCAAGTCGAAAGTGGATGTGCCCCAGGACCAGGTAGACCAGTATTGGGAGGCATCACCTTGCATGTACTCGAACTGGATTTGGAAGTCTGGCATCCAGATCTTGCTGGAGTCCGACGAGTCCGGTTGGCCGTACACCTGGAAGGTGGAGGAGAAGTCCGTTGGGTTGTCAATCAGGTAAGTGTTTTCGTTCTTACCGTACAATTGCACAGTCCCTTGAGGACCGTTCACGCCGATGACCTTCAAAGAGTACAGGTATTTGAGTGGAATCTGCTTCTCACCAGTAACGTGGATAGTAATCTCGTACGTGGAGTCACTGATGTGGACAACGTTCGTCAAGTCGATGTTGTAGTTCATGACGTTTTGATTCTTGTTGGTCCAGGTGAAGTCCAGGTTAGGGCACCCATTGACCACGTTACAGATGTCACCGTCGTGGGCAGAGCTGCCGGTACTAGTAGCGGCGGCACTGGTGGCCACGGAAGAGGCCGAAGCACTGCTGATTACTGAAGACGCGGTTTGAAGACGCGACTTGTAGGAAGCAGCCATCGAAGAGGCTCCGGAAAGACCTGTGGTTTGCTGGTGCATAGACTTTTGTCCGGTAGGGTTAGATGGAGCAAAGGAGCAGCTGGAGGAGTCCCCAGAGGCCAGGGTCCAGTAGAAACCAGGGAAACTGGTTTGGGAGTGGCCTTGGTTATCGTAGTTGTTACAACCAGTGCTCAAGTCGAAAGTGGATGTGCCCCAGGTCCAGGTAGACCAGTATTGGGAGGCATCACCTTGCATGTACTCGAACTGGATTTGGAAGTCTGGCATCCAGATCTTGCTGGAGTCCGACGAGTCCGGTTGGCCGTACACCTGGAAGGTGGAGGAGAAGTCCGTTGGGTTGTCAATCAGGTAAGTGTTTTCGTTCTTACCGTACAATTGCACAGTCCCCTGAGGACCGTTCACGCCGATGACCTTCAAAGAGTACAGGTATTTGAGTGGAATCTGCTTCTCACCAGTAACGTGGATAGTAATCTCGTACGTGGAGTCACTGATGTGGACAACGTTCGTCAAGTCGATGTTGTAGTTCATGACGTTTTGATTCTTGTTGGTCCAGGTGAAGTCCAGGTTAGGGCACCCATTGACCACGTTACAGATGTCACCGTCGTGGGCAGAGCTGCCGGTACTAGTAGCGGCGGCACTGGTGGCCACGGAAGAGGCCGAAGCACTGCTGATTACTGAAGACGCGGTTTGAAGACGCGACTTGTAGGAAGCAGCCATCGAAGAGGCTCCGGAAAGACCTGTGGTTTGCTGGTGCATAGACTTTTGTCCGGTAGGGTTAGATGGAGCAAAGGAGCAGCTGGAGGAGTCCCCAGAGGCCAGGGTCCAGTAGAAACCAGGGAAACTGGTTTGGGAGTGGCCTTGGTTATCGTAGTTGTTACAACCAGTGCTCAAGTCGAAAGTGGATGTGCCCCAGGTCCAGGTAGACCAGTATTGGGAGGCATCACCTTGCATGTACTCGAACTGGATTTGGAAGTCTGGCATCCAGATCTTGCTGGAGTCCGACGAGTCCGGTTGACCGTACACCTGGAAGGTGGAGGAGAAGTCCGTTGGGTTGTCAATCAGGTAAGTGTTTTCGTTCTTACCGTACAATTGCACAGTCCCCTGAGGACCGTTCACGCCGATGACCTTCAAAGAGTACAGGTATTTGAGTGGAATCTGCTTCTCACCAGTAACGTGGATAGTAATCTCGTACGTGGAGTCACTGATGTGGACAACGTTCGTCAAGTCGATGTTGTAGTTCATGACGTTTTGATTCTTGTTGGTCCAGGTGAAGTCCAGGTTAGGGCACCCATTGACCACGTTACAGATGTCACCGTCGTGGGCAGAGCTGCCGGTACTAGTAGCGGCGGCACTGGTGGCCACGGAAGAGGCCGAAGCACTGCTGATTACTGAAGACGCGGTTTGAAGACGCGACTTGTAGGAAGCAGCCATCGAAGAGGCTCCGGAAAGACCTGTGGTTTGCTGGTGCATAGACTTTTGTCCGGTAGGGTTAGATGGAGCAAAGGAGCAGCTGGAGGAGTCCCCAGAGGCCAGGGTCCAGTAGAAACCAGGGAAACTGGTTTGGGAGTGGCCTTGGTTATCGTAGTTGTTACAACCAGTGCTCAAGTCGAAAGTGGATGTGCCCCAGGACCAGGTAGACCAGTATTGGGAGGCATCACCTTGCATGTACTCGAACTGGATTTGGAAGTCTGGCATCCAGATCTTGCTGGAGTCCGACGAGTCCGGTTGGCCGTACACCTGGAAGGTGGAGGAGAAGTCCGTTGGGTTGTCAATCAGGTAAGTGTTTTCGTTCTTACCGTACAATTGCACAGTCCCTTGAGGACCGTTCACGCCGATGACCTTCAAAGAGTACAGGTATTTGAGTGGAATCTGCTTCTCACCAGTAACGTGAATAGTAATCTCGTACGTGGAGTCACTGATGTGGACAACGTTCGTCAAGTCGATGTTGTAGTTCATGACGTTTTGATTCTTGTTGGTCCAGGTGAAGTCCAGGTTAGGGCACCCATTGACCACGTTACAGATGTCACCGTCGTGGGCAGAGCTGCCGGTACTAGTAGCGGCGGCACTGGTGGCCACGGAAGAGGCCGAAGCACTGCTGATTACTGAAGACGCGGTTTGAAGACGCGACTTGTAGGAAGCAGCCATCGAAGAGGCTCCGGAGAAAGCAGATGCAGTAGATACAGTTTGCTGGTGTAGAGACTTTTGTCCGGTAGGGTTAGATGGAGCAAAGGAGCAGCTGGAGGAGTCCCCAGAGGCCAGGGTCCAGTAGAAACCAGGGAAACTGGTTTGGGAGTGGCCTTGGTTATCGTAGTTGTTACAACCAGTGCTCAAGTCGAAAGTGGATGTGCCCCAGGACCAGGTAGACCAGTATTGGGAGGCATCACCTTGCATGTACTCGAACTGGATTTGGAAGTCTGGCATCCAGATCTTGCTGGAGTCCGACGAGTCCGGTTGGCCGTACACCTGGAAGGTGGAGGAGAAGTCCGTTGGGTTGTCAATCAGGTAAGTGTTTTCGTTCTTACCGTACAATTGCACAGTCCCTTGAGGACCGTTCACGCCGATGACCTTCAAAGAGTACAGGTATTTGAGTGGAATCTGCTTCTCACCAGTAACGTGGATAGTAATCTCGTACGTGGAGTCACTGATGTGGACAACGTTCGTCAAGTCGATGTTGTAGTTCATGACGTTTTGATTCTTGTTGGTCCAGGTGAAGTCCAGGTTAGGGCACCCATTGACCACGTTACAGATGTCACCGTCGTGGGCAGAGCTGCCGGTACTAGTAGCGGCGGCACTGGTGGCCACGGAAGAGGCCGAAGCACTGCTGATTACTGAAGACGCGGTTTGAAGACGCGACTTGTAGGAAGCAGCCATCGAAGAGGCTCCGGAGAAAGCAGATGCAGTAGATACAGTTTGCTGGTGTAGAGACTTTTGTCCGGTAGGGTTAGATGGAGCAAAGGAGCAGCTGGAGGAGTCCCCAGAGGCCAAGGTCCAGTAGAAACCAGGGAAACTGGTTTGGGAGTGGCCTTGGTTGTCGTAGTTGTTACAACCAGTGCTCAAGTCGAAAGTGGATGTGCCCCAGGTCCAGGTAGACCAGTATTGGGAGGCATCACCTTGCATGTACTCGAACTGGATTTGGAAGTCTGGCATCCAGATCTTGCTGGAGTCCGACGAGTCCGGTTGACCGTACACCTGGAAGGTGGAGGAGAAGTCCGTTGGGTTGTCAATCAGGTAAGTGTTTTCGTTCTTACCGTACAATTGCACAGTCCCTTGAGGACCGTTCACGCCGATGACCTTCAAAGAGTACAGGTATTTGAGTGGAATCTGCTTCTCACCAGTAACGTGGATAGTAATCTCGTACGTGGAGTCGCTGATGTGGACAACGTTCGTCAAGTCGATGTTGTAGTTCATGACGTTTTGATTCTTGTTGGTCCAGGTGAAGTCCAGGTTAGGGCACCCATTGACCACGTTACAGATGTCACCGTCGTGGGCAGAGCTGCCGGTACTAGTAGCGGCGGCACTGGTGGCCACGGAAGAGGCCGAAGCACTGCTGATTACTGAAGACGCGGTTTGAAGACGCGACTTGTAGGAAGCAGCCATCGAAGAGGCTCCGGAGAAAGCAGATGCAGTAGATACAGTTTGCTGGTGTAGAGACTTTTGTCCGGTAGGGTTAGATGGAGCAAAGGAGCAGCTGGAGGAGTCCCCAGAGGCCAAGGTCCAGTAGAAACCAGGGAAACTGGTTTGGGAGTGGCCTTGGTTGTCGTAGTTGTTACAACCAGTGCTCAAGTCGAAAGTGGATGTGCCCCAGGTCCAGGTAGACCAGTATTGGGAGGCATCACCTTGCATGTACTCGAACTGGATTTGGAAGTCTGGCATCCAGATCTTGCTGGAGTCCGACGAGTCCGGTTGACCGTACACCTGGAAGGTGGAGGAGAAGTCCGTTGGGTTGTCAATCAGGTAAGTGTTTTCGTTCTTACCGTACAATTGCACAGTCCCTTGAGGACCGTTCACGCCGATGACCTTCAAAGAGTACAGGTATTTGAGTGGAATCTGCTTCTCACCAGTAACGTGGATAGTAATCTCGTACGTGGAGTCGCTGATGTGGACAACGTTCGTCAAGTCGATGTTGTAGTTCATGACGTTTTGATTCTTGTTGGTCCAGGTGAAGTCCAGGTTAGGGCACCCATTGACCACGTTACAGATGTCACCGTCGTGGGCAGAGCTGCCGGTACTAGTAGCGGCGGCACTGGTGGCCACGGAAGAGGCCGAAGCACTGCTGATTACTGAAGACGCGGTTTGAAGACGCGACTTGTAGGAAGCAGCCATCGAAGAGGCTCCGGAAAGACCTGTGGTTTGCTGGTGCATAGACTTTTGTCCGGTAGGGTTAGATGGAGCAAAGGAGCAGCTGGAGGAGTCCCCAGAGGCCAGGGTCCAGTAGAAACCAGGGAAACTGGTTTGGGAGTGGCCTTGGTTGTCGTAGTTGTTACAACCAGTGCTCAAGTCGAAAGTGGATGTGCCCCAGGTCCAGGTAGACCAGTATTGGGAGGCGTCACCTTGCATGTACTCGAACTGGATTTGGAAGTCTGGCATCCAGATCTTGCTGGAGTCCGACGAGTCCGGTTGGCCGTACACCTGGAAGGTGGAGGAGAAGTCCGTTGGGTTGTCAATCAGGTAAGTGTTTTCGTTCTTACCGTACAATTGCACAGTCCCTTGAGGACCGTTCACGCCGATGACCTTCAAAGAGTACAGGTATTTGAGTGGAATCTGCTTCTCACCAGTAACGTGGATAGTAATCTCGTACGTGGAGTCACTGATGTGGACAACGTTCGTCAAGTCGATGTTGTAGTTCATGACGTTTTGATTCTTGTTGGTCCAGGTGAAGTCCAGGTTAGGGCACCCATTGACCACGTTACAGATATCACCGTCTTGACCTGCGGAAGACCATGATTGAAACGAGGTATCAGATAGTGAGCTTGTTTGGGTGATAGTTGAATTTGAGAATCTCTTTTGTAGTGGATCTCTTGCAGAGGTAACTGCGATTGCAATTGTGAATAGATAAACTAGATATACTATGTTGAGCATATGTTTATCGGGATAAAAGTGATGGTAAAGATATTAAGGCTTGTTGTAATATATTATTAGTTTTTTGTTTTTTAAAAATAAAATTTCTAAAATTTCTAAAATTTCTAATTATTTTTAATAGGATTTTTGCCTTTTCTGTGTTCTTCTTAGATTTTAGTTAGTTATTTATTTATTTATTTTATTGCCTAGTTGTTAAGATAGAGTAAAGTAATTAAAGTAAAGTAAAGTAAAAAAAACGGAGATAAAAAGGAGACAGAAAAAGAGAATCACAAATAATAAAAGAATTTCTTACTGGATGGATGAACAGTAGTAGTTGAGGTTGATATATAACCAATCTTGGTTGTTGATTTGGAAGAAATTAGTATACTATTCTTAGTAATATAGAAATTTGAATAAAAAAACGTCTGTGGGTGCCTTATGAATTGGAAGTAAATAAAAACAAGGAATGGAATGTATTTCTGGTGTAGGAAAAAAAAAGTGTTTAAATTATATATATGAGGAAAGGAAAGGAAAAAAAAATGCAAACACATCAAAGTAACCAATCTGCAAAATTCTTGTCATCTAAAAAAAAATTAAAGAAAGGAAAAAAAAATTTGAAAAAGATTGTTTGAATGATTGTTTGATTGTATTATTGAAAGATCGCGGACGCTGCTTATAAAAGACGTATTATAAGCAGAGCATAATTTTTTCGAGACAATAGGAGAGAGTATTGTTTGTTGTGGGAAAGCTCAAATGGAGAAAGAAGTTAAAACAACGATCGGAAGAAGAATCTGGTTCGAGAGTGTTATTGATGAAGCGATGCAGTTTGCAAAAGAGAGAGAGAAAAATGGATGCGTTAGCGCTAGATCTGGGGTCGGCATGAAAAACGGGAAAGTAAGCAAAATGGTGGAGCCTGCTGTATTGTTTGCGAGGTTGTCTCCGCGCGGTAAAACGAAAAAGCAGTTTTTGCTAGGTCTTGCTGTCCAGGCGAAGGGGTCCTGTGCAGATCTGAATAGGGCTGGTTGGGAAAATGGTGCAAGCCACAGTACTTCTCAATACATCTGTATGTATAATTGTATATAGCTTGTATAATTGTATATAGTTTGTATAATCGAAGTAATAGGGGGATGTTATAGTTAGTATAGTCGAGGTAATACTATTTTAGCCTGGGGCGATAATAGTTTGTATGTTCGAGGTTATAGGGGGGGGTATTGTAACCTATGTATTCGATACAACTGTTCTTGATGAGACAGGACAGAACAACATAATCTTGGGTAATGATGGAAAGAGAGTTAGGGTTTTGGTGAAAGCATTCGCCCAAGCCCTAGTGTCTTTGACGAAACGCATCGGCCACGAGAGCGAGAGAAGGAAAAAAGCAAGTATCGAAACCCTCGAGTTGATTATTCGGCTCATGAGATTTCCAAAACGATGGATTAATTAAGTAAACAGGAAAGAGAGAACAATTCTTTTTGCATGCGGTAGTATCTGTAGACAATCGATAACTTAAAAAACTTTTAAAAGAGGACATGTATTGTTCGGGGGAAGAGAGAAAAAAACAGTGAAATAAAGAAATAAAAGAATAACTGAGTGGTGGCGAAAACGCATTGTTTTGGTGGAGGTGCGAAGCGGGTGACAAAAAGAAATAAAAGCCGGTAAAGACAACGCAGAACGTGACAAGGGATGGGCAGAAAGCGCGACGGGTGCAAAACAAAGAAGAGGCGAGGGAGCGAAGGTAACTACTTATGTAAACACCACTAAGCAGGAAGCGAGGGGGGGGGGGCGTGAAAAGACGCGATCCCGATCTCCCGCTGCTGCTGTTGTTTTTGCGCTCGTCCGAAGGGATACCTTCCCGATCTGGCCAGCTGTGTTTACAGGTGGTCGCGTGGCGAAGACAATAGGAGCCCGAGGTAGCTACGTGCGATTTTTGCTTAAAGCAGGAAAACGGACAATGGGGAGGAACACGCTGATAACTAAACCCGAGATCGTGGAATGATAGCGGGCGTAAAGGCAAAGAACAGGCTTTATCTTCTAGAAGCACCCGCTTCTCTGTCAAGAATGTGAGATCTAGTCTGGAACATCTTATTTCCGCTTGAATTTCCCGTTCTGTCCACATCGAAACGTAGCGGGCCTACAAGCACGCGCAAGACACAATACAGAGGTGGGCGGGGGGTCTTATTCCCTTCGGGCAAGGGGCCTGGACTCTCTCTTGCTACCATCCATTCTCTGTTTTCCGCGTGATATTCTTGGGCCTTCCCGAAATACACGCATCCTGTGCTGGAAACCTGCCAGCACAATAGCCGCCCACTCAGCTCATTTGCCATTTGCTTAGTTGCTCGGTGGTCGCCACCACATCGCATGACAAAATGTGCAATTTGGGTAACTTTGCGCAAGATCAAATGTTCGTAATATCAGCCCTCTTTGTGTTCTTCCTTGCTTCCTGCGCATGTGCGCGGCCGCCAACACAATTCACCCCATTACATCACCGAGTTTCGCACTGCTCGGTAGCACGTTCCAAAATGCATTCTCTTCCGGCTTCCCTTGTTCTGCGTATCCACGTATCGCACTCACATGTATTGAGGCACAGACTGACAATCACCGCTGAAATCTTAAAGAGACGCTTTCCACACGCTGGTCAACAATCTACTAATCTACTAATCAATTAATTAATTATTTCGCATCCCGTAGAAATGCATAAATTCTTAGTGTCTAAAACAGTTTACAACCATTCTCGACATTTTGCAAACTATTACATACATGGAGACAGTAAAAGAATATTCTCTTTCCTACCATTTCCACCCCCTGATAATTTTAAATTACCTCCTTGCCTGTTTGTTTGTTTGAGTGCTTGCCTGTTTGAGTGCTTGCCTTCTTGCCTGCTTATTATTCGGCGTTCATTCCAATACACTAATAATATTACACTAACGTTTTAATTACCCTTGGTTTTTGACCGCATCCCCCCCCCCCCAAAAAAAAAAAAAAAATAAAGAAATAGTGTCTCAAAGCAGTACTGTACTGAATGTTTACTTCAAAATAAATTACTTTTATTACTACTTTATCATAGAATTTATACATACCTGAATAAAAATTTTCATTCTTGTACACTAGTCGGGTATATCTTTAACGTCTACTTTCCCCTCGCCAATCGAGATTAAATCCATCAGACCAAGATGATAGTATGATACTTTAATAATTTAATATTTTAATAAATAAAATATTCGAAATAACAAACTATTACACAGATATACCAGTAATATCTACTTGTCTCATTCAAATCTCTTTATACTATACTACAGCTATATATACATACATATACTGATCGAGGTTGCATTATTTCCAGATTAATCTTGATCCATCCTAATATGGGATCTCTACGATGTCATCTTGCTAAACTACATAACGATACACTTCTTGATTTATTGACATTTCCATAGAGATCTTCAGTACTGTAACTAAAAGAAAAGAAAACATTTATACACTATACAGAAAATTATATCTGTTCCAATGACTTTGTAAAGTTAGTTGCACTATGTATTTAGCCTCTTTGTTTTTTTGTTTATTTGAGCACAGTGGTTTTCTCTTTTTCAAATACTAGCGAATATATCAAAATTATAACAAAATTATTAAAAATCATCAAAAATTATTAAAAATTATTACAGCTACAAAAACATCACCTCTGGCAAATGGTATAAAGTATATACATATGAGCTGCAAATAACTAATAGTATCTAAAGTGTTGATGATTCGATATGTAAGATTAGAGAGACTATAGATGATATTACACAATTATATTTGATCCTGCAGCAGCAGCTTCACCTTTAGTCGAGTCTAATTTACCACAAGTTAATGACCATACATAACAATCAAGTATTTAAAATCTAGATGAAAGACTCAACCTTTCATACATTCAATCAAGTATTTAAAATTGAGATGAAAGACTCAACCTTTCATACATTCAATCAAGTATTTAAAATTGAGATGAAAGACTCAACCTTTCATACATTCAATCAAGTATTTAAAATTGAGATGAAAGACTCAACCTTTCATACATTCAATCAAGTATTTAAAATTGAGATGAAAGACTCAACCTTTCATACATTCAATCAAGTATTTAAAATTGAGATGAAAGACTCAACCTTTCATACATTCAATCAAGTATTTAAAATTGAGATGAAAGACTCAACCTTTCATACATTCAATCAAGTATTTAAAATTGAGATGAAAGACTCAACCTTTCATACATTCAATCAAGTATTTAAAATTGAGATGAAAGACTCAACCTTTCATACATTTCTTTTTAAACTTTCCTCCTGATAAGCGGATATATCTAGTTTTACCGAGTGGGGTTTTCATTTTACAAAGTAAAAATTTTGATATCCTGGGATATCAATTATTATTATTATTACTGTTATTATAAGTATAACAAGAAAGTTTGCTCGTCTGTTCTATACCGAATCAAAACCTCAATTCTTTCCAATTTCTCTATGTGTTATGTATGCACTTTAAGATTGCCTTTTTTTTTTTGTTAAAACAAGTACCACTCTTTCCAGAAATTTTTAAAGTGGGAAAAACAAAACAAATGCAAAAAACCAGTCGTTTTGATAAACATACTGAAGCCATAAGAGAGGAGTTCCACTTATTCACAACACCAAGTAATCCGCAGCAAATACATTTACCAAATCACTTCAGCCAATGGATAATCACACACTGCAAGGGTTGGATACCTCCTCATACACAAAGAAGGATTCAATCAATGTTAGAAAATTCTTTAAAGTTCATCAAGCATGTAACCAGTTAAAGGATGCCCTAAAAGTGATCGCTAATAATTCTTTAACACAGGATGAAAAAATCGGGTTTGCCAACAGTAACAATAAATTGGAGAATGCAATCGCTAAAAGTCCGGCAACTCTTATTGCATCTTATATAACAGACACCAAATCTTCGCTTGATCTAGATCAAGATATTTTTGAAAAGTTTTCCTTTGATGGGGATGATTCACCAGTACATCAATTTATTAATTATCCAGTTATCTCCGATGAAAGTCTAGAAAATTTAGCCTTTGTTCATAAAAGTTATCCAAGCATGAATGTAAACTTAACAGAAACTCAAAAGACTCTAATGAGTAATGAAAGACTAGAATTTTTGGGGGATAGTTGGTTAGGTGCCTTAGTTGCATATATCATATATGAAAAATATCCTTATGCCAATGAAGGTGCTCTATCCAAAATGAAGAGTGCTATCGTTAATAATAATAACTTAGAAAAACTATCTACCAGATTGGGCTTCAAAGAAAGACTAAAGAGTAATATTCCAAGATACTCTATGAAAGTTAAAGATACATTTTCTAAACATTATGCTGATTGTGTGGAAGCTTATATTGGTGCATTAGTTATTGATAGATTTTCAGTTGAATTTAAAGAAGTTACCGATTGGTTAGAAGAATTATCCCAAGATCAGTTTGAAGAATTGAATTCTGAGATGGTAAAGACTCCATTAAATAGGAATGCCAAGGGGGAGTTAGGAAACTTGTTACACTTTAATGAAATTGGTGCAAAACTTTCTTACAGAAAAAGGACAACTACTGCACCATTCACAGTCGAGGTGTTATTAGGAGACAAATTATTAGCTGTTGGTACTGGCCCTAATATCAAAGAGGCAGAACTAAGAGGTGCTATGGAAGTACTGAGCAAGCCGGATATAATTCACAAGTATTCTTTGTACAAGCTTGAAACTAATGATTCCCCAATTTTGTTTGAAGAGATCCCAAGAAGAGGAGGTAGTTTATTGGGACACAGGACTCAAGCTAATGAAACCCCGAAGTTTAGAGCTACTGATAGAGATAACATTAGTCCCCAACTAGGCATCAAATCTGTACCAGAATTTGAAGAAAATCATGTAGCTGCTGAGGCAGAGAATGTTATGACTGAGCACATAGCTGACGATGCAATAACAGCAAAAAATAATCCTCATTTCTCCAATGATTTCTCAGGTAAGCCAATGCATACATCTGACATACCATCCATAACAGAAATTTCCAGTAATCCTAATGAGACGCAAAGTAATGATTCCATCGACGCATTGGCTCAAGCAATTTTGGCTAAAATGGGTCCTGCACTTCGTCCAATGGTAGCTGAAATTGTCACCGAACTAGAGAGCTCTAAACAAGACAAAATACCTAATAGTACCACTTTCACAGCGTCTGCTCCTAAAGTTAATATTGGATCTTCTCCATTATCTTCAAATGCCCTTAATGCGCCTCAGGTTGGAGATAATGAAACCGTATCAATTAAAAGTACTCATAATATCACCGGAATAAATGTTATTAATGAGATATCGGATAATTCACATTATGATATACCAAATCAAAATGTCGTCGAAAAACAACCCTCTTTCAATAATTTTGCATCAATACGTGATATTTCGTATGATAAGACTGCATCCTCTAATTTACTTACGACTTTACAATCTGTATATTTAAACCCTTCTTACGATATCACCATGCTAGAATCGGGACGCTTCCACTGTGTATGTAGTGTCAAGGGATTGGGAACCGTGTTGTCTGAAGGTACTGGAAGGAGTAAAAAAATTGCCCAACATATTTCAGCGAGTAACGCTCTTCATAGTGAAGTTCTACAACAAGTAATGAAAAACGCTCTTTCAGTATAAATATCACCATTGCATTTAAATAACTAACATATCTATTAGCCCTCAAGGAAAACACATAATTCATAATAATTAGCTTCTGTTGCTACATATATATCTGCCGATGACTCCTGTCAGGTACATTGATGTTATATATAGTTTTTAACAGGTTATAATCGAGATAAAAAAATAAGTGGAAATAAAGTATAGTATTTTCAAGAGCTGAAAAATATTAGTAGCAATTATACTTCTTCTCTTGTTTAAAAACGGTGAAAACTTAAAACTAGGAGAGAAAAGAGAGTACTTTACTATACAAGGCGCATATTTAGGGTAAATACTGACGATTAAAGTAAAATCTTACTCGAGAAGTAAAGAAGAAGGCTGTAGATATAGCGAATATATATTGGCAATATCAAGTTTGCTACTAGAGCCCATTATATTGTCGTGGATATAATTATTACTCATTAATCGAGTCAACAGTTTCCAAACAGTAGAATGCATTGGCTTATAGCACTCAAATCTCTTAGCAGTAGTCTACTATACTAAGAAGATGTATCTCCTTTTTGTTGTGAACAATTTTTGATTTACACATCAATCACTGTCAGCACAACCATCAGTCATAATTGGTTACAAGGAAAGAATAACATCACATTTTAGCATTCACAGTCATCCAGTTTTTTTAAATGTACTGCATTTCCTGTGTTCAAGTTTACAAGCATGCTTGGTTTACCTCTATTCATAAATGTAAACAGATACTTAAATAGAATCCAATGTATGAAGGAATCTTTTATCAATATTCAAAGTCTTATTCCAGTCACAAACGGATCTTTTATTTATATATATAGACATTATATGACACGTTCGGAAAAAGGATATGTATGTTTAATTGTTACACCACCTTTATTTCCTTAAAATAATTTAAGTTATTACAATATCCAGACTCTCTGGTGATTTTAAAGTATAATATAACGCTATATTAACCTGCGTTCTGTCAATTCACCTGCTACAGCCCATGGGACATAATTAACACTGTTTAAATTTTTTTCACAAAACAAATGGAGGGTTGGCCGAGTGGTCTAAGGCGGCAGACTTAAGATCTGTTGGACGGTGTCCGCGCGAGTTCGAACCTCGCATCCTTCATTATTTTTAATTTTTTTACTTTATGAGAACTTCACATAGTTTATTTGTACTTGTTTTTATTTTTTAAAGTTGATGCAATGAAGAACCTCATCTAACAAGTAATTCTTCATCAAGACGAATAAACTAGTCCATCATACCTTGTTTAGATCAGGATCACATCAATTGAGTGGACATTAGAAACACCATTTTTTCTTTCTGTACGATTTTGCTTAGAATAATGGTTGGTGAAAGTGCATACAATTGGATCACAAATTTTTTGCATTTAGATAAGATTGATTCACGGGATAGAAGGAAAAGAGAATATGGTGATTTAAATGACATCAAATACAGAACAGGCAGATCCAATTCTGTGAAAAGACATCATCTAAATAAGAAAAATGTTAATAAATATAGAAACTTTTCTCAAAACAGGAAAAGTACACAAACTGTAATGCATACGAATAATAATAAGATTAAGGATCCATGGTGGAAGCCCTCTATTCAAAGATTGAAACTAATATTTTCAAATGATACTGAAAATATTACCAATATGAGAGTTGCTTGCGAGGACTTTAGTTTGTTGTCAAATAATCCACGTCATATTAATGACCATTTAAATAGAAATAAAATAATACGAGAAAGGATAAGACAAAGCAGATCATTTAAAAAGAAGCTAGCTGAGAGAGATTATGATAAGAGACAATTAGATATTTTGAAAAGATCATCACTCGGGAAAGGTAATAACCCTATCACTAGCACAACCAATAATAATACTCAATTGAACAATGATAAAATGGTATTGTTAGAAAGACAAAATAAAAGATTAAGAAAAGAATTATTACAAAGAGAATCCGAACTTAGGATTTTAAAGAAAGAATTAAGATTTTTAAAGGTTAATAAAGATTTAATGAAAAGAGATGAAATATTGAATCTTTTAAGCGCCGATTCTAATACTATTGATAAGATATATGATAAAGAGAATATAAGTAACAATTCAAATTATTATAATGACAGGGAAGCTAATCCTGTAGAAGAACAAAGTAGATCATTCTCTCCCGTCCAAATCGATTATTCTCAATATTCCAGATAATATATTCCATCTCCTCCCTCTCTTTGTTTTGTAATAATGAATGCATTTAATAAATATATACAAGATTCTCTATATCTATATCTATGTATATATTATTGTAATATTAACGTTCTCATGTCAATTAAGTAATGTCGGGGTCTCAATACTTTAAAATGTCTTAATGTTATTATTAATATCTACCACTTTACACGATAACATTTTAACTTTAACGACGGTTGTAGTATTACCTAAGATGAACACTTCTCCTTCAGGATTCCCCTTTAACAATAATTTTTTATAATAATTTGATTCTTTCGTTTGTGCGCTAAGAATCTCTGCTTCCCCCTTTATAGTGGCACTCATTTGATCATGAATATTAACAATTGGATATCTATTAACTATGTGGTTTAAATTCGTTTGAGTGTCATTATTACTATTGGTGATTATTTGTTTATTAATCATTGAGCTATTAACTGATATCCAATCATGGAACAATAATGATATATTTGGATTACCTAAAATGTTATCATATTTCACAGTATCCTCTTCTGTGGCAAATATTATATAATCATCATCATGGAAGTATGATAGGTCTTTCGGTATATACAAATAGTTCATTAATGCAAGAGATGGTGTTAAATCATTTGAACATGTTGCCAGATGAACAAATTTTGATGTCTTAATCAATTCCACTAGATTAGGAGGATAATTATCTATGCTTGAAGTCATTTTTGTTTTTATTGCTTTAGGATGTTATTGGTTGGTTTACTCTCTTCCTCTCTCCTTCTCTCCTTCTCTCTCTCTCTATATATATATATTGTGCGATGCCTTCTTAGTCAGATGCGTACTTTCTTTAAAGATGAAATATTTCAGATTTATAAATTTCAGTTTCTTATTTGCAACATCTTAAATACTCGCTTATATAAGCTAACAACCTGTCGAAGATGATGATGACTAAGGTGGCTATATCAGATGTTAAATACTTTTTTACAACCCCTGCCCAGCGCGTGGTAGTGAGAGGGTTCCTTAGAAATCAATATATTATATATATAAATCAATGTAGATATGTGCCAAAATCAATATTAATTAATAAGGTAAGAATATTAGGTGACTTGCTTAAAGCTTGATCTAAACTACTTCAAACTCTTTTCCGTGGAGCTGCTTACGTCATTATTTGAAGAAGCTTAGACCAATATGTACGTATGCTTGTGCAGAGAAGGATTGAATATTAAAGACCAATCAGTTAAATGTAGGAGGGTTTGAATTATCGCGCCCTCCTATTCAATGATCAAGCAATAGCTTTTGAAGTAGTGTCTGTATTTTTTTGGGCCTTCTCTTTCTCTTTTTTTAATTCTAAGATCATTGAAGTCCAATATGATAAAATATCTTTACAAATTTGATGAAATTCTTCCAAGTTATGATTGTTAACAATTACTTTCAACAATTTATGCAATTTACTCTTTCTTAAAGTGTCCAAATCAAAGAATGGTGGATCTGTTTCCAAATTCTCATATATTTTGTTTAACAATTTATGACATTCTTCAATGCCACTTGCAGTTGGGGGGTCATTTCTTTGAATTAAATTTGCCTGAATTCTGCGTCTAAATAATAATGCAATTTCGATTTGTCTTGATCTATCTAATTTAGAATGACCTTTATTAATTTTATGTTTAATTGTGTTTTGTTTTGATTCTTTTGTATCAGTATCTTTAAGGGATTTTGATTTATTATTCTGTTGTCGTTGCTTTACCATTTGGTTTACCACTTCTTCTTTGGTAATAAATGGATCTTCACCATCTGAAATAGTACCATTAATTGATATTTCATCATTAAACTCATCCAACCTATTTTCTTGAACAAATCTAGTCTTGATGAATTTGGCTAGATCATGATATTTCTTCGCCTCTTTATAAGCAATGATAAGACCATCATTCATGCTGTTATTCTCCAGTGTATCTTTTATCTTTTGTGAGTCTAGTGGATTTAATCTATGGGGTTGCTCCCAATAGTATGTTGGATCATTAAAGAAACACACGGCAATTCTACCAGATCTTTTCTTTCTATACACATCATTTCTAAGAAATCTTTGAGGAAACACCACTGCAGGCCAAGGTGGGAATGAGCCAACTTTGCAAAGAACCAGATCCCCGGTTTTCCAAATCTTGTTACTATTTTGCTTATCCTTAGACATATCTGATTGCTTGTTTATTTTTCTTTTCCTTTCTTTCCCCCTTTATCTTTTTGTTTTTTTCTTCCACCAATATGAATATAAATGTTGAGCCACTGTTTTTACGCAAGTAATATCGACAACTCTTAATGCAACATCAACACAGACACAGACGCATGTACAAAGTACATTTTAATGGGTTGTTCTCTTTAACTTTTTTCCTTGTAAATTTCAAATTTTTTATTTTTTTGATAAATAATTCTGAAAAGGTCACCTGACCGCCGCAGAAGTTCCAATCCTTCACTGAGAGAGGTTTGATTCCAACCCATCGTCAGCTTCTAGAAGCCCATTGGCCGTTTGAATTAATTGATAAATCACTGCGGTGTTGTTGTTGTTGTTGTTGTGGTCCTCTTGACAATATCCTGGACAGCAGGTTCCAGGTCGGGGAACTCTTCACTGATCTTTTCTGCCAAAGAGTCTCTTAATTTCTTCAATCCATGCATCTTGGCTCTTTGGTATTGATTCGATCTTCTAATGGCCTCTACAAATTCTCTTGTATAGATATCTGGATTTCTTCCATCTTCGATATATTGTACCACTTCAAAGGGGATATTCACATGTTGTAATGTAGACGATGGGTCATTTGAAACCTGATTCAATTTGGAAAGACGGTCCACATTACGTTTCAGGTTGGTGATCATCCCTTGAGTTGCTTCTGGTGTCCCTGGATAGTCATAGATGGAAACACCTAACTCAATAAATGATTCAATGATCGATGTCACTTGTTGTTCCGATTGATTCAACTCTTGATGTAGTTTAGTCAAATCCAAATTTTGCGGCTCATTATTCGATGTGTTGTTATTCATTCTCGATCGTGTGTGACCACTTGTGACTTGGCAAAGAATAGTATTTCTTCTATTTCCTCTACTTCTTCATATACAATATTTTTAAAAAAAATTTAATAAAAATTTGAAATAAAACTTGACAAGAATATAATAACAGTAACAGTAATAGTAATAGTAATAATAAAGATGATTAATAGATAAGAAAGTATAGCGAATACATATATTTATTTATTAATTACATATATAGCAAATAAAAATAGAGATTAAAAAAGTTTTCTAATTAAATTCTTACACTAAAAAACAGTTATTAAAGAGATTTGAATAATATAAAATAAAGAGGGATAGAGAGGGAGAGGGAAAGAGAAATAGAAAGAGAGAAAATGCTTATAATAAAACACACTTCTTCTTCTTCTTCTTTTCACCGTTAGTGGCCTTCTTGGCTTTACCATTATTTTTATTTTTACCCATTAAAGAGGCTCTAGTGGCAGCTTCAAAGACTTCTCTGACACCATAACCTGTTTTGGCAGAACATTCATAGTAACCAGTGGCACCAATTTGATCGGCAACAGATTGACCGTCAGTAGAAGAGACTGGTTGTAATCCTGCTTCTCTTAAAGTCTCTATAGTTTGACCATCGTTTCTTAGATCTACTTTACAACCAACAAGAATGATTGGGACACCTTGACAGAAATGTAGTACTTCAGCAATCCATTTTTCTTGAACATTTTCTAAAGAATCTGGTAAATCAATAGAAAAACAAATCAATACGACATTAGAATCTGGATAAGATAAAGGTCTTAATCTATCATAATCTTCTTGACCGGCAGTATCCCATAACGCTAATTCGACACGACGACCATCGACTTCGACATCGGCGACATAATTTTCAAAAACGGTTGGAACATAAACTTCTGGGAATTGACCCTTAGAGAAAACAATTAAAAGACATGTTTTACCACAGGCACCGTCACCTACAATGACCAGTTTTCTTCTAATACTATTACCAACTTGTTGTGACATTATAATATGATGATTTTTTGATAAATTTTTTGGAATAGTTTTGAATATAAGTAATTTGTTTAAAAACAGATAGAACTGGGGGAACTTGATCTAAAATTAATAATAATAATAATAATAATGATAATTAAAAAAAAAAGAAAGGGGCACTACTCTAAATATGACTACAATACTAAAATGAAGTTAGAATTGTGTATGTATGATGTGTAATTCCTAAGACAGGAGATATAGACAGTGTAGGGTGTGTGTGTGTGTATAACGTTGACTAACAAAAGGACGTGTTGATCTAAAATTCTTCTTTAAATGGTTGTAAACAACAGCTAAAATGAATCGAATCAATAATTTCTTCAAATTTTGAAAATATACGTTTTATTTTTATTTTTTATTTTTATTTTTAGGAAATTTCACGAAAAACCTTCAGCCTCTGGTCACTGCACACGACGCGCAAAAACGACACAAAATCTCATGAAATAATACAGTATTTTCGATTGAAATACTACATTATATCTATTTATTAGTTCAGTATTATATATTTGTTAGTTCAGTATTATATATTAGTTAATAGTTCTGTACTGCATAGAGTAAATAATCGCTATCAAAATGTGGAAAGAGAGGTGCCCTCTGTCTGGTCGTGTAGATACGTATCCGTGACAGGAGTGGCAGATATTCCTGACGTTGTAGCTGTCAGCACTGTATCGTTGCTTAAACTGCTATTCCCATTACTCATCGAGTCAACTGTCGTCGTGGGGTACTTTAATAATTTCTTTTCACCATTTGACAGCTTTGTACTGGCACGACGTGTCAGTTTTGTACCCAAAAATTTACCCGTATGTTTCAATAATACACGAACAAGAACACGTCGTAATGCATGGACAATATCAACAAATTTCATTACTTGATTATCAAAGACTAATCTTGGGAATGTAAATAAGAAATCTGTCACATTAATCAATCTTTTCTTACCATGACCACGGTAAGAAATATTCAGTTCAAATTTATTGAAAACCATCTTTTCAATAATCATATAATTGATTGATCTTTGCACCATCTCATCAATATCCGGATTCAACTCTTGTTCCGTGATGTTCACTGTGTTGTCATCATCATCACCATCCTTACCACCAAGACTCAATTTCTTAAATTCTTTATTCATCTTTGCATCATCTTTATCTTCTCTCTCACGTAATTCTTTCAAACCACGGTTGATACTACCTATGTTTAACCATTCGACTAATTTAGTCACAGTCTCATCTTCTAATTGAACATTTAATCCAGACAATAAAATATCAACATTATTAATCACTTTAATACCACCAACAGGTTTATCATATTCCCAAATTAAATTGATTAACGGATTCTCAATCCTATTATTCAATTTTACATTAGATTTATCAAATGGGTTCAAACTCATAGAACAATTATTACCAATATTGTTATCTTTATTGAATGGTTTTAATAAATATTCATAGCGAGCATCATCATCCAAGGTTAAGATATCCATATTATTAACATTTAATTGATTACTAGTAAAACCAGTAATATTAGTAGATTTTTTAAAGATTAATTTATTAATATTAATATCCATAAATTCACTTCTATTATCATGTAGTAATCTTAATTTAATTTCACTAATTTTAATCCTTAAAATATTCCATTTATCTGTGCCATTATCACCACCTTTACCAACCATCTTACTTGATTCCATAACTTGCTTTAACATATACAATCTTAACAAATGATTCTTTCTTTCATTATGAACATTAGATAAATCAATACTGGATAAATCATCCAATATTTGTCTTCTAAACGTTAGTTCATGCTCCACTAATGCTAAGATATCATAATTGTTATAAAGTGATTCCACTGTTTCATGAATTGATTTACAATCATTCATATCAAATCCCATAGCCATCTTATCAATTTGTTCATTTAATAGCTTCTTCTCAGGCTCTTCATAATTAATCAAATTTTGATACATCTTATACAAGATGGCAAAATTCTCTGATGTGGCAGTTAATAAAACATGTGGTAAATGAATTGTTAATTTGTCTTCTAAAACAGTCTTGACCTTCTCATAATTACTGGCAAATGGTAATAAAGTCTGTGATTGAATCACAGTAGAGAAATCATTTATTAATTTAGCCTCACCTAATGGATCACTTTGGAATGCTAATTCAATACCTAACCATGGCGGCCATTCTGAACCCTTCACTTGACCATATGAATTCATATCAAAGAATAAATTATATTTATCTTTAAAAATTCTTCTATCCAGGATAAATGCATTAGCCTTACTAATAACACAACCAAATCTTTTCAAAAACCTTTCTTCATAATAGACATTGACATCATCACCCAAGGGTTCGAAGGACACCATTTTATTAACAATATTTGGAGATGTAATAATGACACAGGAATTTGGATCATTCTGGGTAGTCAATTGTACTTGAGGAATAATAAATTGGATAAATGTATTTTTGTGAACAATACTATTAATCTCATTGGGTAAGGAAATAATATCCTTTTCAAATAATTTGATACAACTTTCAAGTAAATCATTAATATCATTACTGTTAAAATCAAACCTTTGATCCTCATCATCATTGCCAACACGTTCTTGCGGATTTTCATTTGGTGAGTTCAAATTACTGTTTTCCTTATCATCTGTTCTAGATTTAGTCTTCTCACTCATTTCTTCTTCATACATTCTTTGTTTTATTACCTCTTCAAAAATACTGTAACTCTTTCTAGAGGCCAAGGAAGAGAATTCGTTAGCTAATGTGTTGTAATGTAAGAATTTCAATAGCACATTTCTGATGTTTTCATTCCACTTCAATAACATATGGAAAATGAAAAACTTATTATCAAAAGATTGGTTTGTTTCAGTGGATATATCTAATAGTTCCATACTCTTAACATTATAAGTCCGATTAAAACGAGTAGGCTCTTGATGTTCGTAGCATAATGCACTGAAATCATCATCCAATAAATCTAAATTATCTAAACCAGCTTGTGCTTTACGAACCAACAGTTTTAATCTCTTTGTCTTGTCGGAATCATTTGTGGCAGCTAACTTCTTTTCTATAGATGCCTTATAGACTGTTAAACTTTGAGCTCTTTCAGTAATCTTTTCTGTCGACAACCCAACGTCTTCATTTAAGACACAATCATGTGAAACATGATTAACAAAAGGTTTAATTGGTGTGTATGTTACAGGGTCCAACTGGTAGTTATCACCAAAACTAGCTTGTTTCTCATACATGAAATTTGGCGCAAACATGAACGGTCTAATGTAAATGTGAGGTAAGTACTTATAAATATCAACAAAATGAGGTTCTTGGAAATCAGTAATATCAATCCAAGACATGTCATTATCGAAAATTTCATATTTGGCATCTTCCCTTTCTTCCACATATTGCAATCTTCTAAATTTACCATGAACAGTACGAACATCAATGTTTTTCATTAACACCTTACCTTCATTGAATTTCAATTTCTTCACTCTCTTTCTAATATCTAGTGTTGCATTATACGTGGTTAGAAGTTCTTTTCTTTGATGAAGATCCATAACAAACTTATCAGTCTTACCCTTTATACCTGCAAATTCGATTGAGCTTAAAAAGTTTCTTCTCAAGTGACGGTCTGAATCAATATTGTGAACCATATCTGTGATAAAAAATGGTCGAGCGTCAGCATGATAGGATATAGAATAAATGTGTTCACCAAATTTTGGTGCATTACTCTGAACATTAAACAACTTACCACGTCTGACTGGGAAATTACCAGAAAAGGTCTGCCACCACTTAAAAAATATATCCAGCGTACTTGGACTTAATTGCATTGCATTATAAGCGGATTCAGCTTTAGATAATAGTGTAAACGACATATGAATAAATTCACTTCTAAAGCCAGCATATGAATCGTGATTATTTAAATCAGGAACATAGATTGGATTAGTTATTCTGACATCATAATGTGGTTTGGAATCAAATGTTCTATTATTCATAGATTTACCATCGACCATACGTTCAAAGACCATACCTAAATTAAATACGACACCACCTGTTAGCTTAATAACAGTTTTTTCAATATAAACGTCCTTCAAAGATTGAATATCAGAGGCTTCATCCTTTTTCGATTCCAAATCCAACATATAGTAATATGATGCATAGTTTTGAAGATTTGTATCTTCTTGATTAGGAATAAACACTGTGCTATTAGCAGGTCTGGAGTAGACAAGTAATGGCTTGGCAAAATAGTTTGGAACACTGAAGTATAACTTATCTGAAGCACACGACAAAAATTGTTTCGGATCATCTTTTTCATTAACATCTAGGACTATATCACCACCGAAACCAAGTACAAAACCAGCGTTATCACCACCAATCTTATATGGACTCTTACTCCCTTTCATGGCAACTTCAAAGTTACCACCATTTGGCCAGCAAATTTGAATCTTACCGTGGAACAGATATCTAATCTTATCCCAGAAACCGGTCTTTCTGGAAGGATCTAAAGGTGGCTTGGAAATATTTTCTAGACATTGCATAGTTTGCTGAATTGCTGGTTGATACGAACTACCAATATGAATTTGAGTAGTTTCTTTTGTGTTGACCGAGAATTTCAAATCATTGAAGAATTTCACACTTGTCACAGTTCTTGGAACCTTTAAAGAATAATATTCATCGGTGTTTTCAACAATTATAGATGGAACCAATGGGACAAAAACTGTTCTCAGTTCATGATTAGATCTAATCATATCTTCGGCAACAATAATATCACCTTGAATTTGTAAAGAGCATTTTTCTCGTGACTGAGTCGATGTTAATGGTGGTACATTGATAAATGGTAATGGGTAATCACGCAAATGCCATCTTATTTCCGAAAACTGGGCATTGATATTTAAAGGAATCATAATAGAATATTTAGTATCTTTGGGAACTCCTTTCCCCACATTGTAAATAAAGTCAGGAATATTCTCGATTCCACAGGATGGCCTACAAATATCCACGTCAATATCTTCCATTATTAAATTAGATAAAAATGGATGCATTGAGAAGTCCTTTACTTTCTTAGTAACATCTGAAGGAAGGAGATCATAATTAATGTTACCCCAGAGAAATGAGAAATTTTTTTCAAACATTTTTTTTTCTTTATTAGAGAATGATTGCACTCTTCTTATCCAGGATGTGGAGTTATTTTGCTGTAGTTTATCATAAAATTGTTCTGTCTCTTCATTAATAGCTTCAACCAAAGAAATATTTCTTATGTTTGGTTTTCCATCGATGTTAAATGGTGTTGTAATAAGAGGCTCGTCGGTACCTTTCTTTGTTGATGTGGTTTCTCTAATTACATTCCCATTCAATCTCTTGATGTTAATCAGTTCACTTACAGTTTCACCTGATTTAATATCAATGACATGTTTTGTTCTTAATTTTTTTAATGAGGCTTCATCAAATTCTTTCCTTTTGGCTAATCTTTCTCTTTGCTCTTGTAACCCAATTTGGAAAATCATATTCATCTCAGCTTCAAATGGATCATCCATGATACTAAATATATATCTTTGAGACTTTAATTTAATCTTTGGAATAGCGTTAGTTTTCACTGCACTTGGGAAAATAATCAAATTGTTCTTCGATGTCCTGAATGAATACATCATCTGCTTAATAGTCTTGATAACAGTAGAAAAATTATCAATCAATCTATGAAGTTCAAAGTTATGCGGTACTGAGAAATGCCACGATTCATTTTGCAAAAGAATAGCAGGAGGCGCTTCAAATGCCTCTGCAAACGACATATCCTTTTGGGATTTCAGATCGTCAAGATTAGTCTTTATCAAAAATTTAGTAATAATAATAAATCTTTCCCAATACGATGCTCTAGTTGGTGATTCCACGCACATTCTAAAATTTTCACCGTTAACTTCAATATCTTTCAAGTTCTTAATGTTTACAAAAACAGCGAACAGTTCAAAGTTTGCTTTTAAGCCATTAGGAAATGAACAAATTTGGTTAAAGCGTTCTGATCCAAATGTAATTTCAAGGTATGACATAACTTCTTTCCATTTAATTAATTTCAAACATGATTTCTTTTGACTTTGGGCTATTGTAATTAAATATTTTTTAGCCCATGATTCGTGTTTACTATTCCCATATGAAGTACGGAAAATTTGGTGTAATGTATGAATACCAGAAATGACAAGAAACGAATTCATCAACGAGAATACAGATTTCAATTTCTTATTATTAATTTGAACAACAATTTTTTTATTTTGATTTGAATCAAAACCTTCCACATCTGGGTAAACATTTATTGCTAAAACCGATAATCTTGAGACAGTTCTAGCTGTTAATTCATCAGTTGCATCAGGGGCTTCACCGATGACACTACAAGTAATATCATCAATTAACACGTTGAAAGACCATAAATAGCCAATCTCAGTAGATTCACTGGTGGAGATATCATCTAATCCATCACTACCATAACTTCTATATGCCGAGGTTTCACCTGATTTAGTCATACCAACAAAGGTTGAAGTATACTTATTTCTCCATTGTGTATAGTTACCTGATAAAGCAATTTCCAAGTGATTCATTGTCAAACAGAATTTTCTTAATTTACCATCTACTAGATCATGTGAACTTTGAGATTCAGTTGATGAGAATATATCAGGTGGCATAAAAACAGATCTTGCCCCCAATAATATTCTAAATTTCTTAATATCAATTTTAAAATAATCAAAGAATTGTGGTAAAGCTTGGAAAAGAAAAGTACTTGGTAAAATGGTTTCTTCATCTAAAGTTTTGCTAATTAAAGAACATTTGTCTTCCGAACTTTTAATCTTTGATGCAAATTTTTCATATAGTGGTCTGAAATAATTCAATTCCACGTTAGCAATTTGACAATCTAGTTTTTTAATAATTTGATTTAACATTACTATTGTGGACAATTCGGATAAATCAATTTGTAGAGAGTCTAATTCACCTAATAAAGAGACAATATGGTGTGGTACCATTTTAATATAGTACCTTAATGTTAAACTATTGACACTGAAGAATGTATTCTTATACAAGGTATCTCTCACAGTATGCTGCATTTGCAAATTAATCAATTCAAAATTCAAGTGAGATTCATAAACAATGTAGTCTTCTTTGGACATTTCTGCACCGATACCATTTGTTAGAGGTACATCAGAACAGTTTTTGTCTGGTGAACAAATAGATCTTTTCGAAGTACCAATGATCAATAAAGTACATAATTTG
Source organism: Monosporozyma servazzii (assembly GCA_033807795.1). Lineage (NCBI taxonomy): Eukaryota > Fungi > Ascomycota > Saccharomycetes > Saccharomycetales > Saccharomycetaceae > Monosporozyma > Monosporozyma servazzii. Next base: position 277,904 of record CP138597.1, on the reverse strand, counting down.
GTAACAATTAAATTGTCACCTTCCTTTATGACCATTCTTGGTTCATCAACGGTAACTTTAATGTTAATTAAAGGTAAAAAACTTCTGAAGAATGATAACATAACGTTTCTCTTAAATACTTTCCCTTGATCATTACCACACGTTATTGTAACAGGATCTTGAAAAGCTTGTTTGAAAACTTTAATGTTTTTCTTGAATGATTTCAAGAAGGATAAATTAATAACATCAATTTCAAATGTTGGGGACGAAATACTACCTTTCAAATTTAAAACACCATTTTCAACAGTATCACCATAATCATGTTTGAATGTTTGGGAAAAGATATTAGTTTCACCGAACAGGTAAATGTTTGGAACTTCCAAGACTTTAACGAGCTTCCTATCCTTTTCAGATTGTCTTTTCATATTCAAACAAACGTTGAAACTAGATAAGGTCAAACTTAATTTGAATGGAGTATCTTCATCTTTAAAAATCAATTGATAACCAGGCATACCGGGTTTAAATCTTGACATATTAAAGGTTAAGTTTGAAATGGATACATGATAACTTAAAAACTTGTTGATTTCAATTATTTTAGAGTTTGTAGTTAATGCGTAGTCCTTTATGATAAATTTTTCCATGGTTAGGTTAATGTTACCAATTAACGATGTGACATTATACGCTTTGTTTAAATTTTGAATTATCGCCATCACAGCTTCTTCGATGGATTTCTTTGCTTTAGAATCAATTGGGGTTGAGGGAGTCAATGGGGTCTTGTTATCATTTTGTAAAGAAAGTAAAACTTTCATTGGAACTTGGACTTTTCCTAATTTAACATCTGCTAGATTATTATTGAACGATAGTTTGGATTTTTTCCCATTGTCTAGTAAAGGTTTAAATTCTAAAGTTGAAGTTAATGTCAGGTATAATTCCGAACAGATATCTTCATTATTCCAATTGGCGCCCTTGATTAAGAAATCTAAAGAGATTTGTTTAGTGTGTGAATCTTCTAATTTATTATCAGGGAAATCCAAAACAAAATAGAAAACTACTAATTTGAAATTTCTCTCTTTAATATAGATATGATTCAAAGCAATTCTAAAATCTTGAAATAAGAATTTCAATAGACCATAGTGTTTCCCGACCCATTTGGGTACGGTTATTTCGTTAAGTAATCTTTGTGGAGTTGTTAAAACTTCTTCTTCTGCATTTCGCTTGCTCTTTTCGATACGTTTGCGTGGCAGTTTGTTGACATTCAAGCCACCCACGACAATTTTTCTTTGTAATGGAATGATCTGGATATTCTTCACTTCAACAACATCTTTATAGATGAAACTAAATTTAAATTTCAATGGATTAAAATATGTGATATTAATACCAGTCAAAAACCACAAACAGTATTTTGCACTTAATAAGATAATTAATGTAGTCCACACCCATTTGGGTATGATCTTGAAAAGCGATATAATAGCCATCCGTACAATATATCTTTGGAAAAGAAAGAAAAGAGAAAATTTGGTTTTTGTGTAATACCACTTTAAATGTTACCTTAATCTCACAACTTAACTAAAAAGAAAAAAGAAAAAAGAAAGAAAAAAACGTCTGGATATTCGATAGCAAAACAAAGATGGTCAGTTGTTAGCTTGTATAGTTATGCTTATATATGATTACCCTCTATATTAGAATTGCGAGACTTAGCTGGCTTCTCTAAACCAGGTTCATTTAACTCTTTTATTCTCCTTTAAATGAATTCCAATCTCTCAGATTCAAAAGATTTCACTCTTTCTTGCTTTGCCAAAGAAAAAGACGAAAAAACCGAAAGAAAAAAAAAAAGCACTAATAGGGAGGAAGGTTTTCTGTTCCTAATGGGGCAAAAACCGCAGATCTAGGGTTGCAGCGCGGGGTATTTCTTCTTTTTGCAGTAGCCCTAACTTAATTTTTGCTGCTTGTTAGCGGAATAGAATTTTTCAGCTGTTTTTATTTTGTTTTTGGCACAAGCCCTAGATTTGTCACAGGGCTGGGGGAACTGCCAAAAATATTTATGTTTGGGAAGAGATGGTGGTCATTTGAAAATAAATAAGTTGATATGGCATAATAAACATAAAAAAATATCAGCAGTGTAATGGCAATTTCATCAGCATAACACACACAGCTAGTCACACTGGGCCCAGCATGTAGAATGCCCCTATTCAAATAATGTATCAACGTCTGCTTCCTGTAGGTTCACTCCCCACTATGTGGTGCACCGGCCTGTCACGTGACACCTCTTCTGCGTAGTTCCTACTACCGCATTGGAAAATTTTTCAAAAATGACATCGAACGACCAAAATAATGTCAATTTAGTTGATAATTTGTATGGGAAGTAATGATTAAAAGATTGATTGAAGATGCCATTACAGTTTAAATTGATCCCTTACCACCCGCTAGCTTAGCATCGCCAAGTAAAACAACCACAACCACAACCAAAAAAGATACTACAAGATGGCTCCTCCAAAGAAAACCGTGAAGATGGATTTGAACTCTTTCTTAAATGATTCCAGTTTTGACAACTCATCCTGGGGTGTTGACGATGTCGATTTAAACAAGATCAAGATTCCAATTGAAAACGCCAACGCCAGCACTGTTCCTTTAGAAGACATTGCTGCTGCCAAAAACGCCTCCATGGGTGGTGCTTCCTCCTCCTTCAGTGGTGGTAGAAGCTTCAGATTAGATCCAGCTTTAGACGGTAGTAGTAAGAGAGAAGGTGGGTTCGGTCAACGTGAACGTGAAGAATATCCAGTTCCAGACATGCCACCATACAGAGCTATCATCAACAACATTCCTTGGGATATTTCCCCAGAAGGTGTTAAAGCTTGGGTTGAAGATGGGTTAAACAAACCAGATGCCGTCGAAGAAATCGATTTACCTGTCTCTCCACAAGATCCAACCAGATTAAAGGGTATTGCCTTCTTAACTTTAAAAGATCGTCAAGATTTAGTCACTGCTTTGACTTTCAATGGTACCAAATTAAACGAACGTACCGTTTATGTTTCTGTTGCCGCTCCAAGACGTGGTGGTTTCAGATCTGGCGGTCCAGATATGGATTGGGGTGCTGCTAGAGGCTCAAACTACGAAGCTTCTAACAGAAGAGACGAACCAAACTTAGACTGGGGTGCTGCCAGAGGTTCTAATTACCAAGAATCTAGACCAAGAAGAGAAGAAGCTAACTTAGACTGGGATGGTGCTCGTGGGTCCAATTACAGAGAATCTAGACCAAGAAGAGAAGAAGCAAACTTAGATTGGGATGGTGCTCGTGGATCCAACTATAAAGAATCTGGACCAAGAAGAGAAGAACCAAACTTAGATTGGGATGGTGCTCGTGGGTCCAATTACAGAGAATCTAGACCAAAGAGAGAAGAACCAAACTTAGACTGGAGTGCCGCTAGAGGTTCCAACTTTGAAACTAGACCACAAAGATCTTCTGGTTTCAACAGATCTCAACAACCAAAGAAGGATGAACCTGAATTAGATTGGGGTGGTGCTAGAGGATCTAATTTCAGCAAAAAAACTGAAAAGGTCTCTGGGAGAAAGATTTTAGCCGAATCCAAGGTCACTGAAGAAAAAGTTAAGGTCCAAAAATCTGTCTTTGATGTCTTAAGAACTGAAGATGATGAAGATGAAGAAGAACAACAACCAGAAGAAGAAGAAAAGAAGACTGAAACCGAACCAGTTGAAGACCTAGCTACCAAGACTGCTGAATTATCTGTTGAAGATGACAATGGTGATAATTGGGAAGTTGTTGGTAAGAAATAGATTTGATACTTAAATGATCATTATTTCCCAATTTTTATATCTTATCACCCCCTCCCCTCCCCATACACTTCAAATTAAAATTGCCCATTAAGCAACATGATACACTTTTCAGAGGATTAATTGAGAATCCCAAATATTAATTTCAAAACTGATAAATTACACACCCAAAAAAACTTTGGTAACAGTCAATATATATTTAAAACAACACACATGTTACTATCAATTAATGATTATATATTTATAAGTTTCATTCTAATCCAATTATGTAGAACCGTATATATAGTTGTTTATTATGTATAATAAAAAAACACACTTTTGCAATATCTCTCTTGTTTCTTGTAAACATAAACAATCTATATATATTAGAAAATTAAAAGTTTCAAAGGGTCGCTGAATAAATAATAAAATAACCACCATAGCAATCATCCAGTCTACATGGAGAGATGTCAAAACAATTTGATGATGATTTTGCCCCATTAAGAAAAGCTGTGCGAGATGCAAATTCAAATACGATTGTCAAAGATTCTAGAGTCGATGCTGATCAAATGATGAGGATTAAGAAAATACCTTTGTTTAATAGTAAACGTAGCGGCAATATTACGATGAGCTCTAACAAATTCAAAGGGAAATCACTAATAAAAAACCAGTTATCTACTCATCATGCACCTAAAAATACTACTGTTGAGAAGCAACATACCATAGTGGAAAGCAAAGATACCATTAAGCTCACAATATCAAAGATCAACTTCACTCCACTAGAACAAATTACTATCACAATGGTTATTAAAGAATTACAAAACAAGATTTGTCCAAATATAGGTGAAGGCAATGTCAAACAAGGATGGGGTAAATTCGTACCTTCATCACATCTTTCCTCTTCTTACATGCAGATTGCTGATACACTATCTCAATTGATTGAGCCTTATAGTTCAGTGCCCCCAATTGAGTGCCATGTTATAAACCTGATAGACTCCCAATGGAAGTATATTCATGCTGGATATGCTGGATTACATCTAGCTATACAAAATTTGAAGGATAACAATCCTAATGTTTCTTTCATTGTCATTAATTCACAACATCAAACAGGAAATCCTTCAAGTTTTTTATTGACTCAACTAATGTCACAACTATATCGTGTGGACCCCACTTTTATCGACATAATTAAGAAGACTAGTACATATAACGGACTTGAAAAACATATTATTGATCTAATACAATATTCAGATACGATTGAGACTCTAGAGAGAAAACTTAAAATCCCCAAGAGAACATTTTTACTGTTTATTGATGGATCTGATTGTTTAGCCTCTTTTTACCATCAGATTATTGATGAACTAACACATAAAAGTTCAAAATTGCAAACAGTCTATATAAAATTATCTGATATTCATCAAGATGGCTACAAGAATATCAACTTCCAAGACTATATAATTGGAAAGAAAGAATATTTTGATGAAGTGATAGAGAACTTGATGATCATTCCCACTGACAACACAAATCAATTTGTTGATGTATTCAATAATTTGATTACGGATGAATCTTATTCTACACATACTCTATTAAGAAACTACATTTCATCTGTGATAAATTCATGCTATCAATACAATATGAGCTCAATGGATTGTTCTCAAAGTATTATAAGGGAATTAGTATCTCATAACGGAAAATGATGTGGAGGAAATATTATCCTGATGCGAGTGATCATTATATCTGCTAATTTTAACATGAAACAGTTTGCGATCAAACATATTATTATCGATGTTAAAAATAGTAAACGGTAAGTAACGATTACCCTCAATAACCTAATTGCTAATATATTTAGGAAACTACTCAAGACCTCACATACTAGCTGTGATTATGTTGAAATGATAGAGTATTGTTCTTCTGTATTCTACTAATTGTTCGAAACCAACTTGTATATTTGAGGTTTATTTTTTGAGAAAAAAAAAAATACATAGGGGACTGATAATGTTTTAGAAGAGATGAATATGAAACGCGTTTAATGTTGACATAGAGAGAAGTCGAAACAAATTGTTAAGGCATACATCTGATACTGAAAACAGCAACAGTTTTGTTATTTTTATAGTGTTCTTACCAAACACTATGAGATCACTGGATGGATCCAACAGAAAATATGCATGATATTTCGAATGTTTTATTCATGGAATTCTAAATATAATTTCAACAGTATCTTATGAGTTATTCAATAGATTGAATATATATGCGGTTGTCAAAACTACTACACTCCCATCTGGTTGTTGGTGCTTTAAATAAAAGGAGAATTGAGCGAAACATTGACACAAAATAATAATATTAGAAGATGACCGACTCACTGAAGAAGATGGACAGTTTGATTTCAAATTTAAGATCACACAGAGTACGTTATGACAGTTTCCGAAGAACACCCAATGGACTAATCTTTACAGAAGATATAAAAACAGTTTACAGTGTCTTCTTAATTTGTATGGATTTAAAATCAAATGAACATGAAAGTAAAAAGCTGTTCTCAGGGTTATTCAGTAAAAGTTATCCATTTACATTTACCATGAAATCTGCTATATCTACCATGAGTACTTTGGAAATCAAAGACAGCTCCAATACTACCTGTATTCATGTCTCATATTCAATAAAAGATGCTTTGGCTCGTTATTTGTTGGTAATCTTTGTGGAAGCCAAATTGCTACAAACTCCAGCTGATAGAACTCGAAATGAACCTAAGGAAAAAATCCTATTACAACCAACACCAAAGGGTATTGCCATATTAACGAAATACTGTAAAGATATTGGCTTGAAACGAATTCCGCACATACTAGTTTCAAATTTAAATTCAATGACTTTATTCACATTCGAAAGAAGTTCAATCACAGACTCGTTGATACACAGTGACAAATTACTCCACATTCTACTAATAAATCTAATGGGGGAAAGCCCAAATGTTTGGAAACCTAATATGGATGACGATAAATTACCAACTTTGTCTGAATTATTAGAGAATAATAATGATATATTTACATTTGAAAATGCTAATGACTATTTTAACAATAATTTCCCCAGTCTTTGGACAGATAAACCTGGTGACAAGGATTGCATTGATGATAAGACCAGTGAAAGCAATAATACTGCTACCACTATTACTCCGAGTGAGGAAAAGGCCATCTGGTTAGAACAAATCCCTGAATCTAAATTATTGGACACAAATAGAAGATCTCCCCTGGCACATAAGTATTTTACTAATCCAGATTCAGATTCTCATGTTCAGTATTATGCATCCAACACAGGATTAAGGTTATTTTACAACAAACAGTTTATTGACCCGACCATCACTGTTAAGTATTGCTTCACATCAAAAGCTTTATGGCAATGGATAATGGACTGTACTGATATCCTATACCCTAAGGAAGCTATCACGTTATCTGCATTACTTTTAAAGATTGGGTTAATGTGCCCCATCTTGGCGAAGCCATCTAAGAGTAAAACTGGCAAATTTTGTATCAGTAGATCTGCATTTTTCACACTATCAAGCTTTGGTTGGGGTTTAATAAATTGGAATCATATTGATAAGGATCAAATGAAACGTGAAGTGATAAAGAATAAAGTTGACGAGGAGTGGGGTGATGATTATGATGATGTGATTCGTGTTAATGGTAAGATCGTAGAAAGCGATATCAATTCGACAAATTCAAATAAGACTATGGTATCATCTAATGATGATCAAAATAATACTACCATGAATTTACCAAATTTAGAAGAAATTTTATCTGACCCAGGGATGAGATATTTATTTAAGAAACATTTAGAGAAGGAATTCTGTGTGGAAAATCTTGATGTTTATATTATGATTAAGAAATTTTTGAAAAGAATGACTATTCTTAAGAAATTCATTGATAATACTAATGATAAAAATAGTACTACACTTCAAAATCATTCAGTCAGAAATCAATCAGTCAGATCTACCATTGATTCGGCATTATTACAACAAGCTAATGAATGTCTTGAAATGGCATTCCAGATATATTCATGTTATATTATGGTAGGTGCACCATATCAGTTAAATTTGGATCATAATTTGAGAGAAGATATAAGTGACGTTATATTGAATCCTAAATCTCCTATCAAAGAATATTTCCATGAGAGGGAATCTACTAAAATACCAAATGCATCGAGTAAGATTGAATTGATTGCACCATCAACCATTGAAATTCGAAACCCACCCGTCACGATGACTCAAGGCTTAACAAGATTAAATAAACCGAAGATGTTATCTAATTTGAACAACATAAATGATGATACGATTGGATATAAAAAGATTTTAGAAACATTACGTATTTTGAAACAATTATATTCATTATTTGAAGACGTTGGTATAATAATGTATAAATTAATGGAAATAGATTCGCTCTCCAAATTCTATAACTCCAAGGAGTTTGAAGAAATTAAATAGTCTATTTATATTTATATTTTTTTATTTATTTATATTAAAAAGGTTTAAAAATGTACATAAAATATTATATTATATTATATTATATATATATATATATATTAGGGCTATAAACTAGTGGTGAAAGAGATGGGGAGATAAAGAGGAGAATACTTAAGCAATTGGTTCCAAAGTAGTACCTTTCTTAATTGTAGCCCACCCGATTAAACGCCAATGCTTTTCAATACGTCTAGATAAGGCGATCTTTTCGTTGACTTCAGTACAAGCAGGAGAAGTCAATTGTAATCTAGCCATATCGGCCTTGACGGCGACAACACGAGCCCCCGTAGCGGTGGACCCAATGTTGACCATAAGGACTTCATTAGCTTCCAATTTCTTAACTTTAGCTTGTTTTTGACCATCAGTCTTAACACCTAATAATCTTCTTAATAGGAAATAGTTAATTTCAATATCTGTGTAAATATTTGGTAAATGATTCTTAGCACCGACGACTTGACCAACAAGACGATCAGCTCTACATAGAGTTGGATCGACTTTAGTACCTACACCGATAAGACCACCTGGAACAGCGAATTTCAAATCATTTTGTTCAGCGAAAAGGGAAACGATGTTTGAGAAGATTGGTTTACATTGAATTTTACCCTTATCATCTTTGGTGACGATACCTGGTCTAATTTCGATTTCGTCACCTAACTTGAAGACACCGTTAAGAATGGACCCACCGGCGACACCACCTTTCAAATCGTCGATTTCTGCACCTGGTTTATTAACATCGAAGGAACGGATGACGATCAATTGTGGTGAGATCATGAAATCTCTTGGTGGGACTGGAATAGTCTTGACAATGAATTCATTGACGGCGTCAATGTTATATTTCAATTGAGCAGAGATGGGTACGATTGGAGCCCCATCAGCGATGGTACCTCTAATGAATTTCAAGATAGATTTTTGGTGTTCTAGAGCGGATTCTTCACGCATTAAATCTACTTTATTTTGTAGGATGATGACATGTTTTAATTTCATAATTTCGATAGCAGCCAAATGTTCAGAAGTTTGTGGTTGTGGACATGATTCATTACCTGCGATTAAAAGTAGTGCAGCGTCCATGACTGCGGCACCGGACAACATAGTACTCATAAGAATATCGTGACCTGGACAATCGACGAAGGAGACGTGTCTGATCAATTTATAACGACCGGGACAGCCAGGTCTTTGACATTTAGGATTGATTTCTTTATCGGATTTGAACGATCTGTAACAATCCGGTTCTGGACAGGTTGGTTCTTGACATTTGTAAATTTTGGCATTAGCGTAACCTAATTTGATGGTAATATTTCTTTCTAATTCATCTTTAAATCTGACGGTTTGCACTCCCGAGATGGCACGGACCACGGTGGATTTACCATGTGCGACATGACCGATTGTACCGATGTTAATTGTTGCTTGTCTGTTGATGATTTCGGCAGATAGAGGGTTTAGGGTGGTGAAGTCTGGATCAAGCGGTTGTTCTGGTAGACCACCGCCTTCTTCGAATTCACGTTTGCGTTTGTCTTCATCGGATTCCGAGTCGTCAGAGAAGGTGACTGTCTTTTTTGTTTTGTTGTCATCCTGTTCGTGTTGTTCGTGCTGTTCTTGTTGTTCGTGTTGTTCGGTATTTGTGTGGTCTAAAGTTTCATCTTCGAAGTCATCTTCGTAATATGTTGGTTGATCATCTGGAATGTCCCCATTGATGATAATAGAAGGTTCTCTATCTTGTAAGTCTGACATATTATTATAATAATTCTTTGTACTGGTCTTTACTAGAAGAATATGTATATATAATATAATATAGTGTAATATATTAGTACCTTACTCTTGTGGAATCTAATGCTTATTAAATCTCTAACACTGAAAATAATAATAATAATTCGACGTAATTTAATACAAAAATTTTTCATCTCTATTTTTTGCGCAGTGGAAGTTGGATTTGAAATTTATTTCAAGAAAATATATATATTTGAGCTGGTCACGTGGATGTCGCGTGACCAGCTCAAATTTGCAAAAAATTCAAAAAATTCAAAAAAATGAAAATGGACCGCACACCGATCACTCGGGACGGTACTGCATCCGGGTAACCGCTTTCTTCCTTCCGCGGAAGGCTGTCTTTTTTTTTTTTTTCTTTTCTTTCGCGGGTGTCACCGCTTCGGATATTCAATTCTCAGATTATTGCCAGAGTATACTCAGATTAGTTTTTCCGGGTTTTGATCTCATTCAGATCGGCGATCCTTTTGTTTTTGGGAATGTGCATTGCCGATCTCCGATTATTGAAATTTTCAGTTTTCAATTTTTGGCATTGTGCGGAAACTCTGTTTACAGAGTGCTTCCTGGCAAAATTGCAATAGACAAGAGTGCAATAGATAATAGTGTAATAGTATTATAGGCAAGAGTGCATCAGCCAAGAATGTAGTAGTGTAGTAGTGTAGTAGTGTAGTAGTGTAATAGACAAGAGTGTAAGAGTGTAAGAGTGCAAGAGTGTAAGAGTGTAAGAGTGTAAGAGTGCAAGAGTTTAAGAGTGCAAGAGTGTAAGAGTGTAAGAGTGTAAGAGTGTAATAGTATTGTAGGCATATTGCTATCTGACCAGCCCCTTACGCTCCATTGACTCATTCAATAGATACCATCTATTTACACTCACTTGAAATTGATCATACTCAAACAAGTGCTTCTCACTAATATTTGAAAATTTCAATTTTACAAAAAATTAAAACAAATAATTTATCAAAAATTAATTAAAACAGTGCAATCTTAGTCATTTACTAATATGAATGAATACATATAAACCATAATGAAAAAATCCAATTCTTCTACCCCTCCAGACAGTTCGTCCAGTACAAAAAGGAAATTCGCTTGTGTAGAATGTAGACAACAAAAATCAAAATGTGATGCAATCGAAAGATCTCCTCTACCATGCACTAAATGTTTCAAGAAAAATATTCAATGTGAATTGAAACGAGATTTTAAAAGAACTTATAAGAGGGCAAGAAATGAAGTCATCGAAAGGACTTTCAAACAACTGACACAAAAATTGAACGTATCAAAAATTGATACTATTAACAACAATCAATCCCAAATTAATAAATCAATTTGGGATAATACCAATTTCACTAAAGAAAACATCGAAAAACCAGATTTCTTAAATGAAATTATCAACACCGTCACAGTGATACCATCTCCAATGACAAACCCATCACAACCCTGCATTAAACTCACTCTTGAACAATTGAAATGCACATCAAAATCGTTAGGTGATATTCAAATGTCTAGTGAAGATATTTCCATCCTTTTCAATGAATACTCTACAAACTATCATCAATATTTACCAATAGTAGACTTAACCAAAGGTCCCGAAAGGATATATACATTATCACCATGTCTATTTTGGGTCATTTTATTAACAGGTCTAAGACATTGTGATCAAATTTTAACCAAATATAATGATATTTTAAACCAATTATCATCATTGGTCAAATCAATTCTTTCTGAAATCACAATATCACCAATTATAAGATATACACCAAATGAAAATGATGAACCATTATCAAACGTCGCATCTGTATATTCCGTACAAGCATTTTTAATCTATACATTTTGGCCTCCATTAACTTCTTCATTAAGTGCCAATACTTCATGGAACACAATAGGAACAGCAATGTTTCAAGCTTTAAGAGTCGGATTAAATTCAGCAGATTTCTCAAAGGAATACGCTACTGCAAATAGGGATCTCATTAACGAACAAAGAAGAACCTGGATTTGTTGTAACATCGTATCACAAATCATTGCATCCACCATGGGGTTCCCTTCATACGTATCATTTGATCATTCCGTATTATCATTCGATGAAAACATTCAAATCCCACCAGAAATTAAACAAATGATTCAAATTGCACATTTTCAAAATCAAATTGTTAAAACAATGAATTCAAATCCTTTAAATCCATCAGGAATGGTCGAACCACATGAAAGATTCCCTCTTTTACAAGTATTGAGTCAACAGTTATCACAGTTAGAATTTCAATTGAATAATTCAATTCTGCCCCAAATTGATGATATAAGGAAATTCTTACTATACGTGGCCAAAGTTCATTTACAAACTTATTATTTCGTCATCTCAAATGATCATCAATCAAATAATATCTTTGAAACTAAACGAGGGCTAGTACAAGTATATAACAGTGCAATTAACTTATTGTTTCATACAAAGAACATGTTTGATAAAGATCCAAACTGTATTAAATTCTTTCCCGGTTGTTTTATTTTAAATATATGGCAATGTGCCTGTATCATTGCAAAATTAATTCATTCGTCCTTATCCGACATCATTGATTGTCAACGGGGCAAAGAGGCATACAATATTTCCATTCAATTAACTTTAAAAGCATCAATATTGAAACATGATATGGCTTATAGATCATCAGGAATTATGAGATCAATTTGGTCATTATTCGCTATTATGCATAAAGAATGGTTAAACAAACAAAAAATTCGTTCAATTAAAGATCAAACAACAACATTTGACGATGAATTTAATTTAAATATTACAGTTAATTCAAGAATGTCTGTAAGTGTATTTTTTGACTGTTTATATATCTTGAAAGCAAAAAGTGGTATGGCAAAATTGAGAAGAGAAAGTGGTGGTTTACAACAAGACGACGACGACGACGACGACGCTGATATAGAGGTAGAAGATGAGGATGAATCATCAAAGGAACTCTCCTCAATTAATATTCTTGAACCAGAATTAAGAGCAAGGAAAATTATTGAAATGATCCCATTAGATCCAAATCCAATCAATGCACGTCTCTCGAAACCCAACAGTATCGTATCAAGAACAACACCTGATGTTACTGAACCAAATATGTCACAATCTCTATCATCTACTAATAATGTGAACACCGTTGATAATAATCCGAAGATAGCACATTCTTCTTCTAAAGCCACATCTCCAAGGTTAGAAGGTAAAGACACCTCTTTCCCAGTAGATAACGAGCATTCAAATAGAGAAGCACCTTCAAAAGTTAGCGTTAATAGTAACATTGATATAAATACACCAATATCTCAAGCTCCCAGAGAGAAAAGTGAGACTCAATCTGACGTTTTGCCACAACCAGCAGGTTCACTACACCCTGAAGATCAATCAAAGGACACCAACCATTCACCACAAATAACTGAAAATAATGATGAATATAACTTAATATCACTCGATGAACCAAATTTGAACGAAGGATCCATCATGAACACACAATCTGATACGTCGCCACATTCAATTATTGCAAATTTTGATAATTGGGATTCAGAGATGGTATGGAAGGATGTTGATATCTTGATGAATGAATTTGCATTCAATCCCACTGTCTAATCTTACCAGTGCTTTCCTTTTTTAAAAGGTCAGAATACAATCATTGCATATCATCACACTCTATAACTTTTCAACTTATTTATTATTTATTCGTCATACAACCAACTAATTATACACAATTTATACAAGAATACATTGAGTTCGCAGTACCCTTCTCTAATACTTTTGCGACTTTTGACTCTTATTTCTGCCTTATCATATTTATATGTCACAGAAGAGTCTTCTGTCACTAATAACCTTTTATTTTTTTCAAATCTTCAAATATGATTTTGAAACTTTTTTAAGATGAGTAACAGTAAAATCAGTGCAAGTAAAACAGATAGGATAACAATATCACATACGTATATACCAATCTAGGTTACTGATCCACACATTTAGTCTTTTATATTGATTTTAGACATACCTCCCCCTAACTAGGAGCTTTGACTGAAAAACAAACAAACTATGGCTAAAAAAAATAATGTTTTGAATATGTGGAAAGAATTCACTGGGGCTCAAAAAGATATTAAGTTATTATGGGCTTCAGTATTCTTAAGATTATTATCCTATGGGCTAACTAACCAAGTTTTAACCTTGTTTTTAAAGAAAATCAATTTAGCTGAATCTCAAATTGGTCTTTTCATGTCTTTGACCTTAATTGGTGATGTATTTTGTTCGTATGTTTTAACATGGTATGCAGATGTTTGGGGTCGTAGAAATGTTTTAATCTATGGATCTTTAATGATGTGTTTGAGTGGTGTTGTGTTTGCAGTCAGTGAGAGTTTCAATGTCTTATTATTATTTGCCATTATTGGTGTCATCTCACCATCAAGCGACGAAGTTGGTCCATTCAAATCCATTGAAGAATCCATGATTGCTCATCTTTCACCAAATAATAAAAGACCCGAGATTTACGCTCTTCATTCATTAGTGGCTACCATGGGTGCTGCTTTTGGTGCTATTGTTTCTGGCTCTTTTATTTCATTATTAAAATATTATCATATAGCTGAGACTGATTTACAATGTTATAAATTAATATTTGTGATATATGCTTTATTAGCCTTTGGTAAATTTATTATTATGGTCTCATTATCTGAAAAGACTGAGTTAGATTCACATTATGCTAATGAGGAACAATCTCCTAATTCTATTGTCACTGATGAAATGGCTCCATTATTAGAAATACGTAGAAAATCTATTGATATTCAAGAAGCAGCAGCAGCAGCAGCAGCTTCACCTTTAGTCGAGTCTAATTTACCACAAGTCAATGACCAAGATGCTGCTCAAACAATCCCGATGACCCAACATTCAAGTTCAAACTCACTATCATCAGAAACCGTATCAGTATTATTAAGATTATTATGTATCTTCATGATTGATTCTCTTGGATCAGGGTTCATGACAAGTGGATGGATGGTTTATTATTATAAAGGGTGGTTCCAAATGAGTTCATTTGGATTAGGGTTATTATTTTTCATGACACAAATAGTTCAATCAATTTCAACCATTCCATCATCAATCCTACCAAGAGTCTTTGGTCCCGTGAGAGCTACATTATTAGTCCAAATTCCTTCTGGTATCTTTTCCATATTAATTCCATTTGCTGCCAATCATTTATCTTTATCTATCTTATTTTTAAATTGTTTCTTTGGCACCGCTGCAATGGATGTTACATCAAGACAAATTCTATTAACTAACTTAATCCATCCGAATGATTTAACCAAAGTAATGGGGATTGTAAATATTGGTAAGACTTTTGCCCGTTGTATTGGCCCAATTTTCACAGGTATCTTGGCTGGTAAAGATTATTTATGGTTTTGTTTTATTGTAAGTGGTGTTTTAGTAATCTTAGCAGACTTTATATTGGCTTGTTCATTTTTACACGTGGATAAGAAGATCTTATCACAAATCAATGCAGACTAAGTTACATTAATATATTTAAATATTGTATTTAATGTTTTAATAATTTATTTATTCAACTTTTAAAGAGTAAAGGTGTTTATATTATATTAGAAAGAAACAGAGGTGATTATACATAAATTGATATACATATACAAAACAGTAGTTTCCTTAACGGTTAGACTTAGCAACACGTTCTAATTCATCCTTCTTCTTGATAGCATAAGAAGTAGAAGAACCCTTGGCAGCGTTAATTAATTCTTCAGCTAAAGTTTCAGCAATGGTCTTAATGTTTCTGAAAGCGGCTTCTCTAGCACCAACAGTTAATAAGGAGATAGCTTGGTTGACTCTTCTTAATGGAGAGACATCGACGGCTTGTCTTCTAGCGGCACCACCACCACCGATTCTAGTGGTATCTTCTCTTGGACCAGTGTTGGTGATAGCATCAACAACAACTTGTAATGGGTTAGAGTCAGTTAAGATGCTAATAATATCTAAAGTATGTTTAACAATTCTAACAGCCTTTAATTTCTTACCGTTGTTTCTACCGTTCATCATTAAAGAGTTAGTTAATCTTTCAACGATTGGACATTGAGCCTTTCTGAATCTCTTGTTGGCGTAACGACCAGCAGTGTGACCAACGAAAATTGGTTGTCTAATTTGAATGTAATCGACTAAAGATGGGTCTTTAACTTCGACATCTTCAAAGGACCATTTGTTGAATAATTTAATTTCAACAGAACCTCTTTGAACATCTTCTGGGATAGAAGTGGCTAATTCAACTGGGGTGAATTCTTCAACAACTTCGAAATCTTCTTGAACTTCAACTGGAGTTTCAATTTCAACGTCAGACATTATTATATCGGGTTTTTGGTGGTGTGGTTGTTATGTTAAGATGCAAATAATAATAATAGTATTACAATTTTAATACCAATAATAATATATTTCAATAATTTCTCAATATTGATAGATATCAGTAAATTCATTGAATAATAATAATACAAAACGATCTCTGTTTGATGCGAGCTTGACCTTACTGGCCCCATCACCATACTAATTCCTTGGTGGATGGTGGTGCGATCAGGGTCCTGCCACTGGCCTGCTAGGCAGCCCTCCGCCTAGCCGTTGGAGGCCCAAACCACCTTCTGGACCCAGTCAGGACCCCTCCGGACAGACAGACAGACATTGGCCGACCAAGCCCCAGAAGGAGGTGGCTCCGGCACCCACCACCACCCAACCAGGCCCGCGCGAAGGCCTCTCCGCCAGAGAGAGATTGAGAGCGGGCAGACCACTTTTCCAGCGCTCAAAGTTGCGTCTCTGAAAAATTCCTGAGCTTTTCACGGAAAAGTTGCGTCGCCGCAAGAAAATTACCCAAACAGGAAGGTGCCAACTACAGGGTGTCCAGACGCAAAAAAACAGTCCCGAAAACATTGCGCTGAAAAAAACCCCACGGCAAACTCCGAAGTTCTTCTTTTGGCAAAGATGACTATTTGCATTATTATATATATATATATTTTATAATTATATTTACAAGATCCATATCGGCTATCTGTTTGTCTGTGCCTTAACCCATTCTTCATACCAGAAGGGTTTTCTTGGTATGACGTTTATACGGTCACCATCTGGGGTCATTATATAAAATTTATCTCTAGCATCTTTGAATTTTTCATTGAAGGCTAATGGGAAATAATCTGTTCGTAATAATACAATCCCTATCTCATCCTGGGTTGTAATCAAGGACCCAACAGGTTTCTTTCTTCTCTTGATCGTAGTAGTAATACTATCACCTTTGGAAAATGGATTTGGTGCAATATTGGTCTTCACTGCATCATATTTTTCATCTAATTCCACATCGATATATTCATTGACAGGCAATTGTTGTTTCGAATTCAATTTGTCAGGAGATATGTCTAATATCACACTAACAAGTCGTTTTCTCAATATCCCAGTAGAGACGGTTCTTGCTGTCAATTCTTGCCCCACATAGCAACCTTTATTACTACTTATTACATTTGGCATATAATCAAAATTACATTCTAAAGGTAACAAACTATTTGGTTTAACATCTTGTATTCCATCAATAAACCCATTGATTAGTCTTTTCTTTCTAAAAATATCACTATTATCCGTATACCGTTGGATTTCAATTGGAAATGGCATCATCTTATCATTATATATTTTACCAATATCATCACAATCTTTAGTCGTCACAATACGAATCCTTATAGATTCATTACTATCCTTAAAGATTAATTTATTAAATCTGTTATCGACAAAACAACTTATAATATTATTTTTCCTCTTATCATCTTTAAATAATGTTCCTATAACATTGTCATAAAATAATTTGGCATCTTCTGGGGTCTTCATTCTTGTCATTGGATCAATTAAATTATCAATCCATGGGTTCTCCACATTAGAAGGTATGCTATTAAATTTGATCATTATATCCCAACAGTTTAAATTCTCCATTACACTAAATTTTATCCTACTACCTAATTTATGTGACTCAAAATCTTGAATCATATGTGGTATCATCCCTTTATCAAACTCAATTAAAAATTCTGGATAATTTAATCTTTCAATGCGTTGTGTACTATACAATATCGAATCAGTCATTAATTTACCTTTCCCATTCAAAAACCCAGTATATTGACCAAATTTACTTATATATTCACCATGTGGACTTTCCTCTTGATATAACCCCCAATTGGATTTATCTAAGGGGAAATTTATAATACTACTCCCATTCAATTGTGATTTATCTTGATCATTAATAGTCATTAAATTTTTCTTAACAAAATGAGGTTGTAATTTAGATGTTATCATACCATTCAAGAATTTTATTGTATCAGGCCCCCATATCTTAATATATGATTTATTTGTCAATTTCGTATACTGAAATGAACCAGTGATTTCATTAGTACTATTAAATCTTTTAAATATTTGAACAAACCGTATTCTAGGTAACATTTTCGTACCCCCCCTCTCTGTCACTATGCTATGCTATAATATAGTATACTTAAGTGCAACAACAAAACATTGGTTGCTTATGTCTTTATTTCCCTCTTCAATAACCTTTTAAGAAATCCTTTAAATGAAAAAAGCACATACAATTAATTACTAATCAAAATTACAGACAAAATAACCATAACAAAAATAATAATTTGGACCAAAAAACACCAAACCTATCATTAAGATGAATTGCCAAACTAGAAATAACAAATATGAAATACAATGTACAAGTTGATTTAGTATATTTAATTTTTAATATTGAAAGTTTATTTAATAATAATTTTTTAGAATATAAAGAGATGATAATGGGTTATTTACTTGAGTTAATAATAAAAGATATGATATGATGATAATAATTTTAAAAAAACCAAAAAAAGGACTATCGATAAGAATAAGAAGCACAACAATCTAGTTAGCTTCAGAGGCTAATTTTTCTGCTTTGGCAACAACATCTTCAATACCACCAACCATATAGAAAGCATTTTCTGGAATATCATCATATTTACCATCTAAGACAGCCTTGAATGATGCAATGGTATCTTTTAATCTAACTAATTTACCTGGGATACCAGTGAACACTTCAGCAACGGCAAACGGTTGTGATAAGAATCTTTGTATCTTTCTTGCTCTTTCAACGGTTAATTTATCTTGTTCTGATAATTCATCCATACCTAAGATAGCAATGATATCTTGTAACGATTTATATGTTTGTAAAGTTTCTTGAACTTTTGTAGCGATATCATAATGTTCTTGACCGACAACAGCAACATCTAATAATCTTGATTTGGAATCTAATGGATCCACAGCTGGATAAATACCTAATTCAGAAATACTTCTTGATAAGACAGTAGTGGCGTCTAAATGGGCAAAAGTAGTAGCTGGAGCAGGATCTGTTAAATCATCAGCTGGGACATAAACGGCTTGAACCGAAGTGACAGACCCTTTCTTTGTGGTGGTAATTCTTTCTTGTAAAAGACCCATATCAGTGGCTAAAGTTGGTTGATAACCGACAGCAGATGGGATACGACCTAATAAAGCTGATACTTCTGACCCAGCTTGTGTAAATCTGAAAATATTATCGATGAAAAGTAAGACATCTTGACCTTCTTCATCTCTGAAATATTCTGCAATGGTTAACCCAGTTAAAGCAATTCTGGCTCTAGCTCCTGGTGGTTCGTTCATTTGACCAAAGACTAATGCCACTTTGGATTCACCTTCCAAATTGATAACACCAGTTTCCTTCATTTCACGATATAAATCGTTACCTTCTCTAGTTCTTTCACCAACACCTGTGAAGACAGAGAACCCACCATGAGCCTTTGCAATATTATTAATCAATTCTTGGATAAACACTGTTTTCCCGACACCAGCACCACCGAATAAACCAATTTTACCACCTCTAGCATAAGGGGCTAATAAATCGACCACTTTAATACCAGTTTCCAATACTTCAGCTGTAGTAGATTGTTCAGCAAAAGTTGGTGGATCCGCATGAATTGGCTTTCTTAACTTAGAGTCAATTGGGCCTCTTTCATCGATTGGTTCACCAATGACATTGATAATTCTACCTAAAGTTCCTCTTCCGACTGGAACAGAGATTGGAGCACCAGTATCGACGACTCTTTCACCACGAACTAACCCTTCGGTACCATCCATAGCAATGGCTCTGACAGTGTTTTCACCTAAATGTTGGGCCACTTCAAGAACTAATTTACCCCCATTTGGATGTTTAAGTTCCAAAGCGTTCAAAATAGCAGGCAAATTACCTTGCTCGAACTGAATATCGACAATAGCACCAATAACAGCCTTGATCTTACCGACAGGGACATTGGCACCTGCACTAGCACCGGATGGAGCAGATTGAGTAGCCATACCTCTAGCAGCAAAATTGGCACTACTAGCGTGATTCAATTTGTTCTGAGAAAGATTGGCAACACATAAATTTCTAATTGGTCTCATTCCAGAAGAACGAGACAAAGAAGAGAAACAACGGGCACTGATCGCCTTCAATGCGTTTCTTGAAGAACAATTAGCAGCACGATATATACTTGGCAAAACCATGTTGACAATTTTTTGTTTTTAGTCTTTTCTTTTCGTTTTTCTTCCTTAGTTTTCTCTACAAGAAGGAGTGTGTGATGTGATTGTGATTGTAACTTCTTCGAGTTGGAAACTAGACTTGTTAACCCTTTTCGAAACCAACCAAAGCAAAATATTATGATATCCAAATGATACCTGGCCCCTGTAGAAAACCAGCTTCGATTCTAAAGTTTATATAACAAATTCCAAAATTTGGCAGCGGTCTTTTTTTTTTTTTTTTTTTTTTGCTTTGGCTGAAATTTCGTTATTGATTGGTCGTGGCAGTGTCGACGAGGTATTGGACACAAGGTGCATTGAAACCTGTATAAAGGTGTTTGCAATGGATAGTGGACATATTGACAAGCAATACAAAGTTTGTTTGGAGCCATTGAGACAATTCCTTGCTCTACAGCTATGCAGCACGTGACATTCACGTGATCTTTTGCCAAAATTTAGGGGTACCCTTCTAAAACCTATATAAAGTGAAAAATTATTTTAAAAGCAGCTTTTAATACAAAATTGACAGACGTCTCCCAGATGGATCACTTGGTCAATTAGCGTGGTTGTATTGGGAAATGAGTCTGGAAATTGTGCCCGAATTGCATCCCACGCTGGAAGAGTTAGAAGACCCCATCGAGTATCTGTCAAGACCGCAGGTTGTAAGATTGGGTTTGAGGCACGGTCTATTGAAGTTATGTCCACCTGTCGAGTTTGAGTATCGTTCAAATATCGACAAGGACACTGTTAGTTTCACCCCCAGATTACAAAAACTGGCTGAATTACAGCTGTTAAATAGAGCTCGCTGGTTTTTCATTAAACAACTATACAATTTTAATGATAATATCAGTTTGAATGGCAACAATTCGAAACAGGTTCCTTATATTGAAGTGGGGAACAATGCAAATTTATACATTTATGATTTATTCATTAATTTACTGAAATGCGTAAATTGTGTCCCAAACAATAAAGAGTCCTCTCCCAACAATGACAAATTCCAAACGTTCCATACTTTTACAAACTTAATATTACCACCATCAAATCAAATCAAGAAAGATATGAAAACTTGGACACGTTTATCAAAACTGTTAAATATAGATAAAGATATATTATTAACCGTCTTTAACGAATATTTGAACAATTATTATGATTTCTTGTACCATTTTAGTAATAAAGTAGAGAGTCATCATTTACCTGTCATTCCTCCCAATATTAACCCAGTTTCACTATTAGATGAAAATATATACGATTATGAAGACAAGAAACTTACTCACAATTATGATACCGCACAATTGCCCCCGCCAGATGATATAGAATGCCATATCTGTCATATTGAAAATGATTCCCCATTGCATGAATGCAAAACTTGTAATAATTGGTTTCATTTTAACTGTTTTGAACTGGCATACTTAAATATTAATTATTCTTCAATAATACCCAATCACTGTCATGAATGTGTTATTGGTAATGCTACATATGGATTTACCATAGATGAAAATGAATTTACTATTGCACAATTTGCTAAATTATATAAAGATTTACAGACAGATGTTGATGATGATATCCACTCTTTAGAGAATGAATTTTGGGATAAAGTTAATAATTGTATGTCAAAGGATGTCGTCAAATATGGTGCTGACATACCTTACCCAGAATCAATAAGTCATGAAAAAATTGGGCAACAGCCAATGAATTTGTTAAATTTACCCAATAACAAGAGATCTTTATTACGATTTTGTAAAGATAATTCTATTAACAATATGTTTGAAGATGAGCAATCACAGGATGATGAAATCTCTGGGATGACATTACCTTGGCTTTATATTGGCTCTAAATTTTCTACTTTTTGTTGGCATATGGAAGATCAGTACACTCTATCAGCAAACTATCAACACGAAGGAGCACCAAAAGTTTGGTATAGTATCCCGCCACAATCATGCTATGATTTTGGTAAAGCTTTATACCAATCAACACCAGACCTTTTTATTAAAGATCAAAATTTAGTTCATCAATTAACTTGTTTAGTATCACCATATGACCCAATCATGAAAGCTTTGAAAATCTTTAAAGTCGTACAATACCCAGGTGAATTTATTATTACATTTCCACAATGTTATCATTCAGGTTTCAATACAGGCTATAATTTCAATGAAGCAGTAAATTTCACAACAAATTTCTGGATTAATTTCGGTGTAAGAGCCGTTTCTGATTATAAATTCACAAGAAAGAAATGTGTCTTTGATATTTATCTTTTGTTAAAATCAATCTTGAAAGAGTTTCTAGCTTCAAATCATAAAGTGACAACAAATTTGGGACTTTATAGAGATGCATTTAATGTACTATTAAATGAGGTTAATACCGAAATGAAAAGAATATCTAAATTAAGTGAAATGGGAGTAAAAATAATTAATCATTCTGAGTCAAATAATCAATCAGGATTACTTGATAATGAAAGCTTTTGCCATATATGTCATACTACTTTTACGTTTGCGTATTGCCAATTTGAACATGATACACATGTAAGTATCGAGACTGGGAACTTATGTCTTGAGCATGGACTGAAACAGTTGCGTCGGACAACGGCAACTGATAGATTCACAGTCAATATAAAACAAGATATGGACGATGTCTTTCAACTATTACGACAATGTGGGGAGAAGTTGGATCACTAAAATTTTCAAAAAGAATACCATTGATAAAGTGATATAATTACATATACCTACACATCTGTATATATAAATATATCATATTTACGTTTTATATTATGTAATTAAATATTCATTGCTGATTTAAAGCTTATTACTGACATTTTAAATTTTTCATATCGAATTTTTAATATAAGAAAGTGAAATATTCTTATGTTAATTCGTGATTTTAGTGGCAAAGAACACGAAGAGGTAACGAGAATAGATCAAGACAAGAACTACATATCATGGCCATTTTATCCTCATTCAATTTAATTTTTGTAAGAATAAGTTTCTTATTCACCATTGCTTTCTTCTGTTTCAAAGATGTTAATTCGATCTTAAACAATTCATATTTTGACATCTTTACCGTGGCCATGGACCTTCCCGCTGTGCAAATGTCACGTTACAGTGGTCAATTAGGTTTATTTGGAGCTGTGTTTGCATTATTAGCCGTCTCTGATCTGATTCCATTATTGGAAGAAAATAAGCAATATTTTTTCTCCATGGTTCCAACTAGATTGACTATTTTCTTTATCTTGACCACTGCTTCATACTGGGGGTCTGATTATTACTACTTACATAACAATGTTGTGTTTATCTATGTATTCGCAGAAGTCTGGTTGAATTTCCTAATCTATAACTCCATCAGAGAAGAAAGAAATGCCCATGTTGTGGTTCAAAAGAACGCTATCACTCATGCTGAATTAAATGATGCTGAATAAGTAGAGTGATATATATCATATATCGATATTATATACAAATCTGCATATTAAAAATTGGATACATTAATATATATATAAATATATATAAATATAGTTTTTACAGATAAAATAGAAGAGATTGTATTTGTACAATTGAAATGGGGGGGGGGATTATAAGAATTCCAAATCATCTAAGTCATCAAAATCAGATAAATCATCTAAGAAATCACCGTTATTCATTGAATTGTCATCGTCATTTTTCTTCTTATTATTGCCATTTTTCTTCTTATCATCAGGATATCTCATGGCTAACATACTTTCATCGTGCAATTGGTTGACAAACTTGATTCTTTCATCAAAGATTCTTTGTGGGTCTCTTGTATCGTAAATATTTAAGATTTCAGTGGTTTCAATGTATCCATCCTTGTGGTTAATATTAGCTTCAATGACACCATCTCTAATAGATCTAGAAACCATATATTCTACAGTTTGTTCAGAATCTAGCGATAATTTCAAACAAATATCCTTCAATGAAATTTTCTTGTATGTCAATGAAATAATTCTAATACCAGTCTTAATAACATTTGATCTTAATCTAACACATAATTGATAATTATCATCTTTGACTAATTGCTTCTTAAATTTGGTTAAGATATTTGTAAATTTATTTAAATCACCTAATTTCACAGTATTAGTTAAATGATAATATGGATATAAAGTTTGTTGCATACCTTCTTGATGGAAAAATGATAATTCTGGAATGTCTCCCATTAATAATTGAATAACACCCAATAATTTATTAGCTTGTTGTAGGAACCCTAATGAGGTTTTATTATGTGGGGCCTTTCTTATAGCAGCAACAATGTAATCATTGGCAGCAGAATAATTTAATTGGATAGCATTAATCTTGGACAAATAGTAATAATAACGAGCTTCTAAAGTACCAGCCACATCATTACTTGGAAAATCAATCTTAGAGACAAAATCCGATGCAAGAGTAATTTCACCTAAAAGAACGAAATTTCTTAAGATAGAAACAATTAACATAGCTTTGGTTTCGTTATCATGCTTTAATGTCACTAATTTAAGGAATTTTATCATATCAGAACGTAATGATACCATGACTGGAATATTTTTCAAATGAGTTTCATCCCTTTCGTAACCAATGGTGGTATAAAACCAAAGTTTGGAGTTGATTAAATCTAATGAAGACCTATTGCTACTATTATTATTGTAAGAAATGTCTTCAAATTCACCAGAAGTATATCTTTGTAAAACGTTAGGAAGAATAATCTTCTTATTAAATGTGTTTAATTGATCAATCTTACCACTTTCCAATAAAAAAATTTGAACTAATAAATGAACAAAACTGTTAACCAAGGGAGTCACTTGAACATGTGGCACACCATCAATAGTGGTTTCCACTTGATAGAACCCAATTGGGTAGGATTCTCTTATCTTTGATGCATCTTTGACATCTGTTATGTGGTTGTCATTAATATATTGTAAAAGATGCTTCTTATCTTGTCTTAAATCTTCATCTGGATATAAGACACCACAAAGAGCTGATAAGTTTTCACTTATAAGTAAACCATCTTTTCTCAAGGTGGTTAACCCGTTCAAAGCCCTCCATACATGACGAGAATCGGTGGTACCATTACTCTTGGCCAATTCTTTCAAAATTTCAACAAATTGTTCCACAGCAGGGGCTTGAGCAAACTTTTGTTGGCTAGAAGATAAAGTTTCGTTGGTTTGTGCAGTGGTATTAATAGCAGCGTCGACGTCCATTGAGTGAATGTGATGGTTGATATTAGTTTGTATATGTAACTCTCTGTTTGAATCTATTCTTGGGTGGCAATATAACAACTTTTCAAACTTCAATATTTTTATTTCAATCTTAATTTTTTGAAATATCGAGACTCCATCCAAGACATTATGAATAACAAGGTTTCTTGAGAGATGAGATTGAAACAGAAGTGATATGAACACACTGATAAATAGAATAAGCCCGTGTGGGAAAGTTCTTTATGGGGGGGAATATGTAGAGGTAAATTATATCTATATAGCTGTTCAGATGGCGAAGATAAATAATAATTAAAATGCAGATATGGGTGTTTCATTGATACTTAGATGGGACAATTGGCAATGTTAAGGAAGTCCAGGTACGAGTTCAGTTGCTCGTTGTTATTATTATTGCCACCGTCACTATCGTTAGAGGCTCTATCCATTGGGGTTGGTTGTAATGTGGATTCGTAGATTTCATGTTCTTGTTGTGTCAAACCTGGACAAAGACCAATCCATGCTGATTCTTTGAATACAGCGGATTCTTCTTCTGGGTCTTCACAGACTTGACCAATGCTATCAAGAATAGTCATAGCATCCATATGCATATCTATTTGGTCCATCGATATATTATAATCATTTGTAGTCTTCATCATTAAAAGTTCACTAGACATAGTTTCGTCTAAATGCAATGGAGATGCTAAATTGGTATTGTATGATAAAGAATCCCCAGCGATATGGTTCAAGATTGGTTGTGATTCTAGCAATGTAGTAGATGATAACGAGGATGAAGGTGTAGTGTGCTTAGGTGATTCCTTTTCTTTCTTTATTAATGTTAAAGAATTGCTGTTACTTGTGTTATTTAATGAATGATTACTCTTTGGAGTCTTAAACATATCTGTGAAATCGATTTCATCTAGATTGACCATTGGTGTTTGAGGCAAAGACGATAATTCTTCTTCTTGCTTGACATTTTGTATAGTGGCATCAATCTGGTCTTGTGTCAAAAATGAGGATAGTGATTCAGATACCATCGGTATGACATTATTTTGTTGCAATTTCTTATTCTTCTTCTTCTTTTCAATTTTCTTTGTCGTCTTACATACGGAGATCCGTGGCTCTGGCAACACCACATCGAACCAATTGATTTCGTTTGCCAGCCCACAATCACAAGTCATCACTTGCGGAAGAATCGGTAGTTTCAATTTTGTCTTATATTCTAATTCTTCAAAGTTTTTACATGTTTCTAAATCATTATTGGCAATTAACAATTTCTTAAACTTCTTATATTCATCAGATGTCGGATTAAATTCTAATTCATGCGAATGAACGTTGTTAACCACAACAATATTCCATTTTTGTAATTTCAAGGAGAATGTGGCTCTGATTCTAAATGGACAACAGAATTTAGGCTCGCTCTTATTATCATCACTCTTATTATCATGATTACTATTCTTTGCATTACGTTTCTTGTATTCATGTCTAATGTTCGACTTACATTTAAAGATGACTTTCCCACTATCAGATCTTTCAATGACTAAATCAATACCTTGAGGAAAGAAGATCTTTTGCAACCACGTCTTGATATCACCACGTTCTTTGAAAATCGGTACGGGATCCAAATGTATTAATTTATTTTGTTCTCTAAGCAGTGCATCTGTTAGATGGTCGGGGGACCAGATAGATCTAGGCTTCTTTACCATTTTTGATGTGTTTCAGTTGGGTTAGTTAGTCGGCTTTATGTTGTTTTATTTTTTGGCCATAGCTGTAATAGTAATCCCAATAAAAATGCTTAAAAGGTGGTCTATTTATGAACCTCTCTACAATTCCTCCAATGATAACAGTATCACGTTAAATTGTGAAGCTATTATTGTTCTTACGAAAAACAAAGGCATACATTTAATGTTAAAATAAAATTTTTCATTCATTCTTTTGTTATTCGATTTTTTTCCTCTTTCTTTCCTTTGTTAAGCAGTGATTATTAATTGTAAAATTGTAAAAATGCTCATGCCCTGATGAGTAATTGATTAAGACAGATGAGCACTGGTAATAGTTCTGGATGGGCATGGGATCTGGAGCATAGTCACTGGTTGATTAGTGAGATGGTGCCTTGTATTGTCATACGTCTGTGTCATTACATTTTTTCTCTCTTTTGACTGGGACATAGTCAAGCATTGTAGAGTTAATCTGGCAATCACCACAGTACATTAGGGTGCAATTATTGTCACTATAACAACTACTGGTGCTCACCATTTCACTTCTTTAACCTTGAATCCCAGTAAAATATTATCGAGACAATATGAGACAAGTAGTATTTCACCATTAAGCTATGTAAAGGTTTGTAGTTGGAGTCGGAAGGTGACACGGAGTACGGTTGAAAAGTTTGATAAATATAATCTCCTTGATTCTCTTGATCGAATGCATTCCAAATGGTTACTTGCTCTTAAAGTAACCGTTTCCACCTTGAAGAGTGGTTTGTCACTCTCTTCTCTACCCACTCGATTATCCTGATAGAATGTATTCCAAATGAATACCTGCTCTTAAAATAACCCTTTCCATTTTGAAGAGTGGTTTGTCACTCTCTGTCTTCTCTATCCACTCGATTCTAAACTTAGCATCTAGATTTCTGTAAAGTTATACAACAATAATGGTTAAAGCAAACGGAAGTACATTTCACATCAACGAAGCTTAAGATTTCTCTCGATGGGGAGTAGTATTTATGGATCTTTAGAAAGTGCTCCTCAAAGACATGATTCTTATGGTGTGCCAAATATCTGCTCTTATAGTTAACCCAGATTCAAAAACGCCTGCTTGATGATTGTGAACAGTTTATTGTCTTGTTTTCTTGAACTTTCCACTAACTCTACTCAGTATAATATTTCGATAGTTTATTAATAATGCTCAAATTAGCCGCCAATCACCCAACATTCAAACTGATAATTAAAAACTTCTTAAATCAATAGTTGCCCAAGGGGTTCATTCAGAACGTAAACATTGGCCATGAAAGACTTCTTGTTAGTGTTGTTGGAAATGCTATGAATCATATGTGTTTCTCAAACAGATAAAAATCGGTTGATGGCACCTTTTATCCAATATTCCTCTCCCTAGTACGAATTCTGAATCATCATCAATGGAAGTGGAGCTGTGCCACACCGCTTGATAATTAGAAACCTACAGTTTCTTGAATTACATATCTTTCCAATTTGGAAGCTTCGAGTGCAAGCACACACATTGACATGTCTTCAACGACTTCCAATCTAGCAGATGAATACAAATAAACAAGTATATATCTTTAATTGAGAACAGGTAAAACAAAAGCAATCCACATCCCATTGACCACCACCACCACCTTCTCTTCTGTGATACATTTGGCTATAATTGAAGCTTTAGTCGAGTCATCAGTTGAATGAAGAATAAAGCATTTACTAAACGTCAGGTAGCACTGCAGTTTGTCCCCCTCCCCCACCCACCTCCAGTCAAGTCCCATCCTTGGTACATGGCACAATTCCCACCTGGTTACATACCCATATTTTCAAGAAGCATATGCTCAGGAATCATATATATGTATATATATATATATTAAATGCGGCAACAGCTGCGGCGGCTAGTTTCTTTCTTCTTTACACTTCACTCCAAGAAGAAGAAACAACACCAAGGCAAAGAGAGATGTACCCAACAGAGCAAGAGGACACTGTGTCCCTCTGGAAACACCGCTGCGACTTCCTTCAAGAGCAAACCAGGCTGCTGTCGTTGGAATTCCAGCCACAGAGGGTCCCTTTGTCCCAAACTGCATGGTTCGATCTGCTTATCGAGATGGAGCAATTGACAGGGGACCTTGAACAAATGGCCACAAGAGTGTCGCTGGAGAACAAGAGGCCGTTGCCAGCACCACTTCCTCGCCATCGCTTCTTCCACAACATCCACCACGTCGTTATCGCCACAGTTATCGTGTTCGTTATTATATCTTTCATATGGACATTTTCGAGCAGTGAACGCCTAATTTGATTGATAAAACTATTTAAACAACAGCGAATAAGATTGAAAGTTACACGTTGTTGACAGGTCACACACACACTTGCTTTGGACTATCGAGCTATTAGCACAAGGAGGTCAGTCAAATAATGAGTGATTCGTTGAGTGATGTCGATAGAGTTTCGGTGGATTCGTCCCTGTTTGAAAACACGTTGCACCTAAGAAAGAGCATGAATGTGAGTGCCACTGATATTAAGAAACAGCAACAACAACACACTACACAAGTCAAGGAAGAGGAAGGCGAAGTGCACTACGACGATAATGGGGAGCCTATCCTGCGTAAATCGTTCTCTCTTTGGTCTATTCTGGGCGTTGGATTTGGGCTAACAAATTCATGGTTCGGGATCTCAGCCTCGATGGTCACAGGGCTATCTAGTGGTGGTCCCATGATGATTGTCTATGGTATTATAATTATTGCATTGATCTCTGTATGTGTTGGTGTATCTCTGGGTGAACTATCCAGTGCATATCCTCATGCTGGGGGCCAATTTTGGTGGACATTGCAGCTTGCCCCACCTAAACATAAAAGATTTGCTGCTTATATGTGTGGCTCGTTTGCTTATGCTGGATCTGTATTTACATCTGCATCAACCACTTTATCCGTGGCCACTGAAGTTGTCGGAATGTATGCTTTGGCTCATCCCAATTTCGAAGTTAAAAGATGGCATGTATTTATTACATTTGAATTATTACATTTATTATTGATGCTATTTAATTGCTACGGAAGATCATTGCCTCTGATATCGTCATCATCTTTATACATTTCATTACTGTCATTCTTCACCATCACCATCACGGTATTAGCTTGTTCATCTGGTCAATATAATGATGCTAAATTTGTATTTGCCACATTTTACAACCAAACTGGATGGAAAAATAGTGGGATCGCCTTCATTGTTGGGCTAATCAATCCAGCATGGTCCTTTTCATGTCTTGATTGTGCCACTCATATGGCATTTGAAGTAGAAAAACCTGAAAAAGTTATCCCAACTGCTATCATGGGAACCATTGCCATTGGTTTCATCACATCATTTTCATACGTCGTTTCAATGTTTTTTTCCATTCGTGATATCGAAGCTCTAATGGCTTCCACCACTGGTGCTCCAATCTTGGACATTTATCACCAAGCATTGGGCAATAAAGGTGGTGCAATCTTCCTTGGCTGTCTAATCCTATTCACATCCTTCGGTTGTGTTATTGCCTGCCATACATGGCAAGCACGTTTATGTTGGTCATTTGCTCGTGATCGTGGATTACCTTATTCAAAGTTATGGTCACAAGTTAATCCTCATGTGGGTGTCCCATTGAATGCTCATCTAATGTCGTGTTGTTGGATTGCCATTATTGGAATCCTATATTTAGCCTCTTCTACAGCATTCAATTCCTTAATTACTGCTTGTATTGCATTCCTATTATTATCATATATGGTGCCAGTGATATGTCTGTTATGGAGACGTCGTCAAATTAAACATGGTCCATTTTGGCTAGGTAAATATGGGCTTGTTGCTAATATCGTATTATTAGCATGGACTGCATTTGCCATCGTGTTCTTTTCTTTCCCACCTGTATTACCAGTGGACCGTAACAACATGAACTATGTCTGTGTAGTCATTGCAGGCTATACCCTTTATGCAGTGCTTTATTGGAAGTTCAAGGGTTCCAAGGAATTCCATCTCGAACAAGAACAGATGGCTAGACACAATTCCAATTACACACAAGAACAAGATGCTAATGACCAAAACTGATGAAACTTTCCCCCACTGTTACCCATTTTAAGAACAAGCAATGATCGTATCCATTACCCCATACTCCACCCTTTCCCTCTTGTATCCTAGCCATACACGTATATACATATATATATATATCACTTTTATTTATTCTTTATAACTGCTTTTGTATATTAATTTCTTTAAAAGTAAAGCTAATCCCAAATCTTAAAGATCTCCCACTGTCGTTAAAACCACAACAAGCAAAGCAAGCAACCGTCATGGGGATGAGAACTGCATTATATAAATTATCTAGGTCATGGACCCTGGGGGAAACTTCAGACGAGGGCACAACGAAAGATTCTTCAGAACAAAACCTTCCCTTAGGGAAAGGACCATCCCCTGTGAATACAACAAACACGATCCCAGATGATTACCGCCTCCCCATTGATCTATTTGGATACAATACGGGAACAAAGAACAAATTGATGAACAAAGAAATGGGTCAAGAATTGAGGACTTTATTCCCTCCTAGAATTCAGTTATATATGGATTGGACTTTAGTTTACAGTTTAGAACAGCATGGAGCTTCATTACAATCATTATATGGTAATATTGAAAAGACACAAATACCAAAGAGACGGGTTGGGTATTTACTTGTAGTGAGAGATTCTCGTGGGGGCATATTTGGTGGGTATTGTAACGAACCGTGGTTACCTAATGAACATAGACGGTACGGTGGGAATGGCGAATGCTTTCTTTGGAAGTTAGATAAAGTACAAGATATCGATTTGAACAGTAAAGATAAATCAGAAGAAGAAGAAGAAGAAGAAGAAGAAGAGCGTCTCGTTGACGAGAAAACGAAGAAACAAGGTGGTAGTGGATGGAGGCTTGTTGGGTTCCCACACACGGGTGTCAACGAATTTGCCATGTATTGTACATCTCAATTCCTTTCAATGGGTGCTGGTGATGGTCATTACGGTATTTGGGTTGATGATGGCTTGTTAAGAGGGGTCTCATATCCTTGCCTTACCTACGGGAATGAACCTTTGTCCCAAGAAGGTGAAAAATTCCATATCACTGGGTTAGAAGTCTGGAGAATTGGTGGCGGTGGAAGAAAAGATACGATGAATCACTACTAAACGGCGATTACTCCCCCACCTACCCATTTTACCTGTTGCATAGTTGTATCTCTATTTAGTCTTATCTGAATCTGCATTATATACTACTTTTAATTCTATATTTCAATATTTATTTAATCATTAAATTTAAAGCCAACTGTTTTGACGCTCAAAGTCGACAACTTTTAAAAAGACATTTAAAACGTACCAACATCGTTCGTATACTGTTCAATGAGCATATCCAACGGTAATAGTATAGCTACCGCAGATGTGGTAAGACAGAGATTAAGACCCTTTGGTATCTTTTTTGAGAAATCTTTAAAGGATTTGATCAAGGGAATCAGATCACACAACGAAACACCCGAATCATTACATGAACTTCTTACTAAAGAATTGGATCAATGCCGTAAGGAGGCAAACTCTCCTGATATTAATCTCAAGACCAATGCTGTATTGAAACTATCATACTTAGAAATGTATGGTTTTGATATGTCATGGTGTAATTTCCATATATTAGAAGTTATGAGCAGTGAAACTTTACCAAATAAACGTGTGGGTTATCTAGCAGCATCTCAATCGTTTCATAGAGATCCTGATATCTTAGTATTAATGACAAATCTGCTAAAAAAGGATTTGAAATATGCAAATAAAGATGATATGGTTAAAGTCGGTATTGCATTGAATGCCATATCCACAATAACAATAACCCCATCGTTGGCAAGAGATATTGTTGATGATTTATTCTCCATGCTAAACAGTTCTCATGCATATATTAGAAAAAAGACCGTAACCGCACTATTTAAGGTGTTCCTACAATACCCTGAAGCATTAAGAGACAATTTTGATAAATTTACTATGAAGTTACAAGATGATGATATTTCAGTAGTTTCTGCTACAGTGAGTGCTATTTGTGAATTATCAAAACAGAATCCATGGCCATTTGTCCAATTGTCTCCATTATTATACGAACTATTGTTAACCATCGATAATAACTGGATCATTATTAGACTTTTGAAGCTTTTCACCAATTTATCTCAAGTAGAACCTAAATTAAGATATAAATTATTACCGAAGATCATCGAATTAATGGAATCTACAATGGCCACATCAGTGCTTTACGAAGCAGTGAATTGTATAGTGAAAGGGGGTATTCTTGTCGAAGACGATTATGATACGGCGACCAAATGCCTTGAATGTCTGGATAAATTCTGTCAATCTCAAGATCCAAATTTACGATTCATAAGTTGTAATTTATTTTATAAGATTGGGATTATTAATCCTCAGTTTGTTGCTGATTATGATGATTTGATTCTCAAACTAATATCTGATGTTGATATTTCTATTCGTTCGAAGTCACTAGAACTATTAAAAGGTATTGTCAATGATGACAATTTAAAACTTGTAGTATCTGCTTTATTAAGACAGTTTGTCAATGAAGAAATTGTGGTTTTAAATAACAATACAAGGAAAAATAATACTAGAAGAGAAATTCCAATCTTAATCCCGAATAGTTACAAGATTAAGATGGTTAAAACAATAATTGAATTGTGTGCTATGGATAATTATAGTAATATCTCTGATTTTGAGTGGTTTAATGCTTTACTAGCTGATCTATCATTAGTTTCGCAAGATTTAATTGAAGCAAGAGACTTGCTAGGTAATCTAATTGGCGAACAATTGAAGTCTATTATGATCAAAGTTCCTGGTGTGAGAAACGTTACCATGGTTTCACTCATTAAAATCTTATCCACTGATGATGTGGAACTGAAATTACCTTCGATCCTAAAAGAATGTATATGGTCGCTAGGTGAATATTCTTCTTTAATTGAAAATGGTGATGTTATGATCAAATTGTTACTCGAGAAATCAAATAAACTAAATTCAGAGACTAAGATAATATTGATCACAGCAATTTTAAAGATATTATGTACATGGTGTAACGGTAACAATATCACTATTATGTCAGTGAGAGATATAGTCAATACCATCATTGAGTTTATGGAAACTTTAACTTTAAGTAGTTCTTTTGAAATCCAAGAACGTGCTATTGAAGCTAATGAGTTTCTGAAAATAGTTAAAGAATCGATAGATGAATCTACAAATATTGATGAAAGTAATAATGTTGAGGGTCTTCCAATGTTATTAACTGATATTTTGCCGAGCTTCTATAATGGGTACGAATTGAAACCAATCGCACATGGTACACAAGTACAATTACAACGAAAGTTAACTCAAGACTATCTAGAAACACCTTTTTTAAACGATGAAGACTGGAATAACATTTTGAAACAATACGACATTGATCAAGATGAGATGAGCGATACATCAATAGATGAGTCTGATATGGAGCACATATATGGCAATAAATCATTTGAAGACAATAATTCCGATGCATCATCTGATAACAATGAGTTAGGTAGTGACTATGACGATTTTGATAAAGATAAGAAGGATAGAAAACAAGAACAACTGTCAAATCCATTCTATTTAACAGGTAACAACGGCAAACACCCTAACGAAGAGAGAGATGTATTTAGCAATGAAGGTGACAGTGTACATGTCAATGAACAGATGAATATGATAAAAGTTAAAGATTCTCTTGAATCAAATATTCCTATTATAGGAAATGCTAACGATATAGTTGATTCAACTTCAGATAAGAAGAAGAAAAAACAGAAGAGCAGGACAAAGGTAAAAAAATTCACTGTCCTCGACGATGAAGTAATCGTCCAGACCGACCCTAGCTCAGATGTTAAGAAGTCGGCAGTTCCATCTTCGATAAAGGTTAAAGGTGGTGGTGCCATTCATTTACAAACCAAGTCTAAACTGGGTAATTTTGACTTCACTAAAGATGATACTAGGGACCAAAATATCATCGATGCTGATGAATTGGAACTAGACAAAATAAGGCAAAAGTTTCAAGCACAAACTCTTGATCAACCCGAAGTAACAAGTGAGGTTAACGGTGATGATGGGGATGAAGAGGTGGTGATTATCAAAAAGAAGAAGAAGAAGACTAAGAGCAAACATAAAAAGAAAAACCACTCCAAGAAAGATGAAATGGAACCTCCTGAACCACAGCATGAATGAATAGCTCGTCCTTTTCATTACAAGATACAGACTATATAATCTTTATATACATGCAGTATCAATAGATCTTTTTATTTGAATTTCAAAAACTATATAAAAGTTAGCTGAAATGATCCAGAACTTACGAAGACATCCTCCACCAGACACGTATGGTAGATACCTGGAACAGTTTATTATATTGGTAGATTAACCATGTCATTCAGAGCTATTATTGATTCTATACCCAAACATAATGCATGGTGTCGAGGCATACATGTCCTAAGTACAATCGATGAAAAGATTAGAATCACCATCACTGAAAATGAAATGATCCTTTGGGCTGCCCATAATACAGGCTCGTCCTGCTGTCAATTAACTTATGATAAGACGTTCTTTTCCGAATATGAGTTCAAACCACATAACTTTGTGTTTGGTGAAGAAGGTCTACAGACATTCACAGATTTGCATGGTATAGATTATAGATTGTATTCTTATGAGATCAATGCGAAAAGTTTGAATATTGTATCTAAGAAGTCAGATAATGACGAGCTTAAAGAATACATATTGACAATTGATAATACTACAACATGTCCAGATAGTTTGATGAACAGATTGGTTGTCACAATCAATATGGAATCGATGATTGTAAAAGATCATGCACCGTTATTCACACCTATTAAATACATGTCGAACAGAATTGATCTACAATATAAGCGAAAGTTTTTAGACGTTTACGGCGGGACGATGTATGATAATCATGAACCAAACAGGTCATTTGATCCTTCTTTGGTAGCTCTTTTCAACAGCATTGAAAATGAATTGTCACACTCTTTATTCCATAACGGCTCATCAGGACAACGGAATGCAATGCATAAGGTTGGAACTGAATTAGATGAAGCAGATGAAATTAATTATATCAGTTGTAATCATGCCCTAATCAAAAATTTTATCGATAACTGTAACACCAGTATTGTCAAGGATATCAAACTGGAATTATTTGAACATTTTCTTACAATCACTGCATCAAGAAATGATTTGAAAAATAGTTCTGAGATTTTACAGCATGGGATAATTATTAGTAATACTATCGACACCAACGATTTAGGCCCTTATTGTATTTATAATGTCGAGGAAGATACTAGTGAAATGATTCAAAAGAAAATTTCAAAAGAAAAGAGGAAATCTAACCAACCAACACCATCTAAAACAGTGGTGTTTACGTTGAAAGATTTCAAGAACTTTATTAATATAGCGACATTATGGAGGAATATTTCTACACCGGTGTCTCAAGATGATGGTAGTAAAGAAGTTGGAATATGGTTTTGTCGTCCCGGCCAACCTATTCTTTTCCAAATGTCAAAACAAGGTATACAAGCTCAATTACTCTTGATAACAGATGGGTCTGGTACTGAAATTAACCAAGCCATTGATTTGTCATTAACTGTGGCAAATTCAATTCCTGTTGCGACTTCGAGAAGTACATCCCCACAAAGAGTATCGCCAAGTAGAAAAAGACCTAGGGTTGATCCCAACCCTCAGAGCTCTATACGATTGGATATGGAAAGAGGAATGCAATTCAACCCTCTTGAAGTACGCGATAATAGAGTAAGTCCGTTGAAAGTAGCTAGAACGCCGTTAGTTAAAAAACATTCTCCGTCAAAGGATGGTTATAATTCTTCCTACAATAGTCCGCGTAGATTATTTGTCATGGGCGATTCACAAGAAACTACCCGTAGACCCGATCTTGCATCAGGTATTATACCAACATTATCTCGTACTACTTCAGCAATATCATCAACTGCCAAATCCCCACGTCCAAGAGTAGTTGAAAAAGAACACCTTCAAAGAGAAAAGGAAGCAAGATCAAATTTGGAGAGGAGTGACACAATCGTTGGATGGGGTAGAAATCAACAAGCGCCACCATCCATTAGAGGTATAAGTAGACAATCCTCAATGGAAGAAGAAGAAGCTGACCGTAAAAGAATACTAAAGCAAGAAAAGATGAAATACATGAAGGCGAGAAGAGACCCTGGCAAGGCCAAGAGTAAAAAAGAGGAGTCAGTTATAGAGGAAGAGGAGTTAGGCCCCACTCAATATGACCATGTTAAAGGCCTTTTTGAATAGTTGTTGTGATACCATTATGAATCTTTGATATTTGGCCCTGGATTTTTGAGCTCATCTCAACTCATCACCTTTTCTTAAAAATTTCAAAGTGAAAAATTATAATTATAAAAGACTATTTAAATCGTTACAAGGCAGCAACTGAACTCAAAGACCTTGGAGCCAACCAGAATATCTCAGCATGAACAACAACTATAATCCATACCAATCGACCGGACAACAAGGTCTACCTAAGCCAAGTTTCTCTGGTACTTTAGGAAGCAACGATGATGAAAATTGTAATAAACATACTTTGACTAATGAAATCGATGAGCAGTATGATCCAAAGAGACAGAGACTTCCTCAAACGATCAATCAAGGTTATTATAATTACGGAACTACTCAGCAAACCCCACCAAACCCTTACTATAATCAACCGTATATGTATGGAAATATGAATCAAAATTATAGTCAAAATTACAGTCAAAATTACCACCAAGGTTATCAGATGCCGATCAATGTTCCACCGCAACAAAATTACATAGGGTATGATCAGCAACCTAGCATGTATGAAAATACTCGAAAAATGATTCCCAAAACTTCCCAACTAACTAGTTATGAAGATGTGTATTCGAATAAGAAAATCCCATCCAAAGGCAATAATGGTAATACTACTAATCCTTCTAATAATAAAAAAAATAATAACAATGAGAGTAAAAAGAAGAAATTGGTTGCTTCTCCAATCAAAAAGACTCCCAAAAAATCAGAAGTCGAAATCAAGCCTTTTGAAGATGATTGTCCTCCTGAAATGCATAGTTCCAAACCTAATGGTAAAGAACAACCCGTATTACTAGTTGAGAAAATTCAAGAAAGTGGTAAGAAAGATGATGACAAGAATACGGAAGAAATCGATGATGATGAAGAGAACGGTGAAACGGATGTGGTGACAGTGCCAGGAACTTCCATTTCCCTTGTCTCAGATGAAGATATTGCCAAATGGAGAGAAGAAAGAAAGAAGATGTGGCTATTAAAAATTTCAAACCATAAAGAACAGCATAGGGAAGCCATGGGGATTAAAGCAGAAGAAGTCAGCAGCATGGGTAATGTATTAAAAGAATCAAAGAAAGAAAGACAGTTTATTCAAAGCATCCAGAATCAAGTCAATAGGTTTAATCCTAAAGTCAATTTGAATCTGAAAATTGTACAAAGAGAAATGATGGATGATAATACTAAATTGCTCTCCTTCATCAAAGAATTAGGTGACGCTGAACTGTTAGAATATGAATTGTCTGAAAAGGAAAAGAGTGCTTTATTTGGTAACCAAGATGAAAGCAGTAAATTTAATAACAGAAGAAATGATAAATTTAGAGGCAATCGTTCAAATTATAATAATAACAATAGTCGCACTGGTAATAATAGGAATTATAAAAATTATAGAAATAAAAACCAAAAATAAATATACAAATAGTACTGTCTAAGGTCCTTCAGTCAAGAATTTAGTGAGTACTGTTGAAATGGCAGCTCCAAGGAATGACCCAATAATTGCTCCATTATAAAAAGAATCCGAATTGCCGTCCTCAAACTGTTTTGTTTTTCGAGAGGGGCTACTTTGTTTATTTGATAGTTTGGACTCTTTATGAATTTTACCATCATTCTTTCTTAATTTCCGTCTCTGAAGAGGTATACATTCATCCTTATGCTTTCTTTTAGGAACATCTAAATGCCTAAGCATCTTTAACTCATGGTTATCTTCAAGAGGCGCTTTCAATAATTTTTTATGGTCCATTCCGCTTTCCTTTTCATACTTCGTTTCAACATCATTGTTAACCATGGTTATTTCACCATCACTGCTGTTACTGTTTGTTTTAACATTTTTAATATCCTTTGTCTGCATTTTTATTTTTATTGCCATCAAGCATGTAATAGTCTTATCTACTATAAGAATCCACTATTAAAAAACATGTCAGCATATATAAATGGTACTGAAGTATTGCTATCCTTATATTTATATATTCAGTAAACAAAATTATTTAAACTGAAGTAGGTTTTACCACTTTGTTTCATATCTGTTTCATAAGTGTCTCATTACGTGTAGTCTATGTGTTTCGTGAAGTAAAAAAAAATCTACACAATTATACAACTACTCTTGGACTTCTTAGCCCTTTGTGATTGAATCTCGATTGGTTTCTTGTTTAGTTGTTTCTTTTCAGATACTTTTGCATTAGTTGTAGTAGCATTAGATTTCTTGCGATTCAATTGTTCTTTCTTATGCATTTGCGTGGCCAACCTCTTATCTTCTTCCTCTTGAAGTTTCTTTGCATATTGTTTATCATTGTCAATTTGCTCTGCCTCCTCTGGCATGATGGAGTTATCATTACATGTTATATCTTCACTGACGTTCTCCAAAGGTGAAATTTTAAAATGCCCATCAAAAAACGAGTCCGCAGAACCATCAATAGTAATTAAAGATTCCCAAACTATAGCACTATGTCTCTTGAAGCCTAAATCTGTCACTAAATTATAAAGTCTATCATCATGTTTGAATAATGTCGAGAAGTGGTCATTTCTAAATAAGATTGTAAATTCATCCTCTTTTATAATTTCATTCAAGTGTAACAGTCCTAGTTGAGTCAATTGAGTTGCTGTGGTGATCAAAAACTTTGTTAAAATATGTGCATCATGACTAAGTTTACCATTTTCTTCTCCTTCCGTTTCATTAGCACCTTGAAGATCAGTCGAATCTCTGTTCAAATCGGCGGCTTTGGTTAACAAATCTTGAGCATCTTCATAAGAGATATTATTCAAAGAATCATATGTAGAATCCATGATCCAACCATGCACCAATCGTACTTTAAAAACATCAAACAATTTGTTCGTTTCCTGGTTACTCTCGCCGAATTGACCGTTAAATTTGGGGTTTACATTCAAGCCTTTATGTAAATCTGGCAACATTAATAACAAATGATCTACATTTTCCAGATTATCTGAGTCGGTGGTCATAGTAATAGCTAGATCGGCCAAACGTTGTAGAATATCATGTAATTTTACCTGCTTCTCCCCTTGTATAAGTCTTGTTATATCCTTTGAATATTTTGCATGCTCTGGGGAAAGGATTAAAAGATTAACTAAAGCCACTAAAGCACAAGGACCATTCTCATTTTGTAAAAGGATATTAAACGATTGATTGTAAAATTCGATCTTCTTGGTATCGAATGTGAGATCCATGTTTGCTTTTGGTGACGTTTCGGATCTTATTTATTTACAATATTCCATATATTTCATCTTCTAATAGTGTAATGAAAATAAAAAACGTTAACCAAACCAAAACACTTTAAACCATTTCAGATTCAAAAGCTCTAAAAGACACCAAGATGGATGGTAACAGCATTGAAGACTTGGAATTCTCTTCAAATGAAAGAGTGTGTAATTGTAATTATATGAAATGTATTGTTGTAGTTTACAGTAAATTATTTAAGCAAAAAAAACCTAAGTATAGACATATATATGGCATTGTTTTAATCACTGATGATTGTGTCATTTCAATAATCGTTTCAAAGAATAAGCGTCTTAGCATGTGGTCAATGACTTCTGACGTATCATAAGAGAAAAGATGTGTGTAGAGAGAGAAAGATGGTTGTTCAAAGAAAAGAGAAAGAGAGAAGGGGTCGATATAAGAAGAAAAACGACCTGTCAAGTATTTGCAAAGGCGATGATGTATTAGAGAGAGAAACAAGATTGGAGTAGGTGAGTAAGTGAATAAAGAGCAATAGTGATTGCCCTACTTTTGTAATTGAGCCAAACTGTCTAATAAGCTTTGGACATTACTACCAGATTGTTGTTGTTGTTGTTGTTGAGGAGCATGTGGTGGTGGGGATTGAGCTTGACCTTGTGGTTTAGGAGGAGCATAAGGATTGTTGCCGCCAATTGGTGGGTACCCGCCACTTTGTTGGTTTTGGGTATTTTGCAGCATACCGACCAGCTGTTGTTGTTGAGCACTGGCTTGTGGAGCATTTGGTTGCTGTTGCTGTTGAGCAGCAGATAATAAACTAGAAACAACATTTGGTGGTAAGTTTTGAATGGCAGCTAATAACTGTTGTTGGTCCATTTGACCCGTGT
Organism: Monosporozyma servazzii; assembly: GCA_033807795.1. NCBI lineage: Eukaryota > Fungi > Ascomycota > Saccharomycetes > Saccharomycetales > Saccharomycetaceae > Monosporozyma > Monosporozyma servazzii. The sequence continues at coordinate 236,023 of CP138597.1, read as the reverse complement.
TGCCACCAAGAGCAGCAGATAGTTGAGGTTGAATGTTTTGCGATGGTGGAGAAACAGTAGGCACTTGGACCGGTGGTTGATACCCTTGGTTCATACCCATACCAGCATGGGGTGGTTGAGGTGGTTGTGAATAACGTGAATAGCCACCTTGGTTCATTGGAGGAGGTGGAGCACCATACCCTTGTTGTGGTGGATACCCATTACCGCCTTGATAACCACCCATATAACCTTGAGGTTGGCCCATTGGAGGTTGTTGAGGTGGCATGTTACCATAACGATTAGCGCCACCGTAACCATACCCAGTGTTAGGGCCTGCAGCCATTGGAGGTTGGTTGTAACCACCATACATATTACCAGCAGCTGGAGGCATCATGGTGTTACCAGCTCTTCTGATATCATTACCGCCCATTTTTTGACTCTTAACATTGTTGAAGATACCAACAGCATCTGGACAAGATACGTTGACATACTCATCAAATTTAGTTTCACCTGTGGAACCCTCGTAAAAGGTTTGGATATCAACATTATGTGACTTGTTGACGACAATAACACCCCAAGTACCTTCGTAAGCAGCTTCATTAATCAATTTTCTCAATTCCATTCTTGGCTTTAAAAAGATCATATCAGTTTCTATGCCGGTACCATTTTTAATACTATTGAATACTTCAGTGGCAAAAGTTCTATCAGCAGTCTTTTTGACGTAAATAATACAATTTGGAATTCTTCTCTTAGCTTTCTTAAGTGTTTCAACTTCTTCGTCTTCACCTTGGAATGGTCTTTTTGAGGAAGAGATGAAAGTGGAACTACTATTAGTACCATGATCACCATGATCGAATTGTGGACGACTATTCGAACTTGAAACTTCTAGTATCAATTTCTTATTGAAATTAATCTCATCAGATTCATATTTAATAGCTTCTAAGACACTATGTGGATTATCATATTGAATGAACCCAAAAGCATTCTTGATGTTAATTTGTAAAATATGACCATATGGGACAAAAATTCTAAATAATTCCTCTTTAGAAGCATTCTTTAATGGTAAATTACCAATAAATAATCTTGATCTTTGTGGGATATTATGCATTTCAGTAATTTTATTTTCACCACGTAAATATTCGTTGTATAATTCACGTTCTTTCAAAGTCATTGGCATAGATAAATCAGCTCTTTCATATTTGGAAGGTGGTTTATCTTGTGTAGGTTCAGTGGAGGCAATTGAAGAGGAAGTTTCATTATCATTTGAATAATCAAGGGTCTGTCTATATCTTGATGGAGTATTTATTTGTGCTGGATTGCTGACTTGAGCGGTTTTGTTGCCAACAGATAAAGCAGTCTCTGGATTAGAGTTGATTAAATTGGTAATGGCAGTAATTTTACCATCGTTAGATAAAGCTTTGAAATCTTCAGAATTTAACATCTCACTATCAACCAGAAATTTCATTTGCTTTTCAAGTAGATTAAAGTCTACATTTTTAAGATCTTCTTTAGAAGATTCTTCTTCATCTTCCTCGTCCTCATCATCATTTGCGTTGTTATCTTCTTCAGATTCAGAGTCGGAATCGGATTTCCCTTCTTCTTCTTCTTCTTCATCTTCATCTTCTTCTTCGCTTGCTTGCTTGATTTCAGTGTTTTCTTCTTCGCTTTCTTGTTTCGTTTCAACGTCTTCTTCTTCTTCCTTGGTTTCTTCTTCCGCCTTCACTTCAGTTTCACCAGCATCGAGAGTAACACCTACACTGTTGTCATCTTCCTCTGGTCTGACGTCAGCTTCCTGTTCTTGCTTAACTTCTTGTTCTTGTTCTTGTTCTTCGTCGTCATCTTGGCCATTATCTTCTTCGTGGGAATATAAATCTTCAAATTCACTCCCGGTATCTATATGGTCTTGTTCTTGAACCTGTTGTGGTTCTGGCACGCTGGCATTTACTTCAGACATCGTGGCGGTGGGTGGTGTTGTTGAGGTTATGGGATCAGTTGTTTGGTTAACTCTTCTCCTTCTTTCAAATGAAATTAATTTTTTATTTCAAATTTTTATAGTGGAAAACTCGATAATTACTTAATGAAGTGATGAAAACTCGATGAATCCACTGTTAAATGTGACCTGGCAGACAACATTTATGTGTATATATATCGATGCTTAAACCAATTGTAAGGCCAACTGTTCGACTGGGGAATATATTTAAAAAGATGTCGACGTTGCCACCAAATCAAAGCATTGAAGGGCCAGCAATCACGTCGATCAAAGCGAAGATCGAACAAAAGTTCCCTACAGCAACGCACATTGCCATCTTCAACGATTCGCATAAACATATGGGTCATGAAGGCGTTGCTCTTTCGCTTAACAAGAGTGAAAGTCACATCAGAATTGAATTGGTGGCGGGTGAATTTGAAGGGATGAAACTGCCCATGAGGCATAGAATGATCTATAAATTGATAAGTGAAGAGATGGACCAATACCATATCCATGCAGTTCAATTGAAAATCAAGACCCCACAGGAGGCTGTGAAATAAGGCTATTCTCTCTTCTTACTTTCCATAAACTCTAATATCAATATTATCAATATATGGATATATATCTTGTATATAGCAAAATGAGGACGAACAAAGCGTCTAGTGTTCATCAGTCTTTAAGAACTCTTGATATTGCTCCAAGTCGAATAAAGCCTCGACCTGTTCTTTGCCCTTGGCTTCGTCAATCTTGAATTTTATCATCCAACCTTTACCTAATGGATCGGTATTGACCAATTGCGGAGAGCTTTCCAAGTCTGTGTTGACCTCAGTAATGGTACCATCCACAGGCATGTACACTTCCGAGGCAGATTTGACAGATTCAACACTGCCAACAGATTCTTCTGCCTCGACGGTCAGGTCTGTATCTGGCAACTCGACATAAGTGGTATCCCCCAAAGCTGCTGCTGCATAGTCTGTGATACCCAAAAACCCAGTCCCGTCTGCATGAACAGCCAACCACTCATGGTCCTTGGTGTATTTAACGTCTTGTGGGCCCTGGGCAGAGTAAGTAAAGGGCAATTCACTCTTATTTAGACTGTTCTGAGACCCAATAGTGCCCCCTGCAGCGGTCGATTGGCATCTTAATGAAAGCACAAGTCTGGGAGTGGTTTTAAGTAGAGTTGATTGACCAGCAATCCTAGCCATTGGGGCAAACCCTCTCTTCATAGCTGTGGTGAAGGACATTGTTGTATTGTTATTATCGTTGGTGGTGGTGGTCGTGTAGTAGTAGTGGTTGTGGTATTAAAGTAATGGCTAAGTCGTTGTTTTTATTGGATTTCAACAACCTTTTGAAAAGCGATTCCTCGATAATACAGAAACTCGGTATGTACACAGATTATACAAGACTTATATATATATATATATATATGGATGAGTCTTGTGGAAGTTGTTGATAGCATCAATAGAAGCAATCAATTGGTCACTTGAGTCAAAGCATGTCTGTTCATTTTAAATTGGGTAATATGCTGACTCTGGCTGTCGGGAAGAGTAAATGCAAATAAGATCGTTAATCCTTGTAGAACTTGTCCAGGATGGGTTTACATTGCGGTTCGACACTTGGATCCTCTTGCATGATACCCTCCAACAACGGTTTGATCAGTGACTTCACGGGTAATCTGAACATGATCAAGAATTTCAACGTTTGGAACCCTAGAGCACTTCTACTTGGATCAATCAAGATCGGTTTCACTTTGCTGATGTGATCGGAGGTTAATCTGGGCAATTCGCTCATTAATCTGATGAATAATTTACGATGTTTGTTTTCTAAATACGGAATCAATTCATCCAATAGTTTTAATGACCAATAATTGAATTGAGACTCAGTGTCTTCTCTATCTTCAAATAGCATGTCACCATACCATTCTTCATTCATCCATTCGATCATGATCGCCACACGATGGTTATCATTGATATCCATCATTACATATTTCAATAATTCCTCTCGAATCATGTTACTTATACTTAAATTCGATCTTGTACCTCTTGTGGCCAATCTAATCAAAATATGATACCATGATTCATCGTTAGACCAATTGATCAATTTGATTTGTTCTAATGGGTTCTTCGTGGTAGGAATAGAATTAATTTTAGGTGAGATCTTATTGTCTTTAATATCAAATAATTTTTTGATAATTCTATCAGTTATTTTCAATTTAGTATCAGAATCCATTGGTTTAGGTTCAAAAAAATACGGTTTACTATCTTCCTCCACATGATCTTCAGAATCTATCTTAGTTTTCTTGACATCGTTATCCACCTCCCCGTCGACGTCACGTTTACGTTTTTCACCAATAGATGGATCATTTTGATTCATTAAATCAGTATATCTTGATGCAGCAATAGACAATGCAGTTATTAATCTCTTTGTGCCAGCTTTGTAAAATGCCTCGGTAGATAATTTAATTAAGATATCGCTAGGAATTTGAGACACATCCTGTTGAGAACCACCATTTTGATCCATTAATGTAAATAACGAACCATAGGTATTATCTATAGCCTTTGGTGATGTGTTAACAAAACTTGTGGTTTGAGTCTTACCTTTAGAATATTCCTGCAACTGTAATAAAGCTTTAATTTGATCTTCTGAAAGTGATGATACATTTGCAATTTGTGGATTGTTATTTATTAGGGGTGAATTTTGTTGTTGCAGTGGTTGTGCGATAGATTGTTGCTGCTGCTGCTGCTGTTGTTGTTGTTGTTGTTGTTGTTGTTGTCTCTTCTTGGTTCTATATTGGACAATCTTATCTCTGTCAGAATCACTAATCTTCTTGGCAGCGTTCTCTTCATCAAAATTTAAAATACCTTTACTCTTTGTCTCTTCACCAATAACATATAATGTTTGTGAAATTTTTGATAGCTTAGAGTATAATTGTGACATAGTTTGATTCGAACTTGAATTTTTAATTAAATGACTCTTAATACCAAATTGAATAAAATTCTTATAACAACGTTCCACAAATCTTTTGCATAATTTGTAATTTAGCACTGACATTTCATCGTTTTGATACTTGGCATCGATATTAAACTTTAATAATCCATTTAAGATTCTAATTACAGTTTGGGTTCTTTGTTTCATAATAAAGGAGAGACAATTAATAATACCAATAAACAAAGAACTAACCATCATTGGTTCCTCGACAAGATAATTCATAATTACATCTAAAAGAATCTTGGCTTCAGATTCTAATTTCGTCTTATTGATTAATGGCTGATTATCTGGTACTATAGAAATGTTAATACTTGAATTTGTACCATCAGTGGAATGAGTAATAATAATTTGAGAAATAAATTTCACAATGGCCAATTTGACACCAATGTTTTTATTATCTAGATTTAAATCTAATGGTAGCTGAGTAATTGTCATCGACTTCCATATATTTAATATTTTCTTCTTTAATATTTGAAGTAAACTCCATGTGGAATCATCAGAAGTCTTCGCTACTAGCTCAAATAGCATTGGATAGATTCTAGTAAATGTTAAAATAGTCAATTGTAAACAATGCATATCATCAAAAGCATTATCATAGCATAAATTTAATGTATTCAAGTATTGAGATGCAATTAGTGGTTTTTCCTGGGATGAGATCTCAGGATGATTCATAGTGTCCAGTAATAAAGTGCTGAAGAAATTAGTCAATTTATGGTCGACGTCTTGTTTAGTTTTATCATCTCCTGCTTTCCATGTGTTCAATAACATTGAATTTGCAGTATCTAACACTTTAGGTAACATTTGTTCTGGACTGTTATCCATTGCTAGGCATTTTGCCTTGTGTAGTTGATGTAGTTCCGAATCCATAATTAGTTATTAATATATTATTATTATATTGTTTTTTTTTGGAGTATTCCTCTTGTGGGGCCAATGATGATATCACTGGATTGATTGATGATAGACTTTCTCTTGAAGATATATGACTTCAATTAATCTTTTAACTGTTTTGCTTCTAAAAAATGAATGGTTTGAAAGAAAGAACGAAAATAAAGAAAAAAAAACATAATCTTGAAATTTATTTTTAAAGACAAACGTTTAAAACATTGAAAGGCTTGATAAAAAGCTAATTGCATTTAGAGGTACTTCGAAGCAACAATCGGATCTCTCCAAGCAACTACTACGAAGCCACGCCACGTTATGTTGAACAGAAGAGCTAAATCAAGCATATTATCGTTTGATGCGTTTGCTAAGACAGAAGAAGATGTTCGTATTCGTACAAACTCTGGTGGGTTAATCACCATCATTGCGATGATCATCGGTCTTATGTTATTATCGCGTGAATGGCACCAGTTTAATGAACTGAGTATAGTACCACAACTGGTTGTTGATAGAGATAGTCATTTAAAATTAGACCTGAACTTTGATATCACTTTCCCTTCTATATCTTGTGATATCTTAACCATGGATATTATGGATCAAGCTGGCGATTTGCAATTGGATCTATTGGAGTCTGGCTTTACCAAGACTAGGGTTTCTGTGGATGAACTGGGACGTATCCATGATATCGAGGCTAGTGTGGAAGAATTCCAACCTGGTGTGATGAATAAAGGAGAAATGAAGAATAAACGTGATACCACTGATTATTGTGGGTCTTGTTATGGCTCCATTGATCAACAACATAACGACGAAGTCAGTCCAAGTGAACGGGTGTGCTGTCAAACCTGTGATGAGGTTCATGATGCATATTTACAAGCAGGTTGGGCCTTTTTCGATGGTGCTGAGATTGAACAATGTGAACGGGAAGGTTATGTGTCTAAGATTAGAAACCATATCAATGAAGGTTGTCGTGTGAAGGGTCAAGGGAAATTAAATAGAATTGGTGGTGAAATTCATTTTGCACCTGGTAAATCATATGAAAATTATAGTCCAAATAAAAGAACTAGTGCTACTCATTTCCATGATACATCATTATATTTCAAAAATGGTAATTTAAATTTTAATCACATTATTAATCACTTCAGTTTTGGTAAAGGTATTGATAAGAAGGATAATGTTAAATTCCATAATCATGAAGAGGAAGGGATTGCCTCTATGGTTTTGGCCCCATTGGATGGTCGTGTGGTGATGCCCACTGATGGCTCTTCTCATCATATGTTATATAGCTATTTTGCTAAGATTGTCCCCACCAGATACGAGTATTTCAACAATAAAGCTGGAAGTATTGAAACTGCTCAATTCAGTACTACTTTCCATGACAGACCATTGAAAGGTGGTAGAGATGAAGACCATCCAACCACATTGCATGCTAGAGGTGGTACTCCTGGTGTATATTTCAAATATGAAATGTCACCTGTGAAAGTTGTCAATAGAGAAGAGTATTTGAAGACATGGTCGAGTTTCTTACTTGGTTGTATCACCACCATTGGTAGTGTGCTTGCTGTGGCCACTGTCTCTGATCGTGTTTTCTATACGGCACAACAAACTATTCTTGGGAAAAAGGCTAAATAGATGTTTAAATATATATCAATATGAATATTATGCTAATCTTATTATGTTGCTCATATTAATTTGTTATTCTGTGTTGTGTTATTCATTGTGTTATTCATATTATACTTACTTCAAAGTTGTGTTTGCCCAAAGATTTACCATTGAGTAAAATCTTATGCCACACTGGTCGGCATTATCATATAAAGTATATAGTATTGCACAAATAATAATTAGACACTAAAGAAATACAGATAATCGTATAACAGTGAATCATCCAGTATAGAACCGTGGACTGTTGAAATGGGTTGATCGAATCAATATGTATATACTATTTCACAATTGCAACAATTGCAAATCGAATGGTAACCGTTAATGTTGTCACAAAAGCAATTGAAAGACTCTTTTGCCTCAAAAATGGTTTGTATCATGTGTTAAGACTGCATTGAAATGGACTAAAAGTGTCTTTGGAGGAGTTCGGCGGCTAAAATAATATTCAGCCCAAAATATTATTTTTGGTGCTCACTTGCGACGGTTTGAAAACTTGCCATTTTCGAGAAGTTTGAAAATGGCAAAGATGTAGAAAGTGTTGTATGAACCAGTTGGATTGCTTGATGGATAGAACGACAGATAGATATATAGATCGACTATAGATTGATCGATAGTTAGCTAGTTTGAACAGGACAGCACCGTGGGTTGATATTGCTGCCGTGTTTTTTTTTGTTTTGTTAAGTGAAAGAAAGAAATAAGTGCTAGAAGAACCAAAACAAAGTATGAATGCATCTGCAAATAATTCAAGGAAAAACACTATCATTACAAATCGTTCGACCAATGGGTCTTCGATAATGATTACGTCGTCAAACGATGCCTCAGCCTCGCATATTTCCAATGTTATGAACTCTTCAGTGACACTAAGGGACTCTCTGTATTATATTTGTCTTAACGTCAAGAAAAGATTAGATAATATTCCCCAATTACAACCATATTTAAATTTAGCTTATTCGTCAAGTGAGTTATTGAGTGAAAGGCAATCGTTGTTATTATCACAAAGACAGCAGCAATTGCTACAGACTAATAATACTGCCATGAGTGCTACCCCGACCACTTCAAGGATTAGTACCTTGTCAACGAATAGTATTATTAAAGACGATCTCTCTTTGGACAACAACAATAACAACACAATGGAAGACACTTTATTGACTTTTAGTATGGGTATCTTACCCATCTCAATGGATTGTGATCCGGTAACACAATTATCACAATTATTTCAACAAGGATCTCCATTATGTATCATTTTCAATTTGGTTAAACCACAATTTAAATTACCTGTAGTTTCCAGTGATGATTTGAAAATCTGTAAGAAATCAATTTATGATTTTATATTAGGTTGTAAACAACATTTTGCATTCAATGATGAAGAATTATTTACCATTTCAGATGTATTCGCAAATTCCACTAATCATTTGATCAATGTCATTGAAGTGGTTTCCACAATAATGGATTCTGCACCGGATATTTTTCCATCCAAGGATAAAATACAAGAACAAATTGATAAAGATATTATAAATAAAATGAATAAACATTCACAAAAATATGATGATTATACCAAAATCATTAGAGAGTTCGTTAATACAGAAAGAAAATATGTTCATGATCTTGAAATTTTAGAAACTTATAAGACACAATTATTGAATGCGAATATCATCACTAGTGAAGAATTGTATATGTTATTTCCTAATTTATCCGATGCAATCGATTTCCAAAGAAGATTTCTAATATCATTAGAAATTAATTCATTAGTAGCTCCAACAAAACAAAGAATTGGTGCTCTATTTATGCATTCTAAATGGTTTTTCAAATTGTATGAACCATGGTCTATCGGTCAAAATGCAGCTATTGATTTCTTAACTACCACATTAGAAAATTTAAATAAATCAAATTTTAATGAACCTTCAAGTTTTGTCATTAGTAATAAATTGGAATTACAATCATTTTTGTACAAACCTGTACAAAGACTTTGTAGATATCCATTACTATTAAAGGAGTTAACTTCTTGTAATATTTTATCTGGTTCGTCACCTAGTGAAGAGAATCTGAAATCCATGACAGCATCATCAACATCATCATCGACAACAACGACGACAATAACTGGTGTAAGAGAAAAGGAATCTAATCCAAAATCTAAAGAATTAGAGGTTGCATTGGATATTTCTAAAAGTATTGCAAGAAGTATAAACGAAAATCAAAGACGTACGGAAAATCATCAAGTGGTTAAAAAGCTTTATGGTAGAGTCATAAATTGGAAAGGTTATAGAATTGCTAAATTTGGTGAATTATTATATTTTGATAACGTTTTCATATCCACAAATAATTCAAATGATCAAGAACGTGAATTTGAAGTATATTTATTTGAAAAGATTATTATTCTTTTCCAACAAGTTAATAATAGTAATGGGAACGGGAGTGGTAAGAATAAGACTTCATCACTAATGTTGAAGAAAAAAACCACCTCATCATCATTATCATCCACCTCTACATTAACCTTATCCTCACTTAATCATTCAAGTTTATTATCTGGGAGTAATAATAATAATAGCAATAATAATAGCAACAGTAGTAATAACAATAGTAATAGTAATAGTAACTATAATACAACGTCATCATTCACTACCACTGAACCTAAATTAGATTTAAGAGGTAGAATCATGATTATGAATTTAAGTCAAATTTCACCAATGTCAAATAGATCATTGAGTATAACGTGGGAATCAATTAAAGAACAAGGCAATTTTATATTGAAATTTAAAAATGAAGAGACCCGTGATAATTGGAGTTCATGTTTGCAATCATTGGTAAGAAGCATGAAGAGTGAATCATACAAGAGTAATGCAAGTGAAACTTCATTCATCTCATCTTCATCGATGAGAAACAGTAGTCATAATAACACCACATTAGTGGAATCCTCTGCACATGACAGTATATCATCATTTGGTAATAGTGCAATGAAACATATATCAGATATGTTACCAAAACAAAAGAAGCATGTATCGAATTTTGAAAATGAATATAGAGCTGTATCTGAGAATTATAAGCATTCAATTCCTGAAACATCAATCTTAATTAGAATTTCATTCAATTCTGATTTTTATACATTATTAATGGAATTAAATTCAAGTATGGATGAAATTTATGAAATGATTACTAAAAAATTGAATCATGTTGGGAAGATTTCAAAGATCAAATATCAAGATGAAGATGGTGATTATGTGATTTTGGCATCTGAAGATGATTGGTTGGTTGTTAAGGATATGCTAAGGGAAAACAATGAACGTATGTTGAATGTTGTTGTCTTTGCTAATGAATAGTTTATTTTTTTATCATGGACAATAGATTAACATTTAAATACTTATAAGTACTTACAAATAAATATATATATATACTTATAAATACTTATAAATGTTAAAGAAGCAACCTATAACTGAATGAATAAGAACTAAACAACAAATGAATTTAAAAGAAAACTGAAAATGACAAAGAATGGTTTATATATTTACATGAGGAGAGAGAGAGAGAGAGAGAGAGAAAGGTAGAGGTTGAAGAGAGTTATTTGTTGTTAGAGTCAGCAGAAGATGATAATTTGTTTAATATTGATGAGGTGAAATGATTGAATCTATCTTTCACGTTGGTAAAATTATCAAGTGCTGGTCTAACATCTACACTAAAAGTAGGCATACCATTAGAATCGTCTGGACCACCATAGAAATCCAAGACGTATCTTACCTGTTGTGTATTTTTATTAATTTCGTCCCCGTCAGTGTTGTTAGTAATGCTGTTATTATTTCCTCTTAATACGACCCAATCGTGTCTATCGAATGGTAATTCTCTTTGAAATCTCGATGGGAATATATAACTTAAATAATGTGTCATTCTTGCTCTTGGTGTTAAAATTCCTGGTTTACCCATAAAATTCAATAATTTTGGTTCAACGTTGGTCTTATCTGTATAAGGTTTTTCCCATCTTAAGATTTCGTACCAACAACTTTCATTCAAAAAATTATGGATTTGTACCATTGCCTCGACGGTATCTCCCTTCAAATTTTCTTCATTATCAATTTTACCCTTTCTTAGCATGGCATTATACATTTGTTGTGCAGATGGGTATTCCCATTTACCCTTTTGTGAACCTCTTGGTATGGTAGAGACAGTTTTATTTGTTGTTAAATCCAATTTTTGTCCCGGTTGTTTCTTTGTGGCAGAAAGATCCTTTGGTAAAAAATTTAATGGATTCAAACCTTGTGCATGTGCTTGTGCTTCATTATCCCCCATATTCGTTGATTTACTCATTACTGGACACATTGATATATCACCTTCAAAATCATGAGGCGAGGTGACAACCTCATTTGTGTTTATACTATTATTATTATTGTTGTTATTACTTGCAGTCGACCAGAACCAACCCATATTATATTGTGCTATTGACTTTATACTGTCTTGGTAAGCTTAGTTATCTAACATCTCGTTATCCCTTGTAGGTTTCTCTCTTGACGATTTCAAATCTTGAATAGTTAAACTGTTAAATCATTGAATGGATTGAGCACGTGACATTGAATTGCACGTGACAGTTGGCACGTGACATTGAATTGACAGTTGGCACGTGACATTAAAGTCACGTGCAGAATAAAGGTCACATGACCGAATGTCACGTGCTTGTAATCACGTGCACACCCACCCAGACACCCGCGGCCGCCACTAAATTCTTCATCGATTTTGCAAAAGAGCGTAATTTCCCGATCGGGACGCACGCCCAAAACGGGGTTCCACTAAATCACAAATTACCGCATCCGGTAACCAGCAGCGGGAACCCTCCCCAAAAGACTCTGCACGTGGTTTTACAGTCTCGTTTTGCGGAAAATTCAAAACAGCTGCCAAAGCATTTTTGATGAGAGAGATAAATTTTTCAGTAGGCAATTTTTGCCTATTGACACTATATGGGCAAAGAGTGAAAAATTTTCAAACCATATACAAAATACATTTATATATATAGTTGTTTGTTATCAATTTATAATTTGAACTAGCTTTCTTAACATCTACTCTTCTTCCTGGATTTAAGTTTTAAATAAACCGTACGCACATCGTTAATATACACATACACATATCAACATGGAATCCAGATTACAAAGATTAACCAACTTACAAGTTGTCGCCGGTAAGGAATTAAGAAGAACTTCTATTATTGGTACCATTGGTCCAAAGACCAACTCTCCAGAAGCTTTAGTCAACTTAAGAAAGGCTGGTTTAAACATTGTCAGAATGAACTTCTCTCACGGTTCTTATGAATACCATCAATCTGTTGTTGACAACGCCAGAAAGTCTGAAGAAATCTACCCAGGTAGACCATTAGCTATTGCTTTAGACACCAAGGGTCCAGAAATCAGAACTGGTACCACCACCAACGAAGTCGACTACCCAATCCCACCAAACCACGAAATGATCTTCTCCACTGATGAAAAATACGCCAAGGCTTGTGATGACAAGGTTATGTACTTAGATTACGCTAACATCACCAAGGTTATCTCCAAGGGTAAGATCATCTACGTCGATGACGGTGTGTTATCTTTTGAAGTCTTAGAAGTTGTTGATGAAAAGACCTTAAAGGTTAAGTCCATGAACGCTGGTAAGATCTGTTCTCACAAGGGTGTTAACTTACCAGGTACCGATGTTGATTTACCAGCTTTATCCGAAAAGGACAAGGCTGATTTAAGATTCGGTGTCAAGAACGGTGTCCACATGGTCTTTGCTTCTTTCATCAGAACTGCTCAAGATGTCTTAACCATTAGAGATGTCTTAGGTGAAGATGGTAAGGATGTCAAGATTATTGTCAAGATTGAAAACCAACAAGGTGTTAACAACTTTGACGAAATCTTAGCTGTCACTGACGGTGTTATGGTTGCTAGAGGTGATTTAGGTATTGAAATTCAAGCCCCAGAAGTTTTAGCTGTCCAAAAGAAGTTGATTGCCAAGTCTAACTTAGCCGGTAAGCCAGTTATCTGTGCCACCCAAATGTTAGAATCTATGACTTACAACCCAAGACCAACCAGAGCTGAAGTCTCCGATGTCGGTAATGCTATTTTAGATGGTGCTGATTGTGTTATGTTATCTGGTGAAACCGCCAAGGGTAACTACCCAATTAACGCTGTCACCACCATGGCTGACACTGCCATTATTGCTGAACAAGCCATTGCTTACTTACCAAACTACGATGACATGAGAAACACCACTCCAAAGCCAACTTCTACCACTGAAACCGTTGCTGCTTCTGCCGTCGCCGCTGTCTTTGAACAAACCGCTAAGGCCATCATTGTCTTATCTACCTCCGGTAACACTGCCAGATTAATCTCCAAGTACAGACCAAACTGTCCAATTATCTTAGTTACCAGAAACCCAAGAGCCGCCAGATTCTCTCACTTATACAGAGGTGTCTTCCCATTCGTTTACGAAAAGGACTCTGTTGCTGACTGGACCTTAGATGTTGAAGCTAGAATCCAATTCGGTATTGCCAAGGGTAAGGAATTCGGTATCTTAAAGTCTGGTGACAACTACGTCTCCGTTCAAGGTTTCAAGGCTGGTGTTGGTCACTCTAACACTTTACAAGTCGCTACTGTTGCTTAAATAGTCGAGTAAATCGAATATTTAATTTCTTTAGTACTATCTTTTATAAATATATATGACTTATTGCATTATTGCATTATTGCATTCATCCATTCATCCAATATCGCATTAATCTATTAATCTATTGACCTATTATTATGAAATATATAAGCTATACGATAGTTAATAATGTATTGATAATGTATTGTCAGCGGAAAAAGAAAGGACATGCAGCAGGTGCATTGTTCCAGGAAACAGCACAATGCAGGGGCTGCATGGTCCAGCTGTATTATATCGTTGTGTCGTTGTGTCGTTATATTATTATATTATTATATTATTATATTATTATATTATTATATTATTATATTATTATATTATTGAATTATTATATTATTATATTATTATATTATTGAATTATTAGAAACTGTTAGAGAAGTCATATTGTACTGTTCAGATTGAGATCGAGATCAAAAGAAAAGAAGAGTAAACTAAACTAAAGAACCGGCAACTTCGTCTCGGCGTTCGCCATTTTTAAGCAAAGCAGCTAGTTGGGATGTGTTGGTGTATTCATTATCACACCGTGTATATACAGTGTCCATATCCACATACGATATATTCACACACCCATACAGTAATAAGTAATACATACATGGGCTTTGAAACAGAAACGGAATCCCGCGGAACAGAACGGAAGCGGAAGCGGAAGCGGAAGCGGAAGCGGAAGCAAACTGTCCCAATGCGGTAAAGGGCACTCCTTGCCGGCCGCACAATGGCGCATGCACCACAACAATGGCCGAACAATGGCTGCCCCACGCCTCGGGCGCCTCCCATTGTACTTTTTGATCTGGCATATTTGTGCATGATCTTGCATGATCCCCTGAACAACAATACAACAATACAACAACTAATAATAATAATACTTTTTCAATAATATTTCAATAATATTTCAGTAATATAATACAGTATATCCCACTCTTTCGATCACTCGAAGCAGTGCGGTTCTGTTCTGTTCTGCTTCCGCTGTCAACTGCCAATTGTCAGCTGCAATTTCTTTGTGGTGTTTATTCTCGCATTTGAAACTGTGCCTTAACTTGGCATGTCACATCTTAGAGGCCATGTACAATACAATCGAATGCAATCACATACAATCATATACAATCGTATACAATCAAATAATGGTTTTCGTACCCACCCCTGGCAAGTCACAATTAATTAATCAATAATTTAAGATTACAATATTATCATATTGACTGATTGATCGATTATATATATATATATATATATATATATGTTTGTATGTATACTCTGCATCCATATCGTCAATATTTCAGTACTACAATCACACAAAAACATATATAATTAAAACTGCACTATGCTCTCGGCCACTTCAAACAATAATAACACGCTCAACGATAACTTGTTCCGTTATGCAGATATAAGCAGTAATAATAATAATAATGATAATAATAATGATAATATTGATAATAATATTAGCAGTAACGACTGGCTCGACACACTCGACGACAACATATTCACCCCGCAATCAACAGCTTCGTCGACTTCTTTGGAATCACCGCTGACTTTCCAAAATATCGTTATTAACAATAATAAGAGTGACAACTATCCATCAGCATTCAAGACTTTGAGATTCGATAGTCTAATGACAAAACAGCAACGAATTAAAATAAAGAAAGAACCCTCGATTCAATCCACACCCAATCCACAACCAATCAAGAATCGCTCAAGGAGGAAAAGACTGACACAACATCAAAAGGAAGCCCACAACAGAATAGAAAAAAGATATAGAATTAATATCAACACCAAAATAGCCAAATTGCAACAAATAATACCATGGGTCGCTTCAAATGACACCGCATTCCAAGTTAGTGATACATTGTCTCGTGATAATAACAACACTGCAAGCAGTACTAAATTAAATAAAAGTATGGTTTTGGAAAAAGCATTAGATTATATTCTGTTTTTACAAAATAATCAACATCTTTATGAATTGGAATTACAAAGACTAAGAAATGAGCTGGATTCATTGAGACACTAGTTTATAATTAATTTACAATTATACATACATTATGCCTTTATTCAATATTATTGTCGAGATCAACAGTTGAATGGAAATGAGCTGGAATCATTGCCGAATAATCTAGATCCAATATGCAACTACACATTATGCCTTTATTCTTTCACAATAATATAGTCGAGACCAAAAGTTCAGTGGAATGAGCTGGATTCATTGCCGAATAATTTTGATCCAATATGCAACTACACATTATGCCTTTATTTAATATTATAATCGAGATCAATTGTTGAAGGGAAATGAGCTGGATTCGTTGAAAAACTAATTTAGATCCAATTTACAATTATACATACAGATATATATGCTAACTTATTTTTTCAAAACAGTAACAACGTCTTCATCTTCTAAAGTATGACTTAACCCAACAAATTGTGGTTGATGCTTAACACTACTACCATAAACTAATGCATTTCTAAAATCATCCACAAGAGATTTATGAATCGAGTTACAGAAATCACGTATCGTACAACGATCTGATCTTAAAACCACAGGATCATTGAAATCTGGTAATCTACCTTTAGGTTTTGTATAAACTCTTACCAAATTCAATCTATCCCACATGACTTGTAATAATTCATCTAAATTCCATTCTTTACCACTGGAAATTGGAACCGCATTTGGAATTCTATATAATAATTCTAATTCTTCAATTGACAATGAATCAATCTTGTTTAAAACATAAACAGCAGGCATATAACGTCTTGTCGAAGATTCTAATACATCAATCAAATCATCAACTGTAGCATCACATCTAATGGCAATTTCAGCACTATTAATTCTATATTCATTCATAACAGCACGAATTTCATCTGCATCTAAATGTGTCATTGGGACAGTATTCGTAATGGAAATACCACCTTTTTCTTTTTTCTTGATTATAATATCTGGTGGTGATTTGTTTAATCTAATACCAACACCTTCTAATTCCTTTTCAATAATTTGTTTATGATGCAATGGCTTATTGACATCCAAAATAATAAATAATAAATTACAAGTTCTTGCCACAGCAATAACTTGTTTACCACGACCACGACCATCTTTAGCACCATCAATAATACCTGGTAAATCTAACATTTGAATTTTGGCACCTTTGTAACGAATCACACCTGGAACTGTAACTAAAGTTGTGAACTCATATTCAGCAGCTTCAGATTCAGTACCAGTTAATTTGGATAATAAAGTGGATTTCCCCACAGACGGAAACCCAACAAACCCAACAGAGGCGACACCGGTTCTGGCAACATCAAAACCAATACCAGGACCACCACCACTACCAGCAGAGGCACTGGTTAAAATTTCTCTTCTAAGTTTAGCTAATTTAGCCTTTAATTGACCTAAATGGAACGACGTGGCCTTGTTCTTTTGGGTTTTGGCCATTTCATCTTCAATAGCTTTAATTTTTTCAACAGTGGTAGACATATTGAATTGATTGTCTGGTTTCTTGGTGACGTTGTATGTCTTTGTTTCTTGAATATATCAACTTGTATTAAAGCTCATCGCCAATTTTAAATATTGAAATTGTCACTGAAAAGAAGAAAAAAAAATTGTCGTTCGTGCTATGTGATGATAATACCAATTTTACATAAAATACAACCAAAATTGATAAAAACATAGCATTAAAATTAATCTTTATAGTTTTTGAGAGTAATATACAGAATCTAAGTGTAAATATATATATTTATATGTCTATTTTCAGTTAAAGTAACTAGTTGGCAAGTGGTACTTTAGCCAAGACATCGAAAGAACCGGTACCAACATTATTCAATTTACCAAGAACAATTCTAGCAGATGGGGATTCTAATTCTTCACGTTCGTTATCCAAGACAGCCTTGGTTAAGAATTGAAGTGTGGTTTCATAGGACATCTTCATTAATGAAGAAGTAGAGGTTTCCATACCTTGTCTATTGAAAGCTAAGTAAGTACCTTGTCTTGTCATCATATCAGCAATTAAATCTAAATGACGGAAGGAGACAGAAATAGCATAACGAGAGAAAACGTTGTTAATTTCGTTAACAATGGTGTTTCTGGCAGCTTCTACACCGTAAACCTTTAATACAGCAGAAACGTCATTGGAGGTAATGTTATCAACATCGATGAAATCTTCTTGATCCCACATAGCTTGGAAATTAACACCTTCAGTGACAAGAACACGCTTACCATTTTCAGCTTGTGGATGAACACAACGATCAATGTGTGGAACTTGTCTAATAATGGATTTTCTACAAATATCTTCGACAATGTTAACCATTAATAACTTTTCAGTATCAGCAGCTAGTTCAATCTTAAATTCACACCATTTACCTTCGACATCATCAAAGTTATATTTAGTAATAAATCTATGAGAGGAAATAACAGCAGATTGACGATCACGTTGGACCTTAGTCATGTTGGCGTTAGCTTCTTGGATATGTTTCTTCATATCTTGATCCATATCAATATCTTCTTCTTCTTCGGCATTTTCAACCTTTTCATCATCAGATTCCTTATCAGAATCAAAATCTTCTTCATCAGAAGATTTTTCGGCTTGTCTCATGGTTTCAATTTCATCTTCATCTGGTGCTTCATAAGAAACAGCTTGCTTGGTTTTCTTATGGTAATCTTCTTCGTCACCATCTTCGTCAGTCTTTTTACTAGAAACTTCAGAAACCTTTTCTAAGCTTGGAACGGCTGTACCAATATCTGGACCACCTAATTTCTTTTGCTTTCTAATTTCCTTGATGATAGAAGTCTCTAGAGCATGTAAGAAATTCTTAGAAACAACGTCTTGTAATTCTTCCTTGGAAACATCATAAGCTTCAAGATATTCTTCAGCATCGAAGAACTTCATGTTAATAGCATAAGAACGAGCAGCACTACCAGAAGAGGAACCAGAGGTTTCAGTAACAGTAACCTTATCTATCACTTCGGATATTAAGACCTTGGAGATAGATTTACTGAATAAGTCAGCTTGTTCATCTGTGACATCGTCTAAGATTGGTAGAGTCATTTGAGGAGTCTTAATAGCAGCAGAGGCTGTCATAATAATTTCTCTCATACGAGGAATACCTAATGTCACATTAGCAGCACCGTGACCGGCGAAATGGAAAGTATTCAAAGTCATTTGAGTAGATGGTTCACCAACGGATTGGGAGGCAATAATACCAACAGATTCACCTGGGTTAATTAAAGAACGCATATATTTCAATTGCATTAAAGCTCTGAATTTCTTTTCATTGACATGATCATGAGTTTTGAATAATTTGGACTTGTTATCAAGGAAACCTTCTAATTTATCTTGGAACTTTTCAGAGACAGAACCCAAGTATTTAGCTGGATTATATTTAGATAATACTGGATCGTATTTAGAAACTTGTTTGTAATGAGCTTCTTTACCATGTTTCTTTCTGTATTTCAAACTCTTCTTAGAGTATTTCAAAGCAGATTCGACATCTAGATGTTCAATTAGAGCGGATGGGTTATATTTCTTTAATAAAGCATCGTAGTTGTCCAAACAGAAATCGAACTTGGTCATATGCGATTCCTTAGTAACATCAACAGCGTCACCACCGTATAAGAATTGAATCAAAGAACCATCAGCATCTCTAATAGAGTTATCATAAGAGACGTGGACACCTTCTAATTGTTTGGTCAAACAACGTTGTAAATAACCAGATCTAGAAGTCTTGACGGCAGTATCAATTAAACCTTCACGACCAGCCATACAATGGAAATAATATTCTTGTGGTTTAATACCAGAGTAGAAACGACCCTTAACATAACCACCAGCCATGGCATCGGTTTCGTATGGTTTGAAAGATGGTAAAGTCTTACCACTGACCATGACTGGTACTCTTCTACCTTCTAAAGCTTGTTGACCTAATAAACACATAATTTGGGAAACATTAACGTTGGAACCCTTAGCACCAGATAGAGCCATAGATTGCATAGAATTCTCTGGAAACTTCTTCATAGTACCATTTGGAACACAAGTAGAGACAACCTTAGAAGTGATAGCATTAACCTTTGAAGAAGTAATAGCATCAAGAATACCAGATTTGTCATTGTCACGTAAAATTTCTTCTAAACGTTTCAATAATTCAGCATCATCAGCTGCGGTATCTTTATCTAAGTTAGTAACTTCAGCAGCAGCTTCACGACCAGTATCGACAGAAGTCTTTAAGATATCAGTTCTCCATTTGTTACCTTCAGCAGTTAAACGTAAATCATCCATACCACAAGTGAAAGCAGTGCTCATAATGTAGTTAGTGAAAAGTCTACCTAACACAGATAAAACCTTAGCAGCTACAGATGGGCCGTAAATTTCGTGCATAGAATGAACAATACCGTATTTAGAAGAACCATATTGATTCTTATCTAAGATACCACATAATAATTCACCATTCTTGAAGATAACTTCGTTTTCATTAGAACCTTTACCCCAATATTCATTCTTAATTTTGTTATTTGATGTTAAATTAATACCTGGCATATCGGCTGGAGTAATGTTTAATAGAACAGTAGAGATAATTTGTTTACCAGTCCATAATGGAACAGGTTTCATAACAGCAGGTGGAACGGTAACTAACTTAGATCTAGTAGCATGACCATCTTCTGGTCTAATACAACCGTAAATGAATTGTTGATATTGTTCTCTGGTGAAGAAAGAGTCTTTACTAGTTAACCAAACACCAGCAGAAATATGATCTTGAATTAAACCTCTTACTGGAGAACCAGAAGTTGGAGTTAAATATTGAGAATCGGTATTAGCTAAATTAAAGGCTTCAGCTCTAGCATTTTCATTTTGTGGGAAATGCATATTCATTTCATCACCATCGAAATCAGCATTGTAAGCACCAGTATTAGCATAATGTAAACGTAAAGTCTTTTCATTTGGTAAGACTCTAACTTTGTGACCCATCATAGAAGCTTTATGTAAAGTTGGTTGACGATTCATAATCACGACATCTCTGTTTTTAATATGACGGTAAACCTTCTTATTAAGAGTATGGGAGATATTATTGGTGACGGATGGAGTCATTAATTGATTAGCTAAAGCTTTACGTTGTTCTAAAGACATACCAATTAAAGAAATCAAAGAACCGTCTTCATTTTGGATTTGGATAGCACCTGGCCATTTATCTGGACCATTGATAACAGCTTGACGTAATTCAGCAATGTTGTAAGAAGTAACTGGTTCAGGATAAGTTAATTTAGTAGCAAACACAGGTGGGACACCAATTTCATTAGTTTCAATATTTGGATCTGGAGAAATAACAGAACGAGCGGCGTAATTAACACGCTTACCCATCATATGTTTTCTGAATAAACCTTCTTTCTTTTCTAAAGCTTGCTTGACACCTGGAACTGGCACTTGAGCGTTATTACCTTGAACTTTAGTTGAATCAATGAACCCATTAACGTCATTTTGGATGGTGACGAAAGCATTCATTAATCTGGAGAAGATGATTCTTCTATCTTCTACAGAAACTTTATCCTTTTGTAATTTGGACATTTCATCATTTAAATCTCTAATTAATAAAGAAGTGGTTAAGATCTTGGATAATAATTGATTTTGAGAATTTTCATGAATTTCTTCCCCCAATTTAGATGGTAATCTAAATCTAGTTGGTGGAACAACAATAACATCCATAAAGAAAGTATCCGCACTAACGTATTTCTTGGCTAAGTTTGGTCTAGCATGGAAAACGTATTGTAAGACTTGTTGTTCAGTTCTGAAGACAGCATTTAAGATGTTTCTCACTTCAGTAGATAAGATATAAGTGGACCCAGTCTTTGGTCTAGTGGATGGGTTTCTACCAATATCAAAATCAGCATCATCGATGGATTCTTCAGTGACTTGTTCGCCATCTAATTTTTGGGCTTGTTTCTTCTTTCTGATCATATCTTGACGAATAAAACCTTTAACTCTATTATTAGTTAATTGTTTATCAGTCAAAGCAGTTTCGAAAATTTTGGTAAACCCATCTTTTCTGAATTTTGGAGAAAACATACCACAATTGTCACATTTTGGTCTAGATAAGATTCTTTTATGGAAATCATGAACTAATTGTTTTCTTTCGGCATTAACAGTAGCAGTGAAAGTACCCTTTTCATTTGTTCTACCATCAGATAAAGCTTTGGCAATACAAAGATCAACGTATTCTTTACGTTTAATCATCAATTTCTTGGTGTCAGCTTCGCTACTGTCTTTGTTTTCATCATCTTCATCAGCATGGAAGTCGTTGTCTTCTTCAGCTTCATTTGTGTTATCTAAATTAATAGCATTTACTTTAATGTTATCTAATTTATAAGCTTCATCGATAAGACCATACTGTAAAAGTTTCAATTTCAAAGCATACAAATTCACAGCTAAAGCATTCAATCTGAAATGATGACAGTAAAGACAAGTGGATCTTAAATAGATATACAATTGATTGAAAAACAATGGATTATAACATGGAACAGGTAATTCAATGTGACCCAAATGACCAGGACAGAATTTTTCATCCAACCCACAAGTGGAACAGACGTTTCTCAAGAACGCACCAAGGGAAAGATCGTATAGCCCACCTGAAATTGGATGGCCCAGATTGTCTAAGACAGTGGGGTTTGTAATTTGTTTAGCGGAAAGCGATCTAATCTCGTTCGAGCCTAGAACACCGAAATCCACCGAAGTGATCTCGGAACCGACCGGTTTAGAAATATCCATAGCTGCTATGTGTCGACAGGTATCCTATAAGTTATCGTTGGCAACAATAAGATAATCCAAAGACCTTCTTTATATATCTCTTCTTTACTCTTCTTTGCTCTTGTAGTGACATGTTTTTATAAATTTTATTTCAGATTTTGAACTCATCGCAAAAAAAAAAAATTTTCAAGAGAAAATTTGAAAATTTTTAAAAATGAGCAAATATCACGTGATAGTCACGTGCCAGATAAAATGAATATCTTTAAAACGTAAACAAACAATTTTTCAGCAAGTAATACAATATTTGATACAATATTTGGCCTTGATGCAATGATATATTGAAGCTTTGTTTCTGATTGTTTCTGATTGTTTCTGATTGTTTCTGTGCTGTTGTGTGTGTGTGTGTGTTTGTGTTTGGAAATACAGGGATTAAAAAAATGTCTGCTCCAAGTTTGCAAACGACTGCGTTAATGACGGAGCATTTAGGGTATCCTCCCATTTCTCTTCTGGACGATATTATCAATTGTGTCAACGATATTCTTTATAAATGTACGAATGCTATGGAGAAATATTTGTTGAAGAAAAGTGTGGTCAATGGGACGGATTATAGTGAAGAGATCCGGGTTGGGATTGCACAATTGGAAACATTGTTGGAACATTCAGTGGATAGAAATTTCGATAGATTGGAATTATACGTGTTACGGAATGTTTTACGTATTCCTGAGGAGTTGATTCTCAATAATGTGTTTCGATTGAAACATCAAAAGAATATGATTCTCGCCAAACCAGATATAAGAGAAATAAGTGAATTGTCGATAAATTCGAAGATAAAACAAATTGAGAATGAATTGGGAAGAAATGATCAATTGAAACAATTGCTATCGAGGTTCAAACAGTTGAAAGAGAAGGTGAAGCAATACAAGGGTTTCATTAAACAAGTTTGTAATATTGATACACCTGAATTGAAACCAATTTATGAATCGTTGAGGCCAATTGATAATTCCATTATGTTGTTAGCTAAACAGTTGAAACAGTTATATGAGTCTTCAGAAGAAATCTGTTCCCTTGAGGCAATGAATTCAATAAGAAAGCAAAGACGTCAAAGAGTGAAAGAACTTGAAACTCCCCCGCTTGAAATTATAGAGCCAGATCTAGATTTATTAAATTCAATCCGATAAGTAAACAAAGAATAATGAAATTGTATCGCTGATTGTTTCAATCCGATAGATCAACAAAGAATAACGAGAATAGATCAAACTGATCGATTCAATCTAATAAGTAAGCAAAGAAAAAGTTATATCAAACTGATCGCATGGATCAGCAAAGTCATATTAAGAATATATTTATTATAAAAAACTGTCAGAAGATAAAGAAAACGAAATGAAAGGGGAAAAATACTATAATCATTTCAAATATTTAATAAAATTAGAATCATTTAACCATCCAACTTTTTCAAAAGCTGAATATAATCTCGATGCTTTATTGACATCGATTCTACAGGCCTTTTGTGCATCTGTTCTTCTAAATGGTAATCCATTTTGTAATTTACAAACTTTCTCTAAAAACAATCTTCTCTTAGAGTCCAAATATAGATCACAAGGTAATCTTAATATTGATGCTAAGACGAGTTCTGCTGGATGTAAATTTGATTTTAATGGATCCTGAGAAAGATTCAATGGCGATCCCTTCCATTCTACTTTCAAACATTTATTATTGTTATTAGGTAGTGTGGTGACTGGAGGGCAATAGTCTGGTAATTTTTGCCATGAAACCATTGGTATATATTGTGGTGCATCTGTGACAAGACCAATAGAGGCGATATTTGGTGGTGGTGAAGATGCGATGCCAACTCTATGGTGATGGTATGGTGATTTAGATTTGTATTCTGTATATTTACCCTGATTATGAATATGATTGTGATTATTATGATGATGATGATGTTTTAATAGTGATTTTCTCAATCCACTGTTATTATCATTATTTCTAAAATAGCGTGGTTGTCTTTGATTGGCACTGTAATGGTCTGTGCTTTGAGTGTCACCATTATTAAATAGTTTATATCTCGATAAAAAATTTCTAGTATCGTATCTATAATTTCTAATAGTTTGACCCTTTCTCCAATTTGGCACGCATATGATTCCGTGAAAGATTTGAGAGTCTGGGGTAATAGAAGTTGATGATCTCTCGGATTTGTATGGTCTAAGTTTTGGTGATAACGGTGGTGAGGGGAATGTAGAATGATGACCCTTAGACGTTTCCCATTCCATTGAAATTGACTCCGGTGAAGCGTTGCATTTTTGGCTTACCCAGAATGGAGGTGGATTCCAGTCATGTAACAGCACTGAATCTATCTGTGAATCCGAGTGTGAGTCCTTCTGTAAACTTGAGTGTGAGTCAAATTGTAGAACTGAGCGTGAAGCAGCAGCAGACGCAGCAGAGGGGGAGGATAGTATGGATTGCGTATCCAGCATTCTCAGATTGGGAGTACTACTATTACTTGCTTTCAGTTTATCATAGCCGGGGCCATTCACCGAATGATTCATCGTATATATAGACATATTTACTTGATTGATTTATTAATTGATTGATTGATTGCTTTAATGATCAATTGATGTATTAATCTGTATATCGATTGCAACAAGGGTTTGTTCAAATCGATAAGGGATCTTTGTCGTATTCTCTGTTGTTTTTATACGTTTTCAAAGTTTCGAATTTTGAAATCGATGAGGTGCGTGCGGCTGTAGCACTTTTTTTTATTTTTAGTTTTTTTGCATTTTTCAGTTTTTGCATCGCCGGTTCGATTCCCGGCGGCGGCATTTGAGCTGAAACTTTTGCCCAAATTTGAAAAATTATGAAAAATTTCAGTTCCAAGCACCATTGAGACAGCTTTAAAGAGATGATGAGTTATTGATTGATTTATTGATTCATTGATTCATTGAGTTGCAATTGACTTGAATAGATAAGGAAAGCAAGTTAGGATGGTCCGTTTAAAGTCAAGATATGTTTTGTTTGAAGTGATTTTGTCGCCACATATCTCCAATGTAGATGAGGAAGAAAAAGAGCAAGAGACGTCTCAATTTACCAGATATAATATCTTGTTATCACATCATAGACCGTGTCCCAAAGAGATCTCGATAAAGACGTTGATTCAAGAGATACGACATTCTTTACAATTGAATTTCGGTGATTATGGGTCCGGTAAGATTGGTTCGTTATTACAATTGAAATATTTTTCCAACAATACGGGCACAGGTATAATTAGATGTCATAGAGAAGACGTTGATACACTTGTGGCCTCGATGATGTTAATCAACAAAATCGGTGATGTCGAAAACATCATTATTAATCCTGTCAAAATTAGTGCTACAATAAAAAAGATTGAGCAATATTCAATAAGAAGAAGTTCAAAATTATTATCTCTATTAAATAAATCTAGAAAACAAACTGCATTGAAGCTTGATTTAGTTGATAATTTCAATAACGTCGAAGAAGACTCGCAAGATTAAAATAATATATATAATTATCTGTACTTTCAAATTAAAAATATATAAACTAATGCAAACCATATAGTGCATACGACAATAGATCAGGCGAATGAACTCTCACAATATAAAGGTACGAAAAATGATTGATTTGACCTTAGCCTTGAAATACCAATGTGGAAGTAGGGGGGAGGGAGGGGAGGGATTACTTTTATAAATAGATTAACATTCTGTCGTAATATAACTGTAAAATATCAGTATTACATATACTGGTTATTTATGTTCGGCTTTAGTGAACTCAACTGGTCCATTAGACATTATATTCTCACCATCATCATCGCCGCCGCCTTTGTTCTTGTTCACTTTAACACGATATATACTATCAATATCTTGTTGCGCAAATAATGGATTGTCATATACATTTTCTGATCTGTTCTTACCACTTGACACACCTTTAGTATACAATCTCGAATCATAACTGACCACGTTAGGTTTAGGCTTTTTGGTTCGAGTTTGATATAATTCCACTTTCTCGGATATATCTCTTCCGTCTAAAGATCTCTTATTTCTCTCAGCAGCACGTTCTGGATGTAAGTGCGGTCTATTGGATCTAACATCTTTAGCTATCTCATTCAATTTTGCTTCTCTTTCTCTCATTGCTTTATTCAATTCAATAACTTTAGTTTCTTTCTTTATTTGCAATTTCAATCTAGCCTCTTTATCAGCCTCTTCCAAAGCATTAGCTAAATCAATAAAACCTTCACTAATGTCCTGTGATTCACCAGTGACACCACTTTCACCACGAGATGAAATAGCATAACCCTTTGGATTTTTCCATTGCGATACAAAAGTCGGAATATGCCAATCCTTCTTCATTTGTGGTGTTATGACTTGACCCGTTGAGTTAGATGAAACATGTAACTGTGGCTGAACAGTCTCCTCTTCGTTAGACGGAACATAGATCTTCTTTGCACTTTTGTGCATCTTCGGCTGTAATGGATCGTGACTCTTTGTCACCACATGAATACGGCGACCATCAGGCATGGTAATAGTTTCATCTCCTCTATCTTCCACATAGTTCTTACCACTCTTGGCTAATAATTTCTGGAAGTGGGTAAAGGTCTTTGAATAACATTTATTTATCTCTTCTTGTGTTGGATATGGAACTTCAAGGTTAAAATTCTTTTGTCGAAGCGGGATAAAATCATTTAATTGTACTCTTGATGCAATACTCTTGAATGACTCCGTGAGGTTATCGCCTTCCACTTGATCTGTTTCAACATCATCATCTGTAAGTGCCTTCACCATTGATTTACCTCTTTCATAAGAATCTTCTTTCTGTTGAACATTATTTTTTGGCGCTGGTAAAAGAGAACTAAATGACATTATACTGGCTGCTGTGTCTCTGAGTTTGCTTATACTCATGGTAAAGATCACCTTCCATCAAATATTATTATAATAACTAACTGCTGAACTCATCTCTCCTTTACATTAAAGATTAAAATTTCAAGAAATGAATATTTTAAAAAGATCATTATAAAAAGAATAAAAAATATATATATTTATGAATTGTTACAAATGTTTTATCAAGATGATCTGAATCTGTCTCTCAAATTTAGTCCGAATTTATGTGTTGTGGTAACAGTCTTGTTGAGCAAGCCATCGTCTAAATTGGCTAGCATCCCAGGTTTCCTTTCATCTTCTGGTGTTTCTCTTAAGCTTGTTCTAAATGCGACACCTTCCAGATTATATTTCTGTTTTGAGCCTATATTGACTTGTGGTGGTACTGGAGGATAGTGTAATACAGCTGGCTTCTTGTACCAACCTTTCCTCTTTGGGCGTGGATTTTCCGAGGGTAACATCGGTGGAACACCCACAAATCTAACTTTCTTAATCTTAACATTGGAAGTTTCACCAGATGTTGTTTCGTTAATACCTTCACTACTTTCAATATAATCATATTCGTCATCACTACCGGATTCAAAATCGTGGAATTGTAACCTTTGGCCAGTTACAGCGTTATCATTATCTTTAATCTTGACAGACGTTTCCGCCTTTTGGAATTTACCATTCAATGGTGAAGATATTCTTTTAATGTTATTAGAAGCACCATTCGGAAGTTTAGCTGCTAATTTACTACTCGATGAATAGCCCATGTTCACCAAATGATCACTATTTACACTGGAAGAACGAGATCTATTTGCACTCGTGGGTCTTGATCTTGAAGGACTGTGTGTTCCATCAGTTTGTGTGATATGTCTTCCAAGGCTACCACTCATTAATTTCTTCATTGCATCTTGAACCAATTTTTGATTTAATGCATCATTAGCTTCTAATGAATTAGAACGTTTCGTATCCGGTGTATTATGTCCAGAATTTTTATAAACGTTAGAATATTTTGGTGTTTGAAGTGATGAAGATCTTGGTCTACCTTTCACTGAAGGGACTCTTTTGATGGCAGACATCGGTTGTTCCACCTCAGTCTTTATTGTCACAGTAGGTAACTCGATAGTTTCGTCAAGTACAGTAGACAACGGACGAGACTTTCCTGGTATAACAGATCTTTCTATAATAGATGATCTTCTTGACACAGATGGAGAACTTGTATTTGAATTTCTAGATCGATTTCTTGATAATGGTGACATCCCCATTTGCAAATACTTAGTTCTATCTACAGATGACCTTCTACTCAAATTATTTGGAGATAATGAAGTAACAGATGAAGACGGGGATGAAGCTGAACCATAGGATCCATTAAGCTTAGACTTTGGAACACTTAAATTGGCTGTACTATTCAGCATTCGAATATCATCCGGGTGTAAAGAATAAGAGAGTAATGAAGATGTTCTTGATGATTGTGTTGAAGAAGTAGCGGATGATAATGAACTTGTAAGCGACCCATTATTACTACCATTAGCAATATTATTGATGCGTTTTTTCTCTGGTAATTTCTCGAAATACGACAATTTATCAACTGATCGTCTTTCTTCAAGCATTCTTTGTAATTGATCATCTTTCATATCTTCAAATTTCTCCAGCCCTTCTGTATTGAGTTGAATGAATTTCCACATAGATGACCATTTAGAAACGTTTTGTAATGTGGTTCTCAATAATTGAACATGTTTAGTAATGAAACTTTTATGAAACTCTACGATGGTGTTTTTTCTATTCCCATCATCAGCAACAGCATTTATAATTGTATTTGTAGTGAATGAATTGAGATCATCTTTAAACTCACTAAATGATTTATCTGTGTGTTTAACACAAGATTCATCAATTTTAACTAGCATTTCCTCATATTGATACACGTTTTTACTTATTAATTTTGTCTTAGAATCATGGAAATAACTTTTATTGGGTAAATAAACATATCTTACGACACTTATAATTATTGACAACGTATCAAATACTTTTAAAAGTAATGCGTATATTCGATGTAAAGTGAATTCAGGGAAAGGTAAAGAGTCAAATGTGCTTGTTTTATTAGCATACTTATTTATTTGGTTATAATAATTTTTGATGTTGGGGAATAACTTTTTATCCAAAAAGAGAACAAATTTATCTACCACTTGACACTGTAGTTTTAAAAATGATGATATTGATGTGTCTTTAGATTTATCCTTTATTAGGACAGCAAAATCAAAGGATAATCCCATTTCAATAGGTTGTACCAAATCTTCAACATATTCTATCATAAATTTAGACGTTCTTTCAGTCACCTCGTATGGTCTATTGGACTTTGCAGTCTTTTCCAATTGGATTTGTCTTAATTTCTTATTGTATACAGAAAGAGTATTAACAGTTAAATTTTTCAAGTAGTGTAGCAGTTTCCATTGTAATTCATTACTATAGATGTTATGTCTATATTCGTCAAAGGAATCTTCGATGACTTGAGGGAAATCAAATTCAATATTTATAAATTCTGTTGTTAACGAAGGGTTGAAATCTTGTAATTTGTAGAATTTGAATTGACATAATGCAAGATATCTTTTCCTAATCATGGGATGAACATTAAAAATGTGGCCTTCACAAAGGGTAAGAATATAGTTGATTAATGGTATGATTGTTTTATTTTTTTTGGAACCATTTTTCTTAGTATCTTTGGAAACTAAACTTGGAGGTTGTAAGTTTTTCTCTAAAATCCCAAGAATCCTAATTATCTCTTGTAATTTGTACAGCCCACCTTTATATTGGATAAGTTTAATATCAAATGGAGTGAGGGGAGCCGGATCTTTCCCCTTTCTTACATGAACAGAAGCAGCAGCAGCAGCTTTACTATGCATCTTTTGGAAAGTCGAGTAAAAATAGTATACGCCTGATTTTGTTTCGTTTTGCTAGCAGATAAAACTCTATGATCTAAAGATATATCTATCTATATGAAAGATATGCCAAAATATATATATATAAACAAAAGCGAACGTTAAATATAACCCTACGAGTAATTCTTGGTGAAAAGTCTCGCTAAAAGCCTGAAAAGCTCTTTGATTGTCTAGAACTAATGGTGATTCCAGAAGATACCGTATCTAATGGGGTTGTTGGCAGTGGTTATCTCTGCCATAAGTCTTCCTCTTGCTTTAACTTCCATCCTTATTAGCTTTTCCATAATTTAATATTTTCAAATTTGGCGTAGCAGTCCCAAGCCCTAACATCAAAATACATACTAAATATGGGTATCCCACTATAAACAGTGTTAGGGCTTTGGTTTGGTAGCAAGAGTTGAGGTAATCCTAATGGATAGAAGGTCCAACCAGAAGGACTTGACTATGGAGAAGGTTTTGTTAGAGGATTGTGGTGGTTCATGGAGGTTTAAAAGGGTTGAAAGAAAGAAATGTATGCATTATAAGTTTGTAAGTAAAATAAAATGTTATTCAAGTTCTATATAAAGATTCTGTGTGTGTGTGTGTGTATGTGTGTGTGGTGGGGGAGGGTAAAAAGTACTAACTGCTCATGATGTGGACAATTTGATCAACAGTTGGCAAAGTATATGATGGGTGGCTCACTGCAGCTGGATCTTGTGCGGTGGAATCATCGATTACACGGACTTCTCTCACTGGATTGGCATTTTCATCCACAATTGGATTTGGGAAATTATGCAATGTCATCTTTAATGTTAATGAATCAGAATGGCCCTTGTTTCTCTTAACGACGTTAGCTAGAAAGTTTGTAATCTCGGGTGAAATCTCACGTTCGGTCTTAGTAGGTTTGTATTTCTTCAAGATCGTTTGTAATTGAATAGGATTCAAATGGTAACAAAATTCTTGTGCAATTTTTAAATCAGATAAATTATCCATTCTTAATTGTAGGAAAGTGGCTATTTGTCTCAATTGAACCATATCCTCTCTTGGATCCAGATCAATATGATGTTTAATAAGCCAATCGTCTAAAGCTTTCATGTTTTTGTTAATTTGATAACCTAATTTCCAACTTAATTCATAAAATTTCACACATAAATCATTAACACACAAAGCATTAGCAAAATCTAATATATTGTGGATGATCTTATGAGTAATATCATCTTCGATCTTATAACGTTCTGCAAATTTCATAATTTCATAGAAAAATACCAATAAGTGAGTCAGTTTCTTTTCATTTTCACCTTCTTTACCAATGTTAGATGGAGACCCAAGTAAGATGCTTGAAATGTTGATATCATATCTAATATAAGATATCATCTTTTTCATCCATACATTGAATAAATTGATCAATGTAGATCCAACCATTGCATTTAATTGCTGGCATGTGTCATGGTTACTCACATATGATCTGATATAAGAATAAATTTCAAAGACATTACTAAACCAAAATAATCCATCGCCTATTAAGGATTTATCATCAGGTAATTTGGAGACATTTTGTAAAATAGTTTCCATAGAATTCTTAATGAAAATTGATAAGTCATCAAATAAGTTATTATTGATATATCTTTGGGATATGAAATTAATCAAATGTGCTGGGTATAGTATAGGAGTTTCATTATCTGATCCCGGAGTCGACTTTGGGATAATATATGATTTCAAGAAATCATTATTAATTTCAACGTTAATACTTTTACCAAGAAGATTCTTAAGTTCATTATTCGTATTTTCTTTAGATGATGAATTAATAGAGTTTTGCTTGGAGAATATACCTAATCCAATAGCAACGGTATTCTGAGATACATCTTCTTCTTGTTGAGTTGAGACTTTGAATGCTGGAGTCTCTTCTAAAGAAATAATAAGTTCTAATTCAGTGCTTAAATATTTCATCTTCTCATATAATACGTTCATATTTTCACTCTTGGTATGAATATCTTTAGAATGTAAAGATTTTAATTGCGATTTAACTTTATTTTGCCATTGGATATGGTGTTCACGTAAAGTTTTAATTTCAGAGTAATTTTTTCGTAAAAGATCAGTGATTCTGTTGAATTCAGTTTCAAGATCTTGGTATATTGGATCATTAACTAAGTTATCAACAATAGAGTCATTTTTTTCCAAAATTTTCACATCATCGTAATTGCTCTTGTTTTGTTTGATTTTGCTACCAATCTCTTTAATAAAATCAACAAATTCAACAACTAATCTAGCCTCATCAGAATTGGAAAATGACATACTTTCCTTTAAGTTGGCATATTCTATTTGAGCCATCTTTCTCCTCAAATGAGATTGGACAACAATGACAGATTGTTTAGTCCTATGATAGTTTGATCTTTGGAAGAACCCTCTAACATTACTTTGTATTAAAGTAGACGCTCTCTTCTTTTGTTCATTGATAACATATCTCTGAGTCAACACTCTTCTTACATGAGATTGTATTAAAACAGTTGATTTGTGAACTTCACTCCAATATCTTTGAATATTCTTGGTTCTTATAATCGATTGAATCATGACAGCAGCTCTTTCTTGTAATTCATATTCCACTCTTTTACGGATCAATTCACCTCTGATATATCTTTGGGTGCATCTAATGGACTCCACGGTGGCCAAATACTGTTGTCTGTAATATCTACCTCTGACTTTCTTTTGAATCTTAATGACAATACGAGCCAATTCGGCAGATCTTAAGTTTTCCAAATAAGCTAGCATACCAGCTCTAAAGAAAATTTTAGTTTTACCGATTTGATATGTATCCTTATCCTCAATTGTGATATCTAAAATGTTTTTAACTAATTGTAGTATGTCACTATTTTCATTATGCAAATATTGATTCCAAGTAGTGACTGGAACTAAGAAATAATATCTTTGAATAAATTCATCAAAGGTCCATCTAGATGGGAAACCTGCACAAGATATCTTAATTGTTTCCAAGACACCACAAGCACGTAATTGAGACAACACCATCAAATTATCAAATTTCCAAGCCTCTTTATCTGGGTTTGGTTTAATACAACGGATGTAATGAACATTAGTAGAGTTGATTGTTGTCATTAATTCGGTTAATGAACCTTTAAAAAGAGAACCTAAGGTTGGTTTCTTTTGGATCATTCTTCTTGGACCAGGTCTATTTGCCATTTCTTCCTGTTTCTTTGCTTCCATGGATTCTTGGGTCCTTTGTAAATTATCTAATAAGGAGATTAATGTCTTATTTGTAGAAGCCTTTAACACTTCTAAATGGGTATCTGGAACAGTATCTCTATTCTTTTCGATAAAACCATCCACATCATAAGAAACATCATGAGCATAATGACTAACAATAAATTTAGTTTGACCAAATCTTGGTTTATTGAAAACTTTATTGGTTGGTTCTTTATCAAAAGTTTGATATAATTTCTGTGTCCATGATTCATCAGATCCAGAAGGTAATCTACTCTCTTCGTCTAGTAAGGATAAGATACCCAATTTATTTTCAATCAAATCAATACATGGTTGATTATCATTAAATTCAATAAATGACCATTCAATTTCCTCTTTGATATATTCTTCTTGTTCTAATTTGAAAACATGATGATTGAACTCTTGTTGTAATTTTTCATTGGCATAGTTAATACAAAATTGTTCGAATGAGTTTTTTTCGAAATGTTCAAACCCATAGATATCAAGAACACCAATAAATGAATTGATAGCATTTTGATCAACAGATTCATTCAATTTATTGTTAATGGTATCGACTAACCAATCGAATAAAGCAGAGTAAATAAATTTTGCGACGGAATCTCTAACGACGATGGCTTGATTAAAATTTAAATTAGAAACAATATTTTCAGATCTGGTTACGATTTGTTTCTTGGTAATCCATTTAGCAAAATTAAATGAATCAATACCTAACAAATCACAAGCGATTGTTAAACTTTCATCTGTTGAGGAGACAGAAGCATCATTTCTCATCTTTTTAATTTCAATGTTACCAATATGTAGAATACCAGATAAGATTTGGAAAATATGACTTTGAATATCTTCATTAATGCCGATCATATCTAAAGCCTTAGTTGTTATGTCAAATTCTTGTTTATCGTTGACATCTGGTATAATCATTGCATCACCTTGATTCATGTAGAAATAATCTTCTGGAGTCGTTAAATGTAATGCTTTTTTTTGTTCAGAAGTCAACCCTTGTAATAATTGATAGAAAATATGATAATTTCTTTCCTGGGCAGGTTGAAACACTAATCTAGATCTTTCTAATAAATACGTTTTAATTTGAGCACCCAAGATCTTGTTCTCTTTGTTGAATGATATGGATAAATATTTACCAAATCTTGACGAGTTATCATTTCTAGTGGTCTTGGCATTACCAAATGCCTCCATAATTGGGTTTGTAGCCAAGATTCGATGTTCAATCTCGGACATTTCATGGGAATGCGTTGTTTCATCCTGTACTGAGGCATAATATCTCATGATGTATTTAGCAGACACTGTCTTACCGGCACCAGACTCACCACTGACAATGATAGTTTGATTTTCACCATCTCTTTGCATTTGTTTATAAGCGGCATCAGCAATGGCAAATAGATGTGGTTGTAAATCTTCTTTACGCTTTGTGGAGTAATCATGGACTTTATTTGGACCATACAGCTCATCTACCTTAGCAAACGGGTTGGTAGCGATAAGAACAATACCAGAATATGTATAAATATTCTTGTTAGCAAATCTTTCCTTAATGGCGTGTAACACAGCAGGTTCATTTAGGTACGATAGAGAAGTCAAATCCTCGGTGGCTTCCAAGATAGGCGGGTTTCTCAAGGCCAAGCCTGGAATGCTATCATTAGTCGTCTCTCTCATCTTATTCAGATTGATGGCCACTTCTTCTCCGTTTTCTAGTTTCAAAGTTGCCTCAGACGTGGCAGAATCCACTTTAACAATCTCGGCGCCGACCCAGCCGTACTCTTTGCTGGGAAACCAGCAACGAGTCCCTATATCGAACGTCATAATGTGTTCAATGTCTTGCAGTATATTATAACCTGGATTAAACCTTCTTCTTGTCTAGTAATATACACCTGTTTCAATGTATTAATCATAACAGTAATGGTAAGAATCGAAATATTTCAAAACATCGAATTTTTCATCAAAAATGTAAACAGTAAAGTAAATTTTAAAGATTTGGCACTAAATGATGGTTTCAAGAAGAATTAGATGAAAGAAAAGTGTCAAAATAACAAGGAATAGATACTGGAAAGTAGTCTAATATCTGCAAAATATAACTTATCATGGATTTATTAATTGCCAGAATGGAGGATCCAAAGTTTAAGATGGGACCCCCATTGAGAAAACAGTCGGCCCCCTTGGAGAACTCAAATGTTAAAACAAATTATAAGGGCCCCCTGAAGGATAATGATATGAAACACTCGATTTTGAAACAACAAAGCCCAGAGGTAGATCCCCTTTTGGAAGAAGTGGAACCTTCTAGTCCCCATTCTCTGAGAAATAGCAAGTTTAATGAAGATTTTGAGAAGCATAAGGTTGATTTTGAGAATTTCAGAATACGATATTTGGATCCAGAATATATCCATTCGAATAACAACATGATTAAGAGATCCACATTACCTCTAGATTCCCACGAGCAAGTTGAGGTAAACAGAATCCCCGCTTCTTCTTCATTAGAGAATGCACCTATAATAACGCCTGAACGGGTACTGCCTTGGAGACTACCTTCAAATAGTAGTACTAAACCAAAATCTCCACTTTTATGGGGAAACAGAGCTTTGCCTCTACGTCCAGTACAGGATCATTCCATAGGAATTGTTCAAGAAGGAGGAATGGAACTCGATCCAAGTGTTTTTGAATCAAAAGAACCTGCATCTCTAATATTTCAAGAAAGAGGAATGTCTTGTTTCCCTGAACTAAACACATATCCTTCACCAACTACAAATGGGAAAGAAATATCCAGGTTCCCAAAATCAATTAAAAGTATATCAACACCACCAATTGTTGACAATAAAAACAAAAGAAAGTATTCACTCCCAAATATTGACACAGATACAACATCTCCGCAAAGTATGAGGACACCAGTGTCTTTAGAAAGATCACCAAGATCAAGAGCCAGATCTACCACATCTCCACCTCCACCTTCAGTAAGGATGCATAGAAGAGCCAGTATGATACCCGAATTAGAAAGAGAAAAACAGAAATCACCATTACAAGAACAGATGAGAAGGAGGAAATCAATGCTTCCAGAGGTGAAGACTGTAGAAAATAATAATTCACAAAATATAAATAAATTCAAGACTTTTGATTTTAAATCCTTCCAATTCCCATTATCTGAACCAGGTGAAATCATTGAAGAACAAGAAGATGATGATAATGATAATGACTCCAAATTTAATAATATTCCAAGAAATAGTGACGCTTTAAAAGTTAAAGAAGAGAAAGTTAAAAGAAATAATGGTAGAAATAAAGTGAGAACCATTCAAGATGACAATGATTATGATGATGTTTGTGGGGATAGCCACGTTAAAAACATTTTCACCGAATTGATTCAGCAAGAAAAGGAAAGAGAAAAAGAAAGAGAAAAACATCATCATCACTTTCATCATGATGTTGCGGATTATACATCAGCTAATACTGGTACATTCAGTGATATTATGTTTGATTGGAATGAGAAAAATAGTAAGCTACAATCACAATCACAGGAAAACTCGGGTTCAGGCTCAGGTTCATATAGTAGTTTATCCATGGTGGCGGGTAATACCAGTAGAAACGAAACTATCACAAGCAGAGAAGCTACTGGGGATACTAACATGGCATCTTTTACGCCATCGACATCTGCATTGGGTTCATTGCATCAAAAGTCAACAATAACTACGAGGTTAAACATTGATGGTAAAACAACACATCGTCATCATAAATCCTCAAGTATGGATTCTAAAGGTGCATCGTTTGTTAATGATAAAAAAAGATTGGTGTATCAATTTTTACAATCTATGGAACCACCGTCAAAAAATCAATTACAAAGACAAGGTTTCTTATTTACATGTGAAAGTCCTTTAATTTCATCTCCTTCAATTGTGAAATCATCCACTCCACTTGGTAATGGAGTGAAAGTATCTTCAAACAAATCTTTACAAAGTCTGTTATTCCACGATTTAGAACATCCAGAAAGTCTTACTCGTGCAAAACTATCATCTCCATATTCGAAACCTTCACCTTCTTTATCGTCACGTTCAAACTCTTCCTCGTCATCCTCATCATCTGGTTCATCATCTGATTCATCTTACTCTGATATATCTGAAGAATCTTCTACAAACATGAATGACGAACAAATGGAAAACTCATTAGATCGTTACGAAATTAATTATTATCAACAACATATCGCATTATTATTAACGAAATTTGATAATATTATGAAATCCCATCTAAAAGATATAATTTTAAAGAAAGAAACTAATTTTAATAAAAGTTTACAAGCATTTGATAAATTAGTTCTTGATTTACAAACATTGAAAAAAAGTACCATTGATCTTAAAACATTAATAAATGGTTCATATATGACTAAATTGGCCAAAGTTTATAAAGAAGGTAATGATCAATCATTTATTGCCAATCTAGAAGCTAATGTAGGGCAAAATATTAAAAAGTTAGAATCATTTGAATGCAGAATGAAGAAATGTCAAGAAACACTGATAAAAGAAAAGGAAGAATTGAAAAGAATGGAAGCTTTGTTGCAGATCGAACAAAATATTATCGAATCGAAAAAATCAGTTAGTTTCTTTTCAAAATATAAATATGTGATTTATGATTCATTGTCGCTTTTTTTGATACTGTTCATTGTACTAGTATTTATTTATCCACTCAAATCCACTGTGAAATTAAAAAA
Organism: Monosporozyma servazzii; assembly: GCA_033807795.1. Lineage (NCBI taxonomy): Eukaryota > Fungi > Ascomycota > Saccharomycetes > Saccharomycetales > Saccharomycetaceae > Monosporozyma > Monosporozyma servazzii. The sequence continues at coordinate 197,486 of CP138597.1, read as the reverse complement.
AATTGAATACCAAAAATAGTAATTACTCATAACTAATTATATGATTCAAACAAGAAAACCCTAAGTACCAGTTACATTTGAGTCTTCTTTTAATTATTCGTTGACAGTTTTTTATCACTAGGGTTTGCGATGGGGAAAAAAATAAGCAACAATATGCTTACATCTTTTGACCTCTTTCTATTCTTCAACAAAACCACCATATGACAAATGGCTCAGGAAATCCAAATGGTTTTTATAAAGCTTTCGATTTACAGTGAAAAACAGACTGGACTATAGCCCAGGACTATCTTACCAGGATGAGAGAGGGGAATTTGTTAATATTAAATGATACTGGCATGAGACACTTTACTTAATTTTTTATAATTTGTTTATTTTATGACCATTTAAATAATATATTCTTCTCTTTTTGAAAACTAATTATTAATTTCAGAGCCAAAATATTTTAAGTTGTCAGATCCGATACTACAAAAAAATAAAACTTTGCCTTTCCAAATATAAATAATTCAACCAATAGATAGGATAGGCTATACTGCAGACTTTGTCCACTCAGTGAAGAATGGTGTCGGGATCATTTAAATTATAGAGTAATATAAAGCAAAAAAAACAATGCGCAAGCCCGGAATCGAACCGGGGGCCCAACGATGGCAACGTTGGATTTTACCACTAAACCACTTGCGCGCTTCTGAAATGTTCATTTTTGGCTGATATTCATGTACACCGATTTTGATCACTGATTTTGGTGTTAGTAATGATGTTTTGCAACGATATAGACATATCAATGGCCTTTATATGGACAACAGCAATTAGTGATGTTTAGTCAAGACTCTCAGTTTAATTTGACATCCCAAGTTTTGAATAAATGGAAAAAAAATATAAAAACCCTCTACCATTTTTTAAATATATCTATTGTAATAAGGTGATGGCAAACTTATGTTGGCCATTCTTTTTTGATTTTTGGAAAATCCCGCCTGTAAACCCACCACTGAATCATCTATATTGATAATAGCAATAGTAATTATGATAGTAGTGTTGATACTGGTTATATTGTCTTTCGAGAACGCCCCCCTCCCAAACATACAAGAAAAGGCATATTCAAACATTATTACCAGTTTATGAATATAGAATTTTACAACCAGTATTATTTCCATTATAAATCTATCTTGCAGTGATCTTGTTGGTCTCAATTTTTTTTTCATACAAAATTAGATAAATTTCAAATTTAAGATCAATTAAATAATTTATTCGTTCAGTTTCCTTTCTTTAACAAATGTTAGTAACAAATCTCAAGTATATGTACCATTTAGTGCTATTATCTGGCCACATACATACAATAGGGACCGCTTTTGATATCCACACAGGTAGTCTTTTAAAATCGTGTTTACTTGTAATTCAAGAAGAATAATTGTTTTTTCTTCTTCTTCTACATCTGGAATTCCTGAAATACGCACCCAATGACAGTAAGTGTAGCTACGCTTCGTGTAGGACCTAAAACTGTCTTGCCATTAAGGATATTTATTAATAGACGACAATTAGCTCAAAATGGTTCATCTAAAACAGTGTTTGAAACACCCTTATTGTCAAACAATTCAATAGTCTCTTTAAAATCTCCCAAAACAAGAATATACTTATCCAATGTTGATATGTTGAATCTATGCAATGAATTAAGAGATGACCTCTTGATAATAATATATGAATTGACCTCACCAGTTATATCAGATACAGTCCTTCAAAAGATTAGAGTTGGCACCACTTTGGATTTCCAAGAAAATGTTGTGAATAAAATATTAGACCTGAAGAGTAAAACCTCGTCAAGTGATAAAGAAAGCAGCTTTATAACGTCTCATCTTACTACAATAACTAGAATATCCAAATTAAAATACAAATTACATTTCAAGTTTAATTGGGAGGTAGATATTTATATCAATAATACTTTAAAATTATCTAAGATTAGACAGAACTTAATATTCAAGAATCGTCACAGTACACCGGATATTTATGATAGAAAATCTACATTTCTCCTGGATAAATCTTCTGTAATCATCCCAAAAGAACCATCGGAAGATGTATCTTTATTATTACCAGAAGAAGAAGCAATAGACAAAAAACCAGCCATTGCCATAAAATACAAACCGGTGGGCACTTTTCTCCCGTGCATCGACATTCATATTCTTCAAAGACCTAGGAGACATAAATAAGTTTAATTACTTCTTAATTAGTGTAGTATGGTTACTTAAATTTTATAAATACATATATATTCTACAAAATATGATATTATATTTGATTTCCTAATACTTCATAAATTAAAGTCCAAAAGAAATGTCATCATTATCATCTAGAAAATCATTATTGTCGTTTGGTAAAGGTGCTGGTAAATGGCTTTGATCAGCATTACTATCGTCAAATGGATCATCAACAATATTTGAACTAACTTTTTTATTTTGTGACATTGATTGAGTTTCCGTCGAAACAGCAAAAGTATCACTGAACGGATTTAGAGAAGCATCATGAAGTTCACCATAAATACCTCTCTTTTGTGTGGTATCATACATTCTTATGATCTTTTCTTGTCCACCTTCCTCAGTTTGGGAAAAGGCAAAACCTCTTTGTTTCTTCATTCTTTGAACTTGTCTAACTTTCCTTATAGCATCCTGGAAATGTTGTAAATGTGGTCTGTTATCACTTATATTATATTTTTGCATTTCTTGAACCAAATGATAACTTTCAGGTTCATACATTCTCTTATAATACTTCCAAACAAAATCTCTTATCAAAGCAAAAAATGGTAATACTAATAAGGACAACCAAAAGACACCAGACCGATAAACATGTGGAACCACACCAAAATATTCTCTCGAAACTTTAGCATATGGGAATGCGGAACCATATATCGGAAAGAAAACTAACCAGAAGGCAAATGAGCCAGGAATTGCAATTAATGTGAATTTAGTCCACATATTAGTAACCAATGCAGCCTTACCCAAAACAATAAGCATACTACAAGTATAAATGGTAACACCCCAACTCCAGTGGTCTGCAACTTCACCATGCATATCCAATGATGAACCATATCTGTAAAATAACATTGTGCCGATAAAAACTACTGCTGAATGGTAAAACCCATTAATAACCCAACTCCAGAAAATCCGAACAGAAAAAAACTTACCTCTTTGACCCAGTTTATAAAGCTGTGGATAACGTTCTAATAATCTGCCACTAACAAATTGATCGAAAACACCAAGAATAAATGGTGGGAGAACTGTGAAAAAAACATTGTAAAAACTTAAAGCCCACGATTCCATAATCGATTGACCAGAAAACCCATTGGAAAAGACGTACCAAAATTGTGTCATATAAAGTGCTGTGTTCTTGTAAAAAGAGTACAAAATGGCCACAGATATTCTTTGATAAGACCATGAACCATGAACAATCAACAATTTCTTCAAAAACTTGAACTGACCAATAGCTAAATCAGCAGATCTAGCAGCTTGCATACCTTCCATACCACTAATACCAACACCAACATGGGCAGCTTGAATCATACTCACATCGTTTGCACCATCACCAATAGCTAGCAACAATGAAGAGGTTTTTCTTTTCACCATTTTCACAACTAAAGCCTTTTGAAGAGGGGAAACACGACAACATATAACAGCCTTACATAATTTACCAATAGTTAACAGGTAATCTTCTAGATCAGATTCTAAAGCAAAACCCAAGGACTTACCATCAATAACCAAGGCTAAAGTGTTCAGATCATGAATAGTGACCTTTTCATCATGCAATGCTTCAATTTTTTCTATCATATTCCTTCTCGTGTCCTCTTTAGTTTCTTCATTGATGACAAGAAGGTTCATATCTTCGGTTAATAATTTACAACTCATACCAATGTTAATAGCAGTCTCCTGCCTATCACCCGTAAGTACCCATATTTTAATTCCAGCTTCTTGTAAAGTATGAATAGTTTCTGGAACATCATCTTGCAATTTATCTTCAATAGCTGTAGCACCAACAAGGAATAAATTCTTTTCAATAAGTTCAGCGGCATCATCCATTTGTTGACTTCTATCATCAAGAGTAGTTGAGGCTTTATCATATATTTTTTTCCAAGCTTGATATTCTTCTTCTGGAACATCTCTAGTAGCTAAACATAATGTTCTCAAACCGGCAGAGGCATACTCCTCAAGGTGTCTCATGGTTGAATCAACATATATATTAGTTTCAGGGTCTAATCTTTCCAAGATGACAGTATCAGCACCTTTACAGAACAACTTAATGGACCCATCAGGAGTTCTGAAAATGGCACTCATCCTCTTTCTGGTAGAATTAAATTCACAGATATTCAAAAGTTCATATTCCCGCTCTTCACCAGTTTCTTCGATCAATATAGTGATAGAGCTTGGCTTTCTAATAATAAATTTGTACCCAAGATCAGCACTACCTTGCACTAAAGCACCTTCATCAGGAGATGCTGCTTGATATTTAATAGCACCATCACTTTGAAATTCAGGAATCACAGTATGGCAGGTAGCTAAAAGAGTCAAAAAATCATTAATGGTTTCTGATTCACTTTCAGCAGTATCACCTAAACGAGTTTTCATATCTTCAAAACTTCTGTAACCGACCTCAACACCATCTTCAATAGTAGCCTTTCTATCCTCAGGGATATTTCCAATGTAACAACGACCAGCAATGGAACATGATTTAAATTCCATGATATTTCTTGTTAATGTACCCGTTTTATCACTGAAAATATATTCAATCTGACCTAATTCTTCGACTAAAGATGAGGTTCTCACAACAGTTGGGGTGTCAGTTTCTTCATAATAGAGTTCTAAATCAGAACCAATCATATAAGCTTGGTAATATTTAATAAGTTCAACAGTAACAAATAAAGAAATCGGAACCAGATTGGAAAACAAAATCCAGTAAGTCAAGAAATCTTTGAAGAATAAGGCAGCTTTATTGGTACCTTCCAGATATAGATATGATAAATGTTTAGATGAACTAGTCATAATCACATTACCAATAGAAGAAATCAAAATCAATACAATCAAAACACCAAATAATGCAATAATTTGCTTATTAATAATTCTTTCCACTGCCGTTCTCTTGATTGGAGTAGCAGTAGCATTACGCATAAGCTTTGTTTCATGACCAGTGAAAATAACCAACCCAAAAATCCAACCAGTATTTCTTAAAGTGGCACCTCTTAGAATCATTTGTTCTGGAGACAATGGAATATCTTGACCATTTAAAGTTAAAGTACCTTCGTAAGTGTAAAGACTGGAGTTTGGTTGTTCAGATAAAACTTTACCGTGTAAGCTATTAAGGATTCTAGAATCAATAAATTTAGAGGTTTCTTGCCTGGCCTGTTTAATCTTCAAATTTGTTTCCCCATCAAGATTGGCGGTTTCAATGTAACATAAACCTTCAGGCTCTGAGGATGATAATACAATCAAATCAGCAGGAATAGCTTCCTCAGAATTAAGTTTAATGATATCCCCAACTTTAATATCGATCCATCTCTTTTCAACAAATTCACTCGATGCAACAGAATAAACCTCTGTCTTGGAGTTATTTAATTCATTATCAGAGCTTGCTCTCTTGAAATCTTCTATAATTTCCTTCATGGCAGAAACAATCAAAACCACCAATAAAGTACCAATAGTGGTATATCTGTTAGTTGGCGAGACATGTGGAACTTGCTGAATCGCTGAAGTACAAAGGAAAAACAGGTTAGCATATTTAGAAAATTCTTGAAACAGAAACTTGGGCAAGAAAGTGGCAGCATTATATTTAGTGGTGGAAATATGGTTATCATTGTATCCCATCTTATGATTTTCTTGTCTATCATTGACGTGAATTATTCTTGGTTCACCAGCTTCTTCACTACGAGAAGCACCCTTTCTTAGAATGTAACGATTGAATAAAATCTTGATATTGAATCTATCTCTTGAGCTTGCATAATCTTCATCCATTTCTGTTGTGGTGACTGAATTATAATGGTTCATTTCATATGATTCAAAATCATTGCTTTTACTACCGCCAAATATAAAACTGTTTCTTAGATTATTCATTGTTCTACCAAAAAAACCTGGACTGGATCTAGTTGGAACTGCTTCAGTATGAAATACCTCTGGCCTATTAGTACCACTTGTATTATTCCAATCAATTGAGTCTGTATTTTCAAATGGATTATCGATATCATTTTCAATATTATCATCATGATGGAAACCGTGGCTATTACTATCTGGGGAGGCGTGCGATGGTCTCACATAGTAGTCTTGTGGATCTTCATCGTTCAATCGAGGAGATGACGGTCCATTTGTGGTTCGATTTAAGGAGGCATTATTGTTTGCATTCTGATTCTTGTAGTTGAAATCGCCTAAGAAATCAATATCAAATAAAGTATCGTCCTGGGCGTTCCCGTTTCTGTTATTACTACTCATGTTCAATAGAAACACTAAAGCTAACAAAAATACAGTATGCCAATTCTTCTTGATCTACTGTTAAACTTGGAATTCTTCAAACCACTACATGAACAATATTCTTCTTCAAAGCCATCTTATATTGATATTTCAATATATCAAATTTAAAGGTGAAAAATTAAAATAAAACTAGAATACTATTGACAAAGTAGACATATAAACAGAAGAAAAGCATCCTTTATAGATGTATCATATTGAAATGTGCAGTGTCTTGGAATGTGTATATAAAAATGTATCTGTAAATGCTATATGTAATTAATCTATATATTAATTGGGGGGTGATGGCGAGGTGGTGGAAAGCTGATGGATTTCATCCTGGCTAAGTGCGGTCAAATAGATACATTTGCTTAATAGTTCATGATCCACCTCGAAGTCGTAGTGTTTACACCACTGGACCCTCTGGATGAAGTGTTTCACTATTTGGACAGTAGTGTCAAATTTGTTATAATTGATAATCTTGTCTTGCTCAATCCATGTCCTCTTTTCTGAATTTATCGATAAATCAGATAGATAAACAACAATGAATGGGATACAACCCTTTAATGGATCCACATGATTTAGTAGATTTCTAATAGCAGCATAGTTTCTGTCTAGTGATGCAATTTTCTTCAGTTCTTCCCAAGTTAATAAATCACCAGGTTCAATTAATCTCCATCCATCAATGAATTTTTGAACCACCACAGAGTTTAATGCCAAAACAATTTGCATTAATGTATTAAAGTTTTGGAATTTACGACAATGTTCAGCAACGTGGATGAATCTTTGAATGGCGTTACGTCTAAGTTTGACATCTCTTGTGATTGCAATTTCTGAAATGATCCAGTCAACAGTCAAATTGAATCTTGCAATAGCCAAATCAACACCAGAAAGACTTTCATTTCGTACTAATAATTGAAGCCAACTCGTCACAGAGGGTCCATTGTAACGTATTTTCAAATCCAACAAGTCCTTCCAATCAATTTCACATAATAACTCCTTTTCAATTAAAGTCATTTGACGAGCAATAGACAAGGAGTCATAAGTTAGAATAAATGGGATATGATGCTCGTTATTTGAGATTGATAAGTTTGGATCATGTATTTCGTAATCTGCCAACAATTTTTGTATATCATCAGGCTTTATCAAATTCATATCATGGAATGAAGGGTTAGTAGAATCTTCGTTGTTTACCACTGGTGGTGTGTATGGGATATTCATTATCGTCTGTCTTCTTCTTTGTATCAACAGTGATTTCCTTTTTTCCTGGGGTGTGATAGGGATACTTAATACATTAGATATGTTCAACATCTCAATCTCTTTAGATACCTTTGAGATCTCTGGTGAACTTTCAGTCACCAAAGTATGCTTTGTCTTAACATATGTCCCTTCTAATTTCATCATTGCCACTTTCACAGGATCATCTTGAATAGTGTCATCCGTTATATCAGCAATATTTTTTAAAGCCTCCTCATTTAATCTTTGACTGATATTTTTCTGAGGAGAGCCATCATAAATCGATGGCTCAGTGTCTTCTTTAAGTGGAGATTTTGTATCTTCTTTCTTTAAGAACTTGCTCTTCAATTCTTCCATGTCCTTGGCTGGAGATGTACCATCTATACTTTCTGAATCTGGCTCGAAAATATATTTATTGGTACTTGCTGTTTCAAATTGAGGTCCAGAATTTCCAGCAATACCTTCTTGAAATTTACTTCTCAAACTAACTCTTTTATCAGGTTCACTTTCAAAAGTAGAATAACTTAAAAAAGTACCATCACTGATAATAGACTGGATACTAGGTTGAATTGAAAGACGAACTCTTGGATTTACCGATACATCTGATTGAGAATGAGCTTGTAAACCTTTACGTGGACTATTCATTCTTGATGTAAATAATGTAGCAGTGGCAATACTTGGAGTGGCTGAATCTCTTCTACCTAATTTCTCTTCTAAGGTCATTAATTTCTTTTCACTCTCTTGCAGTAACTTATCCTTTTGATAAAAATCAGTATGTGTAATATTGACATTGATCGAAGACAAGGGTGATGCAGTTTTACGTTTATTTGACTGAACAGTGTTTCTTTTGATAAGACTGATTCTACCACTTGCAGGTCTAATACCAGCAACTGCTAGAGATTCTTGATAAGGATTGGTTGAATCGGCAGGCTTGTTGATATTTTGTAATGATGAAATATCCTCACGAGCTTCACTCTGTAGCGATGAGGATGCAGTTGTTGTTGTACTACCATTAATCGTATCACCTGACCCATAAAGCGCAGTTATCACATCTAAACTATCATTTAATTGTTGAGTAGGATGCCGTAATTCGGGGATACTTCTAGATGAATGCATATTTTTGGAGCTATTTTCAAACGTAAATTCACGTAAATTACCAAATGAGCCTTTCTTTTTCAAATTAGGCCCAGTATCTAACGTTGAGTCATTATGATCATCATGGTTCATACTATGATTAGATGTTGAAAAGTCTGAATCATATGAAACATATTCTGGCTCAATAGCCTCTTGAACCTCCCCAATTAAGGACGGAATTTCAGGGTTAATAACTTCTAGGCTGGTTTCTTTATTGTCCACCTCTGGAACATCAGCTAACATTTTTTTCAAGGGAGATGAACTTCTTTTACGGATTGGTGAGCGATGAACCTTTGTTGGAGTAGAATTAGTTAAGTTCGAATAAGTTGAAGATGGCCTGCTTGAACTTTCATTAGATATTGAATGAAATATAAGTCTTTGTGGACCATCAGCGTATTGTGGGGAGTTTTCTAAAATCCTTTCGTTAAGGTTTGGATTCTCTAGTAAGAGCCTGGAAGAGTTATTAGACTGGGCGAATATGACCGCTGTAGAACTTTTAACTTGTCTTCTTGAACTTAATGGTGCAATAATATCAGCACCATCATCGGTGCTAGTCATATTTAAAGTGTTTGATAGAGAAATAACCGATTGAGCGATCGAGCTTACCGTCTGGTATAAATCTAGATTATCCATTGCACTGAAATTATTGACAGGTTTCGGAAGACAATTTCCCAAATTTATATGATCTTCATCATTATTATCATCAATTTCCTGGGTCGATATTGTTACATGATCATCTTTCATATCATTAACTTTTTCTAGTAAATTATTCTCTAAGTTTAGAAGGAATTCCACCTGATCGATGGTTCTAGCACTAAGAATGTCAAATTTAGATGAATCTAAGTTAATTGTTTCATTAGAGTCCTGGTTGTGTTTATCAAGTGAACTAATAGATATCACATACTTAACAAATGTATCCATTTGGGGTTTAACTATTTTACCCACTTGACTAGTGTTGTTTTCAGAATTATTCCTTTTGTATGGTGAATTTATAACATTTTTTTTATTTCTTGAATGATTTAGTTTCCATTTATTTAATAGAGCCATGGGTCCTAAGTAATTTGAACTATGTGATAATATTGAATTCGATCTTCCTGGAAGTTTATTATTTTTATTTTTATTGGTATTTGGGATAGGCTCGCCCTGTGGAACATAATTGGAATTTAATATAATTTCGATCTTTTTAGCTGGCGTTGGAGGTATAATTTTATCAATCTTTGAGTTTCTTGGATATTCTAAATCTGCGATTGTAGGTGACATATTTGACGGAAGTCTCGACATGACACTAACTTTTCTTCTTACTGGTTTATCAATAATATTTTCGTTACTTGAGTTTGGTGTTTTAGTTACAGCAGTTTCATAAACCTTATTGTCAATATTTTGGTCGTTCAAAGAATTACCTGATGGGACTCTGGCTGCATAATTGAAATTACTTTCGGGGTTAAGTAGCATGGAAGGAGTTCTATGCGATTGTTTCTTTAAATGCTTTGTATCTTCTGGTGTAGCCAATTGAAAGTTTTCTTGATCCTTATATAAGGACATAACACTTCGGTTTCTAAAATCGGGACTCGAAATACCTTCCAAAGTAGCTGCACTCAGTCGACTGGCTCTTTTCATTTCATTATTCAGTTGTGTTATATCTTTAATCTTAAATTCTAACCACAATTTGTCAAGGTCCTCATTACTGTATTCTGTTAAATTAATAGGTTCGTTGAACGTAACATTATCCCATGTAGAGTTCAAACAATGTATCCAAATCTTTTTCAGGTTAACAATACAGTTCTTAACAATTTTAGTAGAGTTCAAATAATCTCTATTGAGAAATTCAATGAATAAAAGTCGTAAATTCACATTAGATAAGAAATCTTCGACAAAATGATTTAAGATCCCATGTCTAATAAAGACGAATGTTCGCACTAATGCAATGCTCCCAATATTGGATCTCTTGCCGTCTTCTTGGTTAATCTCAGAGATACACCATTCAAATCTTCTTATCAACAGATGATATAAATTGATGGGTGAAATGAACTCTCTATATACCAGGAAAAAATCACTGAAAATCGGATAAGAAACAGGATCCACTGGAGACGAAAGATATACTATCAAAGCATAAATATCAGCCTGAGAAACCGCGTGTCTTGCCTTAGTAACCGACTGGTTGCTGTACAGTATGACAGTTGATGATGGAGATGGGTAATAATCTGGTTCACTAAATATCTCCATCGAATATGTTCTCCGTAGTAAAAAATGTGTTTCCAAAATCGAGACCACGTCTTCGTCTCTTTAATAGTATACTGAATTGAGTCTTCTGAGCTTCTTTTCAACTAAATAGGTCTATATCTGTACACTCAAACTCACCGTTTTACTCTATGAATGAAATGTCTTATTTACAATTCGCGTTAGATCAAATATTTAAATTTCACTTTTTGCAATTTCGAGAATTTAAGATTCGATTCTTTGTAATATGATGAAATAAAGAAAACCTAAGAGAGGATCCATTGAATAAGGCATAAGTTGCCAATAAGACTTGGCGTTCGATGGGGTTAAATAATGTGAAGACTATATGTTTTGTTAAAGTAAAATAAAAAACTGTATAAAAATCTATATAGTAAGCCAAATGGATTTTATATTTGGGTCATTTCACCGCAGATGGCCCAGGTCTTGAACCATTGCAAGTACTTGTAGTTTGTAGCTTGTCCAATCATACCGAAAGATATTGGAGAGAAGTACATGAAGCAGGAGATGACGGAGGTCATGCTCACAATGTACACAATCCAACGGATGGTATTTTTGTTCTTATTCATAACTAATTTGTTTAATGTAGCATCGAGGGCATACGTTAAGATAAGTAGAGCAAAATATAATGCTGGAAGATAATGGTGAACATATGTGACTCTTGACATGATTACAAATGGAGTGTAGTGAGTGCCCCAGGCTAATAATGGATAGAACCCACCCATTAGGAACAGATTCAAATCTTTCTTGTTAGAAAGATCAACGTATTGTCTTTGCCATCTCAATAAAAGGATAACAACATAAACCATGAACCCAAGAACAGCGGCAGTGGATGCCCAAGTGGACACAGGGGTACCCATCAAAAAGTATTTCGGAGATTGATCTGCCCAGGAGCAAATTCTTAAACCCAAATATAAAATAGGCCATTGCCAAGCGGAAGATGCTACTGGATCATATTTATCTTCATCTGGAACCAAAGCATTATTACTAGCCATCATAGCTTGATTTAAATGAATAAAACTCTTTAAGAAACCTAGCGATGGGAATTTGAAGTCTTCTGGTCTTGGTGGTAGTTTATCATTAATATGAGATTCAATAGTCCAATGAGTACTCTTATCATTCTTTGATGGATTCTTGGTACAAATCATTTCTCTTTGTAAGAAACCCCAATCTGGTAAGATAAAATTAGATTGAGTCAAATAACAATCCATTATAATATTTTTTAAACGGAATGTGGTGGTTAATGGATGTAATCTATCTTCATCTTCATCACCATATTGTTCCAAAATTTCCACAGACCAATAATCCTTTTCATCCCCGACTGTGGTGTTACCATACCCAGCAACTTCCCATTCAGTGTTGGTCATTGGGGCTGGAATATTATGAGAATGTAAATTTCTACCAGTGTTAGTATGAACTAACCTATAAACGATACCATCTTGAATAAATTCTGGTTCAGTTTCAACATCTGCATCATAAGGAGGAATGTCTCTCACTCTATCAAAAAACCAATTGTTATTAATATCATGATGAGAATAACCAGTTACTTGTTGTTGATGAGACCCATCTGGATATAAAGATGGATGAGAATGTAATAATGCACCACCAATACCAGAATTCTTTAAAGTGATAAAAGAACCAATGGCTACATCACGAGGACCTTCACCAATGGTTGAATTGATTAAAGAAGCTTGGAATATAGATGGCATGACACCAGAACCTTCACCGTCATGAGTCAACAACATAAAATGGACGTAGAAGGAAGCCATGAAGACAGCGGTTGGAATGGCAATTAACCCAAAGATTCTGGCAATCCAATGACCAAAATAAGTCTTCCAAGACATTGTTTTGTCACCTAACCAATTCCATAATTCAACAACAGTATAAATACCCACAACAGTGATAATGAACAGACCAACCATCTTAACAGAAATGGCACAACCTAAATTGAACCCAGTTAAAACCATCCATTTCCACCAATTATAGGAGAATGGGGCTGATCTTTGGTTGTGGAACATAACAAAACAATAAAATGAAGTAACGGTAAAGAATAATAACATAGAATCCAATAAAATCAATTTACCCAAAGTTGTGTAAGAGTTCTCAAAAAGTACCATGACAGTGAATAGCCATGTAGCTGGGACAGAAAACCCAATGGCTTTACCAGTGAAATATGCCACTGGAACACAAAGAGCAGAGAAACATGCGTTAAAAATTCTCATCTTAACGAAATCAACGTAATCTGGATATTCGACACCGGACTCGAAAGAAAATGAACCATTGTAACCGGCAATGTAACCTGATAGCCCAACAAGCATCTTTCCTAAAGGTGGATGAACATCATGATAGAATTCATGTTTTAAATATTGGGAACCGAAACTACCAAAATGGGCTTCATCCCAAACAACATTCTTATTAATTCCAATCTTGTACATTCTAATGAAAAACGCTAATGCGGTGAACACGATTGGCATAACAATTGCTTCCAATTGCGCCAATGACCGAGTCTCACCGGTCTTAGCCGTTTCTATTTCGTCATTGAACTGATTTTCAGATTCTGACAGTAATTCATCTTTGGTGTCGATCACAACCTCTTTTCTCTGTCTCAACTCCACATAATCCTTGCTCTCGCTTTTATCAAACCCAGACGAGGAAGCCATATTTGCCAAAAAAATGTAAATGTCTCGTGATAATGCAGCAATGTGATGGTCTGGTGGCCCACTTCAATCGTCATAAACAAACTAAAATGTTCATCTTAAAGTGAAAGTCGTTTTAAAAACTGCTTTCGTGAATTTTTCACTTCAAAAATTGCCAAAAAAAACATCATCAACAAAAATTATTGAAAAGTTATACGAAATTTGGTCTCATCCACATAGAACAGGAATGATCTCAACACTTGTTAGAATATGGATAAGGCTTATATATTTGCTGTATGTTGAAAGTAGAGGTAATGGTGTTGTGTTTATGAGTTTCAATCTGTTTTCAAACCATTGATTATGGCCACAAATATGTAACTTACCAGACTGCCCACGGCAAGACCCACGGAAACGAAGACAGAGGTCAGCCCTCCGGCAGCTTCCTTTTCCTCGTCCGTGTCCAATTGTTCAGGGACTTTCATGAAACTGATCGAGATGACATGGCCGTTTGTCACACCGAAGATGAATTGTAATAAAATATAAAACAAATCCAACCACATAGAATGTGCATGCTGGGAGACACTCTTGATGGTAAAATAGAAAAAGAATGGGATACAGATGGATCTTGATAGTGAGTAAATGAATGTCTTCTTTGGGGTGAACTTTTGATCTCTGAACATGGGTAAATCTGCTAGTACTCTCCCATATAAATCACCAATATTCCATACAGTAAACACTAATGGGATATATTGAGTATTAGTCAAGGGCAAATCACTAACTCGTACTGTGGCTGCAAATACAGGAAATATTAATGTCACGACAAAAGTGGAGAAGATCGATAACACTAAATACTTCAATTTCCCATATAACCTTGATAATGGAACTTTATTTTGCTTTGTAGTTAAAGATAAATTCTCTTCCTCGTCTATACTATTATTATTATTATCATTAATATTTTCAGTAGATGGATGCAGTAGTGCATATTCTGATTCGTTTGTCATTGTCAATAACATTCCATTGATATTAGTCACTTTGTAAAGTATAATACTAACCGTACAAACCAAGGCGGTAGTCATAAAATAGAATAAAATCCCACCTGAGTTCATGGTTTCATCATCAGAACCATCCATACCATCGCCACCACCATTCTTGATCAATGCAACAAAAAATAACACTATAGAAGGTAACACACCTGCAACGGCTTGACCCAACATAACACTTTGACTAAATTGAGATCCAAAGACATTCGCAATGGCCATAATCCCATTTTGTGTCAATGCAGTAGAAATGGCACTAATACTCACTAAACACATAATAACACCAAATGTCAACCACATGGGGATATTTTCAAATCGGGTGGTTAAGAATGATAAAACTGTTAATGCAATAAATGTATTAATTTGCCAAATTAAACCTCTTGTGACACGTTGATTATATGAATGTTGTCTATTGGAAAGATATATATTAAAGAATAAAGATGTCACTGTGGAAATTGTCATCATGGATGAGGTGAAAATCTTGGCATATATAGATGTAGTGTGGAACAAATTATTTTGGAAATATAATGTTGCACTCAAGATATTGTTCCAAGGCCATAAAAGACCTATACCAACTAATAAAAAGGTAACAAAGGGTAAATAGTTCAATTTCTGTATTAAAGAGAAGTCATCGAGGTTTGGAATAGCCATTATTACTGCTTCTCCGGTTGCAATTCCTTTTCTTTTTCTTACTTTGCTCTCTTTACAGAGATGCTTTCATTAAAAGAAGATTATTTTATTATTTCAACTTTTAAGAAAAGATGAACTTGATACATAAAGGCTTTAAAGTTTTAAATAATATTTTATTACAGTTAATGTATATAATATTGAGATATTCATATGAGAAAGTATAACTCAATGAATGTATATACATAGATAGAAAAGTTTTGGGATGAAAGAGAAAAAAAAGAGACTAATAGATGGGTGTGGAGGTTTTCTTTTTGGGGAAATATTGTACATTAAAAGAGGTCATAAAAAGAGATATTTCTATTTATGGGCTAATTTGTATTAAAGTATCAAACTTTTCTACTACCCATTGATGCATTATTTGAATTGTTAGAATTATTGAAATTATGATTGTGACTGTTATTACCAGAATTGCCGTTACTGGTGTTACCACCGTTACTAGAACCATCAATATTGGAATGTGATCTTGTGGTTATGCTATTCTTAAGAAATTCAAATCTTGTAACTAGTGGTAAATGATCACTGGGGAACTTATCGTTAGGGAACCCAATGAATTTAGAAACGTAGTCTTCATCAATTTTACCAAGTAAACCTCTAACACGCAAAGCATTAGAAGAAAACCATATATAATCAATGATATTCACAAATGATGGGGTGAAATTAGTGAATGGTAATTCACCAATACAACCATAAGACGAACTTAATGCTAATTGATGGCTAAATGAACCTTGTGACATGTAACCATAATCTCTTTTGACACCATCAGGGTGATTCTTAACAGACCCAGTACTTAATAATTCATATACGGCAGAATCCAAATAAGAGTTAAAATCACCACAAATAATCATAGGTACTTTTTTAACATCTTGCCTTGGGTTATCTTCTTTAATCAATGATTGTAAATGATCTAATAAGACACCAACTTGGAAAGTCTTAACATCATTAAATTTAGGATCCCAATGTAAATGTGTGGTAACACACCAAACTGCTTCACCTGTCTGTATATGCTGTAATTTTATTAATAAAGCAACATTATCTTTATTCATAGCTCTATTCAAATAATCCTCAGTTCTTTGAAATTTTTTATGTTTCATCCAAGTTGAGGAGAAATCGACATTTTCTTGTTTTAATAGTTTAAATTTATTATTTTTATAAAAGATACAACAACCATCAACCTTTTTGGAATCTTTATTTGCTAATAATTTTGCTCTTGTCTTTGCATGGAAAAGACCAGAATAACCATGTTTTTGTAATAGTGGAGACCAATAATCTTCAAAAGTATTTGCTTCCACTTCTTGCAAACAAATAACATCACAATTAAATGATAGAACTTGTTCTTTTAATTTATTTCTTCTATATTCCCAAGCTAAAGCCCATGAAGGTGTATAACGATACATTTTTGGTGTAGCATAATGTTGACATAAAGTGTTATATTGTAAGACAGTAAATGATTTTTTAATTAACTCTGGGTCTTTATTTGTTGATTTCCAATATTGATCGGAGTCCTTTATTGTTTCAGATTCATGAATTGGTTCACCATCTTTTGAAATTTCAATAAATTTTCTATCATTAATTAATGGAATTTCAGGTCTATTATCTCTAAGATAAAAGATTAATCCGGTCATTGATTTTTCTGTTAGAATCTTCAATAAAGTTGGGTCTAATGGATTACCTTCAATACCCAAAAATTGTAAATTATATAAAGTACCCAATTCCCATGGTAACTGATTAATTTGATTGTTAAAAAGGTATAAATATTTCAATCTAAAACAAAATCCTAATTCAGAAGGTAAATGATTAATTTTATTATTGGATAAATCTAATACTCTTAAATTATTTAGATTCTTGATTTCTTTTGGTAATGTTGTTATACCATTACCATTTAAATATAATCTTGTTAAAAATTTATAATTGAAAAGAGATAAATTCAAATTTAATAATTGTAAATTTGATAAGTCTAATGAATGCCATAATTGATCTGTATATTTGAATCTTTTCATTGAATTCTCTTTATCAGTTTCATTATTTATTAACAATTCTATTTCATCATCATCATCATCTATATTGAATTGAGATAATTTCTTATTTTGTAAAAGAGTTAATTGTAATGGAATATTTGTATTATTATTATTTGCATTTGAATTTGAATTTGAGTTATTATTATTATTATTTAGGTCAATAGATGGAGTTAATGGGGTTGAAACATTACTATTAGTTGCTGTGTTGTTATTAGTAGTATCAGTTTCGTTCATCATGCTAGTGTTATTACTATTATTATTATTCAATGTGAAAGTGTCTTTATCTATAGTGATATCCATCAATAATTGTTTAGTCTTATCGACTAGTGTTATATCACCGTTATTACTATTATGACTATGATTGTTGTTATTATTAGTATTATTACTGTTGTTATCAATGGAGTTCGAATCTTGATTTTGATTTTCTCTACCTGTCTTCTTCTGTAATGCGATTTGTCTTGCATAAACATTAGATTGACCAGATAACAAAGTATTCAATGAAATAGACGATAAAGTCAATTGTAATTTCCAGAATTGATTATTTAGTAAGTTTCTATCACTCAAATGTGGGTGATAAATTGGATTATTAGAGTTGGACGAGATAGTAGCAATCACATCATTACCCAAGGGTATATGCATAGCCGGATTGTTATTATTATTATTATTATTATTATTATTGTTGTTGTTGTTGTTATTGTTGTTAGCATTCACAGAACCATTTAATTGATCCAACAATATTTGTTGCTGTTGAGCTTGTACTTGTTGTTGCTGCAATTGCACTTGTTGATTTGATGCGTTGTGTTGAGAGTCGAAGGGAGTTATTAAACCTGGTGGAGGAGGACCCGAACGACCATTTGGAGTGGCGACTGTTTGTTGTAACAGATCACCACCTGCACCATTGTTATTATTAAGGGCTCCGATGTTCATCATCTAGCTTATTCAGGGAAGGGGGAAAGACAGAGACAGAAACAGAGAAGGAAAAGGAGAGGGAGGGAGAGTCTTTAACACTGGAATTCAAAAATAAAAGAGAGAGAGAGAGAGGGAAAGAGTAAAAAGGCCTTTAGAAACAGTTATCGATGGCAGAAAACAAACAGAAAATCAATCAATGAGTTGGGTTCACAATTGGTTCCTCTAAACCGTGCTGATAACGGTGGGTACGTGAGATGTATGTGTGAAGGTTGACTCAGTGTGTCTTTAATCCACTGTAGTTACTCATATTATCCTTTATTGATTTTAGCACTTTATTTTCAATTTTATTTCAATTTAAAATATTTTGGAAAACGCTACTTGTTCAGTCACAGTGGACGGGCGCCGCTACCCGGCCGCTCCCTCGCTATCACTATATAAGGCGCCAGATAAGCGCCGAGCTACTTTCTCGCCAGTTTATACCACTTCTTCGAATCGTATCCAGCGGCAGATTGCCCCATAGAAGTTTGCAAGGTTGCAAGGTGGCAAGGCTATAATGGGCAATGGGCAATGGGCAATGGGCAAAGTGTTCAGGCTGGTTTGAAGAGGAACAATTGCAGATGGAAGGATGCCAATATTGCATCGATAAGTGCACATGACACATATGCTTCATGGCTGCATGGCTGCATACCTTTGTGGCTTTATGACTGGATATATGTATGGGAGCACTTACTCTTTATTATTGGATCTCAACGTAGCCGTCAATATGTCAGGAAATGTGCTTACACCAGTCATCGGATCATTTCTAGCAGGCACAGTGAATTATTCATAGTACAATATTCATACCAAGATGCCAAAAATCTCAATCATATCTTTCTGTGCTGCCTTCTTTCAGTGGTCTTTTCGGTGGAGTGCTGACTTCATCAAACAAATCATGCAATAACCGTTTCAGACGGATTGCACAATAGTCCACGACATAACCCCATAAGCGGACACAATATAAGCCAGATGCAAAGGAATATGCGTTTTTCCATATGAATGCAAGTAATCATTGCAATCTTGCACTACCAGTATTCTACAGAACTATCCAAATGATATTCTATCACTATTTCTTCAAACAAAGACGCTGTTCTTACACCATTTTTAGTTATCCTTTGACCCTATGTGTCGACAGACACACACACACACACACAGACACACGGGCAAGACCACACAGACACACGGTCATGGGATGCATTGGTTTCGTCTCATTCATGATTGTTTTTTTGCCAGCCTGGGTCACACGTGATCTGGCCTTAACTAAAAATCGTGTTAAAAAGGTTCGATTAAGCAATATTCCAGTACAATAAAGAGGTTTAAACAAAGAACCTAACACATCAACTCACTCAAATGGATATAACAGTGACTCTACCTCAATTGGAATACTCCCTAGACAAATTACACGATACTGTCCTTGAAGCCACTGTGTTGAATAGTAATGTAGACAAACCTATCCATTCACAATGTGCCTATATCGAATCACTATTATCACAATATGGTAAGGATATTGTGGATACAAGGTTAATTGGGCTAATATCCAAATATTTAAATATATTTGAATCACAACGACCACACAACAACGATATTGCTAATATGTTAGATAATTTTACTCGCATACTGAATAATATCGACATGAAAATAGACAATATAGACGAGACCATAACGCCCAAGAAGGTAAGATTCAGCGATAATGTGGGCATGTCCTCCCCGCTACGTATTGAACAAAGTTTTGAACCATATCATGACAATTATGATATAGATGATAATCATGAGGAAGAAGATTTTAATGCTCTGCCATCAGTATCCGAATCACCACTCGATTTCAATCAACAGAATTCCGCTTTACAAAAACAAGATATCCAGTTGGACTCATTATCTAGATCCATGGAATGGACCCATTCGTTGTCAAGACAAATGAATGATGAAATCTCATCTCAAAACGAAACTGTCCTGATAGATTTAGAAGCAAATATCGATCATAATCAAAGAAATTTGAATCGCATAATGAATCATAGAATTTTAAAGGATAGTGATCGTGATAATAACACTAATGATCATATCTGTATGATTATTCTAGTGCTTATTTTAATACTTTTATTCCTATTGATAATATTTTGATTATTAAGCCTCGTTACTAATCAATTCACCCCCCAATTTAAAATAATTAAATAAAAAAATATTTCCAACAAAAAAACACACATACAGTAACTTATTACTAATCATTGATAAAAAAAAACATTATTTAAACAAAAGGCTCATTGAACTTTTAATGATAATAAGTTGCAAATACTGTATCGTTTGAGTATGAAATATACAACCCGAATATGACCACAAAGAGAAGGATCAAAAAGGAGAACGCAAGACAAGACGTAGATGGTGAAACATCTAAATACTTTCATAAGAAAGTGAAGCTGTCCCAAGATATTGACACCAAATGGGTTCAGTCTCTAGATAATAAAGGTTATTTTAATTGGATTATCGGCCAAACTGGGAATGTCCCAAAGAGATGGGCCATTCCATTGGATCCAGCTATTTTTGATGATAATGTTTCCACTTTACCCACCTTATTCAAACCTGTCTATTTGAAATTGAGACAATTAAGAGCTAAGATTGAAACTCCAGTGGATACAGTAGGTGGATCTACTTTACCCTTTACCATCGGGAAAAAATGTGGTATTGATAAAGATCAAATCATACCTATAAATTATAGAGTACAAGTTCTAATCGGTGTAATGTTATCTTCACAAACAAAAGATGAAATGACTGCAAGGGCTTTCTATAATTTAATGACATATTGCCAAGAAGAATTGGGATCTACTCAAGGGATTACTGTGAAATCTTTACAGCAAATTGATGAAAAGACTATGGATGAACTAATTAATTGTGTTGGCTTCCATACAAGAAAAGCAAATTATATTAAGAGAACTTGTGATATCTTAGCTGAGAAATATGCATGTGATATTCCAACAAATGATACTGATCTATTAGCTTTACCTGGCGTGGGACCAAAGATGACATATTTAACTTTACAAAAAGCTTGGGGTAAAATGGATGGTATTTGTGTTGATGTTCATGTTCACAGATTTTGCCAATTATTCCATTGGGTAGATGCAAAGAAATGTAAAGATCCAAATTCAACTCGTATTACATTGGAAAGTTGGTTACCTGTACAACTATGGAAGGAAATCAACGTTTTATTAGTTGGGTTGGGCCAATTGATCGATAGACCAAAGAAAAATAGAATAAATATCTGTGAAACTCTTCTTAAAGATGATCCAGAAGCTATTGATTTAATAGAGCATATGACCAATTACAAGGATTGGGCAAACTACATTGTTAAACTATGTAGAGAGGAACTGAATAATACGGGAATCAAGTTGGAGCTCGAACCTATTGCCACTTCCGATGTTAAAGTTAAAACAGAGGATAATACTCTTGGCTTACCATCAACTGAAAATGATATTCACGTCAAATTAGAGGACCCATTAGTAAATATCTCTGTAAAACAGGAAAATGTATCACATATTAAACAGGAGCAATAAACCAACACATTTGTAACTAATATATATTCACGAAAACATAAAACTATATTCATTATGGTCTCATCTAAGTAATCAACTACCAATAGCAATTCATAGTAATTGTAATAATACATTTATATCTATTTATATATATATATATATTCTAATGTTGGAATATACAGGATTTATCTTACTTCCAATTAGATGACTAACCATTTATCGTTGAAGATGTCTTCAATATTAGGTCTATCTCTAACTTTTCTATTCAGTATCTTGACCACTAAATCAATACAATCTTGACTTATTTCATTTGAATCGCTATTAAATTTCAAATCACCTTCTAAGATTTCATCAATATTATAAAATGGATTCTCTTTAAAGACAATGGTGTAAAGTAAAATACCAATAGCCCAAATGTCTTGTGGCTTACCTTCATACGGATCACCACTCAACACTTCTGGAGCAGCATAATCAATAGTACCAACGAAGACGTCAAATGGACCACTTTTTACATAAGCTGCAGAACCGAAATCAATCAATTTCACAAACCCCTTTGAATCAACAATAACATTTTCGTCCTTGATATCTCTATGCACAATACCTTGATCATGTAAATGTTTTATACCGGACACAACTTGTTTGAAAATCAATTTGGCTTCATATTCGGTCATGTTAGTCTTTAGTTCAATCAAATCGAATAAATCAATACACCCAGTTTCACCATGAACAGGTGTTTCGATGTAATAATAATCATCGTCTTCAAAGAAATCTAATAATGCTAGAATATTTGCATGTGGTTGTTTGTTTAAAGTGGCCATAATTTGAATTTCTGATGGAATAGTACCTAGTTTACGATCTCTCACCCAGGTATCAACTAAAATTCTCTCTTTGAAAATCATCTTAATGACAACAATATATTTCTCCATTTTATGCATACATAGGTTAACTTTACCATAAGCACCTTCCCCCATCTTTTGTAATATTATAAAATCCGAAAATTTAATAGAATGCTTTAATGCACCAATATTCTTTACTGGCCTACGTAAAAATGTAGTACTTGGGAATTCACCAACTAGTGACGCACCTCTACTACGACTACCAACCACATTATCTACAGTTTTATCTTGGCTAGAGGATGATGTTTCACCTAATTGTGAAGAAATTGGATCAAGTTCACTGGCTGGGGTTGGAGTAGCAGATATTTGGCTAATAATTGAGGTCTTATCCACTTTAAAATTACCATCTTTAACAAATTGGGATTTATCTGTTGGATATAATTTGGACAATCTATTCTTAATTTCTACTTCGGTAGGTATAGATGGTATAGGAGTTCTGTGGGGACCAGCCTCATCAAAACTTGATGCTGTACTAGTAGTAGACATGTTTTGCACTCTATATGGAATTTTGGAATCTGCATCAGTGGAAACAGATTCAGCAGTTTCCGATTGAGGGTCTGTTAACGATATTTTATTTAGGCCGTCTTTCAATTCTGAGACGGAAGCTTTGATGCTTGATTTCTTTGATGATGTAACTGAACTGCCAGAACTACTCATATATGCTAGTTCGTTTTCCTTCAACATTTTTAATTGGGATGGATTGGCAATATAATCATCAAATGCCACGTCTCTTGAATGTGTAATCCAAACAAATGCATAACTACTATTCAATACACGTAATTGGAAATCTACTTTAATTCTAGAACCATCGACATGAAGCCCATAAATGCCAGTTGAACTATAAAAGCTTTTTGGTGTCCCCTCCATTTCAGCTTGCATCTTTCTAAAGAAATGTTCAGTTAAGACCATGCCTCTATTCTTAGGAGATGTAATAACAAGGTCTGGATGTGCTTTACCAATGAAATCCATTATATTTTTAAATGATGGAATAATTTCGGTGATTGATTTATCAATGAGTTCAAACAAATGATGACCAAACATATTTTTTGAGATAGATTTATTAAAACTAATTAATTGTAAGGTATGTGAATCAATGACAAAAAGACCAGCTTGATATGGTAAACTATGTATCTTTAGTTTTAATTGATTTTCTAATATTGAACAGGACACAGCACACGGAATATTTGATGTAGACTGGTTCAAAGTGAAATATCTAGAACTGTTAATGTGATTACAAATTCTTTCTGCCATGGATAATGAAGAATCAGCTGAGTCATAAACAATCCCACTTTTGACATCATCGATTAGTTTAGCCAAAGAGTTACTAATAAATTTCATATTTTGATATCTATTTGCAAACTTAACAGTTTTTTTATTCTTAGACTTATTTACAAAAAGACCATCTTGATTATCAATTTGGGTAGTTTCATTATTTTCGTATTCAGAATCTGTATTAAATGCACTTGTATCGGCACTACTACTCGGAGAACCATTACCCAATTGGAATTGTGGCGGTAGATGTTTACCAATTATTGGTGTAGTAATCAATTTATCTCCAATTCGTGGAGATAATGGTTCATTTAATTCTTCGTCATTATCAGACATTGCTGCAGAATCTCTTAAAAGATTGCTTTTGTTCATGACACTTTCGACTTCAAATGTTTTAATATCAAGCATAACATCAACATAATCACAAGGTACTTTTTCAAAGACACAAACTAATAAGCCATTCTTTCGCTTGGCCCAAAATGAAGCCCAAATCAATCCATTGTTAGAAGCACCTGGTTGAACAATACCAATGATTTCACCAGTGAAAACTAATTCTTGATCCTCGGTGGACAACAATTTATGGATAACAAAATTCCTTGAGTCAGTATGAATTAAATCTAATAGAGTTAATGCTTTCAAAACATTTTTGGAAATTCCGAAGATCAAACAAGCTAAGTCGTTAGCAGCTTTAAACTGCCAAGGATGTTGTTGTGTACATGTAAAAATCGCCTGTGGAGCAGAATTCTTTGCCGAGGTGAAAGTATGTAAGATTCTACCATAATCTTGTTGTGGTTTTGCTGAGTTGATAGCAGTATTCATTGCGGTAGTATTACCATTTTCATTTCTAGCAGCGACAAAATCATCCAAACCTCGCTGTAGTGAGATTTCATCTTCTAACAAACTTTCTTCGATGGAAACATTTCGTTCAAAAAATGGTTCTGCTAATGAATCTAGTAAAATTTTTTTCAATTTCTTGGTATGCTTATTTTCATCAGAAATATTGTTTAAATTTGTATTTGACGTGGAGTTAATTGGAGATTGTGTATTTTCTCTATCCTCATCTAAGATCAATTTGTTGATGTTATACAGTGATAACATATGAAGATCTGATGCCTTTTCAGAAGTATTGTTTTCTAAAGTCTCATTCAGTAAATCCAATAAACTAATTAAATTTGATCTTTGCTCTTCCATGAGTGAATAATCATCATCAGCTTCACTTCTTAACTCATCATCCATCGAGTTTGCATCTGAATTGGACCGTGTTGGTGTAGATTGAGTTGTTGTTGATGATGATGATGTTGCAATAACGTTATTTATCACATCATGGTTACTTATCTTTCTCATTTGATTGTTTTTAATTCCATCGGATGTTCTATGTGGTGAAACACTATTACTTTGTGTTCTACGTTTTCCTGATTTAATGGGTCTCTCAGCTCTTGGTGCGTTATTACCATAGTCAAATTCGTAGTCATTCCAAAGTTTAGGTAAAATAGCCAATGAATTAGTTCTATGTTTTAATGCTCCTTCTTGTGGAATTTGAGGTTGATTACTTGAGATAGCTGGGTTGGCCACAAATGCATTCAACGCAGCAGTTGGACTAGTCCATTTTCGTTGTTGATAATGACTTAGTGGATCCTCTGTGGCAACAGAAAATCTTCTTCTTACTGCAGCATTAGACATACTACTGGAAGAGACATAAGATCGTAGTTGTCCATAACTTCTTCTCCCCCCATTGGGGCCTCTTAACAATTGCTGTTGTTGTTGTTGCAGTGGCTGTTGTGGTAACGGACTTTCTATTGTGGGCTCTGTACCCATCATCGTTGGATTGCCAATAATAATTTCTAATGATCTTTTCAAGATCGATAATCTTACCGCCAATGAATTTGGTGATAATGGGTTATATGAGTAAGAATGAGTAGATTCATTTGGTAAAGTGAAAAGTTCTTGAACATCAACATCTGTAATACTAGAAGTAATAGAATCAATAGATTGTGTTCTCATGTCTTTATTTTGTGAGGAAATATTTGTATTATTATTATTATTATTAGAAGTAGTTTTAATATTAAAAGTTTGTAAATTATTCATATTCATGGAGTCATTTTGTGAAATAACACTTGGAATCAATGGTCTATAATCCTTAGTTGGGGTTGCAAGACTGGAATTAGACAAAGAAGATGATATTGAAGATGTATTTTCCTTCTCTAAATCTGAATTATCATCGTCTTCATTATTTTTATTATCTGAATTTAATTTTGCATTACTTGATTCTTTGATTGAATGTTTCTCCTTTAAACTTCTAAAAGAGTAATTTGAATTATTCGATGCACCAATATAAGGCATTTTTTTTTATAATATTTGTATTGTAAATATATATCTTATAGCGTGCTTTATTGGTTCAACTTTCGAATATGGCTATTATTAATATTATATTGGATGAAGTGGGATGAAACAGTAGTTCAATTTCTTGGTATATGTATCTCTCCAACAATTGTATATTTCTTTCGAGGAAGTTTCAATTACTCTTAATAATCAAACTTACGTCTTCAAACAAATATAAAATAAAACAAAACAAAAATGGAATGGAAAAGAAAAGAAACAGTACGCAGAAGGCTAGTGTTTATTGGAATGGTGGTGTTTATATTTTTGCTAAACTTAAATGCTTAGTGATAATATGGATATGGCTATAATCAACCCTTGAAAAGTGAAGTGATAATAACGGCTAAACTAATGGAATATTTCACCCTTCGTAGTGACAAAATGTATTATTTTTCAAAGATAAAATTTCTGCAAATTATCATTGACATTAACATGGCTCTGTTTGGTGAAAGAATGAAAAATTCTGGGAAATTTTGTCCTGGAATGCAATGAAAAAACAAAAGTCAGAAAGAGTGAAAAAAAATTGAAAAAAAAAAAAAATCAAAACATATCCAAAACAAGAAAAAACCACCTATTACCAACAAAAATGCCTCCAAGACTTTGTATGAATTAATTCCTCACTGAGCAAAATAAGATCGGTTTGCATGTACTTTCTGTCTGCTGTGAGATGAAATCGTAATGTTGAGTGGCTAATTCTTGGGGAGGAGTATGGAAGAAGCCAGGAGAGCAGTGGTAGAATGTTCTTGAAAACCGGAGGAATGTTGTGTTATGACTGCGTGGAAATATGTAACTCTTCAGGGCTTCGCTCTGCTAACACATACATTTCCGAGGGGAAATACAGCATACGTGCATTGGCCTTGGCTCATATTAACGAACACAGTGTGTACCTTGATCGAAGGATTGTATCTTGTAATCTTTCTCGAAGAAATGATTTCGGCGGCTAAATATTCCTGATCGCAAAGAATAAATATAGAGATAAAGCAGAAAGTTAGTAAAACCAGTAAACAATATACATAACAGCTTGTATATTATGTAGTCTGGAGCCATCTATGGTCCTCTACCAGCAGTCTTCTTCTTGCCACATCGCTTTCTCTCTTCATCAAGAGTGAATCTAAAGTACAGATTATTGTTTAAACTCTTAAATTTCTTAAATATTCAATTGGATTCAAATATAGCACACTACTGAAATCCCAGCTTTAGAGGTGGAAAGGTGGAAGACATAAGACTGCTAAAGATTGTCCAACAAGCATACTCGAGTAGCCAATAATACCACTCTATATACCTATATATAAATTCATAATTAGTTTAGTTCCAACAATGAGTTTAACTGTCTCGTTAGCACTAACTGCACTCGGCGGTGTATTCTACAAGTATGACAGATCGCAGAAGTTCATGGTGGATCCAAAATCATCAGTCGGGTGGGCCCACGTCAAAGAAGGACTTTATAAAGATGAAATTGGTAGAATAAACACTAGAGTGATTAACATTGCGACTAATTTCACTCAAGATTTCATGAAGAGTTCTCCATGGTGGTACCCTATTAGAGGGCTCGAACATTTTATTCAGAATAGAAAGACATATTTGAAATCGGCCATGGGGTTCATGGGGTTATATCTATTCAGTTTTGCATTTATTTTGATTCTATTTTGGATCACCATCAGTCCAATCTATTTAACTTTTTTTATTATGTTGGGTCCCTTTGGAGTTTGGTTGGCTACAATCCATTCATTCTTACAAGCGAATGTGTTTACCATGATGTTTGTTAGATTGATCAATCCATCGAATTCACTGGTTTTCCAATGCCTAACATTAAAGAAATATACTAAGATTAAATTGGTTGCTCCAATTAGATATTATGTTCCCATTACGACAACATATTTTTGGATTTATCATCTTCCAATGAAAATTGGCAAGTATGCTATTATTTGTATATTATTCATTATTCAATTATCTCTTTCATTTATCCCAATCATAGGACCCTTCCTTTTCCAAATGAGTATATCTCCATATATTGGTAAGATTTATCTTACTAGAATATTAAGGCTACAACATTTAAACAACCTTCAAAGAAAAGAGCGGTTTTACAATCATTTTGGACTATTTGTTTCATTTGGAATCACTGCAGCTTTATTAGAAACTATACCATTCTTATCTGGTGTTGCCGTGTCTACTAATTATATTTCTACTGGACTATGGTTAATCGATAACTATTAGTAATACCAATTGCTTTGCTAGACTTATCAGTTTTGTTATATTTTTATTAATCTATTATTATTATTATTATATAAAATTGTATGTAGGTGAGTAATCCTAGCTAAACTTAATACATATTGGAATATTTTTTTTTTTTTTGGAGGAATAATATTGTTTTTAATCAGTACAAGTGATTATTTTATTTTGGAGTTATCTTTATCCTTGAAGTTCTGACCAGAAATCCCAATTCCAAACATTGCCTAAATTCTCTTTCTTAGTGCTTTTGTTCGTATCTGAATTGGAGATTGAATTTGAATTATGGAAACTTGTAGTAAATAAATCATCTGGTGAATCCAATTTGATCTTCTTAGATTCTCCCATCAATGAGCCAGTAGATGGTGAAATGAAATCATTACTGTTGTTGCTACGCGGACTTACATTACTACTACTGTCCAGAGAGTCGAATTTTCTCTTCTTATCATTAATCTCAACCTTTTGGGATGGATTGATTATTTCATTTTCACTTACCATGGCGTCGACGATATCATTCTTACCACCATTAATAGCACTCTTGAAGACTCCCGAGAGAGCATTCAATTTAATAACGAACGATCTACTTAGTTTAGTGGATTTGCTCTTCATAATAACTTTACTATCATCATTGATCATAATAGCCACTAAATCTCTGTCACGGGCTCTTTGTTGTACCTTAGTTAACTTCTTCTTACCAGTACCATTAACAGTTTCAATAATTTGTTTCGAGAATTTCATCATTGGTGGTTCCATGTCTTCATCCTTAATACCAAGACTATCGGCTAAAGTGCCCAAGAAAATATCCATTGGCGAAGAACGGAATAACTCTTGACGATGTTTATAACGCGAGATCATTTCACCCTTCTTAATATTCAACGATTCTAACGTTTCCACCTCATCCTTAAATGGCATATCCATTGGAATAGCTGTGCTCTGAGTTGCCATCGGCGATAAGGATTGTTGCGCTGTAGACATAGTACGACTATTATTCATGTTTGGTGAAGTGCCAATGTTCTTTGGTGTAACAGATTTACTGGCCAATGTAGTAGTATTAGTAGAAGAAAACCCAGAAGTCATTGCTGGAGATGGTTTCTTACTCTCAGATTTTTTACGTGAATGTGGGAGAGAACCTTCTCTATTTGGTGAAATGCCTGGTTGTTGTGGTATTGGAACTTTCCCTAGATCTGGCGTACCCATAGACATGGTATTGGTCAATGGAATCTTATTCTTATTCATGTCATTCAAATTAGCTTGCTGAACTTGTGGGGTGCCGGAAATAGATCCAGTCTGTGGAGCATTGTTAAAACCTGATGGTGAAAATGAAGTTGCATTATGGTTAGGCAGTGAAGCATTAGATTGATTGCCGTTCCATTGTTGTTGAGGAGCTTGTTGTTTCTGCTGACTTAACTGCTTTTGAGTGAAATTGGCGGCTGATTTCTGCGGACTAACCAAATTACCACCATTATTGTTGTTGACAAGAGTATTAGGTTGAATATTGGCTTGTTGTGGAGTGGTAATATTTCTTTGAGGTTGCTGCTGCTGCTGCTGTTGTTGTTGTTGTTGTCTCTTTTGCTGTTCAATCATCTGTTGTCGTCTCAAAATTTGTAATTTCATACTTTCCCAGTATTTTTGATATTTCATCACCAATTTATCGACAGTATCCAATTTAACCACATAAATACCTCTTGAGCATTTCTCTAAAATTTCTTTAACAAATATTCTCAATTGAAGAACTTCTTTTAAGAATGGTTCACTTTTAGTGAATACATAAACCTGTGGAGCATAATTACTCACTTGTGCAAATAATTGTTGATTCATTTGTAACTTTCTCTTGATTTCATTCCTTTCCTGTGGTGATATCGAATTGGTTAAATCGGTCAATCTTAAAGGAATTCTTGCTGCTGCTGCAGAAATCTTTCTCACCATTTCCAAATCATGCTGTGTAGGTTGAAACATTTGCATACCAGAGTTGGTGGCGTTACTAGCAGCATTTTGTGGTGGAGCTGTATTATTTTGAGGAATATTAGGTTGATTTTGTAATTGACCAGTATTTTGCTGATTACGAATATGTTGTTGTACCATTTGTGGTTGATTTGCTTGTTGTTGATTGATCATTGGATTTGGAACTTGTTTCAGGTTACTATTCATTTGGGACACTGGGACAGCTTGAGCATTTGAAAAATTACTCCCTGGAACGTTGCTAATAGAGCCACTTCTTTGAAGTTGCTGGTTTGGTAAGTTGGTACTATTGTTATTATTATTGTTATTATTATTAATATTAGCATTATTGTTGTTACTATTTGCATTGCCAGCATTGGCAGAAGAAGAACCAGTGGCCGCAACAGCAGCAGCTTGCGACATTTTAATTGTTTGAATCTTTTTCAGAGCCTTTTGATTAATATATTTTCTTATAAAATTTTGTCTCGTAGCATCAGTCATGTTTGCACCATATTGAGTTCTTTGGAAATGCTTACAAGCTTCAATAGCTTCTTGCAATAAAGATCTTTGTTCCTCTGGGGAGAATATTTGGTTGATTTGCCCCAACACATTAGGCATATCACCAGATCTATTTGCATTCCTTTGCTGTGGTTGTTGAGGTTGCTGTGGTTGAGGTTGTTGAGGTTGTGATTGTTGTGGCAGTCGGGACTGCACAGGAAGTTGTTGCTGCTTCATTTGTTGGTTCATATTATTCATTATCTCTTGTGGTTGTTGCTGTTGTTTTGGAGGTTGAGCCTGAGCTTGCATTTCTTGTTGTTTGATCTGTTGAGCTTGCTGCGCCTGTTGTTGTTGCATCTTAGTTTTATATAATAATTGTTGATGAACTTTATAAACTTCTTTAGCAATAAGCATCTCATCTTGACTAAACCTCTTTTGTTGTGCTAGTTCTGTAATCTGTTGCCACGTATTTACACCAGGTGGAACATTGGGTATCTTTTGTAGAAGTTCTCTTGGGATTGGAGCCACTTTCACTTGGTTAATAAGTAATTGCTGTTGTGCAGTCAACTGGTGTCTTTGCTGCCCTTGCTGGTTACCGTTTCCACCTTGTTGTTGTTGCTGCTGTTGTTTTAATTGCTGTGCAGCTTGTTGCCTTGCTTGTGCTTGCTGATTTAAAAAGGTTCTGGAGTTGGCATTACTAGAGTTGGTGACAAAATTATTGTTACTTGCATTGTTATTATTATTATTATTGGTATTATTGTTATTCATTTGTTGTTGTTGTTGTTGTTGCTGTTGTTGTTGTTGTTGTTGAGCATTATTTCTTGCCTGCTGCTTAGCTAATAATGCTGCTTTTTGTCTTGTATCTCTAGTATTGATCATAGCATTAATTTTTTCCTTCATACTACTTAAATATTCTTTCTTGGTGGAGCATTTAGCTTGTAGAGCAGACTCAAAATTCTTCACATGAACTTTCATCTTTTCTGCACTATCCGGGCCACCTCCATTAATTTCATTGATTTCCATTAATACTCTTAAAAGATCAGACACATTTCTGGCTCTTTCCTCTGTGGTTAGAGATTCGATACCTGAATTCATATCCATGTTGGAGCGAGGGAGGGTTGCTTCTTTTTAATTTAGAATACAGGTGTAAACTTATACAGGAGCCTTTTTCAGCAAAAACAAATTCTGATAGTCCTTAAATCAGAGTTGGAATGGAGTTGGAGGAAGTAATTATAAACAAATTAGCAAACTAACTATGTTTTAATTGTAGGATGTATGTCGATAAATATTTGAATTCTCGTTTATATTTTATCTAAAACCTTTCCAAAATTAGGCTTTTGCTACTGGAAATTCTTGCAAACGTATATGTACTGTGAAATTAAAGCTGGGTCTAAAACTCCTCTTAATCGATCGCAATCCACTAGTAATATCCCCTTGATAAACTCTAAGATAAACAAACGTAGTGTCGAGAATGGGATCAACGGTCTTCCACTCTTCTATCAAATGTTCATTCCTTGCTAAATTTTGCCATGCTTTTTTCGTTATTTCGCTAGTTATTTTTTTTTTTCCTTCAATCTTTGAGCGATAAGCGCTGTCACCCGGTTTCTGCCATAGTAATCGATTGCAGGCCTCAACTCCGATTACTGGGGGGATGGACAACGTGTTTGTAGATAGATAACGTTCTTTCAGTGATGCAGTACAGATGATGATACATAGTTAGATAGGTGCTTATGCAGTTTGTGGCGTGGCTTCAGTGCCAGCCCCATCTTCCTTTTCGTGTTCCTGGTAGATGATGTCTTCCAATAAGTCGCTGATCTTACTTTCCATGGCGTCTTGCGATTTTTTATCCTCGCCACTGATACTGTTGTCCAGGGCCAGCTTGTTCTTGGCTAACTGGTGGATCTTCTCCTCGATCGAGTCCTTGGTGATCAAGGTAGAGATGGTCACTTCTCTCGTTTGACCCACACGATGGGCTCTGTCGGCTGCTTGTCTATCGTCGTGTGGGTTGAAAGATTGATCGAAGATCACGACGTGGTTGGCGCAAACTAAATTAATACCAAACCCACCGGCTTTGGTCGAAAGAATGAAGATAGGAATGGTTTTATCCTCGTAGAATGTATCGATTAACCCTTGTCTTTCGTTGACTTGTGTGGACCCATCAAGTCTCAAAAATTTATAACCAAGAGTGGAGAGAACCAATTCAAGAATATCTAACACTTGTGTGAACAAGGAGAAGACTAACAATTTTTCTTTCTTCACTTCAATGACATCTTTCAAAATCTCCACCAATTTTGTAACTTTTCCGGAATTCATCCATTCATTGTTACATAGCTGATATCTTTTCAATGTATTTGGGAAAGTACAACATAAGTTATGTAATTCATAATCTGTCATAACACTCATGTCTTCCATGATATACTGTTTATTCCCCTCTGCTGCATATGCAGGTTCTTTCAAGATTGCTTTACTCATTTTATCAAGCATAGCATCCGTGTATATGTTTCTAAACAGTAAGGGGTGAATTGAAACTTTTCTCAAACTCATAATTAAATTCTTGGATGAATTATCAACTTTCTTCTTACTTTTCTTCTTACCGGATTCCCTTTCTTCTTGTTCTGCTTCTAATCTAGCCTTTCTTCTTTCCATAACTTGCTTAATTTCTGCATTATATATTTTCCTTTGTATTTCATTCATTTCA
The DNA here is from genome assembly GCA_033807795.1 of Monosporozyma servazzii. Taxonomy (NCBI): domain Eukaryota; kingdom Fungi; phylum Ascomycota; class Saccharomycetes; order Saccharomycetales; family Saccharomycetaceae; genus Monosporozyma; species Monosporozyma servazzii. Next base: position 163,672 of record CP138597.1, on the reverse strand, counting down.
CATGTTACAATCTTATTATGTTTGGCAGGTAAATGTTTTAATACTTGATCCTTACGTCTTCTTAGAATAAATGGTCTCATCATAGTACGTGCTCTTTCAATAGCATTCTGGACTAATAACGGATTGTGGCCTTTATTATCATCCGTGGTCTTAGCCTTTTGTTTAAAAATGGATGTCAAAGATTCCTTTTTGGCAATAAATAATTGTGGCATAATAAATTCTAATAAAGACATTAATTCTCTTAAATTGTTCTGTAATGGTGTACCAGTTAATAATAATCTAAAATTACCACGAATCTTCATTAACTTGTTAAATCTTTCAGACAAAGAATTTTTTAACATATGACCTTCATCATATACAACAACATTAAACCCACGATTTCTTAAAAACGAAACATCATATTTGTTACCAGCAGCAAGATTGTATGTGGTGACAATAACATCATATTGGCCATGAGCATTCTCTAACATTTCACGTAATTCCGCTCTTTCTTGTTGGGAACCATAATATGGTTCAATCTTTAAAGCTGGACAAAACTTTTTAAATTCTCTTAACCAATTTTCTAATGTAGATGATGGAACAACAATCAAGTGTGGACCTGGCTCTTTAATTTGCTTTAAATAAGCTAAAAATGAAATAACTTGGCAGGTCTTACCTAAACCCATATCATCTGCTAAGATGCATGACATACCATTATGGTATAATAGATTCAGCCAATTGACACCCATTTGTTGATAATCCTTCAATTGCATATCTTGAGCTAGTAATCTTGGCTTACCTCTAAAGAATTTAATTATTTGCTTACCATTTCTGCTGCGATCTGTTCCCTCGAAAGTTCTTTTCTTCATTACAAACTCTTCATCTTCATCGTCATCATCGTCTTCGTCATCTTGTTCGAAATCCTCCATATATTCGTCTTCTTCATCATCTTCTTCTTCGGCAGCATCTTCATTTTCAGGATTGAAAACTTCTTCGTCTCTATTTTCTGCTTTGATATCTTCCCTTTCTTCTTTCTTGACATTATCTTGCTCTTCCATCTTAGTATCATTCAATTCTTCTGATTTGAAACCCTTATTCTCGTCTTTAACTTCTTCGATACTTGTAGACTCAGTTTCATCGAATCCATCCACAACAGCAGGAGATATATCGTCATCATCATCATCTACTGTCATCAATTGTAGGCCAGCTTCTTCTTCTTCTTCTTCCTCTTCTTCATGTTTAGCATCTGCCCCTGAACCCTTTTCCATGTCAACCCCCCACTTGGAGATTTGACCAGAAATCATATTACCGTAAGAAGAACATTTCTTTAGTAAGGATTCAATAGCGTTATAACCTTTAATAGCTTCACCCAATTTTTCTAAGAATTTTTCACCATCATGGGAGCGCGGTCTTGGAGTACCACGTCTACCACGGCCACGACCTTTACCTGATATTGGTGATGGAGATGGAGAATTTTCTAATTCTTGTTGTTTTTTCAATTCTTCCTCTGTGAAGAAATCCATATCACTGAAAAGAACAATACTGTTGAATGGTCTCTTTGAGATAACAATTTGGGCTTTATCAAATGTCGTATCAGCCAAATCGGCAATATCTAATGGATCGGCAGTATTAAGGAATCGCAAGATCTGGTCATCTAAATCAAGTGGTTGCACGGAGGCTTCCTCATAATCGGCACCTTCATCATCATCTTCACTGACCATTTCATCATTATTTGATCCTTCCTCTTCAGTTTCATCATCAGATTCTTTATCCATTACTTTCTGTGCTTTAGCTTTCAAGATCTTATTTTTGGTATTATCCAATTCAGTAGGTTTCGAATGAGGTCTCTTACTCATTTGATCACCTCTCACTAATTTTCTCTTTCTTGAACCACTATTAAATGTTGGAATAAAAGAAATATCTTCTTTCTTGGTGTTTATAACATTAGAATATCTGTCAAAAATCGATGTCTTTGGTTTATTTAATGTGATTTTAGTAGAACTTTCAGAATTCAAACTATTGAAACGACGCGTAACTTCATTATTATTTAGCTTGTTGTCTGAACTCATGTTTGAAGTTGGTAATTTAGTAGCTCCAGACCAAGTCCTTCTTTGCTGTTTAATTCTATCTAACCTAGCTTTGGATAAATTGATGTCAAAGGAATTAGATTTAAAAACAGCTTGTACCAAAGTACGTGAAAATTCAGGATACTCTTCAGATAAAGTATCCAAAGTGGTATCCATGTCCGAGGTATTTGAGGTAGTAATTCTATTAGTAGAAGGTAAAGAAGGGGTAGTTCCCAAGTCCTGTTTCACGGTTGGTTTGAAACTAAATCTACTTCTCAGCGATGCATTCGCGTCATCCTTTAATGGAGAGGACGAAGAGATAACCTTTGTTGGGGACGAAGTGGCTGGCACCTGTACATCATCGTCATCACGATACTCTTGATCGGACATCTTGGACTCTTAGTACGTGAATATTTTTATTAATGATCTGCTTGTCTTAACGTGGTTTCTTCTATTAATTGGCAATTTGATCAATGAAAAAAAAATAATATACATGTATAAATTTGAAAAATTCGCGATGAGCTTTAAGCAACTCATGATTAAAGGCAAGTTAGTAATGTTGTTGATGCTGTCATAATACATGGAAAGTTGCTATTGATAATAATCATAATCATGGGGTTTGAAGTTTATTCGTTTGGTTCTAATGGGAATTTTCAATTGGGGTTCCCGCATTGCGAGGATTTGATGGTTCCCCAAGTGACACTTTCAAGTGACACCCCTGGGTTGAACTCCGAATTGAATATCTCCATTAATGATCATATTGAGAAAGTGGTATGTGGTGGGAACCATACTGTGCTATTGCTAACGAGTGGCAAGATTTTGCTTGCTGGTAATAATGAAATGGGTCAATTATCTGGAGAAGTTAATTGCAAAGCTATTTCCACATGGGGTGTCCCAGATAAGACATGGTCATTTGAAGTTGAAGATGAGAAGATTGTTGATGTAACATGTGGTTGGGAGTTTACCTTGGTGTTGACATCTAAAAATAAAGTTTATGTGAGAGGTAATGGACCTAAAGGTGAATTGGGTTGTGGTAGTGAGATTAGACAAAGTCACCATTTCTTGGAAGTTATCCGTTTGCAAGATCCAAGAGATAAAGTTCAAATCTTCTCATCATTCCAAAACTGTGCTGTATTAGTTACGAATCCTGATAAAGGTAGTAAAGTTTATGCTTGGGGTTCCAACACAAAATGTCAATTATGGACACCCAAATGTAGAATGGTTAACAAACCTTCAATTATTTTTGAAAGGGAAGACGTCATTCTCGATTATATATCAATGGGGAAGGATTTTATGGTGTTTGTTGATATGAGAGGTTCAATTATTCATACCATTGGTAATATACCAAAGACATTTATATGGGAACATTGGTCAAAGAAGAGAGATTTACTCGTTCTAACAATGTGGTCATCGATTCATATAGTTGAAAGATCACCAAAATTCCAAATAAGCTCATATGGATTCAATATGCATAAACAAATATTTGATAATGAGACAGTATCCAAATTGGATGTGGATAGAGTTACTGTTGGCAGTGAACATGGTATCTTGACAACAAAGGATGGAGAAAGTGTTTCAATTAAATGTTGGGGTTGGGGCGAACATGGTAATTGTGGTTCAATACATGAAGATAAATCCAAGATAATCAACGATCGTTCCAATGAAATTAGCGTCTTGAATGAGGTGTTGACTGTAAAAGACTCTTCAAAAACAGCTGTAGCAATTTATGGTGGTTGCGCTAATACATGGATTGTTATTGATACCAAAGTATAATATATAATCTTTTCAGCTCCTTAAAATGTATATACATTCATCTACTGCAAATACACTAAATAATTTGCTTTCCACCTCTATAAAATAAAAAATCACCAATTAGTCGGGATGTTATTTCTCTCTAACTGATGAGGTTGTTAAATCCTCCAAAAATTCTATTTCAAAGAGTATGAATGATTGCCAGACCGAAAGTTCCTTACAGACACAATAATTCCATCAAAATAAGCAGAAAAGAGAATTAAAGTCGTATTTGCTGTCATATGTATATTTAGATGTCCGGTGACTTGTATTAAAATTACTGTAATATAGGTCAAAAAAAAATAGCCGCTGATCTTCAATAAATCATAGTTTTACAAAAAAAAAATGTATGTAAAGAATTTGAAAAAATTAAAAAAACAAATAGCCCTACAGGGGGCTCGAACCCCTAACCTTATGATTAAGAGTCATACGCGCTACCGATTGCGCCAGCAAGGCTCCTATTTGTTGAAAAATGTTGTAAATGGTGGTGGCCACATTTAACTCGGTGGATCACGTCTTAACGCAATATATTCAGGTAAATTGCTACACTCGGGTGCAATTATTGGGCGGGAGAGGGTTATTCATTCAATATTAGTAGATAGTAACTGTGGATACCTACTCTGCCCGTTTGTGGAGCTGAACTATAGCTAATATCGGCTAATTTTTATAGTGAAATAGCATTACATAACTGGCTGTGTGTAACCCTAACGAAACTGTCTCTTAATTGAGTATTGGCCTTGTTTCGCTGGTGTGAATCTTGTATAAAAACAGATGCAGAATATGGACGAGTTTCCTATCATTTATATGAAGATCAACCTGTTGCTTATATCAACAATATCTCGTAAGAAGAATCCCCCAGGTACAGAGATATTGGTCTTTATGTTGATATATAACTTAACAGTTTTTAGTTTCTTTGTTTCATCTTAGCAAAATATAATATAGACGATTGGCAAATGTAAACCAGTTTCAAAACGAGTTGTGTCATTTCTCATGAATGTTTTTTGCGATGAAAGAGGCCCAAATAAATTCAAAACAGGTTCGCTGGAGGATATTTATTGTCTCACCAAAATTTCAAACAATCAATAAATCAAACTTTGTATTTAGTGTTGGATAGGAGGAATACATAGTCAATTCAACTACGATACAGAATTAGCATAATCATCCATAAAACTGTTTTTTATATATATTCTTGTTTACAAATAAGGATTTGAAATCGTTCAATTATGGATCTCTTCGATATTGAAAGTTTGCCACAAGAAAAATTGATCCTAACTAGCATCATGACACAATTTAAATTTAGTACAAGTATCGGAAAACCTCTCATTGCCATTAGAATATTTTAATCAAATAATTTCTAATAGAGAGAAATTACCAATTTCCAAATACTCTCTTGACAGCTTGGCAATTAATAGTAGCACTTCTATCATTGATTAATTTAGTAGATATATAATCAATTATTGTAACAACTGAAGTGATTTCTTAATACAACCCCATTTGAAGCGTAGGCCAAATGAAGGATTTCCTTCCATTATAACAGGCAAATCTAACATTGATTACATAATCATATTATCAACTATGTGATTGTGATGTTTCAGCTAAAAATGTGGAAGTAAATGGACTCAATGTATAATGTTTATTTCTCAGTGAGGAGGAACTGATTGTGAACATTTATTAGACTGATCCGCATCTGTTCGATATTGTTCAATCAAAAATATCGATCTGGTAAAGATAAAATGAATTTTAGTTTCACTTTTCTGTTTGAATACCCTCTATATGCTTGAGTTTCCACGGTTCAAAAGTACATTTAAATTGAATATCATTCAGAAACGGACCAAAAAATAAGTTGAGGACGAATCTTACCAGAGAAAATAAATTGTATTGGTTCTTATTGAGTAAGCAATCCATCAAACTCCTTTTTTGACATGAATTGATAATCTCTCATTCATGAATAGTACTCTTCCATAGTAAAAGAAAAGATATGAATATGAAGCCGTGCATGTAATGATATATTTATAGGAAGGAATAATTGCTCTCTCTCTCTCTCTCTCTCTCTCTCAAGGAAGTACTACCTCTGTCCATGGATCAACCTCAACGCATTCCCAAAGCAATATATGTCATTACAATTCCTTCATGCTAGTTGTTTAATTGTACTATTATTAAAGCTTTCCATATATATTTTTAAATATTAAATATTAAAAGTGAAATAAACAAACTTCACAACAAGAATAAAGCTTCATACACACATAACAAGACAAGATCTAATTAGCTATGATGATGACTGAACAGCAGAATAAAGTTGTTGCGATGGGACATCGTGACGAGGATGAAGAAAGCGCTTTGACCACGATAGATAACAACGAACCCATTGGACAATTGAATATTGATGAATATTGTATTTCGTCAGATGCAGACACGGAAAAGATGGGGAGTGATGTATTACATGACGAGGAGGAGTTGCATCCGAAGTTGTCTGATTTGCTTGTTGAAAGGAAGCATAAATTGGAAGATGATTTGGATGAAGAAAACACCAAGAAAGTTAAGTTGGAGTTGAGTTTGAATTTGGGGAAGGGAGAAGACTTATCCCAGGAAAATTTGAATGAAGAGGATTTGAACGAAACAGATTTAAACAAGGATGAGCTAGCCAAGGATGAGTTGACTAGGGAAATTTTGCCCAAGGAAGATTTGAACAAGGAAGGTTTGAACGACAACAATTTGAAAGAGGCACACTTGAATAACAATAATAATAAGAATGATATATCCAAGGAAGCTGAAGACAAAAACGATTTAAACACCAACGAGTTGAAGCAAAACGTTTTGAATAACGATGATTTGAACAACAATGATAGCAAAGATTCAAGCAATAAAACTGATTTGAACAACAACGATGACAACGATTTGAACAATAAAACTGATTTGAACAACAACGATGACAACGATTTGAACAATAAAACTGATTTGAACAACAACAACGATGATAATGAAGATAACGAAGACAACAATCTGAACAATACAACCGATTTGAACAACAACAACAATGATAATGAAGATAACGAAGATAACAACGACAACGAGGATAATGATGATAACGATTCGATTGAAGAGGACGCCAATGATACACCTTCACCAATGGAATTGGAAACAAAAAGATTGGAGGCTATGGATGATATAATCTCTATTGAATATAAATTTGCTCAATTGAGACAAAATCTATACGAAAACAAGTTGAATAAACTCGAATTAGAGTTGCAAATGTGTCTTGAAGGATCTCATCCTGAATTACATGGATATTATGAAAGAATTTCTTCTATTCGTGACTATAAATTGAAAAGAGCTTATCAAAGACAAAAGTATGAATTGTCATGTATTGATAAGGAGACTCGTGCGACGAGAACGATGATCCATCAACAATACTATAAGTCGGTGAGTGAATTGAAGAGTCACTTGTTGAAATCTACTACAAGAGAATGGTATGACATCAATAAAGAACGACGTGAAATGGATACTATGGTGGCCAACGTTGGATACCATGTACCAGTCAAGATAGCAAACAAGACGTTGAGTTGTATTACCGGCTATGCTGGAGCAGCACAAGAACGGTTACCTGGAGAGCCTCTTGCGGAGGACTTGGAATGTGAGAACACAGCGTTCCAATACCGTCACAACCCAGTGGACAAGTTGGAAGTCATAGTGGACCGGATGAGACTCAATAACCAACTGAGCGACTTGGAAGGGTTGAAAAGATATTACGATGGGTTTCCTGCAGCTCCGGGACTCAATGGGTTAAGAGACTCCGAGATTAACGATGATTTCGAAGCCATTCAATATTTCAACCTTGCCAATTAGCCATGTTTCAATCAATTCCAATTAGCCCTGTTTCCCAATCAGTTCCAAACTGTTCCGCATTACCAAGCAACCATCAACTCATTACCAAGCGTCAACCCCATCATGACTAATCAACATCAACCCATCTTAACCATCAAATAACCAATTATCCATCGAGTCTTACACAGTTATTGCTACGGACGGCATTATTTCATTATGACAAATTTTCAGAGTGAAAAAAAAAAAATAGCAGCGATTGCTATATAAAACACAAGAACTGCTCGAGATTTATCACTTTGCCATCGACACTTTGACCATATTGTAGTGTATTTTACTCATTACAAAGCTATCACCACAATCAAAACAAATAACACAACTAAAAATGGCTATCAGACAATCAGACAAGTTCGCCACCAAGGCTATCCATGCTGGCTCTCATTCAGACGTCCACGGGTCCGTCATCGAACCAATCTCCCTTTCTACCACTTTCAAGCAACACTCTCCAGCTAATCCAGTTGGGGAATACGAATACTCAAGATCTCAAAACCCAAACAGACACAACTTGGAAAATGCCATTGCTGTCTTGGAAAATGGTCAATACGGTCTAGCTTTCTCCTCTGGTTCCGCTACCACCGCCGTCATCTTACAATCTTTACCCCAAGGATCTCATGCCATCTCTATTGGTGATGTCTACGGTGGTACTCACAGATACTTCACTAAAGTGGCTAATGCTCATGGGGTTGAAACTACTTTTACAAACAATTTATTGGAAGATTTACCAACTTTAATTCAACAAAATACAAAATTGGTTTGGATTGAATCACCAACTAATCCAACTTTAAAAGTAACAGATATTAAAGCTGTCTCCAATGCCATTGCCAAATTAAACAAAGATATTTTACTTGTTGTTGACAACACTTTCTTATCTCCATACTTATCCAACCCATTAGATTTCGGTGCTGATATTGTCGTTCATTCTGCCACTAAATATATCAATGGTCATTCAGATGTCGTCTTAGGTGTCCTTGCCACTAATTCAAAGGATATTTACGAACGTTTACAATTCTTACAAAATGCTGTTGGTGCCATTCCATCTCCATTTGATTCATGGTTAGCTCACAGAGGGTTAAGAACATTACATCTTCGTGTTAGACAAGCCTCTTTGAGTGCTCAAAAGATTGCTGAATTTTTACAAACTAGTGATCTCGTACAAGCTGTCAATTATCCAGGTTTAGATTCTCATCCTCAACGTGATATCGTCAAAGTGCAACATCGTGACGCCCTTGGGGGTGGTATGATCTCCTTCAGAATCAAAGGTGGTGCCAAAGCAGCCGATAAATTCGCTTCCTCAACAAGATTATTCACCTTGGCTGAATCTCTTGGTGGGATCGAATCTCTATTAGAAGTCCCAGCCGTCATGACCCATGGGGGGATTCCAAAGGAAGACAGAGAAGCATCCGGTGTATATGACGATTTGATCAGATTATCCGTAGGGATTGAAGACACTGATGATCTATTAGAAGATATTAAACAAGCTTTAACCGTTGCCCAATAAATAATAAATAATTTATATAATTAACTATGTATTTTTCAAATGAAAATTTAAATTTATTATTTATTTTAAACCACTTTTCCAATGAAATGAACCACATCAAACGCCAAATATGGTTGAATTAAGAAGAAGAACTCGCCACAGGGAGACGAGTCCATCACCCAGTACTGCTACAAATACTAATACCCCAACTAGACACAAGCGGGCCAAAGTTCAAAAGGAAGAAGATGATGATAATGATGTGGAAGAAATTAATGAGTTGACTACAGTGGAAAAATATTCTCAAGATAGACCCTTTGAAATAATATCAAATTTCCCTGCTTCTCTAGACGTACCAAATTATAATTCTATCTTAACACATCCATTGACAATCAAGGATTCAGGTGTTCTTTACAATTCGTTATATCAATCAAGAAGAACATGGATTTATAATTTTGGTAATTTATTCCCATTATATTGGAAAAAGGAGTTCTTGGAAAGTGATGTTGTCGAGGAAGACGTTTCTAATTTCTCTATTAAGGATAAGATGCAAAAGATGGCCGATTGTACTATGATTGGTGGTCCTCATACTTTTCAAATTAGATTGTTTATTCTTAAAGATGAATCTATTGAAACTCGCTGGCAAGAAGAACAAGATTCAAAGAAGAAAGAAAAGGAACTTAAAAAATTAAATGAATTGGATGCTAAGATGAAAAAATCGCAAGAAAAGCTTAAGAGAAGAATGGCCAGAGAATTAGAGAAAAAGGCCAAGAGAGAAGCTAAATTAAAGGCTAAAGAAGAAAAGGCTATACTATTACAAAAGAAGAAAGAAGAAGCTAAATTCTTAAAGAAAAAGATAAAATCAGAGAAACAACAATTAAATCAATCAAAGGTTAAAAAATATAAAACATTATCAAAGGATTCAACCACCACAACAACAACTGTTGATAAAGATAAAAATAAAATATCAACACAATCTTCAAATGATTCTAAAATGATTGCAAATCTAAATATAATGGCCAAAAATAATATTGAATTGGCACAGTTGATGAATAAAGTCGCTAATGGACAAGCTGATTTAAAAGAGGTTAGTGAGTTTAGAAATATAATAAAAATGGCAAAACAAATGCCTCCGCCACCAGGTTGGGTGGATCCAAACGAAACTTCATCAAAAAAGGAGTCAGCTAATCTTGAAAAGGCATCTAAGAACTCAACTAAATTAGTACAAGATGGGGAAACAAACGAGGATTCTCAACGGGAAAAGGGGGAAAAAGTAGATACACAAAAGGATGACTCTACTATTACCATTTCATCACAACCAGATAGAGCTGGAGACAATGATTCAAAGGACGCGATATCGTCACAACCAGATAGAGCTGGAGACGATGGTTTAAAGGACGCAACATCATCACAGCCAGATAATGTTGAAAATGATGATTCAAAGGATACGACATCTCAATCAGATGATGCTGAAAAAGCTGATTCAAACAATGTGGCATCATCACAGCCAGATAGAGCTGGAACTGATGATTCAAATGATACAACATCCAAAGTAGATGAATCTGAGCAAAAGGACCCCTCATCAACTCCTCAAGTTAAATCCAAGAGAGGTGGGAGGAGAAAGAATTCTGTAGAGGTGAAAAAGGAGTCATCTACGAATAGTGATGGTATTGTAGTGAAAAAGAGACCAGGGAGAAAACCAAAGATTAAAGATCCGCTTGAAGTTGAAGAAGAAAAATTGACTGCATTCCAATTGAAATATTTAACTGGTGCAACATTAATGTTAGAGTTCTTAGAAGAAAAATATATTCGTTATTATATCCCCAAGGATTCAATTATTGAATATATTGAAGAGAAAGATGAATTTTTAGTATCATTTATCACTGTTCATAACCAAAGAGATATGAATAGATTTGCTAAAAGATCGAAAAAACCACTTGATAACGAAATTTATTTCTTGAAAGATTGTCCATCACCATTGTTTTCAGCTATTACAATTATAATCAAAGATATACCGAAACGGTTTCATCCCATTGTATTGAACTCGCCGAATAAATTAGAAGACGTTCAAAGAGTTATGACACAAATCCTAGAGATTGGAACTAGATTGACGGGTTATAATTTATGGTATCAATTGGATGGATATGATGATGCGAACTTAGCGGAATATTATAGAGTGGAAGCTAATACATATGAAAACGGGTTAAAGGGGAGAAGAGCCAGAAGATCATCCTCCGTTAATGCATAATAAATGACTTATTTGAATATCTAATTTTTATATACATAATAATATTATTTATTCAACCTTTGTTGTTGTTTTGAATCGAAACGATATTTTTATGAGGAATATTGAACTTTAACACCAAATTTTGATGATGGGTTTATTATTGGTTGGATTCCCTTCTCGTCTGCTTTGAATAATAATTCAGTGCCAGCAGAGAAAAGGAATCCTTTAAATCTACCTTCCCATAATATCTTTAAGTTCTTACTCATAAATGATGTAGAGAATTTCCAAACACTACTAAACTGTTTATTATTAAATTTAGTTTCAAAACCTTCAATAATTGATCTCTCTTTATCAATTTGCTGTAATGACGATTCAAATGTCTTGGTTAAATCGTTTAAATATTTTTGTTGATTATCATTGAAATTCTTTAATGATTCATCTTGAATTGTTATATTCGTCTCAGTAGATATATCATTCAATGAGAGTAATTCTTGATCCATTTTCTCATCGTGAGGGATCTTAGCAATACTGTGAACTGTGTTTTTATGAACTACATCAGAAGTGACTTCAATTGGGCTTTCACTTCTCCAAAGTTCACAACCAAATGATAGATTTGATTCAGTGGAATAAAGATTAAAATCGTACTTGGTAGTGAACGTTGAGTTTGCACTTGTCTTTGCCGAGTATGTAGTCGATACATGACCAAATAATGGGTTCAATGTAAATGTTAGGGTCAAAGGTCTTCCTGTATTGGCGGAATGTGTACAATATCTAAGACTTGTGGAACAACCAGGGTTTAATGAACCTAAGGAAAGCCAAAATTCTGCTCCAACAGCTAAGGAAGAATTATTGTATAAAGAATTGTTGAATTTGGATGGAGAAACCATAACATTATGTAAAATCCTGTAACCACATAACCCATCATTTGAAGATAATATCCATTCATGACAATTTTGTTCTTTATATCTTTGCCAGCAAAACGTCCAATGATTCAAATTTGAACCTCCTACTGTCGAGCTTATGCATTTCACTATAAATTGAGTATGTGGTGATAATCTTTTGATCATCATGGCTTCTAATACAGAACTAGGATAATAAAGCCTTCCCAGATATAACGATCTTGGTATAAATTTTGGTGTATATTGCAAAAGATCACCTTGAGAAGGTAATCCCCAATAAGGAACATGGTGATTGCTAAAACTTGGTTGAATGTTTCTATAGGTTTCAGTGGCATCCTGCAATGCAATCGCATTCGAACCTCGAAGCACTGAATCTAAACCATCAACATCAGTGTACAGATACGTGAGTGACCCATTAATTTTCTTGCCCCTGGTCAATTCCAATGTGTTAAAAGAATGATTCGTTGATTTGTTTGACGTTTGGAACTTAAAAGATTGCGGGATAGGGAAGTTTAAGAGACTTCTTGAGGTGGCCGTTATATTTTCATAACTGTTATCTGAAGACCATTTCGTTTGCTTTTCAAAGGCTTTCACCACATAATCCATGTAATCTAGCATTATGAATTATCAGCACACTTTCTTTGATAATACATATGCCCTATTCTCTTTCTGCTATTCCGTTTGTTCAGTTCGTTAATTTCAATTCAACATTTCAATTGATATAATTGAATAAAAGATTCAACAATCACAATTAATTGAGAGTTTTACACATTCCACACATAAACATACATACAGTAGACCAATTACCTAGTCAATTGCTCGAGCTGTATTGGATCTATGAAGCTGCTGGATAAAGCAGAGACGAAAGAGGACGGAAAGGTGCTCTCAATGCCAGAAAGCACTTTAAAAGATAGTCAGAGCATATCAAATGAGAGTATTAGCTTATCAATGAAACAAGGTATACCAACGATTAGTTACACCCAAGATAATTCAATGAGTAGTGATAGTCGAGAAAGTGGAGATGAGGAGATGGATATGGAAATTTCCAAAAAGATAGACTCTTTAAGCCATCCATTATCGTCAGAATTATTGAGTCAATTGGAAAATGAAACTGGCGATGATACAAAACATTTATATAAGGCTCAATCGATAAGAAATGAATCAGAGTCTCGACTTTTGAGTGATGAACTCAATACCCCTGAGCCACTATTGCGTAAACGATCGAACAGTAGAACTTCAAGTGGGACAAGAACAGTACGTAATTCTGCTAAAATATCTCCTGCATCAAAAATATTTCGTAATCTGTTAATTCTGGAGGATGATCTTAGACGACAAGCTAGAGATCAGAAAAGGTTACGATGGCAATATACTTCATTTTATTCCATTTTGATGGGTATAGCTGGGTTTGTTGTGTATGAGCTGTACTTCACCACTGATTTCGTCCCACCTGAGCAAATATATCATTGGCCCGGTACTCATCAAAATAATAATAATAACAGTAGTAGGTCATTGTATCTATTCATGTTGCAATTGACATTGGTGTTTGTCATCTCTACTGTTTTCTTATTTTATATTAGTGGTCAGTATCGAAGAACGATTATCTTGCCAAGAAGATTCTTCAATTCCACTAACAAAGGTATAAAGGAATTCAATTTAAGATTAGTGAAAGTACATTCCTCGTGGGATGAAAATTTTACTGACTTGATCAGATTCATTAGTGAAAATGTTGCCCTGATACAATTATGGATCTTACATCGTATTTTTAAATCGAATGACAATGCAGTGATACAGTTCTGGAATAACGTTAAGATCCGTTCTCAACCAAGAATTGGTGCCGTTGATGTCAAATTGGTATTAAACCCACGAGCATTCAGTGCTGAAGTAAGAGAAGGTTGGGAAATCTATCGAGACGAATTCTGGGCCAGAGAAGGCGCAAGAAGACGGAAAGAGCATCCAAACAACAATAGTGACAAGACCACATCAAAGTCATGATTCTTTTCATGTTCTATCTCAAAAATATACTATATATATATGTGTCTGTGTACTATTTAATTGATCTTAGACGGTTGTATCAATTGAGCTTTAAATTAAAAGTTGAAATATTTCGATTTAAAGGGTTTGAAAAGAATTTGGCAACCACTCTTAAAACAGAAGAACTATTTGTCAAATAAAGAGTAACCTATCAATCACAACATGCTATACACTTCAGGCAGCTTATTAAACGTTTGCAAAATTAATTTAAGAGCTGGAACTCTTTTCAAAGCTTCTTCAACCTTTGCAGGGCCATCGGTTGCAAGAATTTTCCCCAGAAAGGCAGTCTTATCCTTGTCGAATGCAGGATATCATTCAATCAACACTCAACGTTCCAGTGACCTTCAAGGTTCTTGGAACGGCTATTATCATCAGCAACAACAACAGAGAAATGTGAAGTTTGGTCTGTATGGTTTAGGTTTGGGTTTAGGGTCTTTGATGAGTTATCAATATTTAAATCAACCAATCTATAACGATGTGGCTATGGTACATAATACTGGCCAAGGAATTGGTTTAGAAATGGTGGATTCAGCTAATCGTTTGGAAACACAGGAGGAGGCACATGCCAAGAGAAAGGTTATTTATAAGCAAATGTGTCTTGGTTCACTGGTCGGTATTGGTTCGGCTATTATCATGGCCAAGGTCTCTGGTTTGTTGATTTATTTAACCGTTATTTCTCTTTTAACATTTGAATGGTTACGTAGTCGTGGTATTATTGATGTCAAGGGAAGTCAATTGATTCAATTTGGTACTACTCAAAGTAAATCGTTACTTAAACGAGTGAAAGTGGAAGAAATGAACATGTTCAAGTTATCATTCTTATCTACTTTATTATTAACATATGCCAATTGTAATTAAATAGATATTGTTTCTTTTTGTTCAATACACATTTATATTCTGTTAGTTACTTATTAATACATTTATATTCTAACCTTTACTTATCACCCAACCCACATTTATATGTTAACAGTTACTTATTGATATAGTTTTTATATTATAACTAATAAATCATGTTGATATATAATGATAGAGAGTGGTATACAGGTATTTATGTAATCTTGAATTTCTTTAAACATAGTTTCTTTGACGAGATTTAAAGAATAATTGAATAATAAGAGCTTGTAAGACACTAATAGTAGCCATAGTGATCATGACTAAGATGGATAGCCATTTTAATCTAGATTCGGTAGAGCCGACAGTGGACATATTTCTAAATTCTCTAGCTCTTAAATAATTCATAACCTTTGTGATCTTGTTTAAGTTTCTGTCGATTTCAGCAACGGCATGGTTAGCAACAGCATCTTCACTATTATTTTCACCTTGAATATCAAATGAGGATTTTTCTAATTCTAAAGTCACTTCAACCTTCTTTAATGCAGTACCATAACTGTTAGAGAAACAGAAAGAATATTGACCTAAACCAAAGGACTTTAATACAAAATCAGAATATTTTTTTTGCTTTTCAGAGACAATTTCAGATCCATCTGGTGAAGTGATGGAAAAATCAATTTCGAAGTTACCACCACTTAACACTTGGTAACCGATAACTAATGAGTCTTCCTCGTTAAGGATATCGTAATAGAGGCATTCTTTGGAGAAAGCTGGTAAATTTATAGCGAATGGTGCATAATTGGCAGAATCAGCATTAACGACAGCTAAGCTAACAAAGGCACACAGAACAGCAATTAACTTGGTCAACATGTCGTGAGGTTGTATTGGATTGGAGTTTCGGTGAGGCTAAATATGGAAGATTCAAGTGTCAATTGGCAATATTTCAATAAACATAAGTTGTTTGTTTGTTATTTTTAAATTGGATTTCATCAAATTTCAAAGAATTTCAATGAATTTCTTGAAGACACGTAAATCCAAAATGTTTTTTTTTTCAACGAATTTCTAACGCGATTCTGATCGTATATGAAATGTGATTGTAACCATTCCCATCGAATGAGTATAGATATTGCAATAGCTCAAATGTGATTGTTATTGTTGTTGTAAATATGCAATAAATCAAATGTAATTCTTAACTTGCAATTGATCAACTGTAACGGTAACTCTGCAATAGATCAACTGTAATGGTAAGTATACAAAATATCAAACGTACAAAGCATTCATTTCACCTTTCTTGCCCAAGAACAGTTGTCTTTGAAGTTCCTGTCTCATTGGACTATAAGCTTCTTTTTCACACTGTGTGTTGGAAGAGTTGATGCTTTGGATAACTCTGTCTAATGTGGTTCTTGCCATGCAATAATCTCTTGGGGACATGGAGAGTAATTGTCCTCCTTTGTTGACCAATTGAACTATAGTGACACCCATGTATTTTAAACGGTCGACATGCTGGCAGTTGGTAAAATATGAAAGTGCAATATTTATCCCATAAGGATCTGCATCTACATAGATTAATAAGTTTTGTGATGTTAATAATTGATTCAATCTTTGTACTAATGTCTTTGTTAATGTGTCTGGGTACCCCTTCCCAGTGATTATAATCTCTTGCAATGTAGACCCCTTTAAATTTTGTGCCACCTTATTGAATATAGCCTCTTTCTCAAATATTCTTATAGTCACTTTGTTTGTTACAAGTCCCCTGGGCCTAATCATTGATTTATTATTGATATATGGAATAAGATGTATTGAACCTTCTTGTAGAATTGTATTTCCCTCGAATTCTAATGAAATCGTTGAATACACCAACCCCTTTTGAGCTGGCACTATATTTAGTGTATTGACCTCTTTTACTTTAAAATTTGTAGCAATGATATGTAACCAGTGACTAATGGTACTCTGTGTCCTATATAATTCAACATTAGAGTAGAAAACATCCCTTACTGTACTGGTATGATTGGAAGAATATCTCTCTTTGATAGTGCATAATAAAGTTAATAAAATAGCCATATTTCTAATATTATATTGGCATAATCGACTAGGTTTGCCATAAAGAGGAAGTTTCACATGACGATATTTTGGTTCAGATACACTGCATTGTTTCTCATGTAACATTTGGACCTCAATAAACTCCCCGTGTTGTTCTATAGCTTGCAATGTCATTGAAAGAATTGTAGTAATGTTTTCTTTTATATCCATCCCACTTGAAGTTTGTTCTAAAGTGATCTGGCGTACAGCAGGTTGAAGACATTCTTGCAATTCAATCTTCGTTTGGCAGATTTGCTGTAGTTGATACAAACTTGTCATGATGGCAGTCTTTTATTTCTGTCAACACCTTCGGCGGTTATTGGAATATTTAACAATTTATTTCAGATTAAATGAAATTAAAGAGATTAGAATATTAAATGAAGTATTAAACAGGAATATATACATATATATGAAAATGAGTAAGCTGTATTTTTAGTTGAACTTCTCGTCTAAGAAACTTAATTTACTCATAAAATGATCATTGCTGACAAAACAGCCTCTAAACAATCTTTGAGTGTTTGGTTTTGAAATGATTTCATTTCTTGCATGTAGGATTCTTCTATTATTGAAAATAATGCATGTATCTTCTGGGATGGATATCATGATCTGATTAGCCGGATCGTTGATTGACTGTTCGAATAATTTTAACCCTCTAATGAAATCACTAAACATAAATCTTTCAATAATCTTCCCCGGTGTGGTACAAACTTCTTTATGTGGGGCCTTGTTATAAATACCATATGACATTGGGGCCTGGTATGGTGGGGAATAATTAATGTTCTTAATCAAGAACTCATAATTACCAATTTCCACATTATGTTCGTTAGAATCGTGTTGTTCAATCAATGGTTTAGATTGATAATATCTTTTGTCATCGTTTTTATACTCATAATTGATTGGGACAATATTTAAAGCTTCATATGCTTCAGTGTCAGTTTCTCTAACAAATCTAGTGGAGTGGAATGAATCAACATATAGGTTTTCTCCACCACTAGTTTCGTTTTTAACACTGTGTAATAATTGGAACCCAGGAATGTTTTCTAAATAAGTTAAATCTTGATGGAATGGTAATCTTTTGTTTGTAAATGTAATATTTGTATCATTAGGCTTCAAATTGTTGACTTCAAATATATCACCATAGATTGTACTTCTAATTGGACCGATTCTATTGCATAAGACACGCAATGGATCCACCTCTTTATTAAGTTTAGGCAAATTTTTCACCATAACCATACCAATCTTTTGTAAATTAATTAACGATTTATAAAAACTTGTATCGTCATGAAGAAATTCATTGTAATCCAAAGCAAATGTCTTCAAATTATCATTAAACGTCATAGCATCCCAAATTAAAGGTCTATGGCCAATATGTCTATTTCTTAATGATCTACTTACAAATGTAGAACCTTTATATTTATAGAGAAAATCAAATGGGTAGTTATAAAAATCACCATCCCTCCATTTAATGGATAAATATTTACCATCTGAGGTAATTTTAACCTTTTCGGGAGTCGTATGGATTGGATCCAGAGCTAATTGACCTGTGGTAAACAATTTTTGACCAGTCTTAGTGTCCACAGTAGCAGGCGATCTCGAGGAGTCTCTCAAGAAAATGTTATTGAAACATACCGTATAAGGTTTGTCCGTGACTTTGCACTTGGGATCATTGGCCATAAAAGTCACAGTGGTCGACTCTTTATTAAAACTTGAGTTTAGAATCGTACCATCCAGCATCTCTTTCCTCAATTGAGTGAGATATCTCTTGGCTGGAAAGCCCCCCGCATTAAGGGTTGGCCTAAATTTCATTAAGGGGGAAAGCATATTGCGTAGTTTGTTGTTGCTGTTGCCTTGTAATCGAAAGTAGTAATACAACCGGTTCAATTCCTCTGAGACTTTATCTCATTCAAGAATGACTCAAGCCAAAAGTTTCAGTGTCTCCTTAACATTTGATTCAGCCGTTTCGATGTTGTTTTTTTGTAGCTGAAAAAAAAAAACACTTGAAGAGATTTATTGATCACTGCTTGAATAAACTAGCAAGATATTGTTTGAATCTGGTGTAGAACTATAGATTCAATGAGTGTTGCAGTGGGTAATATATATATATATGTTGAGAAAGGAGGTGGAGATGGGAAAGATATGTGTATTAAAAAATATATGTAGTATTAGTGATTAGTAGACTTTCTATCAGTTTCTTTCCGCAGTGTGTGCGTGCTTGTGTGTTTGTGTGTTTTAAATGGTAGATGAACGACGAGAGGCTCCTTGCATGGGTACTAGAGGTGGAGTGTCGTCTCTATTCTCCATGACTAATGATCTCTCACTATATTCGTCGCCATATTTCATGGCTGCAGAGTTCCCAACACTGTGTTTTCTTGGAGATGGATTGAATGTTTGTAACTCTATCTCTTCTGCAATGTTATTCAATCCCGTGTGGCGATTCTTACTGTAATAATATTTGTAATAGATATACTGTCCAGCAATATAGAAATCCAATGCCATTTGAAAGAAGGCAAAGAAAAAGAATAAGATGGAAATATTCTTGGCACCAAAGACCAGATATGTAATTTTCACGGTATCACCGCATAACCAACTCACCAACAAGATTAATTTGAAACCTTGAACAGATTTCAAATTATGCAAAATAGAAATTTGTGGTAATGGTAATAAGGCTTCTACCAACAACCCAAGCGCACCAATGATGGATCCCAAATACTGTGCTAATTCATCCCAATTCATCATCTTGGAAATAAATAAAGTGACCAATATTTGAATACTAGAAAATATTAATAAAAACATCCAAAATATCCTATCATTATTCCATTGCCAAAATGAAAATATTCTTTTATAGCTTGGATCAAAAAATTTTAATATCTTATAGACAAAGACCATAATAACTTTATAGAATAATCGTAACAGTTTCTTTGGAGATAGTTTGATTATATTTTGCTTCCAGTCATCACTAAAGTAATGTGGTCTTGAGACTCCAAATTGTTCTAACCAAACATTATGCAATAATTCACTTAAGGGTTCCACATTTCGTAGATTCTCATATTTGTATTCTTCTGGCCTATATTTTAAAGTGGTTTTCAATAGGATCAATTGAATAAATATCATGACAAGTGATTGTCTTAATAATGCAGTTTCGTATGGAGTAATTAAATAGTAGGAGATTCTAAGTATACTGGCAATCATCATTGTAGCACATATATCAATAGAGAACCCTAATGCAGTCTTGGATCGTTCAATACTAATCACAGTCGATCCGTATGAAAATAGAGGAGTAAAACTGACCATATTATTAGCAATAAATTGCATCGTAAACCATTCTGGGATATAAAATTGATCCACACGTGGCAGGTACGAGCTCAATGTATCAGCAGGAACTTGTTTTTCTGCTACCAGCTCACTGGGTTCAGGAACATGCGGCATCTTGTAATTATTCTGCTTAGAAAAGGAATCTCCTTTGTGGTGTATTGTGTTTATAACTAGGTCAAATAGATGAGAATATTTCACCACTTATGGCCACTTATTGGGTTCTGTTTATGAGCTTCGAGTATTGCTTACTTATTGGCCATACGAATGAACTTTATAATGTCACTTAATTAGATGATCAAAGAAGTAATGTTGTTCCAAGATTGAGATATCTTTTCATCGATGTTTTTTCAATTTCTGGTTTGTTTATTTATTTATTTCCAAAATTTTTTTTTTCATGTCTCAAAAAAAATTGTTGTTGCCAAAGCCTTCAAAGCAAACACTGTAAGTTTTATAAGATAGAAGATTGTGGTTAGCCACCAATTAATGGTTTTTGGTGGTTAGGAATCATTATTTGACATGTTAATTTAACACATTAGGCGTTGTGTGTTTTTTTGGCTGCGTCGAAAGTCCTCTTTTGAAATAATTCCAAGCTCATAAAATCCAAAAGTCATTATTCATGGCTTCTAAAAGCAGGTATCTAAGGGTTATTAGTATATAATTGATGAGAACGTCTCTACAGAAAGTTTATGATAATAATATATATATATATATATACTATTATGATCTTCTTTTCAAACAAGTCCCGTTGTAAATAGATATAGCAGTTTTATAAACAAAACACGTTGACACGTAACTGGATCTGGTGTTTGCTCTTGTAATGTTATCTCAGTAGGATAAGTCTTTTATAAGGTTAAAACCAAACATTATTATGAAAGGTATTATATTGGGAATAGTATGTATTTGAAAATAGATATTATTATACAAAATATATTGATGAGTTTCTACCATAGGTGGAGGGTGTTTTAATTTCAGTTCCCGTTGACTAATCTTTGTTCTGAATCCACTTCTAATAAAATTATGGGAAGTTTAAAATGAAACTGGGAAGGGTATGTTGTGCAGACGGGATATCAAGAAAAAATAATAACGCTACTAGTAAAAAAAAAGCAATATATCTAATCAGTATATATGATGTAGTGTAGTCAATTTTGCATTACATCAACTGGTCAAAAACCAAACTTTAAAGCTAACTTAAACATTAACTTAATTATCGGCCATAATATATGGAGTTCGTTTTTCTCCTGATTATTTCATCATTAAGTAGATTGTACAGATGAGGGATAAAAGGATATAGGGATATTTTCATTTACCGATTCATTATAACTAGTTCCAATGCAGTTGATACAGTAAACAAGAATCATATTGGACATTTGAGGGAGACGGAAACTGGAAGAAAGTCCGTACTCTATGAAACATCAATTGAACCTGTCATCTCTCTGATAGTTATTTGTTTTTATCAGATCTGAGATGTTTTAAGAGAGAGAGAGAGAAAAGTGGCTACATACAAAGTTTAAGCTGTTGTTTAATCAAGAGAAATATATACCATATCGTCGATGTTTTACTATAGTATTTATTTTTCTTAGAAAATCTTTCATATTCTAATAAACCCATCTTAAATTACAAAGAAGTTCCATTTGGTTTCCAGCCCATGAGATGGTCCCATTTGGACCACTGAACCATTCACAATTGCCCTTGAAATAGTGCTTCGTTTTGTATTTTTTATCGTTTTTACGAACTTTTCCACAGTGTGACGCACCCAGACACCTCTGCAGAATGAGGGAAAAAGAGAGTTGATACAAAATACAAACCTTTCAAAACAGGTATTTGGCCAGTGATTTTGGTACCAGGATGCAGTGTATGGGCTCAAAATGAAGCTTGGGAGCTAGTCTTGGTCATCGTCAGGTATATATTGATGTACATAACGTTTTTATGGGGGGTATACCTATTAAAGAAGAAACTTCTTTTAAATGAGCCATTGGGGAAAGTGAATGGATTCAATGATTTTATTGTGGCCAGATATGAGCCAAGTCACCTTTGTAACACTTTTTGTGCATATGCTGCTGTGTTTGCTTTTTTTTGGCTAATGCCAGAGCATCATATGACGGCCTGGCCTGACACCTTTTACCGAAAATAGAGTTAAAAGTGAAAATTTTGTCAAGAAGTCCACAGTAAAAGTTTAATCTCAAGCTACTAGTGGAGAAAAGCCAGCCGACTGTATTGACACCATCAACAAGACAGAGTCACACATGGGTCTCCCAATTGTTCTCTTTGTCTCAATACGGTTCGAACAATGTCTTTTTTCCATTGGTTTGAACAAAACAAAACGAAACGAGTGCATTTTTTCATTACTTTGAAATTATGTAAATCGAAAATATCTCGAAGGGTTCTCGAGGAAAAAAAGATCTCCAGAGCATGAAATGATACATTTTAGAAAGATATATAAACTCCATTGGAACGTCAATTCTTGTTCCAATCCAATGGTTCAAAGGTCGGTTTCAGTCATTTTTCCACTCTAATATGTAGTCATTAGCTAGATAAATCATCATCAAACAACAACAACCAAAAACAGATAAATTATCCCTCAAACATTAACGTCATGTTTAAAGGTAGAGTATTTTCTTCCTTCAAAAGTGACAAAACAGGAAATCAGTCATCGGATCAGGTGAACAATGACATATGTGACTCTGAATCAAATATTTTTGGTTCAGATACAAAACGGTCCACGTCATATGACCAGGAATCTTTAAAATCTAGAGAATCATATCTTTTCCATTGGGTTTCCAAAATGAAAGCTGAAGTGAAAGGTGTGGAACCCATCACTGACGAGGAGAAGACTGATACAAACACATTCGCTGCTGCTAACCTATGGTTCTCCTCCAACTTGGTTCTTTCCGCTTTTGCAGTGGGCGCTTTGGGACCATGTGTCTTTGGTTTGAATTTTGGCGCCTCTTGTTTAACTGTTTTATTCTTCAATCTTCTTGGTGCTATCCCTGTCGCTTATTTCTCTGGCTTTGGTGCTAGAACTGGGTTAAGACAAATGATTTTGACTCGTTATTTGACTGGTAATTATACTGCTAGATTTTTTTCACTAGTAAATATTATATCATGTGTCGGTTGGTGTGTCTTAAACACTATTTGTTCTGCCCAATTACTTAATATGGTTAATAGAAATGGTCACAACTGTCCCCTATGGGCTGGCTGTCTGATCATTGCCTTTGGGACCGTTTTAATCTCCTTCTTTGGTTACAATGTTATTCATCAATACGAAAAATGGTCATGGATCCCAAATATTATTATCTTCTTTATTATCATTGCAAGATTGAAAATGTCTGGCAAATGGAGTAATGGTGATTGGGGTGGTGGACCAACCACCGCTGGTGGTGTCCTCTCCTTTGGTTGTGCCATTTTTGGTTATGCTGCTGCTTGGACCACATATTCTGCTGACTACACCGTCTATTTACCTCGCAATGCCAGCAAGGGAAAGATCTTTGGCAATGTCTTTGTCAGTTTATCACTTGCATTGTGTTTTTCGATGTTTCTTGGTGCTGCTTGTGGCATGGCTGCAGTTAATGATCCTGTGTACATGAAATTGTACCATGAAAACGCCATTGGAGGGTTAATTTATGCTGTATTGGTTCCAAATTCATTACATGGGTTTGGTCAATTTTGTTGTGTTGTATTTGCTTTGTCCACTGTCGGGAACAATTTACCAAGTATGTATACTATTGCTCTTTCTGCTCAATCGCTATGGGGTCCCTTTGAAAGATATCCAAGAGCCCTATGGACCATTGCTGGTAATTTAGCAATGTTGGGATTAGGTATTCCAGCATGTTATTTCTTTGATACATTTTTGGAAAACTTTATGAATACCATTTCATATTATTGTGCTATATATATTACACTAATAACATCTGAACATGTTATTCATAGAAAAGGTGATTATAACAGTTATATCATTTCAGATTGGAACAACCCTGACAAGTTACCCTTGGGGATAGCAAGTGCTTTGGCATTTTTTATTAGTTGTTTTGGTGTTGCCTTAGGAATGTGTCAATCGTATTGGGTTGGTGAAATTGGTAGATTAATTGGTTCGAATGGTGGTGATATTGGTTTGGAGATGGGTGCTTCTTGGGCATTCATTGTATACAACCTTGTGAGACCCATTGAAAAGAAATACTTTGGCCGTTAGATTTACCTTACCATCCGGTGTTGCTTTGGCGTGTATATATATAAATATATATTAGACAGCCATCAACATATCTCAAGACTAAAATATGGTCCCTAATCACAGTATATGTGTGGGTTAGTTGTTAGTCCTCGGTACACTTTTACTAAGAGTTAGCTTTAAAAGAATAAATCCTCCCTGAGCATTAGATGTTTGTAAGGTTGTGTGATTGAGGGTCGGGAAGTGTATGTATCTTCGCTATGCCCATTAAAAAAAGAAGGATCTCTTAGCTAAATATATTATCTTTTAAGAGTGAATTGTTCTTATACGAGCAGATTTATAATGTAACAGATTGATAGTTTCAGTACTCCCTTCTATTTGGAGGTGTTTTGACTGCATAGAGAGGTAATAACTTACTCATCTTTTGGATTTTACCAATACAAGAAAGTCCTTCGGTTTAGTTGAAAGAGGAAAAGCTGAAGAGCAAGATATATCAATACTCTTCTGTAGAAATAGATGCAATCAAGCCCATTTGTAAGATATGATATTTCTTTGTGACTTTTCGTCTGAGAGCTTTGCTCGGCAGGGACCTTTGTAAGGTTGGGTGGTACAGTGGGGTTTTGCATATCTACATTAATCATAATGCGGACAAGGATGTTTACTAACATTAATGAGAGGTGGATATGTATAATGGGTCTGTAATATGCCAGGTACTTACATAACATCTTTCTGTCTTACTAAGTTACATGAATGTATTGCATTACTAAGTTGTATTACTAAGTTGTATTACTAAGTTGTATTACTAAGACGGACTCTCGAGAGTTTTGTCCATAATGACAAATCTGATCTGGGTTTCTTCCCTCTTTGGGCGATGGCTGCCCCACACATGAAAATATTTTCACAATAAGTATAAGACTCGTCTCTTAATTAAAGTTTTAGATGTGTTTGTAATGGGTGGAGTAAGAAAGAAAGTACAATTGAATTTGGAAGAATCCCTTCTCAAAAGTATCTTACAAATGGGTTTGAAAAGGCCCTTCACATCGATGAAAAAATTTATAAAAATACTGGCATAGCTTGCAATGATATATGTGGAATGTTTCCCTTTCCTTGTTTGTGAACTTACTCTTAAGCTATAAAGAACCAACATTCTAACAAACACAACCTTACTACAACAAAACATCATGCCATTTTCCAAAGATTTCAAACCGGTCCCATTAAATGACACCAACTTATTCAAGCCAATTCAAATTGGTAAGATGCAATTGCAACATCGTGCTGTCTATCCACCATTAACTCGTATGAGAGCTCACTATCCAGGCAATGTCCCTAATAAGGACTGGGCTGCTGAATATTACGAGCAAAGAGCTCAATATCCAGGCACTCTTGTCATCACTGAAGGTACCTTTATTTCTGCTGCTGCAGGTGGGTATGACAATGCCCCAGGTATTTGGTCTGAAGAACAAATTGCTGAATGGACCAAAATTATCAAGAAAGTCCATGAAAACAAGTCGTATATGTACGTTCAATTATGGAATGTAGGTAGACAAGCCTTCCCAGATACTTTAGCCAGAGATGGATTAAAGTTAGTCTCTGCTTCTGATGATATATATGTGGATGAAGAGCAAAGGGAAAAGGCTTTAAAGGCCAAAAACCCACAACGTGCTTTAACCAAGGATGAAATTAAACAACATGTTGCCGATTACGTTCAAGCTGCTAAGAATGCTATTGGTGCTGGTGCCGATGGTATTGAAGTTATGGCTGCTAATGGGTTTCTTTTAAACCAATTCATTGATCCAATTTCTAATCACAGAACAGATTCATACGGTGGATCCATTGAAAACAGATCTCGTTTGATTTTAGAAGTCATTGATGCTATTGTTGAAGCCATTGGTAATGAAAGAGTCGCTATTCGTTTTTCCCCATGGAACACTTATGGTAGCCAATCCGGTAGTGATGAACCATTGATCTTAGCCCAATATGCTCATGTTATTGGTGAATTAGAAAAGAGAGCTAAAGAAGGCAAAAGATTATCGTACATCCATCTAGTGGAACCAAGAGTCTCCAATCCATTCTTAGCTGAAGGGGTTGGTGCTGATATCACTGTTACCAACGATTTTGCTTATTCAATTTGGAAGGGTCCAATTATTCGTGCTGGTAACTTAGCTTACTACCCAGATATTGTTAAGGATATGGTTAACGACGACAGGACTTTGATTGCTTATGGTAGATTATGGATTGCTAACCCAGATTTGGTCCAAAGATTAAAGGATGGTCTACCATTGAACAAATATGATAGACCTACTTTCTACGCCATGTCTGATAAAGGTTACACCGATTACCCAACTTATGAGCAAGCCTTGAAGCTAGGCTGGGATAAGGAATAAATATTTGGAATCCACGAATAAATCTTGTATTGGAAGAATTATATATATATAGGATACAAACACAGATAATATTAACAAACATATAAAACAGTTTTTAAGAGATGAGTGTACCGATTAGACGACTATGCGATTTGTATATATTGATGTTTATTAATAATTTTTTATTGAAACTTTTAACATTTTGTATCAAACTCTTTGATAGTTTGATTCTGATAAACAAGCAAAAAGTTAAAACATAAGTACTAAGAATAAACAAATATATCTTTTCAAATCTCAATGAGTCAATGAGACAAAATAATTAATTAAACTCTTCTTGGCTTATATATATATATATTTCCTTTGAAATAGAATTGAATCTATCATATCTCACCAATAGTTATTAGTCACACTGTGATGTGGTTAGTCACCATTTTCTGTCCATATTATTCGCCAATGCCACTTCAAACTTTCTGATCTCTATCTATGCACACATATATACCCGGGGTAGCACTACTGAATTGATTCATTGGGGGTTATGCAACCGCTGGGCTCTTCGTTTGGCAGCTATTGCTATTGTGTCGCTTTGTTTACATTTGACGTCTGAAAAATTTCTCGAGAAATCTGGAAACTTATAAATAGAGCCAGAAAGGAGACACCAGACAAAGAAAGCAGTCGTTGATTCTGGAGGTTGAAGTACCACCACAAACGTGCTGCTGCGTGTAGACATAAAGATAACAACAACGCAATGCTTTGGAAAAATATACTGCTAAGCGCATCTGCTGTTTTAAGCACAGTGTGTGCCCAAGATTCTGGTAATTCGACTTCTTCTGGTGGTAATGGATCAACTCCACCTATCACTATCTCAGGGAATGCCTTCTTCAATTCGGAAACAGATGAAAGATTTTTCATCAGAGGTGTTGATTATCAACCAGGTGGATCATCCAATTTAACTGATCCATTGGCTGATATTGATGTCTGTAAAAGAGATATTCCGATTTTCAAAGATCTGGGTATCAATACCATCAGAGTCTATACTGTGGATAACTCTATGGACCATGATGAATGTATGCAAATGTTGAGTGATGCTGGTATTTACTTAATTTTGGATGTCAATACTCCAGGTGCTTCTATTTCCAGATTCAATGCTGCTTGTTCTTATAATGCTGATTATTTACAAAGTGTTTTCGCTACTATTGATGCCTTTTCTGGCTATGATAATGTTTTAGGATTTTTCGCTGGTAATGAAGTCATTAACAGTGATAATACCACTGCCACTGCCACTTATGTTAAAGCCACTGTAAGAGACATGAAGAAATACATCAAGGCTAGAGACTATAGACAAATTCCAGTTGGTTACTCTGCTGCTGATATCGAAGCCAATAGAGTCCTTGCTGCTCAATATTTCAATTGTGGTGACGATGAAGATGCCAGAATCGATATGTTCGGTGTCAATGATTATTCATGGTGTGGTCATTCTTCTTATTCTGTATCTGGTTATTCCACTAAAGTAAATTTATACAAGGATTACTCTATTCCAATCTTTTTAAGTGAATTTGGTTGTAATAAAGTTCCAGGTAGTAGACCATTTAGCGAAATAGAAGCTATTTATTCCGATGCGATGTCTAGTGTCTTCAGTGGTGGGTTAGTCTATGAATACTCCAACGAAACAAATAACTATGGGTTAGTTCAAATCTCAAATGATGGTGCTTCTGTGACCAAATTAGATGACTATAATAATTTGAAAAATCAATATTCATCTGTTTCTAACCCACAAGGTGATGGTGGGTACTCTAAGGATAAAGAAATCTCTAAATGTCCATCTTATGTCAAGGACACTTGGGAAGCCAATAATACTTTACCAGATATGCCAGTTGCTGCTTCATCATACTTCACCGATGGTGCTGGTGAACCATTAGGTACTATTATTACTACTCAAGATATGTGTTATGATGATGATGACGATGATGACGAAAACTCTTCTTCTTCTTCTTCTTCTATCGCCTCCTCATCTACCATGTCTTCCTCTAGTGCTGCTAAAAGTAGCAGTTCTAGTAGTAGCAAGAGTACTACCTCCACCAAACGTTCTTCTTCCACTTCTAAATCATCTACTACTGTTGTATCCAAACAAGCATCTGTATCTTCCACCTCTACTCAATCCAGTAAATCTAAAGGGTCCGCTAATATGATTGGTGTTCCCTTATTATTCCAGTGGATGAGTCAAATGGGGAATATCATCTTATAGATATATATAATTATACACTTCAAATTACATAATGTACTCATGTACTTTTTAAATAGTTCGTCTTTTCAAATCAATTTCATACAAGTTAATACATTTATTCTTATTTAATTGTAATTATTTATAGTTAGTGAAATCAATTTCATCTGGAATATTATTATTAGTGTTGTTGGCATTGTCACTGTCTGTTGGCTTAATACACGTCTGATTAATGTCTGAACATTTAGTACACGTATGTGGATCGGAAGAGCATGTTAATTGTGCAATAGTCATTGGTACCATGGCCCTTACTGATGAATCTGTGCTATTTGTAACAGTCAGTGAAGATTTATTAGAATCTTTTGATACAATAGATTCTGAATTAGATCGATTTTCAGCAGTGGTAGTAGTCAACTCAGTACAAATACATGATGTAGAATTATCACAAAATCCACAACTTGAGGGGGTAGTGGTATCACTATGATTTGTTTTTTGATGATGATTATTTTTTGGACTAGAACATTTATGTTTCTTTTGTTGAGATAACTTGGGTAACACAGGCATAGATCGTAATGGTGTAGTGTTTCTAATCATCTTATTTGGAGGAGCTGTTAATTTATTGACAGATGGTAATAACGATACAGATTTTAAAGGTTTAAAATTATCAATCAAGTGATGCAAATCAGTTTCTCTGGTAGCGGGGACATTTGAATTTTGAATTACTTGATTAAATCTATTCTCTAAATGTATCATTTCATTACATTTAGAGTGATAAAGTCTTTGCCAATATTTAACTTTCTCCTGTAACGAATCAATAACAGTTTCCATTTCTTTCAATTTTCTTTCCTTCCTATCCCGATAAGCTCTTTGAGCATCTCTATTTTGTCTTTGTTTCTTCAAAAGTAATTCTTCACTTTCATTGGAACTTGTTGGTTCTTCACTTATGGATTTACGTTTCCTACCGGATGAATATGACCTCATGGCTGGTAATTTCCAACTTTTGGAGACTTGTATCTTGGACATGATAAGATCATCATTACTTGAAATCTTTGGTTTGATTATGGGCAAAATATGTTTACCTTGACTAGAGCTTGAATTCATCATTATCCTCGTTCGTATACGAGACGTCCAACTTTTTGGGAAGGATAAGAATGGTTTTGTAGTATATATGCATTTATATGTAAAATGTTTCAATATTTAATTAATAATCACTTTTAAGAAAGATCGTTATTGAAAGAGAGACACCCCCAATATTTAAAGCCAAATAAAAGAAAAAGAGGAAGAAACAACGGTTAAACAAGAATGGTTGAATCTGGTGATAACAATCGTAAAGAGTTGGTGAATCAACTGTATACATTTAGCTATATTTGCGTATATATTCGATATCTATTGGACAAATCGTTATTCTTAGGGATATTGCAACTATCTATTTTATATGCTTTAACAATGATAAGAAAACTTTGTGAGGAGAGTGATGGTCATTTGTTGATGATCAGTGAGACAGGGGATGATGAGAACGGTGAGGATATAATCCGGTTATTGGTATTAAAATGTTTAAGAGCCACACAATTATTATTTCTTAGTATGATCGGGTACATTTGTTTATTTCGTTACCTTGTACCTGTACCATATGGTAGGACAATTTTAGTCTTATTTATTGGTGAATATTATGAAGATGAATTAAATGAACTGTATCTTTATAAAATATACTGTTGGATTTATATGTTAGATATCATTTTGTGTTTAGTGACATTAGTGATCACTAGTTTGAGCGTTACCCAATTATCGACAGTTATTGTTCCATCATCACAGGTATATCTGAATAATCATAATGATATCAATGCGATATTACAATTGTTTGAACAAAATAGCAAGAATAAATATGGAATAATGACTTTACTGGGAACGAACTTGTTCAACCCACCAGCAATGACATTGGTACCATCACCAACTGATGAGAATGAGGATTTGTTAGAAGGATATGGAAGTACTATGAGTTAGAAGCATCATATTTAATCTTTTTTAATAATGATTCCAATTTTTGTTGATCTAGTTTCTTAATTTGTGACTTCCAATATTTATTTTCAATGGTCAATTGTCTTATTTTATCATTCAATTGATTAATGGTTTGATACAAATCTTTTATTGCCATTTGATTGGCTTTGATCTGTGCTCGCTTTCTATCTCTAAACCTTTTCGATGCCTCATTATTCCGCCGTCTTATTGACTTAATGACGTTTTCAGATTCTTCCGTATGGTTCAAGGTATCTTTGTTGGGCATGTTACTTTTCACCATATTGTGATGTTTACCACTACAAGACACCGCACTCTCACATGTTTTATATATCTGTGCTTTTGAACTGCTAACCATTTCACAACTTCTAAAGTGAATTGATCGTAGTTCCCACCGTTATTGAATCACTGTCCACCACACTTTACAATGAAATGTGAGATTAAAGAAGTACACAGGGAAGAAGTACAAGACAAAGAAAATATTGAAGGTGGGTATATGCCATCAAGCGAAGAGAGATCTATAAAAATGACGCTTTTAATGTTGCAGACAGTGAACATCGAAACACTTCTCAAACAGACACATACGCTTCAACAGACGAAGGAATCATCAACACAAACTGTGATCCACAAGCCTTAAGTATCACAGTTCCCATTGGAATGGGTTCTTACTGTGGGAACTTTCATAAAAAAATGTATGTAAAGAATTTGAAAAAATTAAAAAACAAATAGCCCTACAGGGGGCTCGAACCCCTAACCTTATGATTAAGAGTCATACGCGCTACCGATTGCGCCAGCAAGGCTCCTATTTGTTGAAAAATGTTGTAAATGGTGGTGGCCACATTTAACTCGGTGGATCACGTCTTGACGCAATATATTTAGGTAAATTGTTACACTCGGGTGCAATTATTGGGCGGGAGAGGGTTATATATTTCATATTTGTAAATATTAGATGTAGATTAGTATTTTACCCGCTTGTGGGGTGGAAGTTTATGACCATATCTGCTAGGAATTCTCTCAGTACGGTGAAATATTGCTACATAGAGTCTCGAGAAAACTCTCCTAGGAGCAATCGTTGAATATCTACATGTATAAGACATCTTTTACCAACTTTTCAGTAACATCTGGTCATGTTTTTCCTTAAATGAAGTAATGCTTTAAAAGATTTAAAAGATTCAAAAGATCAAAGATTTAAGAAAACCAAAATTTACTGTAAAGCAAAAAAGAGAGTAATGAATACATTGATTAAGACCAAGACATCAGTATTATAAAAGGCAAAGCAACAAAGGATGCTTGCTCAGCAAGTGTATTATGACAATGATTTTGACTCTCAATGTTTGCAATTTGAAAACAAGCTTTTAAATGAATTAGAAACTTTAGATGATCCATTAGAAGTGTTTTTAGAATATATCAATTTCATCAATGATCAAGAAGACCAAACTCCATCCTTGGAAATCAAGTTGAAACACTTGCTAGAAAGATGTATAAACTATATCCTTGTCTTACAAACTTACAATAACGATCCAAGGTTTGTTAAAATATGGTTATATTATCTTGACGTTTTCATCTCACAAGATATTATGCAATTGAAAGATTCTTTAACATTTATGTTTATCCAACAGGTTGGCAACAAATTGGCTATGTTTTATATTGAATGGACTGATGTTATGTGGAATCTAAAACAATTTAATGATGCCATTATGATCTTAGAATATGGTATAAAACAAAATGCAAGACCATCCATAAAATTACAGTTGACGTTACGAGATTTACAAGATAGATTAGTAGGGATAAACCCATTGGGACAACTTCATAACAATTGGGACACATTCATCAATGAATTATCGTATAATATACCACCCTTTATGAAAAATACCCCATCACCATCAATACGACAAAAAAATGATAATCAATTACAAATATTTGAAGATACTACAGGTAAAATTAATCACGATTTTATAACAAAGAAGAATAATGGACCCATTTATCAAATTAATAAAGTAGAAGGTAGATTACCAGAAAAGATTGATTGTAATTTTAATTTGATTTATAATGAAAAATATCAATATTCTGAAATAAGTCTTGAACAATTATTATCATTAATGAGGAAACCTATTGAAGTTATTTCTAATATTCAATCCCCACAGACGAAAAGAAATGTCTTAACTGAGATTGTTCCAAAGTCAGAGGTCGATAAGGAACCAATAGATGATTCAAATAAGAGAAGAAAACTCATAGAACCATTACCATTATCTCAACCACCGATACCAAATAATAATAAAATGCAAGTGTTTAATGATAAAGATACGACAATAGAATACAAGACACATACTTCAATCTTACCTTTAAAGGAAGAAGAAGATAATAATTTAACTACAAATAATACAAATACAGTAACGTTTTTTTCTAAAGATGCAATGAATGAGGTTTATTCAATGTTTAATCAAAATTTAAACGAAAATAATCATAATTCAAACAATAAGATCGATACCACTATCACAGCAACTAATATTCTTAATAATAATAACAGCAACACAGATAATACAACAAACAGATTCACAATTTATGAGAATGCAACACAGGAGTTAACAAGACCTAACATTGATGATCTTACTGAAGTGAAAGTACCAGTAAATAGTCAACAAGAGAATATACCGGAAGCACTACCGAGTAATAATAATAATAATAATAATAATAATAATAATGAAGGCAATATTCCTGAGAATAACCACAACATGTACGCCATTGAAGAGAAAACAGAAAATTCAATACATACACCAATAAAATCTTCACAATATATACCATCTCAAAGTTCACCATTTGTGTCTCAACCTGCATTTCTTTCACAGGTGAGGTCATCGACCAATAATGATTTATTACAGTTACCAATGATTATAAGTCACCCATTAAGTGATAATTTAAGAAAACTATTATTATCTAACATTACACCATCATTATCTACATATGACTCATTTTATCAATATGACCAAGAGTTAAATATGAGCCATCAATTAGAACGAATTCATAAATTGGCTAAAGTCTCAAATAAAAAATTACCCATAATAAATTTTGCCAAAATTAATAAATTTTATTGCATCTATTCCGAGTTAGGTCGTGGTGGGTATGCTGTGGTATATCTAGCAGAATCAGATGATGGTTCATTGAATGCGTTGAAAGTGGAGAAACCGGCTAATTCATGGGAATACTATATATTGAGACAAATTGAAATAAGATTACAAGATGAGTTAGTTTTACAATCCATTATCAATGTCAATTCATTACATTTTTTCCAAGATGAGAGTTACTTGGTGTTAAATTACGCCAACCAAGGAACCATTTTAGGATTAATTAATCTTTACAAGGAAGAAATTGGAGGTAAAAGGACATTGGATGAATTGATTTGTATGTTTCTCACTATAGAATTAACTAAAGTCATTGAAAATATTCATGAAATTGGTATAATACATGGTGATTTAAAACCGGATAATTGCATGATTAGATTCTTACCTCTAGATGAACCCAACAATGAACCCTTGGGTGATTATAATACATATGGCCAGAATGGTTGGGATCAAAAGGGTATATATCTTATTGATTTTGGTAGATCATTCGATTTAACTTTATTTCAACAGGGTACTCAATTCAAAGCAGATTGGATTACGGATGAACAAGATTGTTATGAGATGAGAAAAGGATTACCATGGAGTTATGAATGTGATTATTATGGTCTTGCTAGTATCATCCACTGTATGCTATTTGGATCATTTATAGAAACGGTTATGGATTCAACAAGTAATAAACTACAATTAAAACAACCATTGAAACGTTCATGGCAAAGAGATATTTGGTCAGAATTGTTTGATATATTATTGAACAGTGGGAACTATAATTTACCCATAACCTCTAGAATTAAGTTAGTAAGATTGAAAATGGAAGATTATATTATAAAT
This sequence comes from Monosporozyma servazzii, assembly GCA_033807795.1. Lineage (NCBI taxonomy): Eukaryota > Fungi > Ascomycota > Saccharomycetes > Saccharomycetales > Saccharomycetaceae > Monosporozyma > Monosporozyma servazzii. The sequence goes on along the minus strand of CP138597.1, from coordinate 128,401 downwards.
GATAGACGAAATAGTAACAAATTAAGATCTTTAGTGTTACAATTAGAAAATGAATTATCTCAAGTGAAAGATAGATATTATATCCCCAAGAGAGGATAGTACTAATTAGTATACAATATATAATATTATATAAATGTAATAGAGAGAAAATAAAGATAAAGGTTTGTGCATGCAAGCAATCTATATGATACAACTAAAAAACAGAGAAAATGAAAGAAATGAAAGGTTACATTTAAAATACAATTAATCTTGCTTTCTAACACCACTAACAATATCATCAACTCTTAACAGGAGACAAGCACTTTCAATAGCAGTCTTAATGGATTGTTGTTTAATGACTTCTGGTTCCCAAATACCGTATTCGACCATATCGGTAATCTTACCTTGATCACCGTCAATACCCATGGTGTGTTGACCTTGAGAATGTTTAGCTCTTAATTGAGATAAGACTCTGATTGGATCACCACCTGCGTTTTGAATTAAGGTTCTTGGAATACATTCCATGGCGTCAGCAACGGCTTGGTATGGCCATTGTTGAATACCTTCTAATTGTTTAGATTTTTCAGCTAATTTCACAGAGACAGCCATTTCAGTAGCACCACCACCTGGAGATAAAGATGGAGATAGCATTACATTACGTGCCACAGCCATAGCATCTTGTAGATTACGTTCGATTTCATTTAAGATATCCTTGGACCCACCACGTAACATAATGGTACAAGCTTTTGGATTTTCACATTCATCTAAGAAAGTGAAATATTCATCACCAATCATTTCAATCTTGAAAACACCACATTGGGTACCAACATCAGATTCCTTTAAGTCTTCACAACGGTTGACAATAGTGGCACCAGTGACACGAGCAATTCTATTATTATCAGTTTTCTTAACACGTCTTAGGACACTACAGCCACCTTTTAATAAGAAATGTTGAGCTAAATCAGAAACCCCCTTTTCAGTGATCACTACAGTTGGATTAAATTGTAGAATTTGTTCACACATTAATTTAACTTGTTCTTCTTCAATTTGTAAGATTCTATTCCAATCTTCGTCATTAGTAATCTCAATATTGGTTTGAGATTCACCTTTCTTATATTCTAATGGACAGTCTAATAATATAATACGAGGTTTTTCAATGTAACGAGACATCTTTGGATGGACAACATCTTTATTTAACATAATACCACGTAAGACACGAGAATCCAAGACTTCACCACCTGGAATCTTTTCCACTCTAACGTATCTTTTAGTATCAATTTCATTACGATCATCACGAACAGTTCTGACAGCATCAAGAGATAATTGACACATCTTTTCAGACCATAATTTAACGTATTTGGTACCAATAGAGGCTTCAATCAATTTTAACATGGCTTCATCGTTTTCAATATCAACAGGCTTGGATACTTGATCGATGATTTCTAAAGCGTCAGCTAAAGCTAATTTCAAAGCTTGAATGATGATAACAGGGTGAATATTCTTTTCAATCAAGTATGGGGCACATTGAGCCAAGATTTCACCAGCTAAGATAATGACAGATGTGGTACCGTCACCGACTTCTTCATCTTGAGTTCTAGACAATTCCAGCATGGATTTGGCAGCTGGATGAGCAACATCAATTTCTCTTAAGATAGCATGACCATCATTAGTTAAGACAAGACCACCCATTGGATCTAATAACATTTTCAACATAGCTTTTGGACCTAGACAAGTTCTAATAATGTCTGAAACAGCCTTGGCTGCAGCAATATTAGAAACTTGAGCTTGACGACCGGAGGTTCTCTCCTGGGAGGTGTTCATAACGACAACTGGAGCTTGCATTGTTGGATTCGTGATGTGTTGGTTACTGGTGTGTTTAAATTGTTCAAACTATTTGTGGTGGGAAGTTTTCAATGAATTGGATTTAAATATTTAAATATTTAAAATAAAAATTGTTCAAGGAAAGGATCTTTAATATGGAAGAAACAGTTCAAAACACAAGACAAGTAAACCAAAGCCAACATGACAGTGATTACTCAGGTGCGAATGTTGTCTGGGAGAAGGATAGCATATCCACGTTACAATTTCTTGAAATTGAACAGACAAAGCCCAGTGAAACACGATACAAATTTGAAATATGCAATGAGACAATTCCTGGGGCCCCGTGATTATAAAGGTGAGTATCCATTAAATCGTTATGCTCAACCTGCGACAAACCATACTCCAAAGTATATTCAACCGGATTTGGAACACGGGAGGTCGTTAAGAGATCCGGTTACTGGGGAGATCTTGGAACCAAAGACATATTTGGATTCTCAGGGGAGAGAGCAAGTTAAATTTGAACCTGAGGAGCCAAGAGATGGTGACAGAAACAAGAATAATAATTTCATCCCCCTAGAACGTTGGAGACAACCATTCCCAGAGAACAAGTTCTGTCTTTCCAATTATTGGGTGGATTCTAATTTGAAAAGACAAATATTTGAAGAATTATCTGTGGAAGGTGCTTCTACACAAGAAGTTTCACAGAAATATGGGTTAAAAGTGGCTCGTGTTGAAGCATTATCCAAATTATATCAACTAGAGGAAAAATGGGACAAGAGAAAGAATAAAAACACTGATGTTGAAGTGATGGCTTCGACAATGACGGACATGTTCCCACTTTTCAATCCACCTGAAGATGCCATGAGACGTAGAGAGAATCTATCTGAAATTCCTGTCCCACCAAAGGCACAACGTTCAAGATTTGTCACATTGGCTGAATCCGAACCCTTCGGTCCATTAGATGCTGCCTCAGTTTTGGAGTTAGAACCTGCTGTAAAGACTTTAGAACGTTTGGCCACAAAGGGTGAGCATTCTGCTCATGAATCCGGTTCAAGCGCCACCACTACTCGACGTAAAATTATCTACGGACCTGTTCTAGCAGGAGAAAGATCACAATTCAGAGTCACAGATATGCCAGGACGTCAATCCGCATTTCGGTATGGTAGTGGGAACCGTGATAACAAGAAAGATCGTCGTATTGCATTCGATGAGCACGGTAGAATGGTGTATGCCTGATCATCCCCAAATGCACGCCAAAACCTAATATTCACCATATATTCCTGTATATACATCTTAATATATCATCATTCTCATCATCATTATTATTAGCTCTTTTAATTATTTCTTTATTTGAATTGAAAAGTTTTGTTAGTACAAATGATAACTTGAAACCATCAGCAAAACACAGATTAACCGTGATCAAGCCACGATGTTAAGTTGGAATGTCCCATTGAACAATGAGGAACCTACTAGTGTTACGAGAAGCAGGCAATTTATCTTGTTTGATGAGCATTTTACAATCCATCTATGGCGTGACAACAATGATGAAACGCGAAATGATACGATGGATGATCTAAAGTTAACCAAGTTCACTGTATGGATCAACGAGGCAATTATGATTCAAGGTAATGCTTTGGAATATTTTGAGTTGATGGAGCCAGGTCATTGGTGTATGAAAGATGAAGTTTGTCAAGAACAACTTTTCAGATCCAGTGTAGTTATGAATAATGGTTATGATAATGTTATTAAGTTTCAAATCCAATATGCGATAGATGGTGTAGTAGTTTCTGATGAAAGTGAAGGTCATTCAACACCAAACTCACTGGATCAAGACTATATACACGAGTTTTTACCAAGTTTTGAACCTGTTTATACATGGCAAACTACCAATACATCAAAACCAAGTTCAAGAGACCTAACTCCACCTGTAGAAGATGCAGAAATATTATCAAAACAAGAAACTGAACCTCTCAAAGGCATCAGCACATCTGAACAAATCATTGAGTTCCAATATCCAGTATATTCTTTATTAAATATGAGATTAAGGAATTCAAATTTGAAATCACAATATTGTATCTTAACTTCATTAGATTTCCAGACCTCGAGATCATTAATTCAATTATGTGCAAAATTTAATATCCCAATCAATGAGACAAGATTAATCTTCAATATGGTTAAATTAGAATTAATTAATAAGAGATCATATAATGAGAAATCACATATTGAAATACCAACCATTGAATTGAACAATTCATCGAACTATGAATTCCCATTGGTTGCATTACCACATGATTCATTTAGTATGGCATATAAACTACCACCTTTAACTCCTGATGATGTTGTAAAAGATCATGAAAATATTGATATGAAACCACATCGTGTGATGGTAACTTTGAATTATATTGTTGAACTAAATAATGGTATGAAATTACCAATTATTACCCGTTGGGAGACTGATGTTACCATTAAGAGGAAACCATGTCGTGATCTAATTGGTAATGGTGGAAATTTAAAATCATCACATACAAATGGGAATGGTATCTTATTGAATAATAATGCTACATTATCAAGAATCTCGACGATTTCAATCTCTTCAACAGCAAGATTCCATAATAATACTGCATCAAACACCAATCAAAATAGGTTATCAGGTTATAAACCTGGTTCATCTTCACTTTCACAATTACAATCAATAAACACTACTAGTCCATTATTCAATAATATAAAATTTAAATTTATGAATGATACAATCATTGTCAATAGTGGGGATACATTCACGTTACGACTACAAATAACCAATCTTTCACCGCAACCATTGGATTTAGTCATTTATTATAACAATCAAACCCCGACTGCTCAATCTACAAATTCTGTGGCACGTACAATTGTACCATTACAAACGCTAGAAAAAAAAACAGTGTGGATCCAAAAGCAAAGACAAATTGCAGAGGGACTCATTCTCCTAACAAACGATTACAAGGTACCGTTGATCCAGTCGCATGAATCATATTTTGTGGATTTATCACTTGTGGCCATCAGGTCAGGATATTATTCGACGTTAAATGCATTGAAATTACTCGATTTAAAAACACAAGAGTGTGTGGAGATAGGCAGAGCCGTCAGCGTTCTTGTGAATTAACGTTCCCTGGCACTTCTATGGCCATGCCACTGGAACCACGATGCATAGAGGTTGGAATTGCCCACATCTGCGGGTAACCCCTCTCTTTCTGCCATGTTTTTTTTTTTTTTTGGAAAATGAATTCATGAAAAATAAAATGAAATAAAAATGTTCCTTATCCCAGTGGTGGTGGTGGTTGGTGTTTGATAAGGGTCAGATAGGTTGGTTACGAGAAGTCAATTGCATTTCAATTGAGTCATTAATATACTGCTACTGTGAAAGAAAATATGTCTGAAAAATTTCCTGCCTTGGACAACGAAGAACAAACCCCAGATCAAACAATCACCCCAGTGGACAATCAAGATGAAACCGATTTCTTGAAAAGAGAGGCTGAGATTCTTGGTGATGAATTCAAAACGGAACAAGATGCTGATTTACTTGATGCTGGTGATAATGGTGAAGATGATGAATTTGATGATTTTACCTCGAATAACAATGAAGACACTACTGTCAACGAAGCAACTGCATTCCAAGATAACGATACTACTACTAATAATAATACCACTAACGAACCAGTAAAGAGTGTAGAGGTTAATGACGACGCACAAAGAATTATTTCTGAATGGGAAGAATCTCATCAAAAGGAGATCGAACAGAGAGATCAAAGAGAAAATGAAGAAAAATCTACTTTACAGAATGAAGCTATTACTTATATTGACGAATTTTATGAAACTTATAACAATAAGAAACAAGAAGGCATTGAAGCCAGTAAATCTGCTGCCAAGCAATTCATTGAAAAGAGAGATGAATTTTTCAAACAAGAAGGTACTACTACTTGGGACCGTGCTTTCCAATTAATTAATGAGGAAGATGCCGCTGTTGTGGGTGGTAGAGATAGAACTAAATTCAAGGAAATCTTGCAAAGATTACAAGGTAAAGTTGACGCTCCAGGTGCTTAAATCAAAAGAATACTGTCCCCCCACCCCTACTTTTCGTATATATATATATATTGAACAAGCTATGTATATTTATTCATATACAAAAAAAAATCCGCTAGAAATGAAATATATTAACAGCTAGCCCATACTGGTATATCTGTTTGGAAACAGCTATATGTATTGCTGCTGTCTTCACTTGATGGTGGTACATTCAAATGATAATATTTCCAAGCATGTAAATCCAGTGTCAAATCGCTTATATCTTCTGGATTCCTCATGATAGGCAATTCACATTCGACACAAGTTGAACCATCCTTGATATTGGCCAATCTGCTTTCTCTAACAGTTGTAGCCTCTTCAATAAGTTTATTAAATTGATCATTTAAATAATCTTTTGATTTAGTACTATTCTCCCATTCATCATATTGTTGGAAAAAATCCACATATAGTGGATATTTGGTCACAGCAGGACAATACAGTGTGTCATTGATGATAGGAAACCCCATTTTCAAAAGATGTATTCTAATTTGATGTGTTCTGCCAGTTAATGGTTTGCAAATTACTATGCTTTCGTTTGACACGGAATCATACCAGCCAGGGTAAAACCATGTCTCTGCTCTTTTGGAAGCACCCAGTCCATTAGGAAATTGTTTCTTTGTTTGTACAGTAAATATCGAGGTGGAACATTTTACTACATACTCATCATTTTCTTTCCAATTAGTTAAATCGTATGGTTCAGTAGAATTGGGAAACTTGCCTTCCACTCTTGCAAGGTATAATTTCTGCATCTCATGTGATTGAATCTTTGTTTGAATTGTATTGGCAAATAAATTGTTTTTGGCCATAATTGTAATCCCTGAAGTGACTTTGTCCAGTCTATGGCATGGATATAATTTTATTTGATCTTCTCTTCCATGTTTAATCACCTCAGTCAGTGAATTTAAATGGTACCCACCAGTTGGATGTACCGGTATCCCACAAGGCTTGTCCACTACAAGCATTTGATCATCCTCGAATACTATCGGTATGCCTTCAATGTTATTTTTGATAGAAGTATGCATGATGGGCCAAGCTTTCACAGGTGGTTCATGTCGATGAATCACAGTCTCTAATATATCACCCGATTTTATTACAGACTTCAAGGGATCTAATTTCAACACAGGATCACTCTTTCTGATCAGTTTGAACCGTCCCTTTTGTATAGCTTTAGTATAATACTCCATATCAAAGGATCTAAATTCTTTCACCAACACATCGAGTACAGTTCTGCCTACCCAACGGCCCTTCACAAACACTTGTGTTTTCTTATAATATGGCGACACATGTCTCAATCCATGACTTAGCCATATTTTACTGCTCATACTAGCGTGTCCAGAGCAGAATTGATGCTTTTACTTAGATGGGTTCGAATACCTGGAATTATCTTTGATTGAAATGCATACATATTAAATAAATAAAAGATAAATTTGAAATAAAACAGAAATAGATTAAAAGGACTAGCCCTTGATGCATTAGAGTTTGTTGGTGGTGGTGGTGAAGGTGGTCTTACTTCTTTCTTCTGTTCTTGACCTTACCAGCCTTTGTGTTCTTTGACAATTCAGCTTCCTCCTCGGCTAGCAGTTGCTCCTTCAATTTCTTGGCTCTAGCCTTCTCCAGCTTCCGTTCCTCTTCTTCTTCTTGTTTGCTGGATTTCTGCTTGGCCCCTTCTTGCCATTTGTTGGCCTCAGCAGCCTCAGCTCGAGCAGCAGCTTCCTTGGCCTTCTTCATTTCATTCTCTCTTTTCTTGGCCATACCGGCAATCTTCTTATCCGCGGATTCACTAAATCTTTTACCCATTTTTTTTCCCTTCTTCTTTGTCTGTATAGAGATGTGTGTGTGTGTAGTATTACAGGGGTTCCTTTAATAGATCAATTGACCTCTATTGAGTTCTCGTTAGTCTTGATACGCATCCACTTCAGGGATTAGTTGAAAGGTATGAAATTTCAATTGAAGGCTTTAAATTTATTTTATTTTCAATCTCAAATTTGAATATTTGAAATCGCATCAGTGATGAGATCATTGGCAACAAAAAGGAGTCTGAAAGACCAAGATAGATCGATATATAGGTCAACACAAGGGGTATTATTGCCGCTATATTTACTCTACACGGTTCAAGGATGAAATTGATACCGAAATCGCGAAAGAAACATAAGAAACAGCCCCTGCTGTCATTACAAATACATGTAATTCAGACAAAGGGTATTGACATCTTTGACAGATTCGATTGTTCGCCCGTCTGTTATGTGACTACAAACAACTATTTTACTCATAGGACACAACAATTGTCTAATTCAAACTCAAAATGGAACCAAATGATTAAGATGACATTACCAAAGAATCCAGTTAACGATTTATTAAGAGTGATCGTTTACGATGTCATCCCAATAGACAAGGGAAGTGAACCAAATTCAACGACAAGTAGTCACAAAACGTCTAATATCTTGACAGGTGGGATGAGCCCTTTAACTTCTACTTCTAGCCGCTCGTTAAATGTGCCACGACCTAAATCTGCACAACGTTCATCTTTCAATACTAATTCTTATGAAGTTAATAATAACTCTTTAGGATCAATGTACTCGCTAAGAACAATGTACTCTTTGGCTACTCAACCAACACACAATCATCAGACATCATCGACACATAACGTTACTGCAAATGATAATAATAATATTCAGCCACAATATATTGATTCTCTAGATCATATTAATACATCTTCAACATATTCTTCAGGCTCACCAACATATGAAGCTACAGAACAGTCAACAAGAGCACATAAATATATGTATATTGGTGAAGCTCAAATCTCATTGCATGAATTGTTTAGGGATCCAGAACGTAATAATCATTTCCATTTTAATCAACTACAACAACCTAAATGGTATAAACTATTCGATAAGAAAAGAGAGAAACAATACAAAGATTCAACATCACAAAGCAAGATGTTCCCCATCGGTGATATTCAGTTGGGTTTTAGTCTAAGCTCCAATATGAGAAGACAATATACGACTTTACAGGCTTTTATTATGTGGCAACAGCGATTAATTAAATCTGTCAATTGGAAGAGACATAGAAAACTGATTAAGATGAAAAAAGAAGCAGAACCAGAAAATGATAACAACGACGAAAGGGAGAGTACACCTCAAACTTTACCTTTGAGTATACCCGGATCATCTGTTGATTATAATGACGAAGAGACGTATGCAGACTATGATGATGATAATGATGAAGTAGATGATATTGTTTATGAATCGTTGTCTCAAATAAATACAAATTCAATGTCGGATATCTCAATAATTTCGTTGAATTCAGCAGCCTCTACAGGAATGGCATCAACAGCTTCAAACAGTGATTATACTAGTGATTTTAATGATTCTTTGTCTAATGATGGCGATGACCAAGATGAACATGAAGATAGTACAGTAGGGTTGTTGGATTTAAATTCCTTAGTAAGTGCTTTAGATGAATACGATGTAGTCAGGAATGATGAAGATCATATCCTTGCACCCCATGCTCGTGGTCACCATAATGACCAAGGTGATATATTGAAGAATAGAGTTTTAACTAATAAGGATTTTGAAGAAATAGAGAATATCTTGAAAGAGCCTCCATCTGTGGTTCACGATATAATAGATGATACAGATAATAATAGCTCCAACAGTCAAATCAATGTTCTTAGATATACACCTACCAGCCCTAGTCCCGTGAATGATCTCGGTTATAGTGAAGACTCTGAATTGTCTACTGACTCAGAAAATGAGCATGTTAACACCTCATTACAGTTTAAACCCAATGGGAGTAAATTACTTCGACTGAGAAGAAGAACTAAATCAAATTATTCAAGACATTATGATATTGACCACCATTGGAGGAACAATTTTAAAGTTTCAAAGAAAGAACACTCACTAGGTGTCGTTTTCATGGAGATTCAGAATATTACAAATCTACCCACTTTGAAGAGTAGACTATCAAGAAGAAAATATGATATGGATCCATTTGTCATTACGACCTTTGGTAGGCGTGTATTTAAGACTTCATCAAAGAATCATACATTAAATCCATATTTTAATGAATCTATTGCATTTGAAATATTTCCTAACGAGACACAATTTAGTTTCCATTTTAAAGTTATGGATAAAGATTCAATTTCATATCATGATGAAATTGCTGAATATGACCTACCTTGGTTCGATGTCTTGAGGCAAATTAAACAAGATAATCTGGATGGCAGGCAAGATTGGTCAGAATTTCATATACCATTAGAGATATTATACCGTCAAGAAATTGAGTCACACCCAATGTTGAGAATTAAAGTTCGATATTCACCTTATAAGACTTTAAAGAGAGATTTCTGGAAGCATGCTGTTTCTACCACTACTTTAAAGGAAGAATTTGATATGGTTGATTTATTATTATTCCTTGATAAATTGGGTTCATTTTCTGATCAAGATGCCTTAGAATTTTTCAATCGTTTCAATAAATTAGCGTGGGCTGGTGATTCCATTACTAGAAAGGAACTGATAAAGGGGTTGCAAAGTTGGAAGAAAACATCTGAATTCAAAAATGTTTGGAAATGTCCCAAATGTTTTAAAAGTAGAAATAAGAGTAATAACAGTAAGAGATCCAAATTAACTTCAGAAAATGATTTAATTACTCATTACGCCATCTGCTGTTTTAGTCACGATAATAAAGTATTGAAACCATCATACGTGTCCACAGAATTTGCTTCGAAACGATGGTTCAGTAAGATTCTAATCAAATTATCCTATGGTAGATACGCCTTGGGCTCAAATAATGCAAACATACTTGTTCAAGATAGAAATACAGGTGTCATATTAGAGGAAAAAATTAGTGCCCATGTTAAAGTTGGTTTAAGAATTATTTATAATGGTAGAGGTAAAGAATCTAAACGATTTAGGAATTTATTGAAAACTTTATCAGTACGACAGGGGAAGAAATTTGATAACCCAGCATCTGTGAAACAAATTGAATCATTTATTCAATTTCATCATTTGGATATGTCTCAATGTATGGATACTACTTATGGTACATTTAATGAATTTTTTTATAGAAAATTAAAACCTGGTAGTAGAATTATTGAAAACAAATCACCTAAATATATGGTTTCACCAGCAGATTCAAGATTAACAGTTTTCCCATCTGTAGAAAAATCCAAAAAGATTTGGATTAAATCATCAAAATTCACAATCAACCGATTGACTCAAGATTATAACAATGATAGATACAATAATTCTAATACTAGTATAGCCATTTTCCGTCTTGCTCCACAAGACTACCATAGATTTCATTGTCCCTGTGATGTGACAATTGGTAAACCTATTAATGTCAACGGTGAATATTATACGGTCAACCCAATGGCCATTCGTAGTGAATTAGATGTCTTTGGTGAAAATATAAGAACGATAATTCCTATGAAATCGGCAGAATTTGGTGAATTTCTGATGATTGCTGTTGGTGCCATGATGGTAGGATCAATTGTATTGACCTGTAAAGAAGGTGATCGTGTTGAAAAGGGTGGAGAAGTGGGATATTTCAAATTTGGTGGATCCACTATTATTCTTTTAATTCCAAGTAGTAATATCAAATTTGATTCAGATTTGATAAATAATACCACAGAACAAATTGAAACTTTAGTCAAAGTTGGGATGTCTCTTGGTCACACCCCGGATATAAAAGATATGAAACGAAAGAGGAAACCAATAATAGATTCGATACATTTGGAAAAGATCAAGAGAACCATTAGTGTTACCGCAGAGAATTTAAGTAAGATAGGGGATGTTACGTGGCAATATGATGCTTTAACCAATTTAATGAAGGATGATTACGGTAAAGAAGAGGTTGAGACTATGACAGAGATTCCAGATTAAATATATACAATATATATATATATATTATATTTCAAACTGATTCTCACAAAAATCATTCATGAATTTTAAGCCTGGAAGCCTCCAATTTCCACAGAAAGTTACAGAAAAGGATATATAGCTTTATAGATAGTCTCTTGAGCATCAGCCAAGCCCACTTCTGTATCTTTGTCTGTTTTTTGTATCTGTCACTATGGTTTGTTGATATTAGTCATTGGTTCCGTGGAAGAGAGCATTCTTTTCCGTGGAACATTTTTTGCTTCTATTAATTTTAAAAAATTTTAGTGACATATAAAGAAGTGATTAAACCCTGCGATGAATGCATCACTTCCTTAATTGTAACTTATATACATATATACAAAGGGCATATCAAGTCAACAAGCAATTAAGCAATTAAGCAAGCAAGCAAGAAATCAAATAAATAATCTAATCAAAACAAACAAATACATTATGAATACATTAGTTTTAGGGGCCACTGGTCTTTGTGGTAATTTCATGTTAAAATACGCAATCACGGCTAAGGAGGTGAATAAAGTGTTCACTATTACTAGATCGCCACTTCCAGCTCAACAAGCTGAGGACGCAAAAGTTACCAGTTTCCAAGAGAAGGATAATGCCAAATGGGGTGATATCATTAAGAATGATATAGCGGATAATATTGACATTGTATTAACAGGGTTAGCCACCACAAAAGCTGTAGGTGGTGCTGAGTTTCAATATAGTATTGATCATGACTTAAACATTGAATTGGCTAAAGTAGCCAAAGATAGAGGTTGTAAGACTCTTGTGGTTGTAAGCACAATGGGTGCTAATAAGGATTCTAGGTTATTCTATCCAAGGATGAAAGGTGAAATTGAAAGAGATATGATTGCTCTGGGTTTTGATAAGACTATTATCCTAAGACCTGGTATTTTACTGGGTGACAGAGGCAGGGAACACACCGGTTTTGGAAACGGTGCTGCCTCCGCAGTAGGTGGGTGGTTCTACAGATCCAGATGCCAATGGTTAATGGGTTATCCAGTTAAAGGTGAAGAGGTCGCTAAAGTCGGTATTCATTTAGCTTTAAACAAGTCTAATCAAAAGGTTCAAATTGTTGGAAGTAGCGAGATTTTAGATATTGCTAGTAAATTATAATATCTCTGTGTTTGGTTTTTTGCTTCTTTTGCATATTCATATATAACTTCTATTATTTTTATCTTTCTAATAAATTGCTCAATCTATTTCACATATTTCAAATGATATAACCCATATCATGCCTCATGGTGAACCTGAATGCATTTAAAGCTTGGATTAACTGTCACAGAGTCCAAAAAATAATTTGTTACACAAAAAAGAAAATTTGATTTCGCCCAGGATCGAACTGGGGACGTTCTGCGTGTTAAGCAGATGCCATAACCAACTAGACCACGAAACCAACTATTCCTTGTTTTTTGAAAAACTTAAGCTATCTTTAACTAGAGTAATTATTCACGAGACAAAACTATAAATAACGTCATAAGTCAGAAATGATGGTTAATTGCAATAATCCAAAGTTTAGGGGGGGTTGTGTGGTGTCAATTATGCTCAATATTAAATATCACGTTGTATTTAGGACGAAAAGTGTCTTATACACCTGTATATATGTTTATAGCCATAATTTTTCGGTGCAACAGTTACCAGGTCATTTTTGAATAAGAAGGAAAATATTCTGTCCGTTGCAGTAATAAGTTATTTATCAGTTGATATAAATATCACATGTGTTTACTTTTAAAACAAGAGCTCGAGTTATATAAAATATTTCAAGCAATGAAGTAGCTTAACTGTTCAAATAAGCATTTATTAAATAGGGTATAGCATATAATGTGAAAACTAATCTACTATTAACTTCCCCTATCTTTTACTAAATTTGACAATTTATTTATTTGTTTATTATAGATATATGCCTAGTATGCTCAAGGTTCATCATCAAAGTTAACATTTTGAAGAGAAACATTAAATTTACAACTGGTATTTTTGAAAAGGAACTGAAATATCAATAACACTTGGCATAATTGTTAGTATAGGTTGCCATAAATAACATTCCAATAAAAAAATTACTATTGATACCGGTGATATTAATCTAAAAGGTAGTAATACTATATAGCAATTGAAAGCTTATGTAATTGCTATGAATATTGAATTCCTACAGTCTCTCTAATGCTTACTACAGTCGACTCAAATATATATATACATTATGCTATGTTATGATATAATGGGGAAAATAATCCAAACAACTTAGTAAACAACTTTTGAAAGGTGTAATTCCATGACATCTCTTATTCAAAGTATCTGCCTATTTCCAATTCTGATGCGTCTCTACTATTAATATTAGCGAACTGTGCCTGCTAATTAATAAAAATTCAAATATTATTTCACATTACTTTAGTTTTTCTTTGGAAGAATAGACCAGGCAATAGTATATTGTTTTTGCTTAGAAATCACTACAATACACTAAATAGTTAATACTGCACAATTGACCTTTCAATTTGTTTTACAACAGATAATAGACATAGTGCATTAAATTGACAGCTTTACGTTCTTTATCTCATTACACTCGAGGAGGATGACGTAATAATAGTAAGAAAGAAATGTGTTTCTGTTGCTAAGTCATTAGGCATCGATAATACATGTGCTGACACTGTTACTGTATGGTTGACTACATTGGAAACAGTACCACTTGCTTGCTACAAGTGCGCAATTTAAATTGTTCAACAACTTTTATCACCCTTAACCTTCACTCTGGTTATTAGCAGATCCAACTCAAAAAAGAAGCTAGTCACAGGTCTATTTCTGCTAGTCCAAACGGTAGGTATGAGTATATTCTTATGCCCCTTGCTTTGGCTAACGTTCCCAGTACTTTTGCCCGATATGTGGATAGTTTTTTTCATGATCTTCCATTTGGTTGTGTTTTAAGCGGGAAAATATTTTGATCCATTTGAGGAATCTAGATAAATATTGGAATCATATAGATACAGTTTTCTATCGCCTGAATAAAGGGGAATTTATTGTAAAAGAGAACGTGAAGTGGTGTTTCCCAGTCCGACTCTATGGAGTTTCTCCGCTACCGGATTTCTAGCTATGGACTGCAACCATTGATTAGCCAAATGTGCTGCTATAGATAAATTTTCCTACTCCTCTGTGAGTTGAGGAGACTCAAAGGGTGTTGGATATGTTAAACTAGTGCATGGATTCTATTTCAGATTGTTCGAAGACATAACAACCAACACAAAATTTTATTCAAGGTAAATCCAATTTGGGCATTGCGACCAAGAAATAAGTTTTCAAAGACTCCTAATCCGCTTTAGTATCTAACGACATTTTAGCCGCTGTTGATCCCGCCAGTTCCTACTGTCTAACCCCTGACACTCCAGTGTATAAGAGAAGTGTATAAGAGAAGGACCATACTAATGGTGAAATTGATGGGAGTTGTAAGTTATTCCCCCCCAGCCTCCGCTCAAATTGCAAGTATTACGCTTCATGTTTTCCATTTTATACTCAATTCAAACAATGTTAGTGAACTGAGTGCTCAGAACAATAAAAAGCGTTACAGAAGAGCCAAAGGTTGGTTGAACTAATTAAAAAAAGCTCTTCGCCATATTCAGAGTTAGTGATACTTTTGCTACTTTCAACACAGGCATCATTTCTTTGAATTCAAAGAGTTGGCTTAGACTACTTACTCGAAAGATCTCTTGTGGCCTAGTTCACTTTGAGGTAGTTAAGGAATCAGAAAAATTTCAATTCGTGAAAATTTTGGATTGAATAACTGTTCAAGAAGGTTTAACTAATTATTGATAGTTAATGTGTGTGGTAGGTGGATCAAGTCATATGATATCAAGTGATTCTTCATGCTCGATGAATTGAGTATAAAATGGATAGCATGAAGCATAATACTTGAAGCTGTTTCACTGAACAATCGAAAGGGGTATTGAATGTATAAGGTGGTCACTTTGGTGTTTCCGCCCGGCTAACGAAGGTTGCTAGTTGCTACCACTGGTCCTGCTAATTATTCTGTTACTGGTGATGCCAACTCATCAAACCACTCGATTATTAATGCCTAAAGGACGCTCGTATGATATTAGTATCGAGTTTATATCGTTACTCCACGGGTTCTACTGCTCCACCCTCTGTGATCGTGATCCAACTCTTCCAGTTATCAAGAGGTTACCAATTTGTTGAATATCAAGGTAATAAATTCTGCTACAGACTAAGTCCCTTGTCCACAACTCATCCAATACTTTAGTGCGCAAAATGTGAATAAGTGATATACCCCCCCACGCTTCAGTTTTATCGGCATGTGCGATCACATGGTTGACACCAATCAAACTCGACGTTGGCTTATTGATGCACCAATGCATGATTTATCGGATCTATAGCATTCCTCCTCTGATGGGCAGATACAGTTTGCGCAAGCAGCGGCACTCGGGCTGCGATCACTTGATCTCGGCTCGGAAAGACTGCTGTGATGTAATCGCTTACTAAAGGGCGCACAGCGATCGACGGCGCATTGCATAGCTTGGCCATTGTTTGGCCGAGAATGACGAGCACTCTGTTTCAGAAAACAAAAAAACCTGATCTCTCTTTTCATTGTGCGCGCGCAGATACCATTGTTCTCACCTGCATACGCATTGTCTCCTGCGTTTGCACATTCCGGATCTCGAACCCACAATAGGTCCTTGCTGCCAGCGGATATAGATCTTGCTTATCCCCGAGATCAATTCGAGCACGACCTACATCACAGGCTCTCTCGACTCGTCATGCGAGATTAGAATAGCTGCAGATTGATGCACCACTGTCTGCAAACATTGGTGCAGACATTGATGCATCTATTCAAATCTCAAATATGCAGCTATTCTAATCAAGCAATTGCGTGGTGCATTCCCAAATACGGCAATAAAAGACTCTAATCCACTTAAAGTGGCGACAACAACATACTGCGATCTTTCCCAGATCGGGAACTTGGGAAACATGTTTGGCAATTTAATTCAACCAGTATGCAAATACCCGGTATCTCCAAAACTAAAGGAAACTTAATCAGCTGTACAGTGACGATCCACTAGCTATTATCAAACTGTTATTGGGTTACATCACCATAATACTTCTGCAACATTTCAATTAATTGTGCTTTTGCAAACATTTCAAAATTTTAAACTAATGTGTATCGTTTTTCCATATGATAATAATACATTTCCTCAAAATTAACATCCGCTATAAAAAATAATTCTCTCCTTTTCTCTTTTCATCAGTGCCTTTCCAGAAATTCAAAATTGCTATGGTAACGTTTCCAGTGGATTATTTGGTAATAACCACTATCCCATTCTACAATCCTCCATTGATCAGTGATTCAGCACCTGTGCTTTCCCTTGCTACGATCAAAACAGATCCTATTAAAACCCGAAAAATCCAACAACTATCCACATGCACACTGGTATAACTTATCCTTTCAAATTTGTGATTTGCCAAAAAGAGTAGCTCTATAGATGATACTTATCGGCAGTAATTTACCTTATAACCTCATAGGAAATCCTTAAACCCCATATCACCACGCTAGATAAAGTATCTTGATCAATTTTTTCGGAAACCTTCCTCATATTGCATCTAGTAGCACTTCAATTCGACACTTTAAACCACTATCGCCGGTTCCTTGAGAACATAGATTAGTGATATCAGTCTTTGCAGTTACTTAGTATTGATGTCGGCCACTTAAGTATATACAGTTTAAGTACCGACCACTATGGCATACATAGTTTAGGTACGTGCATCTGTAGTATACGTAGTGTAGATGTCGGCCATTACAGTATTTGTAGTGTAGATGTCGGCCATTGCAGTATACGTAGTGTAGATGTCGGCCATTGCAGTATACGTAGTGTAGATGTCGGCCATTGCAGTACACGTAGTGTAGATGTCGGCCTCTGTGCACACATAGTTTAGGTACGGGCATTTGTATCAAGCATCTATCACCACCACCATTAGTTTGACCAGTGGTACCGACTAGTAACACGCGTCTAGCGATATCAGAATATTCTACGGTAACCTCTAAATCCCACTAGCCATCTTCTCACTTGTCATCAAATAACTTTTCACACCTACATTACAACTTCTGTTAAGTCTCTTACAACCAGTTTTCCTCATTAGTCAGAAATCCTACTAATTCAGTTGGTAGTGATGGTAACGGCGGAATGTCAATGAGGAAACTTTCAACATTGGTAATGGCGGATCTTTGGACAATGGCCAGAATAACTAACTAAATAACGATAGCTCGTGGGACAATGGCCAGAATAACTAACTAAATAACGATAGCTCGTGGGACAATGGCCAGAATAACTTACTAAATAACGATAGCTCGTGGGACAATGGCCAGAATATTTTATCAAATAACGATTGCTCTTGTCATAATGACACGCATAGACCGTTACCCCTAGATTGCCCCGATGAGAGACACAAGAACCATATACAGGGTACAGTTGTGTTAAGACACATTCTTCTGGTAATGCCGCAATTACAGCTTCTACTGTCGGATTATGGAGGTCGCATCACACTCTCGGCTTTATAGCGGTTGACACCACACCCTCGGCTTTACACAGGGGCCACATCTCACTTTTCCGGCGTTATAGATGGGGTTCACATTTAACTTTTCGGCTTTATAGAGGGTTCAAATTATAGAGGTCGACGTAGCTCCCGGATATATGGAGACATTGACAACAAAAAAAGGTCGTTGCCCTGTCCTTTACTATTGGCCGTCGTGTTGTTTGCTTAGACGTGTTCCCTTTCTATTTTGCCTCTCTTTGTTTTTGGTAATATAAGGTAATGACTTTGTATCATAATCGTTTTGGAATACTTTTACGTGTTTGCTAGCTTGAGATATATATAAGCTTTGCAGTGTCAGATATCTATTACATGCATTTTACGAATTGTCTCTTCAGTAAAGATATCACATTAATGAAGATACGAGTTTTGGTGAAAGATCTTAGTTTCGGTGCCATCAATTACTGACAAGACGTTGCTATATTTACTTCTGTCACCATTCCCACTACTCATGGTAAAAAGAGATGAGATTTATGCTATATCTGAGTGTAAAAGTGCAAGATGAAATGTGAAAGTGCAAGATAGATTTATCTGAGTGTTAGGTATTTCCCCAATAATCGCACCAACTTCAAATGCAAGCATGTGACCATCCACAATCACGCTTCCGACTTTGCCATGTGACTTTGCCATGTGACTCTACCGTTCCGCAGTGTTTCCCGACCACATCTGCACGCACACAGGCTCCTTACAAACGCATTACTAACCAGTTATGTAATGGCGGCGTTTGGCGGGCCGGCGCATTCTCCACGGCGCCTTTGCCGCATGCACGCGCTTCCGGCGATCGCATATACACTGCATATTGCTATTGTCCGCATGCATATTTGCATTGTCAGCGTGCATATTGCGCCCGAGAATGCTCTGCGCTATTGTGTTTGCGCCGCGGAGACAATAGCGGCCTTAATAATCGGCAGATATCGGACGCGCGTGCTGATCTGATCGAGATCAAACTCGGACCAGATCGGGCAATCGGCAGATCAATTTGATCCAGATGAGATGAGATGAGATCAGGCCAATCCAGGCAGGAATGGACGTGGCATATTGTCCTGCTCCTCGTGATGCAAGCGGACAAAGGCTGCATATGCACCAGACAGCGAGGCGGGCCGCCCGATTAGGAAGTTGACAAGTCCTCGAAGCACTTACTGATCTGGGAGAATAATGAGTGCATCATGTTGTTCGTTGTGGAACTCGTGTTCGAGCAAAAAGGATCTGCCAATCAGAATTTCTAATCAGAATTTCCATTCAGAATTTCCATTCAGAATTACCAATCCATTAATTAATATTCAACTACTCGAAAAACTAACCATGTGGGAACGTATTATTCCTAATTCGTTGTTTTGTTTACCAATCCAATCACCGGTAAAATCCAACAAAAGAAATAACATAGTTAACGTCTTCTCCCTCATGAGGTACCCACTCGATGCGAACCACAAAAAACTTCCATTTTTAATGATATAAATATCCCACACGATATCTCATTTGATTTGGGATTCTCTCTGTCTATTCCTTTCTATTCAATATTAGAATATCAAAAACACATACACATCGAAAAGGTCTTTACCAACATTATTAACAAGCGATTCACTTATTAACAATGACTTCTCGAATCCAGAAAGTGTTCTCCTTCTGTATACTTTCGTTTGCACTATTTAGTGCTGCAGCAGCCGATACCCTCACCCCAAAAGGTTGTCAAGTCAACACAACTTTGACTTTCCCCGGTGCTCTAGCCAGATGATACGATTATGATGACTGGGATCTTACTGACTATAAAGAACTTAGATTCTTGGCTGGTGGTTACTATTTTCACACTTTTTTAACAAGTATTTCCGGGGTTCCTGATTTCACTTGGAAAGCAGGTGCGCTTGGTAACAATCTTCCATACGGGATCACTCACATTCCAGATCAACATTGGGTAATGGAACTTGCAGGTTATATCACTTCCCCACAAACTGGGTTCCACAGTTTTGAATTGGATAACACCGGTTCAACCGCTGTGTTCATCGGTGATGGATTAGCCTTTGACTGTTGTGGCCAACTAAACACTTTTACTGCAAGTCAACCAGTCGTAGCCAGCGAC
This sequence comes from Monosporozyma servazzii, assembly GCA_033807795.1. Taxonomy (NCBI): domain Eukaryota; kingdom Fungi; phylum Ascomycota; class Saccharomycetes; order Saccharomycetales; family Saccharomycetaceae; genus Monosporozyma; species Monosporozyma servazzii. The sequence goes on along the minus strand of CP138597.1, from coordinate 107,950 downwards.
TTGAATGAAGATATCACTCCTCAACAGGTTTACATGGAAGCAGATGTAAAGTACCCTTTCAAATTGGTTTATGTCAGAAAGGGGTTATACGGTAAGATTAACATGAAAATGGTTCTACCAGACGGTTCCGTCGATACTCGTATTGGTTCTAAGATTATCGCTTTCGATAATATCAATTTCAACGAGTGTCCTGTTCCATTAAGTAGTATTTCTTCATCCTCCACCAGTCCTGCTACTTCCTTCGCTTCTTCCGCTAAGACTTCTACAGCTGCCACTGATTCCACCGGTGCCTCTCAATCAAACACTGGCGCCACAGGTACTGGTAACAGTAACTCTAAAACCAACACTGGTGCTACAGGTACTGCTTCCAACGGTAACTCTTTAAGCACTGGTGCTACTGGTACTAACAACAATGGTAACTCTCAATCCAATACTGGTGCCACTGGTACTGGCAACGGTAACTCTTTAAGCACTGGTGCCACAGGTACTAACAACAATGGTAACTCTCAATCCAATACTGGTGCCACTGGTACTGGTAACGGTAACTCAATGAGCACTGGTGCTACTGGTACCAACAACAACGGTAACTCTCAATCCAATACTGGTGCCACTGGTACTGGCAACGGTAACTCTTTGAGCACTGGTGCTACTGGTACCAACAACAACGGTAACTCTCAATCCAATACTGGTGCCACTGGTACTGGCAACGGTAACTCTTTGAGCACTGGTGCCACTGGTACCAATAACAACGGTAACTCTTTGAGCACTGGTGCCACTGGTACCAATAACAACGGTAACTCTTTAAGCACTGGTGCTACTGGTACCAATAACAACGGTAACTCTTTAAGCACTGGTGCTACTGGTACCAATAACAACGGTAACTCTTTGAGCACTGGTGCCACTGGTACCAATAACAACGGTAACTCTTTAAGCACTGGTGCTACTGGTACCAATAACAACGGTAACTCTTTAAGCACTGGTGCTACTGGTACCAATAACAACGGTAACTCTTTGAGCACTGGTGCCACTGGTACCAACAACAACGGTAACTCTTTAAGCACTGGTGCTACTGGTACTAACAACAATGGTAACTCTCAATCCAATACTGGTGCCACTGGTACTGGTAACGGTAACTCTTTAAGCACTGGTGCCACAGGTACTAACAACAATGGTAACTCTCAATCCAATACTGGTGCCACTGGTACTGGCAACGGTAACTCTTTAAGCACCGGAGCCACTGGTACCAATAACAACGGTAACTCTCAATCCAACACTGGTGCCACTGGTACTGGTAACGGTAACTCAATGAGCACTGGTGCTACTGGTACCAACAACAACGGTAACTCTTTAAGCACTGGTGCTACTGGCACCAATAACAACGGTAACTCTCAATCCAATACTGGTGCTACAGGTACTGGCAACGGTAACTCTCAAACTAACACTGGTGCCACAGGTACTAACAACAATGGTAACTCTTTAAGCACCGGGGCCACTGGTACCAACAACAACGGTAACTCTTTAAGCACCGGAGCCACTGGTACCAACAACAATGGTAACTCTTTAAGCACTGGTGCTACTGGTACTGGTAACAACGGTAACTCTCAATCCAATACTGGTGCCACTGGTACTGGTAACAACGGTAACTCTAAAACCAACACTGGTAACAATGGTAACTCTAAAACCAATACTGGTGCCACTGGTACCGGTAACAGCGGTAACTCTAAAACCAATAGTGTCAACTCTTTGAACACTGGCTCTACTTCTAGAAGTTCAACTCAAAAGAAACCTTCAAGAAGTGTGCCAGCTACTCGTTCTACTAAGTCTTCTCATACTACCCACAATGGCCCAAGCAGCACACCTACTGGTCCAACTGACAACGGTGGTAACAACAACGGTTCTAACGGTGGCAACGATGGTTCCAACAATGGCTCCAACGGTGGTTCCAACGGTGGTAACAACAATGGTTCTAACGGTGGCAACGATGGTTCCAACGGTGGTTCCAACGGTGGTTCCAACGGTGGTAACAACAATGGTTCTAACGGTGGCAACGATGGTTCCAACGGTGGTTCCAACGGTGGTAACAACAATGGTTCTAACGGTGGTTCCAACGGTGGTAACAACAATGGTTCTAACGGTGGCAACGATGGTTCCAACGGTGGCTCCAACGGTGGTAACAACAATGGTTCTAACGGTGGCAACGATGGTTCCAACAATGGCTCCAACGGTGGTAACGATGGTTCTAACAATGGTTCCAACGGTGGTAATAACGATGGCTCCAACAATGGCTCCTCTAACGATGGTTCTAACAACGGTTCTTCCAATGGTTCTTCTAACAATGGTTCCAACAATGGTTCCTCTAACGATGGCTCCAACAACGGTTCTTCTAACAACGGTTCCAACAATGGTTCTTCCGATGGTTCCAACAACGGTTCTTCCAATGGTTCTTCTAACAACGGTTCCAACAATGGTTCCTCTAATGATGGTTCCAACAACGGTTCTTCTAACAACGGTTCCAACAATGGTTCTTCCGATGGTTCCAACAACGGTTCTTCCAATGGTTCTTCTAACAACGGTTCCAACAATGGTTCCTCTAACGATGGTTCCAACAACGGTTCTTCTAACAACGGTTCCAACAATGGTTCTTCCGATGGTTCCAACAACGGTTCTTCCAATGGTTCTTCTAACAACGGTTCCAACAATGGTTCCTCTAACGATGGTTCCAACAACGGTTCTTCTAACAACGGTTCCAACAATGGTTCTTCCGATGGTTCCAACAACGGTTCTTCCAATGGTTCTTCTAACAACGGTTCCAACAATGGTTCTTCCGATGGTTCCTCCAACAACGGTTCCAACAATGGTTCCTCCAACAACGGTTCCAACAATGGTTCTTCCGATGGTTCCTCCAACAACGGTTCCAACAATGGTTCCTCCAACAACGGTTCTAACGATGGTTCCTCCAATAATGCCAATGGTGGTAGTAACTCAGGGTCAGGTAATGATGGTTCTTCCAACAATGGCAACGGTGGTTCTTCCAACGGTGGTAACGATGGTTCCTCTGGCAATGGTTACAACGGTAATTCAGGCTCAGCCAACAATGGCAATGATGGTTCCTCTAACGGCTCCAACGGTGGTGCTGATGGTTCTTCAAATGGTGCCAACGGTGGTGCTGATGGTTCTTCAAATGGTGCCAACGGTGGTGCTGATGGTTCTTCAAATGGTGCCAACGGTGGTGCTGATGGTTCTAACAATGGTGCTAATGGCTCCTCCAATGGTTCCGGTAATGGTGCTAATGGCTCCAACGGTGATGCTAACGGTTCTTCCAACGGTGCTAATGGCTCCAACAGTGGTTCCGGTAATGGTGCTAATGGCTCCAACGGTGGTGCTAATGGCTCTTCCAACGGTGCTAATGGCTCCAACAATGGTTCCGGTAATGGATCTGATGGTTCTGGTAATGGTGCTAACGGTTCTTCCAATGGCTCCAACAATGGCGCTAATGGTTCTTCAAACGGTGCTAACGGCTCCAACAATGGTGCTAACGGTTCTTCTAATGGCTCCAACAATGGTGCTAACGGCTCTTCCAACGGTGCTAATGGCTCCAACAATGGTTCCGGTAATGGATCTGATGGTTCTGGTAATGGTGCTAACGGTGCTAATGGCTCCAACAATGGCGCTAATGGTTCTTCCAACGGTGCTAATGGCTCCAACAATGGTTCTGGTAATGGTGCTAATGGCTCCAACGGTGGTGCTAATGGTTCTTCCAACGGTGCTAATGGCTCCAACAATGGCGCTAATGGTTCTTCAAACGGTGCTAATGGTTCCAACGGTGGTAATGACGATGGTGACGACGATTATACCGATGGTTATTCCAATGGTTATTCTAGCGGCTATTCTAACGGTTATTCAAACGGTGCTAATGGTTCCGACAATGGTGCTAACGGTTCTTCCAACGGTGCTAATGGTTCCGACAATGGTTCCGACAATGGTGCTAACGGTTCCAACGGTTCCTCCAACAATGGTAAGCCATCTGCTTCTGTTACTGTTGGAGGTTCCGCTTCACTTTCCGCTTATGAAGGTGCTGGTGCCATCAACAAGCAATGGTCTATGACATCCGTCTTAGCCATCGTCATTTTAATGTTTGTTTAGGTTAGCTTGCTTTTCTTCTACCTGTGATTATGATACCAATCATTTTTGTTCTTTGTATTTTTTATATAACAATACCCCTTTTCTATATACATGAGCTATTCTCAGTATAAAAATAATATTTTTTAATTATGATTATTACTCTTTACTTGAATATCGATTCCTCATTGCTTTGAGGTATACAAGTATCTTTACAAATGTTATATAGTTGTAGCTGTATTCCCTTTATTTAAATTTTTCATGAATTAATTTCAAAAATCAAATCTTATCGAAGACCTAATAGTACTACTACATTATTAAGGCCTTTGAACATACATCGTATAATAGTGGGAAGTGCATTATAAAGTGCTCAATATGAAATTATAGCATTCTGGGAATGGTATAACGAGGGGGAAGATACTTACATTGTTAAATGTTAAAATCGTCTTGATAGTTTTATACCAATAACTGTGCGACAGTATGTGTTTACTGCTACTGGGAATAGTTAATCATGCCGGCGAGAAGGGGTAAATTAAGGTGACAGCAAGGGGATATGGATATTGCACTGAAACATACTGATAATACTTATTTTATCTTGAGTTATACGTCATTGAGTATTGTGATATGGGCAATTACAGAAAGATGTGCAGTACGATTATTTTTGGGTTTGATGCAAAAGGAATAGGATATATAACAACTGGTTTATTTGTAGCCGCACTCTGTATTCTCTAGTATCGACTGAAATCCCCATCACGCATTGGAATACACCTATATTTAGATGGCAATATCACTTAGTAATACCGGTTTCATTTTTGACACTTAGTAGGTGAAAAATTAATGCAATTGACTCTACAAAATGCAATTTCATGTCACTCCAATAAGACGATGATGTTTACTAGGTAAGCAAAGAAAACAAATTTAAATATGAAGTTGTCTTCATATAAAGATGCATTTTACAAAGTTGGCTGTAGATGATTTAACACATGTTTATGCAAAATTTAATGATTTACCAGATGATTTCAAGTTTAGTTTAGTTGAAGATAGGATTAAAATATAAAAGTAAGATTATTACGAGAAAATTGCAACAAAGAGAAAGGCATTAGCAGAGAAGTGTGCACAATCGTTTACCATCAAAAAATGAACCATAAAGAGTAGGGTTATTACCATAAACTTTTACCTTGAAAAGAGGAGTGGATTTGTTTCAGAAACGAACTCGTACAAATGATTGAACATCAAGTTATTCAAAATGAAAACAAATATTAAACTTAAAGGACAAGATATTCTCCCTTATTGACAAGGCTACCTCTCTTACCAAATATACAGAAAAGGTCCCAATATGTTATGTCTATTTCAAGATATTCAACAAAGGTAATTCAATTGGATCGATTAGATCTTGTGAATTAACAGAGCGTTCCTCTGAAGATGATGTCGACCTCATGTTAACAGAATTATACAACAACCTAGAAAAGATAGTCAACAAAATATATGGGTACGAATCATTTTTCATGTCTGAAGTGTATTTATACATTATTTTCCTTTTTCAAAGTAGGTTTCTTCGCAAATCCAAATTGTATCACCAATTGGGGTGAAAACACCCCAGAAACCGGTTCTTCTAACGGTGGGGCTAACGGTTCTTCTAAGGATGGTTCCAACGGTTTAAACGGTTCCAATGATTCCAATGGTTCTAACGGTTCTTCCAATAACAGCAAACCAGCTGCATCTGCTACTGTCGCTATCACATCTTCTCTTTCTGCTTATGAAGGTGTTGGTGCCATCAACAAGCAATGGTCCATGACATCCGTCTTAGCCATTGCCATTTTAATGTTTGTTTAGGCTAGGATTGTTTTCTTCTCTCCTCGAGAGTAGCAATGATTTTTTTATTTGTATTTTCTCAGTATAAAGTTCTGTTTTCTACTATGATCATTCTTTATTGGAAGCATCAGCCCTCATTACCTTGAGTACAAGGGTACTTTTGTACATGTCAATATCTAGAGATCCATTTTATCCATCTAGATCTATATATAAATATATATTAAATTTTTCATAAATTTTAAAGAACTTCATATCTTATCATGGATGCGTGAATCATACTGTGCTAAGACAATTAATGCAATACTGGATTCATTTGTTAGAAAGCTGAGGCTGCGATGAAATGCAAACCCCAACAACGTAACTCATCAAGTGAAATATGTAAAAGTCTTAACAAGCCTTTTAATTAACATATCCAAACCTGTTAAAATAATAAAATACTGACAAAGTATGATTAAATCAGACCAATATCTTCATCAGTGAATTCTTTGAGACAGTAGATACACCTTAGTACTCCCTTTAAGCAATAACCTGTCTTACTTGACATGAACAAAAACATTTTCAACGTGTTTATTGAGAGGCCGATTAATACTCGATGCTCAAACAATTTAGATAGAGGTATCTTCTACATAGTTTACATAATATCTATTTAGAATGTCACGTTGTTGGACTCAGCTGATACTTACAAATAAACATGCTAGGGTTATACTAGTTATTATATAATTCTATCCTATTACCTAAACCGACAGATATTGTACACTATAGTAACAATAGGCATACTAATGAACTACTGATACAAACTAAGTGAAAGGGCGAAAGAAGCAAATAACTTAAGATTGGAATATTCCTCTTCTTTTATATATAGTTTCCAACAGGCATCTTGATCAGAAAAGATAACAATATAGCCAGCTGAATCTAATAGAGGTATTGCACTATAGAGTATTATATCTACGGAACACACTACTCAATAACGTATAACTTGCAGTACTAAAAGTCGGTAATTTTATAGAAGCTATTCATATGCGTGCTGCTTAACTTTTCTCAACCGCACAATTGTCATCAGAGAGATCGATATAATATATATAAATATAATATTACAGGCACACAAACATCTAAGGCAAAATAAAACCATATATTCCGTCGAATATTAAACGAAACCTCGTCACTTGACTATAGCAGCAGTTCCCATTTAAATTATTGACCAACTAGTCTCAGTAACATGAACACATTGTCGGAAAGTTTACTGGTATAAATCAAGATAAATTTAAAAATTTAATCAGTTACCATCTCCTCTTGTTACATTATCAATCATTAATTACTGAATTTCCAAAATGCCATAAATCATCAAATGCATCAGAATATGTTCTATAAGTAATATGCTGTCCACTTTTATCAATGTATATTCAAATACCCCGAGAATTGACGTTGTAATGTAGTACTCTAAGGTTATCACTATGTTTTAAGATGTGAATTTTGAGATTTAAGACAAGCTTGAGCATTAAATTCAATATAGACAAAGGGAGTATCTAGAATTATCTAGATATAAAGAAGATACCCTTGTACTTGAGATACAGAGGCTTCTATGATCCAGTAAAGAATAATCATAAAATGTTTTTTTTATTGTAGTGAGAAAAACTTATGTATACAAAAGGAATGACCTTATATGAAAAATATTAATAAAATATCAGTTGCCATGACAATTAAAGATAGACTAAACAATCATCAAAATGACGATTGTTAAAAGGGATGTCAAGGACCATTCCTTGTTGAGGGCACCAGCACCTTCATAAGCAGAAAGTAAAGATGTGCCCCTGACAGTAACAGAAAACGATGGCTTACTATTGTTGGAGCCCTCATTTGAACCCCCATCGGAAGAACCGTTGCTATCGCTTTTAGAGGAACCGTTAGAACCATTGCTAGAACTGTTGCTATCGTTGGAAGAACCGTTGCTATCGTTGAAAGAACCATTGTTATCGTTGGAAGAACCGCTAGAACCATTGCTAGAACCATTGTTAGAGCTATCGTTATCGTTGTTAGAACCATTGCTACCATTGTTAGAGGAACCGTTAGAACCATTGCTAGAACCGTTGCTATCGTTGGAAGAACTGTTGCTATCGTTGGAAGAACCATTGTTATCGTTAGAAGAACCGCTAGAACCATTGCTAGAACCATTGTTGGAACCGTTGTTAGAAGAACCATTGTTGGAACCGTTGTTGGAACCATCGTTGCCACCGTTAGAACCATTGTTGTTACCACCGTTAGAACCATTGCTAGAACCGTTGCTATCGTTGAAAGAACCATTGTTATCGTTGGAAGAACTAGTGCCATCATCACTAGCTGAAGTAGTAGGTTTGCTATTTGGAACATTTTGTGTAGTATCAGGTGTAGCATATGTGATGGAAGAACCGTTGGAAGAACTAGTACCATCATTGCCAGCTGAAGTAGTAGGCTTGTCATTTGGAACACTTTGTGTAGTACCAGGAGCAGCATATGTGATGGAAGAATAAGATGGAAGCGTGCTCTGGAATGAAACTTCTTGCGATGTCACATGAGAGGATGTTTGGTGCGATGTAGAATTACTATAGTATGCTCTAATACTGCTTGAGGTCCTTGGCCACACTGTACTTGTCATGGCTTCATTCGAGGAAGTGATAATATCAGTACTGGCTTTAGGAATGTAGCTACTCTCATTACCAATTGTTACAGTAGTCATAGCTGTTTCCTTAGTAAGGGATGCGCTTGCAAAAGAAGTGGCAGTGCTTGACGCAGGAGAAGTCTCAATGACGATGATGATCTCACGTGTGTGGCCACCATCAGGACCAATGGTGTATGTAGTAACAGTGTATGTGGTAGCTCGAGTGATACCGCTGGTGATGTACGAGGTGATAACATATGGAGGAGGAATGGTAATTGTAGCACTGCTTGAGAAAGGAATGGAGCTACTTTCATTATCAGCGCTCGAAGTGATGAAAGCGGCACTACTTGAATAAGTATTGGAATTAGTCTCATTATGGGCGGATGAAGTGATGATAGAAGAACTGCTTTGTGAGGTGGAAATACTTACAATATCAGTCGATGATGTAATAGCAGTGGCAATGCTTGAATATGTAATGAAGCTACTTACAATATCAGCCGATGAAGTGATGATAGGAGAACTGCTTAAGTAAGGAATCGAGCTACTTTCAATAGCAACAGAGGAAGTAATGATAGTGATACTGTTTTGTGAAGTAGAAGTATTAGGGGCAGGTGTCTCAATCACAACGATATCTTCAGATGTTGTGCTGCCGTCGGTGCCAGTAGTGAAAGTGCTGATGGTGGAGATGGTGGTTGCCTTGGTCACAGAACCACGCGAGTACGAGGTGACAGTGTGTGGAGGAGGAGTCTCGATCACAACTATGTCTTCAGATGTAGTGCTGCCGTCGGTACCGGTAGTGAATGTGTGTATAGTTTCAATAGTGGTTGCCTCGGTCACAGAACCACGGGAGTACGAGGTGACGGTGTGTGGAGGAGGAGTCTCGATCACAACAATGTCCTCAGATGTAGTGCTGCCGTCGGTGCCAGTAGTGAAAGTGCTGATGGTGGAGATGGTGGTTGCCTTGGTGACAGAACCACGGGAGTACGAGGTGACAGTGTGTGGAGGAGGAGTCTCGATCACAACGATGTCTTCAGATGTTGTGCTGCCGTCGGTACCAGTGATATAAGTGCTGATGGTGGAGATGGTGGTTGGTTTAGTAACAGAACCACGCGAGTAAGAGGTGACAGTGTGTGGAGGTGGAGTCTCGATCACAACGATGTCTTCAGATGTTGTACTACCATCGGTACCTGTGGTATAAGTGCTGATGGTGGAGATGGTGGTTGCCTTGGTGACAGAACCACGGGAGTACGAGGTGACAGTGTGAGGAGGAGGTGTCTCGATCACCACAATATCCTCGGAAGTAGTGCTGCCGTCGGTACCGGTAGTGAATGTGTGTATAGTTTCAATAGTGGTTGGCTTAGTAACAGAACCACGCGAGTACGAGGTGACAGTGTGTGGAGGAGGAGTCTCGATCACCACAATGTCCTCAGATGTTGTGCTGCCGTCGGTACCAGTAGTGAAAGTGCTGATGGTGGAGATGGTGGTTGCCTTGGTGACAGAACCACGGGAGTACGAGGTGACAGTGTGAGGAGGAGGAGTCTCGATCACAACGATGTCTTCAGATGTTGTGCTGCCGTCGGTACCAGTGATATAAGTGCTGATGGTGGAGATGATGGTTGGCTTAGTAACAGAACCACGCGAGTACGAGGTGACGGTGTGTGGAGGAGGAGTCTCGATCACAACAATGTCCTCAGATGTAGTGCTGCCGTCGGTACCAGTGATATAAGTGCTGATGGTGGAGATGGTGGTTGGCTTAGTAACAGAACCACGAGAGTAAGAGGTGACGGTGTGTGGAGGTGGAGTCTCGATCACAACGATGTCTTCAGATGTAGTGCTGCCGTCGGTACCAGTGATATAAGTGCTGATGGTGGAGATGGTGGTTGGTTTAGTAACAGAACCACGAGAGTATGAGGTGACAGTGCGCGGAGGTGGAGTCTCAATGACTATGATAATATCGGGAGTAGTATTACCATCAGTACCAGTAGTAACTGTAGTAATTGTGGATATGGTGGTCGCTTTAGTAACAGGCCCTGTGGTGTACGAAGTTCGTGGCACAGGTACAGGTACGTCAACCACATACATGATCTTTACTTCACCATTATCATCGTTGATCCAAGTAGTTGAAGTGGAGGTAGATACAGTAGTGAGAGCTGTTACAATGGATGTGGTATGTGTAACTGTGGTTGTAGTGGTCTTGATATGTGTAGTAAATTCGTGACTGTGGGTTACGGCAGCACATTGTGAAAGATCTGCCTCAGGGAAAGAATGAATGTTATTCCCAATGGTCTGATCAACAGAACCATCTGGTAAATTTATTGTTACGGCTAAGGTCCCTTGAACTTTATAGTTAATATAGATTAGCTTTATAGGATAATATAAACCGGCTTCCATATGGATTTCTATTGGTATCTGAGGTGCATTCAATGAACTGGTTAAAATAGGGCTACTTGACGTAAAATTATCCAGCTGAGCACAGCAATCGTAAGCAAGACCAGCACCCATGAATAGTGCGCCTGAATCATCTACTTTCATAGCAATGTTATAAATACCTGTCTGTGGAGCACGATAATACCCTGTGATTTCCATTAGAAAATGATCTAATGTGAGACCTGTAAACCCATATGGTGGGACATCTACTTTATCACCTGAATACCAGTTGATGTTTTGGACGTCTTTGACGGTTCCCAGATAGTTACTGGATAAATAGCCACCAGATACATAGTTGATGTCTTTGTAATGAGTACGATCAGAATAAGCATATTCAAAAAATCTTACTGTAGCACCAGTAGAACCCGTCAACCCATCCATATCACAAGATGGTAATGAAATACCAGCGTTTGTGACATGAAATAGAGTTAAAGAAAGGATTAATAGAGAAATTAGTCTCTGGGATAGTACTATCATGTTAAATGTAAATGTCTTTGGATACTCTTGATTGTGCTATATGATATATTTTCTTTGTTCTTTTTATTGCTAGTGTTTAGTTTGAGAATTAATTAAACCTCATAAATTATAAAATCTCAATCGTGATTAAATTGATTATATTTGTGATACTTTATATGAAGAAAAAAAAAATAGAGAGATTCAGTTTTGATATACACGAAATATCGATTTACGGTGCTGGAAGTCACGAATGGAGAATTATTTTAACGGTGTTTAAGTTGGCAAAGAAATTGCACAGTCCAGAATGCTGAATTCTTTCATAGTTATAGATTAAAACAGAAGGAGCAACGTACTAGAGAACAATCAGTTATTCAACATTTCTCATATAGATTTAATCTATAATGATGTTATTAGATAATATGCATTAACAACCCAAAGTTAAAAGCGACCGGTATTCACAAGATTGTAAAAGGCTGTGTTAATGTTGGACTTACCGGTTTATGAACATGTTGGCCACCCAAAATGGCAGTTTTGCGTTGCCTCCAGGGATATCACATTCCTACGCAGGTAGAGAGATGTTGGAGAAGCTCCAAATTTCGTGAGAGTCCAAAGTACACTCTTTGAATTGCAAAAAAATTGGAGAAACCTTCATTGTCGAATTGATCTGAGATTCATCGAGACTCTGCTGCTAATAGTGGCCAGCCCCCCAGTTGTGATCGGGACTCGCGATAGCCACTTTAGTTGTGCGCACTGCGCATTACGTTCCTGCAAGCGTATGCTGCTCGAGAGATCAAAAACAAATCTCACGCTGAAAACAGAGATCAAGTCTCCGGCATATCCGCGAAAAAACACCTGATCTGATTACAAATTCTCGACATTCTGGCTGTTTCCTGCCTGAAAAGCGCCCAACAACAATAGCACCATGCAAGACATATGCGATCCACAATGGTGCCTGTCCCAATGGAAGATAACGTTTAAAGGTGTTCAAGCCTATTTCATTGTTGTCAAGTGCATGGCTTGATTGTAGTTGTCGGTTCAATCTGAGAGACACTTCCGCAAGGGGGAAGCGGTGTGCTCAGCTGGTAATTGACGACATTCTTGAGATCTGGGATCTCTGTTTGAACATACTAGCGAAAATAATAAAATGATGCAATATACTCCATTGTAAGTGTCTGCTTATTTATTCACATCTATTTATATTGGTTCTCGCTGTCTATTATCACTAATACTATTATTACTAATACTTTTGTTATTATGATCATTATTGTTATTATTATTATTATGATCGTTATTACAGAGTGAATAGTCCGCCCCTGCAATCGCCTTTTTTTATCAGGTAAATTTTTTTTTCACTTTCCTTTAACGTCAATATAATGTCTACCGGCGTTAATGGTTACGAAATGGATAAAAATGGAGTGCTTGGTTTTTAATAGTTTATCGCTTATTAAACTGTTTAGTAATCGAGCGTTGCAATACAGTAAATTGTCACAAGCACAACACGCATACATACAGTTCATTTTCCTGTCGTCATTGCAAAGTCGCATGCGAGTATTGCACTGCGAAAAAGATATTTAAAATAGTTGAATGTAGTAATATGGATTATGTAGGTAGGAGAGCTAATATAAAATTGTGAAGAGAAAGTAAAGGACCTGGGTATAACGATAAGAGCCCTTTATATATTTAATAAAAGAGAATTATTATTTAAAATATCTTTTTACTGAATATAACCGATATTCGTATGCAGTTGATCAACATTAGTTGATGTTTAGATTACTGTACAGCAAATATTCGTATACAGTTGATCAGCATTATTTGATGTTTAGATTACTGTACAGCAGATATTCGTATACAGTTGATCAACATTAGTTGATATTTGGATTACTGCGTAACAAATACATGATGTCTTTTATCATCATTCATCAACGAAATCAGAATCGATAGGAAGTAGCGGACTTCTGGTGTGGTTTTACCAATGCTACTTAAAATATACGTATACCGTCGTTGTGTTTATATTCAAAAGTTGCTTGTTATAGTTTTTCAGAATATATTAAAAGTCGGAAAACATCATAATGAACGAGTGAACATGCAATACAAATCATAGTAAATCAAATAATAATAATGAAAGTGGAATGAGCAAGAGTATAATTGAGAGGACTAAATATGATTAAAGTAGTACAGTTGATGATATGAATACTGAATTAGCTGTTTGAAATATATTTGATATTAATTTCATATCAAATCTTAACACGACCCAAAAACAGCATATACTAATTAGACAGGCATGACTACATCAACACTGTGACATGATCAATCACAATGATATTTTTTTTGCTGTATAACGATTTAGAGATCATCTTAAACTATGTCCCAATTAGGTAATCGAAGTTTTCTTCTACCTGTTAATTTGGTAAACCTGGTCGATGTTTAGGGTTTCCACCTATCGGTTAGGGTTTCGCGTGCTAACGATCAATCATTGGGCGAATAATTATATTGGTAACTATCAGTGGGTGATGTTTGGTCCAAATAGTAGTGTGTTATTCAACAAAATCTTACACCAAATTATTGATCAAAAGGATGGGAATACTATAAGTAGAGGTACTGTAACTACTGCGATCAAATCATTTGTTGTCCTTGGAATTGAGTCACAAGACTGGAAGAAATTAAACTTTAACGTCTATACTCAAGCATTTGAAATTTCATTCTCAGCCAGAATTGAAGATTATTATAGAGAACAGAGAATATTTTAAAAGCTTTTGGATACTCACTCCCTTTCTGCCCCACAAAATTCATTTAATGAAGAAAAGGGCATCAATCATATATTGGGATGTGCATGCCAGGAAATCGATTATCTGAAACTTTTAACAAGGTTTTGATTTGAGACCTCTTTTAAATTAAGAAGCTGATTTTATCACAATATTGGACTTCAAGGATGAAACTGAAATCTCAGGGTTATACAATTCCGTGAATATATATTTCACTCATTTACCTAAAGTAGGCGGTGCATACGAATAATTTGTCAAAGAAATCGGGTAGAAATCGGGTAGAAATCGGGTAGAAATCGGGTAGAAATACAGCGACAAAATTACTGTCTCAACATAACACTGCTATTTTAAACACTAGAAATAATAATAACGAGAAAAAGGCTTTCGCTACTGTAAACTCATTACCTGCAAAGGAATGCATAAATAATTCTATTGGAAGTCTACAATACTTCCCGTGGCATTACTATGAATTGTTTTAGAAATTGGGTATTCTTTGCCAATGGATTAGATAATGGTAGTAGAGTTTATATGAATAATAAATTTGCATCAGTACCAAAATTCCCGAAGATCTACCACAACAAAGACATCAAGAATGGTAGTTAAAATAAATTTTCTGTCTTGACATATTTACTTTATATATATAAAGAATATCATTTCCATATAAAGTGCTTCACTCTCTCTTGTTTGGTTATATCTATACTTATTACATACTGGATAAATTTGCAACATATAGTTCATTAATCGTTTGTAATTGGAGTATAATTTTGATTAAATACGGTCACATTCTGCTGATAAATGAGCGGACATATAGCTCATTGATCATGCGACCGGGTTCAAGTTTGCGAGTTTAATGTCTTGCTATTTCAGATAAAGCCGAGCAAAAAGGATCCACAACTAGATCAAGCGGGCTTTACAAATGTCAGTAAAGGAGAATGATTAGCATAATTATTCAGAAAACCGTGAGTACTGATTGATGATCCCGTTAATGGGTAAAATCAAATACTGATTGATGATGGATCCCGTTAATGAGTAAAAGTAAATACAGTAGAGAAGAGATCAGTAAATGCACTTATACTTGTCGGCGGCAATGTTAATTTTTCAGTTTGTTGAATGCGGGACTGCAAGCTATTGTTTGCATTTCAGGAGCCAATATACCGCGTAATCTCCTGGATAGGAATAGATGAGACAGACAGTGTCATTTGATGCATACATTTACTTTAATTGAGAGACTCGATTCTACCAAAGATTGTAGTGTGGTTGGTGATTCGTTGTAGAGTATGAATTTACACTATCGGATATATGTTTTCCCCTCACATAAAATAATCACAGACAAATCGAGCTGTTAATCTGGCGAGTTCGGTCCCAACCTTGCAATTTCACAAGATATGATTTTGCTTGACAAGGAAGGTGGGTGTACTGAATTAGCACGAGTCAGATATATGTATATCATACAACACTCAATATTTCAATGATTTTCTTTTCAGTATTGTACGCTCCGACGTACGGTGTGATACAGTTTCGTTTTGGGAAATCTTTACATTCATTGTAGGCATTCCATCTTTAAAGTGTGCGCATGGAATCAGGGCGATATGTAGAAGATCATGAAGGTACTCAAACGAGCCATTGCATCACGTCTACCACTCAAATGACTGCACAGGTAGATATCGCATTTAAGATATCTACTGTGTGTTTGACTCTTCCCTTTTCGGCGATATATATCTCCGCGTAAAGATATACATTGCCAATAATGGTATAGCGGGCGAGTGGTGCTGCGGTTGCAGATCTCATCCGGATTGTATCCATATCTGCAGTGTGTGCGAAGAGAATAGAATCTCGACGATTTGCAAAGGTGCTGCGCAGACCTGGGTCGCAGCTTTACTCCAGCGGGATTGCCAGCGGGATCCACGCTGATATCGGATGCTGATCTGGCCGGGAACCGCACTGCATGCCGGAGGCACAATCTACTGAGACATATCCAAGTGAGGTTTCCTGTGGGAGAATATACCGCACACTGGATCTCACAGTACAGAGGCATAACTGTATCAGTCGCTGCCGAATGTTGAGAGAGCAAACAGATCTAAGGTACAATCCCGTATTACTGATATCTCAGTAATTCACCGATAAAAGCTGTGTCGACTCTCTCCCCGCGATTTTAACTAGATTTGCACTCTGCCATTCTAGCCGTGATACATATCGCTCCTCGATCGGAACCGTATCTTCCGTGAGAGGGAATACTGTCAACATTCCTATCTGATACTGCGTGAGACTGCACCACGATCAGCTCACACCGTCGCAAATCATCAATATCACCGCTTGAGCTGGCCACGGTTCCCATTGTCAGCGGCACCACCACGGCAAGCAAATCCTCCAGCGGTGCCAGCACGTGCACGGCAGAACCGCTCCCCCATCGGAAACTACGCGATTTGCGAGAATGTCCGAGGATTTGCGCGGATGTGCGACGATTTTTGCAAGAATCCAACAGATTTTCGCTCTCGAGAAACGCTAATCTCTATTTTACTGCGTTTTGTCCCGCAGCCGCATGTCCCATTGCCATTATTAGTAGCAGTGGTTCTGCGACCACATACGTGCGGCGGATATCGGAGGAAGATCCTGGGCCCGCTTGCAGATCCATTCACAATACACAATCACTGCGATCTTTTCACTCACGGCTTAACTAGTTGCAGCAACATTGCAGGTACCTCCAGAAATATTTACTGTATACCCAGGCGAACCTACAAAATAATGATAAAAAAATAAATGTTAAAACTATAAAAGGCAAGAGAATATTCCATTTCAACTACATCATCTCGAATACTTTAATTCATTCCCAAATAATGTAAAATACTCATCAAACAAAGATATTAAGAGTATCAATACATTACAAGAAAGAACAAAAAATGATAGCTCAATTCCAAGGAGCAATCTCTTTATTTATGCTCTCCTTTGCATTATTTAATTATGCAAACGCTGGTATTTCGCCAGAATCATGTGACTTGACAGGTCGTATCGTTGGGTTTAGAGGTGCAGATATTCTAGTCTACGAATACGATCCAGCTGACGCCGTCAGCTACAACACTTTGAACTTCTTATTCAATGGTTACTACAATGACAAATTTTTTGGAACCATCACTGGCCCCACCGATCTAAATTGGAACTCAGGCCCAGACGGTGATATTCCACCATACGGGTATTCAAATGACTCAAAGCCCTTCCCCACCGATCATGTCGTCATGGATATCATGGGCATGTTTAATGCGACTCAAACAGGTATCCACAGCTTCGACGTCAACGTCAGTGACTTGGCCGGTTTCGCTTTATGGATGGGGGTTGATCATGCCTACGACTGTTGTGGTAGTTTGGACACTTCCTCTCCAGATGATGTCATCTACACTAATGCTGTAGGTGAACCTCATATTCCAAAGACTGTCTATCTGGAAGCTGGTTCCTTTTATCCCTTCAGACTTGTCTATGTTAATAATGGTGGTCCAGGTGGCTTAAATGTTAAGATGACGTTACCAGATGGTTCTGTAGATCAGACTATCGGTCAAAACCTTATCGGATCTGTCGAAGGTGGCCCACCCTGTTACACTCTCGGTGGTGTATCCCATTCTCACGAATTCACCACCCAATATGTTACTTCTGCCACCACAATGATAGTGACCACTTCAGCAGTCACCACCCGTACCACCGTGTCCACTAGCGCTACCACTGTATGGATCAACGATGACACTGCTAACGTTCAGGAAATGTATATAGTGGATGTACCCTTTCCTGTATCAAGTACCACTACTTCTAGTATAGCTACTTTAACTGCTACTTCGACTGCTACTTCGACTGCTACCACTGTTGCTGCTACAACTTCTGCTACGACTTCTGCTACAACTTCTGCTACAACTTCTGCTACAACTTCTGCTACAACTTCTGCTACAACTTCTGCTACAACTTCTGCTACAACTTCTGCTACAACTTCTGCTACAACTTCTGCTACAACTTCTGCTACAACTTCTGCTACAGCTTCTGCTACAACTTCTACTTCATCAGCTACCACACCTACCAGTGTTGCTACTTCAACTGATGGTACAGTCACTAGTGTCGCTGCTACAACTGCTAACACCTACAGTAGTATTACTACTTCAACTGCTAACTCAGAAACTACCATCCCTACTACCGCTGTTGCTACTACCAACATTAACACAGAAACTACTATCACTACTACAACTGCTGGTTCAGACACTAGTATTGCTACTACAACTGTTAACACACCTATCAGTGTCGCAACTACAACTGCTAACACAGACACTAGTATCACCACTGTGAGTACTGGTACTGATATCAATGCCACTCCTGAAACCACTTCTGTCATCGAGACTTCCACAAGTGGCGTCATCACAAGTAAAGTATTGGCAAGTACCTCTAACATTATCAAAACTTATTATGGTAATTCTACATCCATGCAAGTTTCTTTTCCTGTAACAACACATGAAGTTCCTTCCCAAAGCGCACCTTCGACAAGCGAAACAGTCGATCATCATCCAGGTGTTTCTCCTCTATTTTCAACTACTACAGTTGTCTCTGTTATTAAGCCTACTGCTCCAGCTGGCAATGATGGATCTTCCAACAACGGTAATAACGGTTCAGATAATAATGGTTCATCCAACACTGATGGCTCCTCCAACACCGATGGCTCCTCCAACACCGATGGCTCCTCCAGCACCGATGGCTCCTCCAGCAATGGCTCATCCAACACCGATGCTTCTTCTAACAGTGGCAAAGATAGCAAAGATAAGCCACGTTCATCTCCAGCTGTCGTATTCCCAACTTCACTTTCTGCATATGAAGGTGCTGGTGCCCTTAACAAAAAATGGTCATTGACATCCATCATGGCCATCATCGTTTTGATGATTGTTTAGATTAGGATTATGACAATTTATTTTTTATTCGTATATTTTATATAAATGACAGTCGTATATTCAAATTATTTATATAACAAAAGTATTTTCTGTTTTCAGTTATTGTTACACTTTGTAATTTCCACCCATCACTAAAATTTCAGAGTTTCCCTTATCCATGCAAGGAAGTTAATATTAAAAGTCTTTCAAATATGTCAAAATCCAAATCTTTTGATATAGAAGTGGCCAAATATTCCCTATGAGACAATGTGACTACCATATTAAGTATATATAGTACTGAAGTTTGACATTCAACATATCAGATAAAACTATTAAATCATGCAACGAGGACTTATTAAATGATATGTCACCAAGAAAGCATGGCTAAATTAAAACAATAGACTGATCATTTCAAACAATTAGTTGTGTTGTGATTCCAATGGAATATATTTACTAATATCAGAAACGTGCTCTTAAGGTGCGCGGTTATGAGAAAAAACAAGTACATCAGCAAATTATGAGAGTTGGGAGAATAATCATACATAAACAGACATGTTTTAATGTAGCTCTGAATCACCATTTTGAGGTGGTTGTTTATAAATAAAATGTAATGGTGGTGTACAGATATGTTTTCAATGTCAGGACAATATTCAGTAGTTCAATTAGTGAGCCTAAAAGGCTCTTTATTATGATAAGTGTGATCTATTCAACACTGTAAGTTATAACTAACAAAAACGTTTTTTGTAAAAATCCGATATAGTGTAACGGCTATCACATCACGCTTTCACCGTGGAGACCGGGGTTCGACTCCCCGTATCGGAGTATTTATTTTATTTTTTTGTTTTAGAATCGTATTTTTTAAAATGAATCTCTATATTTTAAATTTTTGAGAAAGTATATTGACACATTTGCAAGGGAGATCCACATTTGCCAAAGAGACTAATTCCACCGCAGAACTTGTTTAGGATTTAAGGTTTAAGTTTCAAGAATTAGAGCTTTATTGGGAAGAATTGAAGTATAAAAAGAACTATAAAAACAAGATTCTTTATTGACTCAAATTGCTTTGGAACAGAAGATCAAGCTCGTTTAGATATCGAAAATCTTACTTACACCAATTTGTTGCGCAACAGTTTACAGATGCTACCAAAAGTTTATATATCATCCAAGGGTGAATTTGTTGATGAAAAAAACAATTTATTACCACTCCGTGGGGTGAATTTAGATCCCAGTGTGAAGTTTCCTTCCACTCCAAATCAACCTTCCCATGCTCCAGTGGATTATTCAGAATCAAGATCTGAGTCGGTCAGTTTTATCAACCATCCATTACCTGTCAATGAAGTCAAACCACATATCTTAAGATTGAAATCTTTAGGCTTTAACTGTCTTAGAATCCCGTTTACGTGGGAATCTATGGAACATGATGGCCCAGGGAAATATGATTTCGAATATATGGATTATTTAATCGATGTTCTGAAAGAGATTCACAATGTTGATAACGGGATGTATATTTATTTAGACCCTCATCAGGATGTTTGGTCAAGATTCACTGGTGGGTCAGGTGCACCATTATGGACACTTTATGCTGCTGGGTTTCAACCAACTAGATTAAAGGACACTGATGCGGCAGTTATTCATAATGATTATTCTTCTAAGGATAATTTAAATGAAGATGGTGAAAAATATTTAAAAATGTTATGGACTACTAATTACTATAGATTAGCTTGTCAAACAATGTTTACTCTATTTTTTGGAGGTAAAATATTCGCTCCCAAATGTATCATCAACGGGGTTAATATTCAAGAATATTTACAAACTAAATTTATTGATACTGTATTAACATTTTATTCGCGTTGTTTGGAGAAGGCTCCAATTCTTTTTGAAGATAATTGTATTATTGGTTTAGAAAGTATGAATGAGCCAAACAATGGGTTTATTGGCATGGAACATCTTAATGAAATTTCTTCAGAAAGAAAATTAAAATTAGGAACAACACCAACAGCATTACAAAGTTTCTTACTGGGTGAAGGTGTCGATTGTACTGTTCAATATTACGATTTGAAACTTCTTGGTCCTATGAAACAAGGAACAAGAACTATCAAAAGTAATAAATTGAAATGTTGGCTAACTGAAGAGGAAAGAAATGTTGCAGATGATACATTTGGCTGGAAGCGTGGAGAAGAATGGTTGCCACATCAATGTGTTTGGAGATTGCATGATGTATGGAAATTTGATTTTAGTAATAATGTACAATTATTAAGACCTAATTATTTCCATATTAACCCCGTTGATGATTCACTTATCAATGAAAGAACATTTATCAATGAATATTTTATGGGATATTATGCTAAATTTTATAAGAAATTTAGAGCCATAGATCAACAAAGATTTATTCTACTGCAACCACCTGTTTTAAGAGAACCACCAAATATAGTAGGTACTGAATTAGAAAAATATGTCGATAAAAACACTATATTTGCGTGTCATTTTTATGATGGGTTTTCCTTGATGTATAAGACATGGAATGAATATTTTAATGTTGATACTTTGGGAATAATGAGAGGTAAATCGCCGATTTTCAGTCTTAAATTTGGTGAAACAAGTATCAGAAAATCAATAAGGAAACAATTGAGGGAAATGAAACAAGAAGTAAGGAGTCATGTGGGGAAGCATGTTGGTCTGATATTCAGTGAAATTGGTATGCCATTTGATATGAATAATAAGAAATCATATTATGAAGAAAACCCCAAATTATATGCATCTCAACTGAAAGCCATGGATGCAATTATGTATGCATTAGAAGGCAGTAATTTATCATTTAGTCTTTGGTGTTATTGTCATCGTAATTCTCATAAATGGGGTGATGACTGGAATAATGAAGATTTTTCAATTTGGTCTCCAGATGACTTGGATGTAAACGCGAAAGCCCAATCATTGATTAAATACCAGGATATCTCAAACTCATTAATGAAGGTAAGTGATGAAGAAAATGCAATTATAAAAGATATGGGTTACGTTTGTGATTCTACTGACGAAATCAATTATGACGGTATTAGAGCACTATCATCTTTATTACGACCATTTCCAATGAGACTTGGTGGCAGGTTTGTTAAGAGTGAATTTAATGGAGGTCGATATTTCTTGGCGCTTAAAGGACCTATCTCAAAAAAAGAGGAACAAGCTGAGGCTACATCCTATATTTTCTTGCCTCAATATCATTTTCCATTGGAGAATATCGATATCAACAAGTCCTCTGGGTCATTCACCTATTATTCTCGATACCAAGTGTTGCAATGGGATCATAATCCAGTGGGACTTCAATACCTTAAGATAACTAAGAAGACTTCGGATGCCGAAGGTGTTACTAGTATCAACATTGACGATAATTCAAACAAGTGTATTATTACATAAATATCCATTTTTGTTTTATTTGTTTCTTTTTATAAATGATATACAAGACTTTTATTCTACTTTAACTTCGGATTTTATTTCACTTTTCACTACTGTAGCGTCTAGTTTTCTTTTCTTATTAAAATCGTTATTAAATTTATTGACATAATCTTGGAAATAATCAATGAACGGTTGCAAAGATTTTGAAGATCTTCCATGTGAATCATTAAATTCTTCCTGTATGGTACTCAATTTTGGCGCTTTATCTGGAGTGAAACTAGAAGGTTCAATAGGGACACAAACATTCCCTGTGGCTGGATGAACACAAAATGGTGCTTTCAAAAGATGGATTAATTGTCTTGTAACTTCGATATCTAATTTTGGATATAAAATTAGTAATACGATATCTTCTTTCCAATCTTTTAATCTATACATAAATTCTTTACGTCTTTGTGGATTATTAAATTTCAAATTTGAGGCAAAGTCATCAATATCATTCCATTTATCAAGAGATGATCTATTGGGTTCTTCGCTAATCCAAAATTTCGTCAAGGCATCAGTCAAATTCTTATCACTTAAATTAGGTAACAAGGTCTTTAATGCATTAGTATCGTCTCTCCATGGATCCTGTTCCCCCAGGATAAAATCAGTGAAATGTGGTTTCAACATATTTAAAGAACGTAATAAATGTGGATGATATGGTCTTTTCAATGCTAGTCTTTTGGATAAAGATCTATCTCTAATGACATTTAAATAGTCCAGCACATTTCTTCGTTGTACATCGGTTAATCGCATAGCACGTTCATCATTACACCAACAATGCGCACCACGTCTACCTGAATAAATCCAGATCATATCCTGGAAACCAAAATCATCTTTTAAAGCTACATTAATCACCTCGATGGCTAAAGTAATAAATTTCCAACATTTGTCACATACTTGAGCCCCCTGACAGCAGGTACGGAAGGCATCATAGTCATCCATATCGATATCAAAGACCAATTCTTTGCTCTTGGCTACTAATTCAGATTTCATTAATATTTCACGATCCTTTGGAGGTTTATTATACATGGCACCAATTTCAAATCTATCTGGATTGAACCTGCAAACCATTTCTTTGAACTCAGGCAACGTGGAAACAGAATTGTAACGTTTATACGCACCAGAACGGAAGGCCATGGCAAATTCTCTAGTTCTTATGCAATTATCTTTGGCATCATTATCATTGGAACTCTCGGTCTTCCTGTTTAACCATTCAAAAATGGCAGGAAATGGGTAGCAATTCTGGTAATAATGCTCCATATCAGCAGTACTGGCAACAGACATCTTTAACAGGTTAAATCGATGGAGGAATTCTTGTGTGGGGATGGGGTCTGTCTCCTTACGTGTCTGTGACGCGTCAGGTCCATATATCTCATCATCTTTTAGAAGTACTTGGATATTTCAAATATTTCAGAAAAGTGCAAAGTCCGGGTGATGTTTCTTTTCGCACTAAATTGCCACATTGAAATATTAAAATGGTTAAAGAAAAGGTTTCAACCCACCTCATTAGCAGCATAAACCAGTCGGTAGAAGGTTAAACAAGTGTATTTGACCACGCAATTGCAACAGATTAGGCATTAGCAAAAGAAAATGGATATTTTATTAGGTATTAAAGTGAAAGACAGTGTGATTATGGCCACTTCAAAGGCTGTCACCAGGGGGATTTCTGTGTTGAAGGCAGATGACGACAAGACCAGACAATTGACCCCTCGTTCGGTCATGGGTTTCACAGGTGAAGCTGGTGATACTGTACAATTTGCTGAATACATCCAAGCCAACATGAAATTGTATTCCACCAGGGAGAACCACGATCTGCCAGTCGGGTCTGTGTCCAGTTTTGTCAGATTGGAGTTGGCCAAGTCTCTGAGGTCACGTAAACCATTTCAAGTCAATGTCTTGATTGGTGGTGTGGATATAAAGAAAGATAATGCTGAACAAGTGTCCCCACGTTTGTATCAGATCGATTATTTAGGGACAGAAGTTGAATTACCATATGCTGCTCATGGGTATGCCGGGTTCTACACCTTCTCATTGCTAGATCACCATTATAGACCAGATATGTCCTTAGAGGAAGGGTTAGCTTTGTTGAAACAGTGTATTGCTGAATTAGAGAAGAGAATGCCAATGGACTTTAAAGGTGTCTTTGTAAAAGTGGTCGATAAGGACGGTGTGAGAACTTTAGACGATTTTTAAATAATCAAACCCAAACATATTATCTAATACATACATATCATATATTTTAACCCATCTACATAACGTATAATTTAATCGATTGCAAACACATAATTGCTATATATATATGTGTGTGTGTGTTTATTCCTGTTTGGCTTTGGAAGTTATTCCAATTATTGCAATAACTCGAAATATATATCTATTGAAAACAAGTTTCAAACAAAATTTTATACCATCTTGAAAGCAAGGACAAAATGAACACAACACAATGTCCTCGACATGCTATTTACGTTGTTCTGGGCTCAATATGTCCAGTGAGAAGCTGAAACAGAATCTATACCTTTTGTTTAGTGAACATGGCGAGGTTGTGAAGATTTCTTTACAGCCGGGAAAGGATACTTTAGCATGGATTGTAATGGCCACTGAACAAGAAGCGCAATTGGCCACCTACTCTCTAAACGACACACAATTCTTCAATGGAAAATTAACTGTTCAAGTCAGTGAGAAGAACACTACTAATATATAGTATCTATCTTTGCATCATATATACTTTCAATTTATTAATATACATATAGTAACTTTTTTTCAGACAAAGATCTGCGTGTCTCCCTCTATTTACTGAATAAAGTGATCACATCCTCGTCGTTAATCTTATGGGTTAGACCACATTTCTGGGGTGAATGTTTAGCAGAGGACCCCCATACTAGTGCATATTTAAATTTATCTTTGAAATCTCTATGAATTGAATGACAAAGATCACCCACAGTGGAATTGCTTCTGACCACTAATGGATCATTGAACACAGGTCTTTGACCTCTCTTCTTGGTATAAACACGAGACAAGTTTAATTGATACCAAATCTCTTCCACGACATCTTCAATACCTAAATCTATTTCACACGACATCACAACGGTATTTGGTTCACGGGCTAAACGGTCCACTTCTTCTAAAGAAACAGAATCGATCTTATTATAAACGTAAAGACATTTCACGTAATCTCTATGTTGATCGTTGATAATATCAATGAAATCGTCCACATCACAAGTAGAATCACGTACAAGAACTTCACAATTATGAATACGATAATCTCTTAAGATAGCTTTAATAGTGTCTTCATTTAATTTACCTGGTAATGTTGGTGATACGAAAGTGATTTTGATCCCACCAGTCTCTTTCTTTTTGAAATAAATGTTTGGTTTTTCTTTATTCAATCTAATACCGACAGCTTCTAATTCACGTTCTAATGATTCACGTTGATGTTCACTCTTTGTGGCATCTAAAATCATTAACACTAAATCAGCAGTTCTAGCCGTGGCAACAACTTGTCTACCACGACCTTTACCTTGAGAGGCACCATGGATAATACCTGGTAAATCCACAATTTGAATTTCGGCACCACCATATTTCAAGACACCTGGAACTGATGTTAATGTTGTGAAAGCATAATGGGCAATTTCAGATTTTGTCGACGTAATCTTACCCAAAAGTGAAGATTTACCGACAGATGGATACCCAATTAGCACTACACGAGCATCCCCAGATTTAGCCACTTCAAACCCTTGGCCACCACCGGAACCACCCGCACCAGCTTCATCAGCTAATAATTGTTGTCTATAACGTGCCAGTTTACCTTTCAAAAGACCCAAATGATGCTCCGTCGCTTTGTTCTTTTGAGTTCTGGCCATCTCTTCCTCGATGGCCTTGATCTTCTCAATGACACCCATCTTTTTCCTTGGTTTTGTTTGGTAGTATTTGGTTGGCTTCTTATTTGATGGACATCTCTTTCAATGGTAAAAGCTTTTCAATAAAAGTTGTTTTATTTCAAATTGAAGTTAAAAAAAAAAATTACGAATTGGTGACAACAACATACCAAACCACCATTGAACATCATATAAATCGTACTGCCACTAAGAGTCATGTCCTTCTATGATAACGGTATGAACAGTAATCAAGCACCAGCCGGTAATGCTATGTTCAATTTCCCTCAAGGGTCTATGAACAGTGGTGCTACACCATTTAATAATAATTCCATGAACAGTAACACATATGGTGCGGATAGTGGTAACGGTATGGGGATTGCTCCTGATCCGTTGCCTAGTGGGATTATTAATGCATTCTCTACTCGTGGATATGCTCATGAACCACCACTATTAGAAGAAATTGGGATCAATTTTGATCATATTTTTGCCAAGACTAAGATTGTCTTGACACCAACCAGTGTTAATAACGTTTTATCCCAAGAAATCTTAAACGATTCAGATTTTGCTGGTCCCTTGATATTCTTTATGTTGTTTGGGTTATTCCTTTTAATGGCTGGTAAAGCTCATTTCGGTTATATTTATGGTGTTGCACTATTTGGTACTTTATCATTACATTATTTATCCAAACTTATGGCATCCACGACTAATAACAGATTACAATTTTTTACCACTGCTTCAATTCTAGGTTATTGCTTCTTACCTTTATGTTTTTTAACTTTGATTGGGGTCTTCCACACATTAAATAACACTTGGGGTTACCTCTTAGCATTCACTTTTGTCGTATGGAGTACATGGTCAGCCTCTGGATTTCTAAATGCTTTATTACAATTACAAAAGGCCAGAGCATTGATTGCATATCCATTGGCCATCTTTTATAGTGTTTTTGCCCTTATGGCCATCTTCGTGTAGTTTAAGTATATATACCAGATACATATTTTAAAGAATATTAAAAGATAATTTAAAGACTTTAGACATTCTAACTTCAAAGGAATAACAAGCCGGAAGACAGCAAAAGATATGAGTCTTTTGTATCGGCATATAACTACACCGATCTTTTACCCGAATGCCTCACCTCATTTGGGTCATTTATACTCGAGTTTGTTAGCAGATGTACAATTTAGATGGGCTAAATTCAAAGGGAGAGATAGTAGATTTACCACTGGGACAGACGAACACGGGTTAAAAATACAACAAGCAGCTTTGAAAAATGGGTTTAAAGATCCATTGCAATTTGTAGACAGTTTGGTTCCTCAATTCAAACAATTGGATGAGAAATATGCCATTGCTTATTCCACTTTTATTAGAACAACACAGCAAAATCATATCGATAATGTAACAAGATTATGGCAACTCTGCCAAGATAAAGGTTATATATATGAGGATACACACCAAGGATGGTATTCAGTGTCTGACGAAACTTTTTACCCTGAGTCTAAAGTGGCTAAGCAAGATAATGGTAAATATTTAAATACAGAGACAAATAATGAAGTCACGTATCATAAAGAAATGAATTATTTCTTCAAATTATCTGCATTTCAAGATCAGTTAATTGAGTTGCTTTCGAGAACCGGGGGTCAAGTATGGGTATATCCTGAATCCAAAAGAATCCAATTACTAAATGAGTTGAAATCTACTCCTTTGCAAGATCTTTCTATATCAAGGCCTTCTGAAAGGTTATCCTGGGCAATCCCAGTTCCAAAAGATTCAGCACAAAGTGTCTATGTTTGGTTTGATGCTTTGACTAATTATATATCGGCCCTAGGTCCTATTGATACTGTTAAGACGAATCCATACTGGACGCAAACAACTCATATCATTGGTAAAGACATCATGAAATTTCACTGTTGGTATTGGCCAAGCTTTCTTATAGCAGCCCAATTGCCATTACCTCGTCGAGTTGTCATACATGATCATTGGCTTTCACAAGGTGTGAAGATGTCTAAATCATTAGGCAATGTCATCGATCCAATGAGTTTAACACAAATGTATGGTAGAGATATTGTAAGATGGGCAATCTTAGAAAATTCACAAGTGGAACATGATAATAACTTCAAACACGATGATGTTGTGAAATGTAGAAGTATGTTTGTTTCCAAATGGGGGAATTTGATTAACAGATGTTGTAACCCCAAAGGAAAATTTGATTTGGGGAGAGCAGTGACACAAACATGTCAAGCCATTTCGAATGAAAAGGATTTTATTCAAACGTGGGAATCACTATACCCTGGTAGTGATGTTAATCAAATAAAATCTATTTTCACTCAATTGTACTTGTTACAAGAGAGCATGGATACTCGAATAGACGAATTTAAATATAGCCATATACTAAAAGATATATGGCAACTTATTGATCAATTAAATCTATTTATTCAAACGATGAAGCCATGGGATAAGAGTTTACCTCATGAAAAGCAAGATATGGTAATATATTTGGCGATGGATATTTGTCGTATATTATCAATTTTATCACAACCGTTCATTCCCCAATTGTCAAATATTTTCTTAGATAGGATTGATGTGCTTCCAGAAAGAAGAACCGTTGAAGATGCTAAGTTTGGTGCAGATAAAACGTATGGAATGAAAGCAAATGATCCGTCGAAACGTGTTCCTATTCAAAGAGATGTTGCATCTTATGAATATCAATGATCAGCTGAGAATAAAATTTTCTACTATCAATGAAATATGTTAAAATCTTGTAAATAATGTAATTAAACATATATGAGTGCATAAGACATAGAGATAAAAAATTGGTAGCTGCGATACAGTTACATATGATCCTACTTTAATGACCTTTTCCATCGTGTGTAAGCGTGGAGGTTTATTCTGGTAGGATAGAAATACAGTCCAACAAGTAAGCAAAGGAACACCAAGTTAGCATAATGGACTATGTGTGGTGTAAGTGTTTTATAAAGAACATATCACAAAACTGTTTTCTTTCCTCAATATTAGTGGAAAGAAAAAAAACTGTCTTTGAAAAAGAAAAGGTATCATTTAAATGACTCCATGATATAAATTATATTACAATACGATCTTTACAGCATCAGATAGGAGAACCAGTTTACTGTTTTGTTTAAGCCACTGGCGTCTTAAGCAACAGATATTACAAATAAATTATATTTTCAGAGGTTGCAGCTCGGCCGAATGTTGCTGGGTTGTTTGTGGCTCGGCCGAATTCACCTAACAATTTCGGCCGAAGCGTAATATTTGTTAATGAAAAAAAATATATATTTCATCCCGTTGAATCTCAAAATAAAAGTATATAAATGGAGCAAAAAGGGAACTGATATCGACTCAAATGGTGAAGTTATTCATATGTAATTCTCATTGAATAAATTAGAGCAGTCAGAAATACATAGACAAAAACATATAAGTAAAATGACCACTAATTATCCAGAAGAGTTTCAAGGGTTCGGTATCGTCGATAAAGATGATTGGCTCCACCCTAAGAAGATTAACTTCAAACCAAAGGAGTTCACTCCAAACTCTGTAGACATTAAGATTGAATGTTGCGGGGTATGTGGTAGTGATATTCATTGCGCTAAAAGTGACTGGTCTGAACTGTCTCATGGTCAAGTTGTCGGTCATGAAATCATTGGTACCGTGGCCAAGATTGGTCCAGATTGTAACACAGGATTGAAAATTGGTGATCGTGTTGGTGTTGGTGCTCAAGTATTTTCCTGTTTGGATTGTGATCGTTGTAAAAATGACAACGAACCATACTGTCCAAAGTTCGTCACTACTTATTCTCAACCATATGAAGACGGTTACATCTCTCAAGGTGGGTATGCTAACTACATCCGTGTCCATGAACATTTCGCTGTTCCAATCCCAGAAGAGATTCCAAGTGAACTAGCTGCTCCTTTGATGTGTGGTGGTATTACTGTGTTTTCACCTTTGTTAAGAAACGGGTGTGGTCCAGGTAAAAAAGTCGGTATTGTTGGTATTGGTGGTATCGGTCATATGGGTGTTATCTTTGCCAAGGCCCTTGGTGCTGAAGTCTGGGCATTCTCTCGTAAAAATAACAAGAAGGAAGATGCTTTAAAATTAGGTGCCGATCACTATGTGGCCACTATGGAAGATGAAGATTGGGACAAAAAATTGTTTGATACCTTTGATCTTGTTGTTGTCTGTGCTAGTTCTTTAACTGATATTAAGATTGACAGATTTGTTAAAGTTATGAAGATTGGTTCATCAATTATTTCTATCACAGCACCAAGCCGTGAAGAAAAATTAGTCTTAAACCCATTAGGTTTATTAGGTGTTAAGATCGGTAACAGTGGGATTGGTTCCGTAAAGGAAATCAAGACGATGTTAGACTTGGTGGCCAAGAAGAACTTGAAGATTTGGGTTGAAACCATCCCAATCAGTGAAAAGGGGGTTAATGAAGCTTTTGAAAGAATGGAAAGCGGTGATGTTAGGTACAGATTCACTCTTGTTGATTATGACAAGGAGTTTAAATAGAACTGAGAATGCTTCTCTTACTTCTTTCTCTCTTTCTTACGAGTTTATAAGCTACGATATATTCATATAAATGATTTTAAAAAAAAATATAATTATATTATATTACTATTATTAAGATAAGTATGTGAGTACTGTTTGGTGGATAAGAATTCGGATGGTTGCGGTAGAGTATTACAAATATATGGTATCTTACCTATTTGTGTAAAGCTCCAATGATATAAGTGGTCATCCTTTCCATACATGAAATATTAAAAACACTGTCAGATATAGCCGCCCAGTTGTTAGTTTATAGTATATTTAAATATACAAAATCCAAAGTGAAGAGCGAGTTCACAACAGTTCTGATTTGTCAAATGAGGCATTGGTCTGTGATACAGTCTATATACTCGATGACCTACTCTATATATATGCACTTCAAAGATTTCAAGGTTCAAAATTGGTCAAAACTCGAATTTTCAGCTGCATTCATTTATGGTAAAGGTGTCGCCAACTCTATATTAACGCATCAGATGTCAAATCGTTAGTCACTTCATTCCAATGCTTTCAACGTGTTCATCAATGATGTTACTCGGTATTTAATGATGGCTCAGATATATCACGGTGTACGAAGCGGTAACGCCAAATTCTTCGCCAAAGATTTTATTCAAAACGGGGAACTTTTCAAATTAACGTGCGAATCATGAGATGAATTCGATATAATTTAAAGTTTAATCATTCTGAATCAGAGATATCTTCCAGAAGAACCATATTTGATTGCAACCATACGAACACATTATCTGCGATCGACAGAAACTTCTTCTTTTTAAGACAGAAAGCATATTTCGAGGAAGGATAAAAGAATAAGATTTACAGGTTTCAATATCTAAATATAGATAAAATAGATTTTTTTTACTACTCTCTCGGTATCCCTTTTGATATATTCATACAAGCATAAAATCAGTTAAGGTTTGCTCTTTTCAAGCTTTATATCATCAAATTAAAGACCACTATTTTTTTTACATTTTCTTTCTTTTGATTTAAGAGAATATATTACGTGAATACACAAAGCTTTGCCAACCTGCGTTATTTTTAATTCATTATTATACGAATAAGAATTTCTAAGAAGTAATATCACAAAGAAGAAAGAAATATGATATATTCTTCATTTAAATCGTTTAATTTGAAATTGGTAACAATTTTAATAATATTGTTATGTCAATTACAACAAATAAATGGGTACAAATTATTGAACTGTTATAGTTCATTGCCTTCAAGTTTTTCGAAGGATAATGCAAATGAATTCCAATCTTCATCATTATGTCATACTACTTGTAGTGGTAAAGGTCATAAATATTTTGCTTTAGCTAATCATAGTGATTGTTATTGTGGTGATTCCAGTCCAGCTGGTTTGTCTACATCGACATCATGTGATACCACTTGTAATGGTTATGATCAAGAAATGTGTGGTGGTACATCTTCATTCTCTATTTATACTGAAAATGACTCCGAAGATGTTAACAGTGATGAAAATACTGATACGACATCTTCGACTGAAAAAGATAATTCGGCCACATCCACAAGTAAAAGCCAAACAACAAAGACATCCAAGTCCACCACCAGTATCCAAAATGTTGGATCGAGTGATTCACAAACAGCGGCTGAAACAAGACCCACTTCAAATGCTGCCAGTACTCTAGTTACTGAACAAGATGTTGTGGCCACATCAGTGGTATATTCAACTCAATTAGAAACACAAGGTGGGTCTACGATATTTGTTACCAATACAATTACAAAGAGTACACAAGTTATACCAACAGGTAATAGTACCAATACAAATGATAGAACTGGTGCCAATCATAAAAAGAAAAAAGCTAATATTGGTGCTATTGTGGGTGGTGTGGTAGGTGGTGTTTGTGGTGCTATTGTTATTGCTGTGATTGTTCTGTTGGGATTAAGACATTATAATATGAAACGTGAAGAAGATAGAATGGAAAAGGAATATCAAGAAGCAATTAGACCTGTTGAATACGTTCCGAATGATATTTTATCAAGTTCGTCACATAGTTTTAGTTTCGATGGTGGTAATATGAATGGCAAGTTTGGACATGATATGAATGATTCTATGGGGATGTCAACCTTACCTGCAAATAATTTAATGGAGAGTAATCATTCAGTCCATAGTAATAATAATATTTCTAACCATAGCAACGCCATACCAAATAGTAATAGTAACAATAACTTGAACAATAATAATAATAACAATAATTTGATGGTAGCAAATCCATTTGATGATTCAAGACGAATAAGTACAGGATCGGTCATGACTGCAGATGTCGATCCAAACATACCAACGAAATTAACCATTGTTAATCCAGATGAGTAACTTAATTATATAACATGAAACTTATATACATATCTTTATATCCAAATAGTGTTTAGTGAATACTATATCCCAGACTATCTTTAACGTGAATCATCGTATTAGTAATTATTGCTCATCGAGAAAAACACAGAAAAACAAAAAGAGAAAAATCATTGAAAGATTTAGCAACTCTAATACAACTTTAATACAACTTTAACAGCTGTTTTAAAAGAGATAAGGCAAGAACAGAAATGGTTAAAATTAAAGTAGAATTCTTAGGTGGGTTAGACGTTGTTGTTGATAAAGTTAGAGTTCATGATATTACATTAGATAAAAAGGACGCCACACTACGTGATTTGGTGGATTATATATGTAGTGATATGATCAAGAATCCGAATGATATTGAAGTTTTCATTGAAGATGAAAGTATTAGACCTGGTATTATCACATTGATTAACGATACTGATTGGGAATTGGAAGGTGAAATGGAATATGAATTGGAGGATGGTGATGTTATTTCATTTACATCTACTTTACACGGTGGGTAAGTTAAGTTTTAATATATTTGAAAGAATATGATAAAAGTTTTATTTAAAAAGGAATAAATACGTATATTAATATATATAAAAATAACATAAAACAACTAGGATCTTTCAGCTAACAGTTTTTTCAATGATTCAACTTCATTTTCAAGAGATTTATTCTTATTTAATAGTTCTTCGACTTTATCTTCCAATTGATTCATTCTTTTCAATTTTCTAGCACGAGATCTTCTTGCAGCTTCTGTATTTCTTGCACGTTTTAAAGCAGCAGGATCATCAGATTCTGGAATCACAGGTGTCAATGGAATTGAACGACTTTTTTTGTTATAGGTGATAACACCTAAATGATCAATCTTTGGAGTAGAAGAGGAAGAAGAGGAAGAAGAAGAAAATGATTTCTTATTTATACGACCTGTCGTTTTCAATAATTTAGCATCTTCAATGATTGGAGTTGGTAAGAAAGATGGGATTTGATTGATAGTGGATGGGAACGCATCACAAGAAGAAACTTCAGTAGATTGCATTGCTTTATCATTTAACGAGACATCATCTTCGGTGATGACAGGAATATCATCATCAAATAAGGAAGCCCATTCATGATCGTTGGTAGCAGCGACCGAGTCTTGAATTGGAGTAGTATCGTATTCAAACATAGGAGTTGAATCATTACTCGAGGCAAAAAAGGCGTCGACCACGGCAGAATCTAATTCAGGAAGATCCAATGATGAATCATCGATCAAATCTCCTTCTTGTTCTTTTTTGATGAAGTGATCAAAATCAACCATAGCTGGTTGAGAGTTGTTGTTATTTTTTTTTAAAAGTTCAGTATTTAAACTTGATTCAAAAGAACCAGTCTTGGTAAATAAACTTGGCATTTGGAATTCGGACATTTTCATAGTAGGGATAATTGTAGATTTAGTAGATTTAATAATTGATTTAATAATAATAGATTTAAAAGAGAAACATGATTGATTCGATGTTACAGAGACATTTTTGATATAAAAAAAGGGACTTTAAAAAGTGATACCTTATAAGGGTAAGATTTAGATTTAACACATTTTGAAAACACTGGGGGGGAGGGGGACGATTAGGAAAACAAAAAAAAGAGATAGATTGATAAAACTAATAGATAATGATCTTTTAATTTTTTTTATAACAATAATATTTTTTTTCTTTTCTTTATATTTGGGATTTAACAACACAAAATAAAAAATTAATTTAGAAAGCCATTTTTAAGAAAATAAATGGGATATGATTATATAATAATAATGATAACTTGAATAATATAATAAACTTTTCTAAATGATTTTAATACTTTGATTGATTGCGTAGTAGATTTGTATTTCTGGTAATAAAACGCTAGTTTTGGTGAAGGCGGGGGAAGGGGGAGAGTTGGGGATGTGTTAAGTTGAAAATGTGTCTTTTGGGTCTCCTTAAAAAGGAGAAATATTTAAAAATAAGTCAAGACCGACATGGTTCAAATCAATGTCAACACGGATAATTGAGCAGTTTATATACAAATATTCAAAAACCACGAGTCCTCGACAACTTTCAGATTCCGAGCGAAAAAGAAAAGAAAACCCGACAAAACTGTGTAAAGTAATTCCCCGATCAGGACACGTCGCTGGAATTTCCTATTTGGGATATTCGGGGTGCACGGGTTTTGAAAACAGTCTCAGATCTCCGAGCGTGCGGGTAACATTAACTTCTGAAATGCGGGTAACATTAACTTTTGAAATTCGGGTAACGTTTACCTCTTATGTGCGGGTAACGATTATTTGAGTTCAATGCTCGAGAAAAGGATCTACAAAAGGAACAGCTCATAGATTGGAAAGGTATAATACCCTTGTATTTATTAAAAGTTATCAAGGCAATCAAATAAACACATATATCAACATGAGATTCAGTCAATTTGCTCTTTTATCTGGTATCACCGCAAGTTTTGCTCTTGGTCAAGGTATTGATTTAAATCAATTGGCCAATTCAGATCAAAACGATATTGTCATCGATGAAAAGGCTCCATCCACCATGCCATCAATTGAATTGGATATCACTTATAACATCGAGGACAGAAACCAAACTTCCAACGATCAGCCAATTTCATTTGATCAAGATGAAACCATTATGTTAAATTATACTGTGACAAATAATGAGCCATGTGACATGTCTGTTGTCGGTGTTTCTGGTAATATTTTATCGTATCCAAATGGTGAATTAGTGACACAAATTAGTCTTGGTGAAATGGACAATCTTTATGCGTTCCCAAATAAGACATTAAATTTCAGACAAGAAGTAGTTATTGACTTACAACCGGGGTTATATTATTTATTCCCTATTGTTCATGTCACCAACGAAACCGCCTTGGCTATTGTCGACTTAGATTCTACTAGAGCAGATGATGATGATATTGATATTGAAACTAAGAGTGTTGCTGCCAATCCAACAGTTTTCAGCGTCGAAGAACCATTGATGTCAATTTTCAACCCACAATTCTTATCAATTCAATTAATGGTTGTTTTCATTGTTGGTGCTGCTTCATATTTTTATTTGAATAAGAATAATAATAACAACAATAAAAAAACAAAGCAACCTTTGAAACAAGGTAAAGTGGATCCAACCGACTGGTTACCAGAACAATACAAGAAATGATCATCTTGAAAATTTGTTATATATAATTGGATTAAATAAATGATTGCCACATTGTAACAAATAATCATCCTTAAAATATATTTAAGAGATATATACATATATATATATATATATATACGAGTAACTCTAGGTTGATCTGAACGAATGGTTGTCACACTGAAGGAAATTTCTATTTTTTGGTGTGTGTATATAGAAGTTTTTGAACCGTTGCCAAGGCATTATAAAATAGTATAATGAAAGTGTTTTCAAATTATCTGGTATTATCAGGAATTATCAGAAATTATCATAATAGTATGTATAAAGCATGGTTCATCTTAAATAATTGTCTTAAATATATTTATATTAGCAGCTGAAGGATTGCCCTATGGTGAGAAATGTCTATCATACAAATATATGTCCTTTATCAAATGAATTGTTGGGATACTGAAGGTAGTAGCTGTCTTTAATTGGTAATTGTATTGATTTATTTTTGAACTGTTGCCAGAGAAATACAAAAAATATAAATATATTTCAAGATAGTCTTCAAATCGTCTTGAAATATATTTATAGTATATTTTTATTAAATATATACATATTATTAAATTACTGGTTGTCACATTGTATGAGGCAGCTACCATTGGGATTGTTATTATTTAATTTGCTGATGTGTAGCTACAAAAATACGAGCAATAATCTACAGTATTTTGAATTTTTTGAACTGTTGCAGAGCAATACAAGAAATAATCTGAATTAATTTTAAGATTATATTTAAAGTATGTTTGTATTGAATATAAATTATATGCTATTAAAAGACTAGTTGTCGTATTGTAGGAAATAGCTATCTTTAAAGTATGCTTT
Organism: Monosporozyma servazzii; assembly: GCA_033807795.1. Taxonomy (NCBI): domain Eukaryota; kingdom Fungi; phylum Ascomycota; class Saccharomycetes; order Saccharomycetales; family Saccharomycetaceae; genus Monosporozyma; species Monosporozyma servazzii. The sequence goes on along the minus strand of CP138597.1, from coordinate 70,662 downwards.
ATTGAATATGCTGATCTGTTGCCAGGGCGATACCAAAAATAATATCAAAAAATATAAAATAACATCAGATAACGTTGAGTAATATCAGATAGTATCATACAACGTGAAGTGATATCAGATGGCATCAAAAATGTTGTAATTTCAAATAATGTCAAATAGTCTTTTAATATCTTGAAAAATATGCTTGAATTATGTATATATATACTATTAACGGGCCGCTTGCGATACAGGAGGAGATGGCTCTCTTTGAAACATGTTTATTTTGGACTTTTAACAGAACAGGTCAAGAAATGCTCAGATAATCTTAAGCTATCTGAAACTGCTGCGATGTCAATATTACAATTTGCAATATGCCATATCAACTCTGAATAATCTGCTGCTATTACAATCTGGCAATATCTCACCTCTGATCTGGTGAGGCAACATTCAACATTCAATTTGCACTCTGCAATTTGCACTCTGCAATTTGCACTCTGCAATTTGCACTCTGGCAATAATCTGTGCTTGTCAACATTCAATCTTCAATTTGCACTCTGCAATTTGCACTCTGCAATTTGCACTCTGGCAATAATCTGTGCTTGTCAACATTCAATCTTCAATTTGCACTCTGCAATTTGCACTCTGGCAATAATCTGTGCTTGTCAACATTCAATCTTCAATTTGCACTCTGCAATTTGCACTCTGGCAATAATCTGTGCTTGTCAACATTCAATCTTCAATTTGCACTCTGCAATTTGCACTCTGGCAATAATCTGTGCTTGTCAACATTCAATCTTCAATTTGCACTCTGCAATTTGCACTCTGGCAATAATCTGTGCTTGTCAACATTCAATCTTCAATTTGCACTCTGCAATTTGCACTCTGGCAATAATCTGTGCTTGTCAACATTCAATCTTCAATTTGCACTCTGCAATTTGCACTCTGCAATTTGCACTCTGGCAATAATCTGTGCTTGTCAACATTCAATCTTCAATTTGCACTCTGCAATTTGCACTCTGGCAATAATCTGGTGCTTGTCAATCTTCAATCTTGCACTCTTGCACTCTGGCAATCGGCAATAGTCTCAAATTGATATTTTTGATATGTTTTAAAGGGTATAAATATATATATATTATATTATATTAAGTTCTTATTATTTTAACGATTGATTGAATATAAAATATTAAACCAGGGCTTATAATAATAGAGCGACGGCGGCCATGGCACCGGCACCTAGACCGGCGACGGCCTTGGCGGCGGCGTTTTCGGTTTGTTGGTGGACGGAGGCGGTGGCTTGGATTTGGCCGTCACCGATTTGGGAGATGGCTTGGGCGACGGTGGAGGTGGCCTTGGTGGTTTGTTCAGCGGCCTTGGAGGTCTTGGCGGAGGTCTTGGCGGCGGCGGAGGTAGTTGGAGCAGCAGAGGTTTCTTCGGCCTTGGCGGAGGTAGCTGGGGCAGCGGAAGTTTCAGCAGCCTTAGTGGTTTCAGCGGCGGCAGAGGTAGCTGGAGTAGCGGTGGTGGTTTCAGCAGCGGCAGTAGTTTCAGCAGCCTTGGTGGTTTCAACAGCAGAAGTCTTCTTGGCTTCGGCGGCGATTGGAACACCAGCGGCGTCTAACTTAGGAGCCAATCTGTCGGAGTACCAAGATAATCTGGTGACGAAAAGAGAGACACCGGCGATGTCGACGTTGTCGTATTCAGAAGTGTAAGAGGTGTCGGATGGGTTGACGGCGACTTCTTCACCGATGTCGATTAGACCGGCTGGCAAGTTGTCGAAGGTGATACCGGAGGATGGGTCGGAGACCAAGTTGATGTACTCGTTGATGTTGGCACCGACATCTTGTAGGATGATGTCTAATTGCTTCTTTTGGTCGGCGGAGACGGCGGAGACGGTGGCAGCGGCAGCGGCTAAGATAACGGCGGATTTGGTGTTCATTGTGATGTGTGTGGAAACGAGTGTAAAGGTTTTGGTTATTTGTGTGTTGAGAGAGAGTAAGAGGCAAGAGAGACAGTTGCTGGTCGAAGCACTGCTTTATATATGAATATTTGTTTGTTTGTTGCCCACTTGCCCAGTTGCCCAGCTGCACTCTTTCACTCTTTCACTCTTGCCCAGTTGCACGTAAACAAACGCGATCTCGCGATCTCGCGGCCGCTCGCTCGATCTCGAACGCTGCAGGGCATTGTCTCGCTCGATCTCACACGCGGAACAATGGCCGGCGGGGCACGCGCGGCCCAAAACAGCAAGCGGAACAGGCGGCAGCAGGCAAGCAGCAGCAGCTCGCACAGCTCGAAGTTTTCCAGCGCTCGAGCAGCAGAACAATACACCCATACTATGCTCTCATTATACTATACTATGCTATTCTCTCATTCTCTCATTACAGTCTCATTACAGGCCAGGCCTGGGCCCGGCCCATCTATTTTTGTCTATTTTGTCTATTTTGTCTATTTCTGTCTGCATGCATTGTGTGGCACTGTGGCTATACGACGCGACAATGCCCCCCCAGCAATAAACAGATAAATAAACAGATAGATAAGTAAATAAACGCTCGTTGCAGTGACACAATATCAATATCAACACTATATCTTGAATATTCGTTAGCGTCGTACTCTAGGCACTGCAGTGTAGCAACTACAATACAATATAGTGTAACATATTATACGAGCACGCTGTCGTATTACCGTATTGCTGTATTGCTGTATTGCTGTATTGCTGTATTGCTATACTACTATACTACTATACTACTATATTACTATATTACTGTACTACTATACTACTGTACTACTATACTACTGTGCTTCTACAATGCAACACTGCAATAACACTGCGTTTCAGCAGGTGTCACCCGGCCCCTCGGACAGATCAATCTCGGACAGATCAATCTCCGCAGACGCTAGTGCTAGTGCTAATAATAAAGAGTAATACTAACTATGCACTAATGGTAAGAGTAATGGTAACTAGGAACGAGACTCGCTTGTTCCCCTGAAATTACCCTGCCGCATTGCACCAATACAACAACAACAAATCATATATGTATGTGTGCATGTGTCAAGTGTAAGTGTAAGTGTAATTAAACAAGTGCAAGTGCAAGTGCAAGTAGATGAGGATGAAAATGGATATTGATACTCCGTTGTCTTCCCATTCAAACGGTACCAGTACCGGAGGGGAGATTAATAATACCTTTAGGGCAGTAGACCATTCGCTCTTTTTGGAGATGCAGTCGAAAATGGGTCTAGCAATCTTGCTACAATCTGGGATTAATGCTCTATAGTAGTTAACCATACCGCAGAGAGATTGTGCGGCTTTTTTTTATGGATGTTGGCATGGGGAGTTCTTGTATAGCTTTTACCTTGTCCTGCTGAACTGAGAACCCTTCGGTAGAAACCGTGAACCCCAAAAAGGATAGTTTCGATTGTAAAAAGTGACACTTCTTCTTTTTACAGACTAGACCAGCCTCCTTTAACCTGTGCAGTACTGCTTGCAAATGCCGAATATGCGAAGGGCGGTCTTTGCTAGCTGCTAAAATGTCGTCAAGATACACAAACGTGTGATCCAAATCACCTAATAATTGTTGCATGTAGCGTGAGAACGTAGCAGGCGCATTGCATAGACGCATACTCATTGCTTTGAATTCCCAGTGTCCAAAAGGAGTCGAGAATGCAGTGAGTGGGGCCGAGTCAGAGTCCATCGGAATCTGATGATAACCTGAATGTAAGCCCAGGGTAGAGAATACCGAGCAATCGCCTATTTTAGCTATAAGATCATCGATCATTGGCAGTGGGAATGGGTCCTTGATAGTCATCGCGTTTAGTTGACGGTAATCGACAACCAACCTGTAGGATCCATCTTTTTTTTTTACTAGCAGCACTGGAGAAAAGGCAGGACTTTTACTTTCTTGGATAAAGTCCTTCTCTATAAATTCCTTGATGATCGCCCTGCACTCTTTTTCCAGCAAGGGTGTCATACGATAAGGAGGTAAACGTGGAGGTTTCCTTCCCGGTTCCAGTTCGATCTCATGCGTATACGTGAGATCCCCGTTACGGGGTGGTAGCACATCTGACACGGTCTCCTTGAATTCGTCCTTTAGTTCTGACGGTAATTCGTGAATTGCAATGTTGCTATTTTGCGAAGGCCGTTCAACCTGTACTACGAACACTTCTTCTAGATCGCCCTCAGTTAAATCAAAAGTTTCACCATTTAGGAAAACCACTTCTTGCTGAATGGAAAAACATTTAACCCTTCAGATGATAGTCTTTTTCCATCTCCATCGAACCTACCACTACTACAACTTCTAATGCTGAGGATGATGATATTATCCCAATCTGTCACAACATTTCATCCTATCGTCCGGTAATAACAGAAAATCTAAACCGCAGGCCCATAGATAGTACGATCAGTAATGGTATTGGTGCAGGAAGACTAGCGTTTGTGATCTTCAATTGCCAAGCTTGAAAAACATATCAAGGCAACATGCAATTGTCACATATAATGATCATACAAACTTGATTAATATTTCATGTCTAGGCACGAACGGTATGGTTATATTATTTCATAGTGATATCGACTTTTCCATGAAGAAAATGTCACCAAGAGATAACTTAACTTCCTACAAGATAATACCATGTCCATCACCACAAAGACAGCCAGGTAGAACTTTACAACGACAAAATGCTTTAATTTCATTCGCTTTATTGAAAAATGAATGTATCGAATTACCTTTAATACATCAAACTATCTTAGATTTTAGACAATGTAGATCGGTCATCAATGTCACAATACCTACATCGCAAGACACAGATAATGATACAGAAACCGAAGATGAAATGACTTTATTATCCACTAAGAGTGATGATTTTATCCATACGCCGACTAAGAGAATGATTCCAATTGGTACTTATTCTGGTAATTCGCCTATTACTGAACAGGTTTCTATGATAAACCAAAGAAGTAGTCCTATACGAATTGTAACGCCAATTATAACTAGTGCAGTTCAAGACGAACCTCCCCATACACCAAAAAAGTTAAAACATAATCCAATCACTAATAATAATATTAGATTGAATAATAGGGAGATTTCCCAGTCACTTTTACATTGAAGAACATGAACAATAAAGAGGAGTCATGGGAATCCCTACAAGAGATTGTGGGAATACCCAAAACCTTTAACAACTCCTTATCATTTCCAGAAGAAAACAACCAATCTAGATACGAAAGTAACTTCATTAATCACCCGTCATTATAAGAAGACGCATAATTTTGCTTCAACTATCAAATATTTTCCAGATATTGTAAGCAATCCCCCACTAGTCAAAAATAACTTACACAATGTTAAGTTAAATAAAAGAGAAGTAAACAAAATAAGTAAAAGCAATTCCATTTTAAATCAAATGGGGATAGACTACCGCTTGCTTGGACTTCTTGTTAATGGAATTATCTTCATTGGTTTCATTATTCTCAAATAAATGCACTCGCAAATGACTGGAGACACATGAGTCAATTGGAAAAATATCTGTTAGATTACAAGTTAGGTGAAAAAATTTCCATTAATACACATACTAAGACAGTTTTAAATAATCGTGTAATGCAAAAAAAAAATTAATCAGCATGGCTAATTGTGCTCATTGCTCTTCTCTCTCTATTAACATTTGCCGGTTTCTCAATTCTAACGCTCTCTCTGTGTTATGGTGTCACTATAATCAACAAAGCAAGTAGTTCTCTCTCTCTCTCTCTCTCTCTCTCTCTCTCTCTCTCTCTCTCTCTCTCTCTGCGTTATGGTGATTCAACGTAGTATTCAACGTAGTATTCAATCACTTGACTATGATAGGTGCTGATGCCAATAACATTGAGACATGTGGCTCTAATGCTATTTTATCGTTAACTTTCCCAAGGTGATATTCAAAGTTGTAAAATAAGATTCTACCCAGAGGATTGCGATCTACTCTGAAGAATCGCTGGTCAATTACTTGGATGAATTGATGGGTGAATGTTTTAATTAAAACGATTATATATAGTTCTCTACAGCTTATACATAATGATTATCCATAGTATAAAAAATTAATAAACGATACTCTTTTAAAACATTGTTGAACTGGCGAAATCCAGTTGATCAATAGTTGCTCAAAAGAAAAACGAGCTACACTGCCACTTAAGACATTGCATTTACCAGATCTCGATTACTCTAATAGTATACTACATCAATCTTTGATATTTTGTTATTACCCTTTACCTCAATACCATTTTTACTTCAAATTAATACAGTCAACATCGAGATTGAATCAACTACATAGTTTAATATGATGTCAAATCCTCTTTATCTTACTACTGATTTGAAATTGTTACAGTTGTCATATTGAGATTGAATCAACTTTTCAACAATAGTAGTACACTGATATATAGGATTTGTTTATTTTACCTTATAATTTATTAATTTTTTCTCTCTTTGCTGTTTCCATCTTTCTAATAACAAATTAATGAACTAAATCTAAAAAATTATATTATTCTTAAACTAAAATATTATTCAGCTTAAGCCATCCACACTACTATATATATAATTAATTACATACATGTTTCAAACCGTCCTGTTATTCCTCTCTATTCATAGATACAGTTCGTATTTATTTGAATCTCACAATTATTTGTTTTAAAAAATCATTGAAATGTCATTTCTTCTACATGGTAATTAATTCAACAAAAAAGACAGCAGTGAAGTTGATTACAAAACAACAAGTTCACAATTATTTGATGACTACCCTCACATTATTTATTCACTACATTCACTCTAAAGGGTGGAAAGTAGTTCAATTTCAAATTACTTGAAAAATGCAATAAAAAAATATTGTTTGAAAAATATAAAACTGTTCATTTAAAGATAAAACTAAGACGTATATATATTACTCAGATTAAGACACACAAAACACACCTTGATTGAACCCTTGAACAAGATGTATAATCCATATCAAGGGCAGCCACAAAACAATGGCTACCAAACTGGTGCTGGTTACTATCAACAACCACAACAACCACAACAACCACAACAACAGCAACAATCCCAGCAACAACAACAACCCCAACAACAAATGCAATCTTCGTATGGGACAATGCAACAGCAGTCTCAACAACCAAATTATGGTATGAGTATGCAACAACCACAACAAAATGTAGGTTTACAAGCTAATCAATTGGGAGGTATTCAAAATTACCAACAACCTCAAGTGGCTCAGCAACCTCAAGTGACCCAACCATTACAACAACAAAGTACTGGTTACTATGCCAATATGCAAAACTACCAACAGCCTCAGGTGTCTCAACCTCCATTGCAACAACAAACTACAGGCTATTATCCAACTTTGAGTCCATCTCAACCTCAATTGCAACCTCAAGGTACCAACTCAATGCAGCCTCAAGGTACCAATTCTATGCAGCCTCAAGTGACTAATCCAATGCAAACCCAACAAGTAACCCAGCCTCAGATGACTAATCAATTACAAGTCCCACAACAACCTTTATTACCACAACAAACAGGGTTTTATGTTCAACAATCTCAAGTCCCATTAGAACCATTGAAACCAACTGCTACCGGGTTTGTAAACTCGTTTGCTAATAATGGGGTGAATAATGATGTCAAGATTCCAGCAATGAGATTATCATTTATCACTGCTAATGATCAAGCCAAATTCGAAACTTTATTTAGATCTGTCATTAAACCTGGTTCAAACACCATTAACGGTACTGATTGTAGAGCCATCTTATTGAAATCTGGTCTTCCACCCTCTCAATTAGCCAAAATTTGGGCTCTTTGTGATACAAGTAAAGCTGGTGAATTACTGTTCCCTGAATTTGCCTTAGCCATGCATTTAATCAATAATGTGTTACAAGGGGACTCTATTCCATACGAATTAGAAACTAAGACCAAGAATGAAGTTAACAGTTTTATCGACGCCATTAATTTAAGTATTGGCTCTAGTGATAATAATTCAAAAACACCATTCGATGAAATGCTTACTGCTGGTATTTCTAACTTACAACCGCAACCAACAGGGTTAATGCCTTCCACAAGTTTCGGTATGCCAGCTCAAGTCACTGGTGGTGGTATGATTAATCAAATGACTGGCGGTCAAATGATGCCGCAAACTAGTTTTGGTATGCCTGCTCAAGTCACTGGCGGTGGTATGATCAATCAAATGACTGGTGGTGGTATGATTAATCAAATGACTGGCGGTCAAATGATGCCGCAAACTAGTTTTGGTATGCCTCCACAATTAACCGGTGGTGCTATTCAACCTCAAATCACTGGTGGTTATCAACCGCAATTAAACCAAGCTCAAACTGGTAACATGATGATGCCTCAACTTTCTTTTGGTCAACAACAGCAAACTTCTATGCAGCAACCAGCACAACAACAAATGCTACAAGCCCAAGCTACTGGTTATTTACCACCATCTAATTTCAACCCAACAATGCCATTAATGGCTCAAAAGACAGGATTTGGGAATAATGAAATTTATTCTCAAACAAACTTTGCCAATAAGATGACATCAATAGATAGCACTGATAACGATAAAATCACTCCAGATGAAAAGTCCCTATTCTACAACATTTTTCAAACTTATGACACTCAAGGTAAAGGTTTAATTGATTCTGCAACAGCGGTTGAGATTTTTAGAAAATCTGGGTTAAATAGAGCCGATTTGGAACATATTTGGAATTTATGTGATATTAACAATAGCGGTCAATTGAATAAACAAGAATTCGCTCTTGGTATGCATTTAGTGTACAGAAAATTAAATGGTAATCCGCTACCAAATAGATTACCACCAAGCTTGATTCCTTCAAGTAACCAAATTTTGGATAACGTTAAGAATCAACTAAAAAATGCTGATAACAGCATTGTTAGCCAATCAAAGATCAATGCCTTAAATTTCAAGAACAACGATGAAGAAGATGTTTTACCAACGTTTAGAAACAGAAGAAAAATCTTTTCTACCACTACAGAAGAAAAGAAATCATCTCCACAAGTCGAAAAACAAGAAATTTCAAATACTATTGAGAGTGTTGAATCAAAATATCCTCCAATAGATGATATTCCAGCTGAAAATACAAGAGCTCAACAAACTACTTCTAGAGTTAGCCCTGAACATATCCAAGCCAAACCTGTAGCCGCTCAATCTACCTCTTCTTTATCTGAAGAATTGAAATCAATTGAAAAGCTACAAAATGAAATAAAGAATATTATTCCTCCAAGTTTGAATTCGACTGTTTCGTCTGACCTTCTATCAAGATTTGAAACTATTTTCACCAAGATTCCGACTCTATTTGCGGAAATCAATGAAGTTGAACAGGAGATTACTGATGCTAGAATCAACTTATTCAAGTTAAAGAATCCAAGTTCAATTATTGGTACTGGTGCCAACGGCGAAATCACCGAAAATGATAGAAAGAAGGCAAAGAGTAGATCTTTATTAAGATCTAGAATGGCAGCTTTGACCGGGAAACAATCTCTTTCTACTGAAGAAGATGAATCTGCTAAATTCAACGAAGAGATTGCCAAGATCAAGAAGGAAAGCGATGCTAATCAAGAAGTTATTGGTGACGTTAAAACATCCATTTCAGATATTTCTGCTTCTTTGAAGTCTTTCCTAATTGGCAAGGCATTAGACAACGAGAGTGGCGCATTTGAAAAATGGGAATTTGGTATTGATTTAGAACCTGAAACTCAAAAGCTGATTCACCAATTAAATATCATGTCTTTCAAGAATGAACCATCCAAGGGCGGAAATCCACAATCAAAAACAGAAGATAGAGCTGCTCAATTAAAGGAACAAGCTCAAAAGAGAATGAAAGAACGTCTGGCTAAATTTGGTTTAGATCGTCGCAGTGGTGACCGTTCAAGCCGTTCAAGACGCGGAACTGTCTCTACTGATGATGATACTACTAAGCAAGAATCTCCTTTTATGCCTGATACCTCTTCAGCTCAAAGCACTGGTATCAGCACACCTGTAGAACACTCTGCTGCTCCTATCAACTCAAACCCAGCTCAAAATGAAAGTGACAGTGAAGATGAAGAAGAAAGAAAGTTGAAAGAAGAATTACAAAAGTTGAAGTTGAAGAAGAAATCTGAGAAGGAAAAGAGATTAGCTGAACTGCGCAAACAATTAGCTAATGCCCAAGCTGAAGAATCTGACGAAGAAACTTTTCCAGCAAATTCGGCTCCTCTAGTACATAACACCAACCCAGTCATGGATTCAACTCCAACTCAACAAAACTCTTTCATTCCACCACCACCAGCCCTTCCTGTGGCTGAAGGTACAGTGTCTTCTTCTCCATCCCAAGTAACGACACCTGCTATTAACAATGCCCAACCTGCGGCCACTGAAAAGAGAAATCCATTTTTTAAGCCACAACCGGCAAGTTCGTCCTCTACTTTTGACTCGAAGGCAGCTGAAGTGCAAAGAAGAATTCAAAGAGGTATTAATGATAACAATGAAGACGATGATGATTGGTCTGATGACGATAATGATGTCAATAATAATGTCAAAACCAATGCCTCTGTTACTCAGTCAATTCCAGCTCAAAGTTATTCGGCAACTACTGTGGTTCCTCAAGCTCCAAATGTTGGTAGTGTCGTAACAACTTTAGCCCCACCACCTGCTCCAGTAATGGAAGATGAATCTAGAGTATCAAGTACCCAAGCACACTCTTACTCTGCCCCAGTCCCAGTAGCTACTCCACCGGTGCCAGTTGCCCCACCTGTTCCAAGTGTTACAGATACCTACACTCCACCAGTGCCAGTTGCTCCACCTATTCCTAGTGTTACAGATACCTACACTCCACCGGTGCCAGTTGCTCCACCTGTTCCTAGTGTTACAGATACCTACACTCCACCGGTGCCAGTTGCTCCACCTGTTCCTAGTGTTACAGATACCTACACTCCACCGGTGCCAGCTGCCCCATCTGTTGCAAATTCTACACAACAAGCTCCATCCCACACATTACCACCACCTCCAACATTACCAGCCAATATCCTAGCTATGGATGAACCTGAAAATAATGGTGAAGATAATGATGATGTCTTATCAATCCCAGAATCCGTCGATTCTGAAACAGGCGCTGAACATGTAGAAGCTAGTGACTATGCTATGGGTCCTCCAGCTGGTATCCCACCCCCACCACCTTTACCAAATATGTAATGTTAATTATGTTCTATATCTTTGTATATTATGATACTATATCATGCTGTTTATGAACTTTACTGTTTATAGACCAATAAAACTCCGAGATTTATAGAAAACTTTCTTTAAATGAGCATCCCTACCTTTACCTTCGACTCCTTGTTCAAAATTGTCCTTTGATCTTCCCAGCTAAAACTAGTTCTCGACTTAAATATTTGGCTGCCATACACTTGGTTTGGGAGGAAAAATAAATCACTATTCAGAGTATGTTCAACCAGAGAGATGATAAACAAATTATTGAAATATTGGAAACTTTTGCCACTTGTGATATTAGTGATGGGTTACTAAACCTTTACAAGATCCCAAATGGTGGGTTCATCCCCAATTTAGAGCTTAGATCTAGCGCTAATGATAGGAAGAGGAGTACTGTAGGTAGAGCATATACTGTAAAGTATGTGTCTACTGATGATCCAAAATATAATGACGAACCTACCCTAAATTATATTGACAACATCCCCGAGGAATCTATCCTAGTGAGTGGATTTACAGAAGAATTACAATTACCTATGGCGCCATATGTGAAACCAATTACTGCTATCTTTGGTGGATTAAACGCTCAAAGAGCTCAATATTTGAAATGCCGGGGGGCTGTGGTGCTAGCTCGAGTACGTGATGTTAGAGAGTTACAAGAGATAGGGTTCCCCATGTACAGTTATGGCGTCTCCACATGCTCTAGTAATGCCAGTTTGAAACCTGTTTCAGTGGATGAAACTTTACATATCTTGACCTCTGACGGCCTTAAGATTAACGTCCATTCGGGAGATTTGATGATATTGGATGATAATGGTGTGGTCCGTATTCCATCTAATTCACAAATTGATATATGCAAATTAATTGAATATATTCAGAAATCAATTAAAGTCGATGAATTAATTTCTCAAGACATCAGTGTGGGTAAACCTATCAACTCTTCGAGAGCTGAAAGAAGAAATATTTTGAAAGAGATTACGAAATGATCGATATATGGTTCTTATAATGATGATATATTTTATTTGATGTATATGTTAGTTTAGAAGCAATATAAAAGGCAATATATAAAAAGTTGTATATTTGATAGTACTATTATATTGAAAAGGATCTAAGCAGAATAGTTCAAACGGAAGATATCGTTGAAAACGTAGTAAGAAGAACCTTCTGGGATCAAGTGGAATACTTGAGAGAAACGTTGTGCGTTTTGTTCTTCATCAATCAATAAATCACCAGTAATCATAACAAGAACATCACCATTGGAAGAAGCTGGTTGAGCATCTAGAGTAGTGATTCTGTGGGAGACTCTTTGGAAAGGTAAAGAGACTAACTTTTCAACAATGTTCTTGGCACCTTGTAATTGGGTGGTTTCGAAAGTTAACATAGATTCATCTCTGTATAAGTTACCTAATTGAGTTCTGTCGGTATCGAATTGGTTGTAGTAAAATTCAGTGAATTGTTGAGCTAAGGCGTTGAAATCCATGGACATATTTAATCGAGGTTAGTGGGTTGTAGGGTTGTGCTAGTACGTGACGTTACTGCCCTTCCCTGGTAGTCATCTCCAAAGTGAATTCAAGTGACGGTTTTATCTTTTCTTTCCATCGAGCAATGTTCATTTTCGAAATTTTTCACTCATTCTGCCGGGTAACGTGCATTACTTCCAAATATTCAGAAATTGTTTGAATAAATCGTAACATAAAGGTTTAAATACAATGAATACCCTTGCCAAAAGCTAGGAGATTAGAAGAACAAGCGAAGAAAAGCACAATTGAATCCATACAAAAAAATTTAGTTAGACAACTTATCAGAAGAGGAGAAAGAGCCTTTTTTTTATTACTCATTTGTCTTCAGTTTTCTTTTCAATAGTTTTGAAAGCACATTTCACTACACATTTGTTTATCTGATTTTAAATCAGTCCCCTGTTCAACATCTCGATACATATATAAACTATGAAGAAGGCTATATCTCCATTCAAGAGGAAAAATCATAGTAGAGAATCTTCCAAAGATGATTCACACCAAAATGCCCGCCATTCCCAAGCATCTGGTCCAATGCATAAGAGAACAATTTCTGGGTCCAGTGTTTCAAAATCGTATGGTGATTCTGCTCCTCCACCAGTTACTGGGTCCACACAGACACATAAGAGAAATACCTCGAGGTCTTCCAATTCGTCTCAAAGCTCTAATTTCTTAGCTGAACAATACGAAAGAGATAGAAGAAGTATTATTTCGTCTTGTTTTAGTAGAGCTGATTCAAAAACTAACTCCCCTCCAAACTCTTACATGACCCATGTGAGAGTCATTGAAGATGCTAAATATCCAAGTTCGAGACCTGGACCAGATTCTAAACTGGAATATAAGAAGAAAAGAGTGTTAATTGTAAGCTCTTTAGCCATGTCACCATCTTCTATCCAAATCCATAAAGCTCGTGAAAATCCTGATGGTTCATTCCAAATTGGTAGAACATGGAATTTGAGAGATTTGACTAGAATCGAGAAAGATACCGAGATACCAGAAGGGTTTATGTTAACCCTTGGTAAAAGATATTATTGGGAGACAAATTCTGCTAAAGAAAGAACTGTCTTTGCCAAAACACTAGTAAAAATTTTCCTCCAAGTATTCGAAGGCCATGTTCCAGAATTGGTCAATTGGGATCTTGCATTGTTCTATTTAGATGAAAGCAGCTATGAAAGAGCTGTCATCCATCCAAAGGATAAAAATGATAGTACAGCTGTACCACAAGGTCAACAAGGCCAACCGCAACAACCCTCACAACAAAAACAATACCAAGCTCAACCACCTCTGCAACAACAACAATACCAGCAAGCCCAACCCCGTCAACAGTTTCAACCACAAGCTCCTACAGCTGTACCAGTGGTGACACCCGCTGCCATACCATCATTAGGATCTCCAGGTGAGATGCATGTCAATTTGTCACCGATTAGAACTAATATGAAGTCTCCTCAAAGAGATACCGGTACTGATAATTACAACAATCAAAGGCAGGAAGGTCACCAACCTTTGGAATCTCCAAATAAACAAAGCCGTTCTTCTCTAAATATGACTCCATATTCAACCCATACCACTATAGATGAAGTAAGTCGTAATTATTCCAACAAACCTGTTTCTATGCAAAACACAGAACCAGAACCAGAATTGATACCCTCTCCAAGAGACCCAAGACATAGTTTAAAAAACGAACAATTACAACGATACGAGAGGGAATCTCATCCATATCAAGCCATAGGAGCTGGGAAAGCTGATAGTGACGAACAGTTTTATGAAGCAACAGATGCCTATCCATCGCCAAGACGCGAAGAGCAAGAGTATTCAAAACCTGCTAGCTATGATAAAGTCAATTATGGTAATGATTTACCTGAAACATTAGCAAGCACTTCTGCCTCTAATGATAGAAACTCTAATACGTATAACCAACATCAAGATGTGGATGATAACCTGATGGATGATTTGAATGCTATGTTAGGAGAAAACATCGAGAGTCAACGGAAATCTGAGATAATGCAGTCCAATAGTGAAACACCTCATCCAGAATACAGCGAAGACCCGGCTTTCAAAGAAGCAAAAACGGTTCATTTAATACCAAGTCATGAAACTATTGAAAGTGAAGACGAACTAGATCTTAACAACGCTCCAACATCTAACAATTATGAATATTCAGATCGCACTGAAACACATACTCAACCTTTAGAGCAATTCAGTGGCGAGGAATCGATCGATCCATTACAATCCAAAGTTTCAAACGATAACCTCTCTGATAGACATACTAATAAATTGAATGAAAATGGTAATGACCTGTCTTTTGAGGCTGGTGACGAAGTAAGGTATAGTCAGACATTTGACCAACCACCATTGTCACCTCATCAATATCACGAAGTTACTACTATTGAAGAAGAAGATCATTCTAATGTCCCTGATACATCAGATGATAATATCAACACTCCTTTAATCAATTCTGATCAAAAGACAGAGAAAATAGATATTAGTGATGAAGTTCTATTAGAAGCTTTAACAGATGTCAATTGGGAAGTTGACGATGATGCTGATCAACTTATTGCTAGATTGGAATCCAAATTGGAAAAAACAGAGCACACATTTAATAAAGATCTTCTAGCTTTACAAAATATTGGCTCTTTCCTAAAGTCTTATGAAGAAAATGTCGATAAAGAATGTTCTAAGATGAATCCGGCATTTTCTCTATATTTGATGGATTTAAATAATCTTGCACAAGATATTGATTTTGTCGAAAGACAGGACAATGGGTTCCAAGTAGAGAGTGCAAACAAGAAGCTTTTGTGGTCCACATTGGCGGACTTATTAAATACTGTCTCCTTAGATGAAGCCACTTTAAACGAACTTCTTAAGTGTCCTATCAGAGAAAGAAATCTACCTTGGATGGAAACACAATTAAGCTCTTTATCAAAAGCTTTGAAAGCTATTAATGGTGAAACAAATGATGAAGAGAACGATTTGAGGGATATGGAAGCTATGAGAAGGAGACATACTTACTATGAAAAGGTTACAGAGAAGTTTTTAGGTAGATTAGTAGATGAAATGGGGACGTTGTTTTCTGGCATAAAGATTGATGGTACTAATGAGCAAATGATCAGTACCCTTCAAAGATTATTAGTATATGCTCCATTAATTTCTTTCTGTAAAGAAATTTCTAGTGACTCATTCAATACCATTGTCGAAAATTGGAACAAAAATATTCAGGTAGTTTACAATGGATTATGGTCCAGAATGTATAAACAAATTTGCCAAGACTTGCAAAATGGATTAACTCCCGAAAAGGGTGTTTTAAAACAAGGGAATATCGACTCTTTATTACACCAATGGCAACACTTTAAACAAACAAGAGAAGTTTCATTCAGCGACCCATTATACCTATCGTTTCTCTCTGAAATATTCAACACTTTCAATTTTATTCAACAACATTGTATCATTTATCAAAATTTTGTTAATTCATTTTTCCACATTAAGTCGCAAGTCTCATTTACTGATTACGTGGCTCAATATAGTGACCCAAGTACTAGAGTTGTTTCATTAGATGAAATTAATCGTATGGATTCTGACAGAGAGTCTGCTTCCATCGCTATGAGTATGGTGGCTAGGATTTTCCAACCAATAATATCCGAACTAAGTTCCTTTTTGAATGAATTAGCAAAGATCAATTTGAGTATTCAACCATCAATAATGATTATTTTAGAGGAGAAGGCTAAGCTATTAGAATCCTCAAATCAAGAATTCTTATTTACTGCTTTCAAAAGATTATTTGTACAATTACAAAATCTTTGGACAGGTTTTATGGGTACTCAATCTCTGTCATTTGAAAGAATTCTTTCTAATGAATTCAATAAGGATATACTGCCTCCAGTGTTTGGGTTTCCACTACTTGTTAAAAATATCGGAGACTCAATATACTGTGTCATCGATACATATACTGATGTTGCCATTCCTGAAACACAAACATATCAGCTTTTGTTAACATCATACTCTGATACTCTAGCAACCATCATGAAATTGCTAAATGAAAGAAAGCCGCCACATAAAATATCGTCTGTGGGTAATCACTTACTTAATGAGACTACGTTAGCTGACACCATTACTCTGTTGTCGAATTATAATTGGTTAATTGAATTCCTTACCATGTTAAACACCGAATTAAATGGTGCTCTTGACGATTTATTGCAATCATGTAAAGAAACTTTTGACAATGAGAGAATCATTTATGCAGGTCATTTATTACAAAATAGTATGCCTAAATTGAAAAGTTTTATTGATGGTGCTACTCACATTGATGAAACCAATGAATCGTCTGTTTCTGTGTCTCAATGGGGGGCATACAGTAGACAAAATTTGGAAATTATATTGAATGCTTACACTTCTGAGGATATTCGCAAGTTGGTCAGTAACCTTTACAAACATATGCTGGATGATATCACCATTGATCAACCTGAAATAATGCACATCGCATTAAGAGACAAGGTATGGTCCTCCTTACAAGGTAAAACCGTTTCATTGTGCTTGAAATTATACACGTTAGTAGACAAACATTATCGTGGTGTCCAGATCAAATTTAACAAAAACGATATAATCGGTTCATTTGAGCAATACAAAGAATAACCAGCATTAGTCTTACCAGTTTATATATAACAATTAGCATAATATTTACCAATCATATAGAAATCATTGAGTAGTTCAAGATATTTTTCTACAGTGACACTTTATTTATAAGTAGTTTTTAAATTTTCCAAATCTTTAAATTTTGCCATTGAAAATTTAATAGTAATGAAATCTTAAAAAATATTTCAATATTACGTACTGATGAATCGAACTTCATTTTGATATCTACAACGTATCACTGAGACCAGCACATCCATTGAAATCATGTTTAGAAAGTATGTCCAATTGGTAGTTTAAAGCCTTTTCTCTTTGTGCAACTGTTCTTCTTAACCTTTAGAAGGCCATTTTGCGCATTTAGACTTCTTTACCCCAAGAACTCATTACTAACTTAATTATATCGTTCCTGCGTTACCCATTCTCTATTCTCAGATTCTCAAAAGAAGACATCCATTCTCGTTCCAAGGTTAAGTCCTCCATTCAAAGAACTTTAAAATCTAAACTGGTCGCCCAATACCCTGCTCTTGAACCTGTTATTGATGAATTAATCCCAAAGAAGAGTCATATCGAATTGATTAAATGTGAAGACAAGATCCAATTATATACTGTAGATGGTGAAGTCTTATTCTTCCAAAAATTCGATGAATTAATCCCAAGTTTAAGACTTGTTCATAAATTTCCAGAAGCTTATCCAACCGTACAAGTGGATAGAGGTGCCATTAAATTCGTTATTTCGGGTGCTAATATCATGTGTCCTGGTTTAACTTCTGCTGGTGCCAAATTACCAGAAGCTCCAGGTTATGAACAGGATTCCATTGTGGTTATCAATGCCGAAAATAAAGATGGTGCTTTAGCCATTGGTAAATTGTTGATGAGCACCGAAGATATTAAAAATATCAACAAGGGTCATGGTGTTGAATTAATCCATCATTTAGGTGATCCACTTTGGTCTTTTAATCTTGATTAAACAGATTTAGTCACCAAGTATAGTTTTGCACTTTTCTCTAATTTTAAATCCTCTAAATAACTTTCTATAAGTTAATCTATGATATAATAATAATATACACACTTTATATGGTTCAATTATGTTCTTTCGTAATATACATTGTAGTCTGATGTTATATAGTAATCCTTAATCCTCGAAAACTCTTTGTCTAAATACTGCCTTTCTTTCATATCAAAAAGAAATAATTTTAATGAAAGAATATTTGATCCTGTTAGTGAGGCAATTTTACCTTTCAATGCTCTCACACTCCATGTATCAAGGATAGATACAGTGAATAGATCATCTTCCTCAACATTTTTTATATTCAAATGAAGTAAAGACTCTGATAGAAATGTACTTGTGGTTGGCTTAATGATTGCATGTGATTTCTTAAGATACCGAGACGACAAGTAATGCCACCTCTCTAAATTTTTACTCATTATATAGCCTTCTTTCTCCATATTAAACATAAAATATGATTCTGCTGTCTCCCTAAGTTCTTCAGATACAGATAGTCCATCAATATTTTGGATCTTTTCTAATTTTGCAATCACTTGATAATATAAGATCTCTGAATCTCGATTCTGTTGTTCCAAGCTCCCCACTATTGGATTTTTGTTAATCTTAATAGAAGTCAAGTGAGAAAAAACTGTATTTATTTTATCTAATATTTCCCAATTAGAGATCTTGTTGTTGGTAATATTAAGAGACAACAAACCACTTAACTTGTTATCACCTGTAAATAGATTTTCAATCGCATTGGTGGATAAATCAAGATACTCGAGTTTTGGAAGCTTTAGGTATATTGGAATAGTCTTCAAACCATTTCCATTTAATATTAGCTCTTTTAATGTACTAGGAAAAATCAGTCCATTAAGATCATCATCAGTCAGACAGTTTAGACTAATGTCCAGAAATTCCAAATTTGGAAATATTTCAAATAAAGTGTTTAAAACACCTCTTTCAACACCACAAGATGCAAGAAATAGTCTTTTTACTTGTGGGATGGGGGCAACTTTTGAAAAGGTATCCATTTCTTTAGCAAACCTATTTCCAGATATATTTAATTCTTGCAAGTAAGGACAGAATTTCGCAATATTTGCCAGCTCTGAAACGCTACTGAGACAATTAAATCCCAGGTCCAAACACCTCACATTTAAAGTAATATTTTCATTTATTTTAGGATCAGTAACCTTATCAATGCTTTTCTTATTCAAACTTAATACTTTTAACTTGGAATAATCTTTATTCATATTGTCCAACTTCTGAAACCCAAATTTTTCCACTTGCTTATTATTGAATGTAATGTCTTTATCTGTTTCCTTCGTGGATTCATTTGGTGCCTCATACACCTCTTGTAAAACCTCCCAAAAAGTTCGTCTTGGAACCACTTTCTTGAGCAATGTATTTTCTTTTATTAAGGAACCAGCACCCTCAACTGAGGTGTGAAACAAATGATGACCATTGTAGCTTCCTGAATGCTTCCCTCTTGCAGGTTCGTCCCATTCTACACCATATGTAATCGTTTCAGGCCACTTATCAATTACTCCGCTATATCTTATGGTACACAAATCCGTACCAACCTGTAGTCTATCACCAATATTAAAACTAGTCATCATAATAGACATTCATACACATCTGTGGGAATGACTGTCACTCCTTGCTCTAGTTCAACATTCTTTAATCCATATCTATTAATTTATCTAACTCTATTAGCTTAACGTTGTTAAATTTCAGACATAAAATTTCAAACTCAAGTACAGCTTATATTTAAAGATTTCTAATTTATATTATACAAAATGATGAGGTATGCTTATATCAGAATTATTTATTTATTTATTAAAAAACCATACATCTCTTTATTCTTCCATCTTATCCTCTTTAA
Source organism: Monosporozyma servazzii (assembly GCA_033807795.1). Lineage (NCBI taxonomy): Eukaryota > Fungi > Ascomycota > Saccharomycetes > Saccharomycetales > Saccharomycetaceae > Monosporozyma > Monosporozyma servazzii. The sequence goes on along the minus strand of CP138597.1, from coordinate 50,483 downwards.
CAGAAGTACTTATAACTTTATCTAAATTACCGAATAAATCATCCAAATCGAATTCTTTAGCCCATTCAGTGACAATGGTAGTTTGTTCAGTTTTAGCTGGAGCGGCAGTAGCACCACTGGCAATTGTACTATTAGAAGAAGCATCTTCAGAAGAGACCTTAGAAGCCTTTGGAAGGACCCAACCTAAGAATTTACCATCTCTCCAATCGTTTAAGACAGATAAACCAGCACTGGCCAAATTTGGAATACCACCTTTCCCTAATCTACCTCTCTTACGAGCAACATGGATTAAGAAATGTTTGGTAAAAGTGTCAGCATCTGGAGCTGGAATGGCTGGAATTTCATAAAAGTTCTTAAAACTTTGAGTCATTTCATCAGATTTAGATAATCTTTTCACTAATAATAAAACAGATGGGTATGGATCAACAATATATTTGGCTGGTAAAGCATTCAATAGAGCTAATTCAGCTTCATGTTCCACTTTATTCTTCTTACCACTGTCACTTGGGAAACAAATACCTGGAGAATCAAGAAGCTTTAATTTATTATCAATCTTGACTTCTCTTAGAGAAGTGGTGACACCGGCCTGGTTACCCACTGGGCAGACCTTGGATTGACCACCACGACGAGAGGTAATGGCATTGATCACAGAGGACTTACCGACATTTGGATAACCAATAACACCAACTACAATAGATCTCTTTAACTTACTGTTATTAGCGTAAGTCTTCAAAGCGTCTAGAAGAGCATTAGCAGTAATGGATTGAGTTAGTTTTTTATTGAAGGAGGAAGAATTAGTAGCACCTGGAGCAGCTCTCAATGGAATAGTTGGGAAACTTGATTTTAAAACGTTCAACCATTGTTCTAAGACAAATGGTGGAATTAAATCGACTTTGTTTAAGATTAATATCAAACGTTTACCTTGACTTTGTAAAACAGCTTCTTCAACCTTTCTTGATCTAGTACCTTCTGGATCTCTAGCATCTAAGACATAAAGAACAACGTCAGAGGCATCTACAACGGTCTTGAAAATCTTATCATAAGCCTTTCTGGATTTTTCTAATTCGGATTCACCTTCATCACCTTCATCATCAAAGAAGTTAATATTATAGTCAACAACATCTAAAGGTTCTTGACTAACAGCGGCACCGGCAGCATTACCAGAAGATTCACCGTTATATTCGTTAGCAGCTTGTTGAGCAGATTCAACTAAGGCAGCTAAACCGTCACCTTCTTCTTCATCTTCCATATCATCATTCATATCAACGGCTTGACCTTGTTCTAAAGCTCTTTGTCTAGCTTCGATCTTTCTTTGCTTGATAGCTTCTTTTTCTGCTAAATCACTTTGTTTCTTAGCTTCGATTTCTTCTAGGATCTTAGCCTTGTATGGAAACAAAGCTGGAATACCTGGATCTTTCTTATTTCTTGATTTCCAAGTAACATCAGTCTTGGCATACTTTCTTTCCTTTCTTCTTTGAGCAGAGGCCTTCTTTTTGATACCCTCTCTCATACGAGTGGATGTTCTCTTGGAAGTACGCTTTCTAATTCTAACCATCGTGTATCTAGGTTGGGTGGTTGTGTTGCAGTTCTATTGATCTGCTTCAGAATCAACCGTTCACTATAGAAGTAACTTAATATTTAAATATTAAAATTTTTTCAAAGCTCATCGCATCGCTTAATTTTCAAATTTTCAAATTTTTTTCAGAAGAAAATGGTAAAAGTGCTAAATCGTCCACAACGAGACTGTGAGCTTTAGTTAGACATAGACAGATTGATAGATATATGATAAGAAATATGATCCAGCCTGTCATTGTGGATTGATAATCCAAATGGAATCTTCATATATATATATATATATCTATAAAAAATTGCATTAACTATAAAAAAAGTCCGTAGAAATGAAAAAGAAATAACCTGTCGTTAGTTACCATTACGATCTTGCGGAGTACTCTTATTGAAATCTGACATGGGAAAACCCGTTTGTCCCTGCATGTTACCTCTGGAGGCTGTTCTCATGAAGGGAGATTGCTCCTTTTCATTGCTCTGAGGTCTACCATCAATAGGGGAGTTCCTGGCTAAATTTCCCGTACTTTGACTTCTTAACACAAATCTATCGTCATCAATAATTCGTTGTGTAGCTTTATCATATACACCTTCTTCTAATCTAGATAGTGTCTCATAAGAAGAGCCCTTGCCTCCGTATCTAATCTTTCTAGTAATCATGTTCACAATATTGTGTAATTTGGACATGTGAATATTTCTAATACTCATCTTATGGTAGATAAAAATGTAATAGAATAGACCTAGGATTGCTATGATCACAACTAAATCAAAAAATAGATTACTCACTGACTCAGTCCCAATTGTACCCTTTATCAATGTTCCTGAAATGAATTCTTTACCAAAGGTCTCTGCTTCAATCTTACTAGGGAAGATACCAACATCATCACCTTTATTCCCTCTCATAATGCTACCTGATACAAACAAAAGAATCCTACCCAAAGTCCAAGAAATCTCCGTACCATTCATATCGGCTAAACTTTGAAAGACTGGATCTTTATCTTCTACTTCATTTGTAACTGAATATTTGGAATCAGTAGTCTTCTCCTTGGGCATTTCAAACCCTTCATGTAAAATGTTCAAGATCCATGTACTTTTAAAACATGAGGCAGCTAAAAATTCATCTGGAATATCATTATAATTACCTTTCTTATTATTTTCTTGTAATAAATCCCAAGGACTATTGCATAATTGCTCTACACCTTCATTAAATTTATCATAATCATAGGGCCCGCCCAATTTGAAAATATCATTTGGAATATACCAATATTCGGAAACTCCCACAAACTTATCTATACCAAAATTAATCTTTGGTGTATGAACACCATTGAATAGACATGGTTCATCATAACATGGCATATTTTTCAACAACAATGGATATATTGATTTGCGACATTGTTCAAAATCACCTTTCCCGACTGCTGTAAAATCCGTATCTTTAAATTCAAATTTATACTTGTAACCCTTGGGTATACATGGATCATATACAGTTCTCGTCTTGAAATCGTCATCATCATAACTATTGGTATTTTCTGGTAATGCATTAACCAATTGCGCTAAGTATCTTTGTCTCGCTTGATTGGCACCAAACCCTAACCAGGTACTGACAAAGACATTCCATTCTTGGGTATCACCATTAATACTTTTTAAATTAATTTTAGCGATATCTTCTCTATGCTTTGTAATTTCATTCTTATCGCTTGGCTCGAAAGCGATTTGAGCAGATGCACCACCCATATCCATGAACCCATAGGTGAAATGCCTTGATTGAGTTGAATCATAATCATTAAAATATCCACTAAGATAATTCAAACTCAACCAACCATAAATACCCTCAGTTTCACCATCAATAACTTGAATTTGTGATGCACAATCAGTCAGAAGGAAATCTGTTGATTTTTGAATCCCACTGCAAACATTATTTAATATTTCTAATTGCTTCTTTGGCTTTAGAAGTCTCATACCTGCAGTGGCTTGCACAAAAATAGGTGTATTTTTAATTTGGTTCTTGGGGATAACAGATTCTGCAAATTTCAATAATGGCTTAATATGTTTTGAGAAGGCCTTTTTCGGGTGATCTTCAAAACTAGATAGTCCAGGTGAGACCTTATAGACCCAATCACTTGATTGATAAATCTTGGGTACTGAATGTGCTTGTTTATCATCAACTGAAATAGTATTTGGATCTTGCCATTTATAAATATGAATTCTGGAACCAGAAGAACCGGCATCCACGACTATTCCATATCTATCAGAGTCTTCAATAATCATTACTTAGCAAATGTTTCAGCAGTTAATGTACAACCAGGGAACTCAGTGGGTCAGAATATATTCTTTGGATATGTTTGTCTTTTGATGCGATTTGTGTGACTTTTCCAAATACAAGTCAAATTTCAAAAACACGTTAACAATTTCTTAATCAATTGAGATGAAGAAAATGAATAACTAAGAGTCGATGAGGCAAGAATCAATGCATTGAATAGCATCATATAGAATTAATTTATTATTGATAATCGGTTAGATATAGTCACTATGAGAGCATGCTAAAAGAAGCTAGTAGCATTTCCGAATGGCTGTTGCCCAATGATAAATATTTTGTGTTCCATCAGTTTTTAACATCAAGTTATATTTCCAATAATCTTAGAACGTGATCTCATTGCCATTGGCCTGATTGATAATATTAGGCTGTTGTAGAAAACTGTGACTTGAGGTGTTGATCAGTGTTTATTATGAATTAATATAAAATTGTTTCCTTTTACTATAGCCAAAAACAGGACACGAATCATCTTATTATATTTTTGATGATTTTAGTCTTACACAATGTACTAAGAGGTATGATCCCATTAACTAGTCGATGTCTACAAATGACTTTCAAAAAGGATAAAATTTTCATAAATTGGTTGTGTCAGAAAAGAATATGCGGGAGTTAAACTATATTATCTTCCCCTTGACAAGGCTAACTGCAATATTTATAACTTTTACTAGCTTGTGCTATGTCTTAAATTGCAATTTTCAAACTATCCATTCCATACCTCATTCAAACACAAAAAAAACAACAACAACCCAAGAGAGCCATTTATGGTATTTTAATGTCAGTCTAAGTTGCTTTAATATTTATGAGGACTGATACGCTGCAATTGAAAATTTTAATTATTATCGCACCCTTACCTAAAAAATAACTAATACACACCACACTAGTATATATAAGTTGGCTCATTATAGAACTGAAAATCCAATGCTAGCTCGTCTTTCATAGTACAAGTGCCCAAATTATGCTATGCAGTATATTATTAAGGATGATTCTTTAATAGTTTAAATTATTAGACTTAGTCACTTGTTGAAAGATAGCAGATCTTGATAGTAGATTCATCTATTATTCTCATTAAAGTAATGACAGCATATAATCTGACTATTTATTATTCTTATCTGAAAAAAGTATTGACTATCTCCAATAAGATCAAGGTTTTTTGAAAGAATATCTGGTACCAATTGATGAATCTGTGCGTTTGGTTGTATAAGATATATGTTAATATTATCTCCCCAAGTTTATTATTAAGAGAATGTTGCCATCATCTACATGTATGCGAATATCACTTTCTTGTACGTTATACTTTATTAACTGATGTAATGCACATTTTCAATCCCAACATTCTTTCCACTTTTAAGTTTCAGTGATTTTGAGAATTTGTAACTACAGCCTAGGAGGTCGAAAGCACATGCCAACCTATCGAAGTTGATTGTTTACTTTGCAATTTGACTGTTCGACTTAACATATGAAAATTGTATGGACTCGTATACTACATTACCAGAGAAATACATTTTCCATATCTTCAAACTATAATCTTTTTAGCAATTCCTGAGAATAATGTATACAATTGGCAAATGAAACTTTTCAAATTATCTTGCGGCAATATCATTATCCGATATGTGCTCATTTCTTTGGATTATAGATCTCTTAAAAACACACTTTTAACGTCATCTTCACTTCTATCGCCTCTTTATTTTGCCAAAAAACCATAATATACTGCCTTCATTCCCACATTGTCTTCAAAAATAGGGAGATAACTTTCTCGTCTGATGTACAAAGAGTTTTATAAAACGTACAATACTAAGCTTAAGTTTGGTATAGACCATTGTTCGGTTTTCTGAATTTGGTGAATGTTTAGCTTATTTGAATATTTTTTTTTGACCTTATTAATATATCTAGAATTTTGATCCTCCTCCCTTTACTTAAACTATAAATGCATATGAGACATCATATATTCTTACTGGGAAATATAAAGTGAGTATTGTTCAGATAAACACTAACATGTATGATTAAACTAGTCTCAAATCAAGCAATGTTTTGATGATTGATTTTCAATACAGGTAGTCATAGGGAGAGTATTGTAGAAGAAAACGCTCTTGTTATTACGTTCACTGAAGGTAAAATAAAAAAACACTAAAACCTAGCGTACTACCCCAATAAAAACAATCTGGAAATGATTGCACGCATCATTGCTCTTCCCAACATTGTGCGTTATTCAACAAGATCATGTAAATGCTCTAGACTTCATACAAAAGATATAGGCCTCTCTCTCTTGTCACTATCTGTTTTAGATACTACTGCTAAATCTGGATCTCGTAATAACTAATGAGGTGAATCGACCTGCTTCCTGGTAACAGCAAAAGCATCTATCATCGATTCGATCAATCATACCATTCACCACCAAAGCTTTATATACCAGTGGCTTATTTTTGAAAGTGTCGAAACTCCGAAATTTTTCAGTACTTTTAAAAATGATTAAAAACAAGGAGCCGCAACGAGATCAACCATCTGCAATCACCATATATTAAACTACCATATCGGTGAACAGGAACTCATAGAGAGTTCATTCAAATATAGAAAAGTTACAACACACAATAAAAAATAGTTACCTGATGTCACAAGCCCTTGCAAACTCGTATGCATATCATCCACTAAGGCCCAAATCATCTCCACAATCTCAGAAAAGAGTTTCAAGAAATAAGTTGTCTTCTAAACAAAGTAGTGGACCATTGGGATCTATAAATGTTCATGATTATGGAAAAGAAAATGATAGCGAAGTAGCTATACCATACTCTAAATTTGTCTTTCCTGATACAAGAGCCATATATCAACTGAATGAAATAGAATCGTTCCATGATATTGTATATAATGAAGTGACCATCCATGGCTTTGAAATATATTTGGTAGAAAACTGGGTGGCTCAAAGAAAATTATCTTCGATTATCACTTCTCTGACCGGCAATGTACAAGATACTATCCATGGTGTCGAAATGGTTTTACCGAGCGATTATACGAAATGGCCACCTCATTTACAAAAATATTACTCGGAATTATTAACTTTTGGACAGCCAAAATTCATCGAAAGAACACAAAGCACTCTTTTCATTACAAATTTAGCTACCATTCCATTATCTTTACACATCTTACACATTGAAAATGGGAATTTAAAATCTGTTTGGCCGAATTTCAGAGTAAATTTCAACTTAAAGGCTTTAAACTGTTTGGGCAGATCTTCCAACTTATTGATGGAACCTTCAACTGCTTGTTTAGAAAAATTCAACCATCTTTTCAAATTTTCTTCATATCATGATAACAAGAAAGGTGTTGCAATACCGACAGCTCAATATAATTACGGTGTTATCATTGACATTAGCCAAATTGTACAAATTGCGTTACATTACTATAATAGATATAATCAGAAAAGGGATGGACTATTATGTGACTACACAAAGGCTGCAATAAATAATTGGTGGATAGACTATGGTAAACTTTATTTTGGTATGGAAAAACCTAAAAATGAAAGTGTTCTGGATCCAACAACTTTCTCTGCCGTTGTATCTTTAACGCTAGCCGTATACTATAAACTAACACTAGAAAACTGTATGAACACAAAACATCCATTTCATAATACCGATGAATTTTTCCTGGCAATTGCTCTTTTCCAAAGAAAAGTAAATTGTGGTCAGAGAGATAAGAAAGTGTATTTGGATCATATGACTTTAGAAAAATTATTTGAAGCCACAGCAAAATTTAATACGAATAAAGATTTGCTTCATTTGAAAAGAAAGGTTAAATCCAAGATGCAAGATTTAACTGGGAAATCAAATACTGCCAGATTATCACACGAAATTCTAGCCACTGATTTGGAAAGTTTAATTTTTAATTTACATGACGGTGATAATGACTTGACTTATTTATGGAGACCATCTCATAATAACAAGTTTATATCTTTATCGGCTAACACAAGAGATTTTACCCAATTCAATTTTCATCACGGTGATACAGATAAAGAGTTGCAGTTAAGAACTGAAATACTTGACAAATCCAGAATGACCAAATTTGTAGAACCAGCCAAGAAACAGAAATCAAGTTTCAATATGAACAATTTTGTGGAGAATAAATTTACTCATGATGCCTTGAATAAACCTGGTATAAACCTATCCACATCGTTTATGAGCATTTCTTCGATGTTCCCAATGTATGATAACCCAACTGCAACTTTTGATGATAGGAATAATCAAGAGTATCAACGTGAATACTTTAGAAGAGATTCATTGCCTTTTATTAATGACGGAACTAGAGATATAGATGATTGTTCACATAACAAAGTATTTTTTCATCGCTCCAATTCCCAATCTAATCTAGCTGAGTCATTAGAAAGATGGGACTTACCATTCGATGCTTCCACTGTAAAAATAGCCAGAGATTTGAAACGTATTGATATCAAGTTATCTAGCCAAGAAAGATCTGTAAATGAAGAGTTGGGTTGTACTGCAGATATGGCATCTGATCCTATTTTTTTGGAGTATACTAAATTATCACAAGATCTTCAAACCGAGTTTGACAAATATAAGGAAAATTCCAATTACTTCAAAGATAAATCGTCCATGCTTTCAAATAAACAAGAGTTGGTAGATAATGATATTGCCGAAATTAATTCGCTTTCTGCCAAATTGAATTATGATGTGAGAATTCTAGAATTGAGAGTTAGAGATGTAGAGGACAGTATCATGCAGTTTGAATCCAAGATATGCCAAGTAAAAAAATCATTAGTTGGGATAGAAGATGAAGAGTTCAATGAAGCACTGACTGCTATTGATGACAAACCTAAATTTAATGCCTGTATTAAACGATTGGTAGAAGTAGAAAGTAAAGCCGTTTGTCACAATAGTATATATACTTCGTTGCTGAAAAAAAGTTTCTTCGTAGAATTTAAGAATGACATTATGGCTTGGGTTCATTATTTTTTTGCTCAGATATAAAAGTATAACTATTATGTAGATAAATATTCTTGAAAACCTATAGAAGGAGTTAACACAAGGATAACTCCAAGATTTGTTAGATATATATTCCCACCTGATGAGGAGAGAAAGTAAGCTGAATTTGAAGATCTTAAAGTCTTCACTAACAGCCTGCGATCTCTATTTTGTTGAAAAGAAACGTCAGTTATAGTTTCAAAAATACATTCTTATCTTTATTAGAATGAATTATATAAGTAGGAACCATGCAACCATCGCAACTTAACATATTTAAACTGTAATTCTTTATAATAATTGGTGAACCAAAAAGTAACTAGAGCGACAAGTTGGAATACAAAAACCAATGCTAATCTCTTGGTTACTCAATCCTTCAATCAGACATGTTTTCATTTACTTTCATGTAAGAAGAAGGTAACATTACTTACATAACATAACATATCTTGCCTACTCATTATTACTATTTAGAGTAGTCTCAAATATCAAATGTATTTAATTGAAAGATGAGCACTCAAAGAGAATAAATATTAAAGTGAAAAGTCCGGTTTTTCTTGTAACATAGCAAAATCTTAAAGAAACTTCACTCGAGCTTATATGCTTCAACCAGTGATCCAATCAAAGATATCAATCGAAAGTACCACACACATGTCCGTTATTGATATACATTGGCGAGTTTTCGCGCTCAATCATGTTTATATCATTTAAAACATGACTAACGATGGAAAACATTGAAAGAGAAAGCATGCCACCTTTTTGGGTTTCATTTGCCCTTAAGTTATTTTTTATTGCTTTAACTACTACGACAGTGGTTGTATTTTTATCATAGTCGATGCAGAGGTATAGAAGAAACAGTATGAGAATATTTGAATGACTATTGCTAGTGATTTCACGAAAATAGTTCGCCAATACATGCCAATATTTTAACCGTTGTAACACTTATGGAAATGGTTAGTTCAAAATTACCTTGGTAGTCGGTTACTGATACAAGAAATCTTGTAACTGATAATGATAGAAAATCGATGTGACACCACAGGAATGTACAAATGAAAATAATTTTTTATAGCGTTTTATAAACAACAAATACTCTTTGAAAAATTATGGTTTAAGTTAAAGATCATCATTCTCTCAAAGCGAACCGTCAAAAGTGTTGAACTCGTAGTTATTTATGTAGTCGTTTCTATATTAATGCCAAGTCATACTATTATTCAACAGTCATATTCCATAAAGTGACGAAAACCATAATGCTGCATTAAAAGAACCTGATTGAGCCATTAGCCGATGCTTAGTGCTAAAAATATGTTAATTTTTTTTATTCATGGGTGGAAAATACTTCACAGATGTTAAAAAGTATCCAGCAGTGCGACAAATACAATATATAATTTATTGTCATGGGGAAGGGTAAACACAACTAAGTAGTGTCCAGTGGAATATTTCTTTCATTAATTTCTTGCTAATTTTGAATTTTCAGACTGTAAATATATCTTGTTCTTACTATTATTTTTTGTTTATTGGAAAACATTAGATAACTAATATACAGCGTATGATTTTAAGTAACGACAAATCACAGGAGTTGCTACGGCTACGGTACTTTGACAGCTTGTCTTTGCTTTTCTATTCAGTAATTAAGAGCTTTGACAGTTCCGTTGTTGCTATTTACAGTGTGACAATAGCGACTATGATTATAATCAATAAAAGATTTCGTGTTATCGATGGGTGGCTTGTCGATATACAAAAACAAGAGGTGATATCGCCATCATCTGTTAGAAGTATACTCACAGCCGATGAATACAGAAAAGTAATAGGAATTGAGAATTTGAGAGTGTTCACTGACATTGATATAAGCAACACAGTTATTCTTAATAGTACTTCCCAAGAATTGTTTAATTATATCACGACTAAAGATGTTGAATTTGCGACGATTCCTGGAAGAATTGTGAGAAAATATAGCAACCCATTTAGACCAGCGAAGAAATACATTATCAGTGAGTTTACGTTAAAGTGCCATTGTGTTAGGTTAGGAGGCAGAAACAAGTGCTATCTGCACCTTGCATTTCCCGACGAAGACGATATGGTGGAATCCAGCTTGTACGAAGTGCCAATCAAGATCAAGACCAAGTACACCACTGTTTTCACAAATATTGTTAAGGTGCAAGAATTCAACTTTACGAGAGATGATTACAATATCTTGATGGATTTGGCTTTGAGAGATGACAGTCACTTTGAATATATTTCATGTGACATGATGAAGATTTTGAAAGCAAGATCTTCCAGAGAGACTATCTGTTATTCCGAAAAAAACATTTACCGGGGGTATGATAGATTCATCGAGGATCTGTTGCCAGAGACATTGATCACTTTTGGTTCACGCATTACATATTTATTATTGGTGTTGAGAAGTTGTGACAAACTGTCTGTTTTTTCCAGCTATAAATCCACAGCAGACAGAGTTGCTGGCCTTATTAAAAACTGTCACACAGCAAGGCAACTGGCCGAGTTTATTGCCAAAGAGGTCAGTGTTTTGAGCGAGGATGGTGGGGACACCGAATTCTGGAGGACATGGGTCTTTCTAGGTGCCTTTGACTTTAGTTTGTGGATGGACTTTGACGATGAATGCCCGTGCGTGTCGATATTCAATTACAAGCATTTATTGGAAAGTTTAATGTGGGTGTTCCGTTTTGGTGGTGTTATTTACGGGGAAGATAAACAAGCTATTCTCCAAATGTGGACTCCAGGCGAGGACTCAGGTATACATTATGTGGACGATATCAAAAGCTTGTATATACATGTCTCTGATGAGGCAAAGGTATCTGCCTTATCCAATGTCAACCACGAGGAGCAAACCGTTACCGCCAAGGAAAGCGTGATGTCTTACATAATAATAGGTGACACTCTGAATGATCTTACTAAATCCTTTGACGAATATACGGAAGAGTTGAAACACTGGTTCACCTTTGCTGATCCCGATCAGCTGCATTTTGCCACAATAGGAGCACACGACAAAACGTTTGACGAGGATGAGTCTCTTGTTGGAATTCTGCATAATTTCAAGAGGAATGCCTTCCAGAACATGAATATGAGGTGGAGAGAACAACGAGATAAGAACGATGCTAACATATTGAAGCGAGTTAAAGATATTGTTACTGAATTAAATAAATTAATCATGGCCATGGTGTGGCTGTCGACAGGTGTACCGATGAGGTATCCTGAGCTGGCTACATTGACGTATGCTGGTGTGTCCAGAAATATATACATAGACCAGACAAAGAAAAGGCTGTATTTAAATGTCAAGTACAGTGAGCAGAACAATTTTACAAAAAGAAGCCTGTTTCTGACTGAAGGCGTGTCGAGGAGATTGTGGTGGACAATAGCCATCTTGCGCACGTTTGCCTTTGTTACTTTTTATGAGGAAATGCATTTGTATAATGCAAGTGGAATCATTGATGAGTTGTATAGAGAGGTGTCCGATGATTTTAAAAATGAAGACTTAAGTACAGATGATGAGGATAACATTGATGGAATTGCATCTTCCAAAGATGAATTTTTACGTCAAACCAAAGAAGATATTAGTGCAGGATCAGATACAGCTGCCTCGGTCCTGAAGATGTTTGCTTTTGTTGACATCAAGAACCATCGATTGTTTAATATACAACAGGTACGCGATGTGCTCAAAGTTACTAAGCATAGCATAAAACCATCCCACCAGAACATGTATGCCTTGTGGAAAACTTCCATCATTCCCAAGTTGAATTTGAATGTTGAGAATAGTATATCTGACGGGGTTAATTCTAGAGACTCAATTAGTGCAGTTTCAAAAGGCCGTGAGTTGACATCCCCTGAGATGGCTGCTGCCCATACATTATTTCAAGAGGCAATCGACCCCTCGACTGGAAAAGGAAACGATAAGAGGTAGCCATCAAGAAGTAATGTGCCATGGTGGATACCCCTTGGACCACTAAACTCTACGGAATGTAGCAATGTCTATTTTGGTGGGCAACAGCTCCGTAGCCTTGGCTGCCATCAACAGTCAGCAACAAGGATAGTAACTTTACTTAAGTGGTCGCAATCTTGCTACAATCAAGAAGATGAATTGCTTACCAGTTGTTGCACTGTTACCGGTCTCGATGCACCTTTGTATATATATCTTTGCTTTTTATGAGTCCCTGAATGTGCTACTCTAGACGTCAGATTTTATATGTAAATACTTGATTTATTCTCTGCTTGTTTATGTATTTTCGTAAACCCACAATTCAACTATCCAATGACATCTTGAAAGCATGTATTATTCCATTTGAATATAGATCAGGTATTGCAGTTTTGCTTAGTACAATTACGCAACTTAATTCCCGTTTGGGAGGTCATAATATTATATATATATGAATCTGAAAACATCTCTTGTCACTAGATGTGTCTACCACTACTGCTACCGCTTACTAACAATCTACACGCATATTAAATCTTCCACGCAGTCATCCGCGGAAACGCGGAAGCACGGAAGCACGGAAGCGGGCTGCCCCGGCGGCAAAAAAACAATACCCGCCCGACTCCAAAAACTGGCCCAAAACGGAAAAATTCAAAACAAAAGAAAATTTTTCATCGGTTATAGCCATCTCTTCACAGAAGGCTGTTGCAACGAGATGGATTGTACAGAGAAAGAAGACAAACGGTGATCACTTACCACAAAACAGCAACAGTATAAATACAGCAGAGGCTTGCCTTCAAAGTTCTCTTCTTTGTTTTTGATTAAATATGTTTTTTTCAATGTTTGATTAACCCTTGCCTGATTAATAAAGCTTTGTTGTCGTTAAAGAAACTATACACATTACAGATGTCGGTTTCTTCAACTTCTCTGAAGGAAAATGATATTTCTCCATCTCACTCCTCTGCTGAATCATACGTATCCGATCCCGTAGACTATAACGGGAACGAAAACTATGACAGAGAAGCACAACTAACTAACATGTCTATTCACAGAACCACCACCTTGACCTCTCAAGCAGAATCTAATGTCCAAAATGAAAGAAGATTATCCAAGATTCTTACCGGTACCGTTGGCGAACCAGAAAAAATCGAAGTCGATTATTCTAATACTTTACCAATGGGTGGTGGAAGACCATATCCACCTGCTTTACCAGACAACGAACAGTTCGAAGTCACTTTCGATGGTGCAGACGATCCTTTACATCCATTCAACTGGTCAACTAAAAAGAAGGTCCTTATTTGTGTTCTTCTATGTTTAGATTGTATCTGTATCACCATGGCAAGTAGTATCTTTGCATCCGCTGTGCCACAAATTTGTGCCATCTACGGTGTTATCGAAGTCGTGGCCATTCTTGGGGTCACTCTTTTCGTCTTTGGGTTTGCCGCTTCTCCAATCATTTATGCTCCATTATCTGAAATTTACGGTAGAAGAGGTGTTCTTGTCATCTCTGCCTTCGGTTTCGCTTGTTTCCAATTCGCTGTCGCAACCGCTAAGGATCTACAAACTATCTTTATCTGTAGATTCTTCGGTGGGTTGATTGGGGCCGCCCCAATGGCTGTTGTTCCAGCTGCATTCACAGATATGTTCGACACAAATATGAGAGGTAAAGCCATCTGTCTTTTCTCTCTAGGTGTCTTTGTCGGCCCAATTCTATCCCCTGTCATGGGGTCCTATATCTCTCAAAGAACCACCTGGAGATGGCTAGAATATGTCGTTGGTTGTTTTGCCAGTGCCGTCTTTGTCGGTATCACTATATTCTTCCCAGAAACTCATCATCCAAGTATCTTGGTTTCAAAGGCTAAACAGATGAGAAAGGATACAAATAACTGGGGGATTCATGCTGCTCATGAAAACGCAGAATTATCTTTCAAAGAAATCGCAGAAAAGAACGTCACCAGACCATTGAGAATGTTAGCCACCGAACCACCTCTATTAATCATCACTATTTACAACTCCTTTGTCTATGGGATCCTATATCTTATGTTAGAAGCATACCCAATCGTCTTCGTCTCTGGTTATGGTTACATCGAAAATGGTGAATTACCATATATTGCTCTAATTATCGGTATGTTCTTCTGTGCCGCATTTATTTGGTATTGTGAAAGTGACTATTTAAAAAGAGTCGGTAAAGCTGGTAAATTACTTCCAGAAGCTAGACTATATCCAATGGTTGTCTCAGCTTTTGTTTTCCCAATCGGTATCTTATGGTTCTGCTGGACTGGTAACTACCCTGATAAGATTCACTGGATTTGTCCAACCATTGCTGGGTCCTTCATCGGGTTCGGGTTGATGGGTATCTTCTTACCATGTTTGAATTATATCATTGAATGTTATCTATTAGTCGCTGCTTCTGCCGTGGCTGCTAACACCTTCTTAAGATCCGCTTTTGGTGCTGTGTTCCCATTATTTGCTGGTTATATGTTCCGTGGTATGGGTACTGGCTGGGCTGGTCTTTTATTAGGGCTATTCGCCGTTGCCATGATTCCTGTTCCATTCTTCTTCTTGAAGTTCGGTGCTCAAATTAGAAGAAAGTCCAAATACGGTTTAAGTGTCTAATGCAAAGACAATCTGCTTGTCTGTCTACTATCACTCTTTCAAAAACACTCATTAATTGATTCAGCAATTTAAAAGGCTTGAATCATTTGCCATACCCCCCTATCGTACCAATATTGGTTTATAATTTTATTAATTTCTAAAAACAAACAAACAAACATTGCATTTGTAATAATCTTTACATATATTTCCTTATATACTTTATACACAAGAACAAAATTATTTTGTCGTTAAGATTGTTTTCATAATATATTGGAGACCAGGTTTTAATATAAAGTATTAGCCATTTAATTGTAGTAGGTGAGCTATGATGTAGAAATGCAGTTCTTCCCCCCTGCTTGCAAGTATGCAAATATATTCAAGAAGCACACATCTGCATTTCCAAGTATCTGCTCATATTCATCTATGAACCAGATACAAGCATCAATTTTTCATTAGTGTTTAAGAGTTTTTTGCAAGACTACATTTAGTTTCTGCCCAGAATTAAAAGCGTTAATTTTGGGATGAAAAAACACGAATCTGTAAGAAGATTGTAATAGATAGGGCCGGTATAGTTATATATATATATGCATTCTTGATAGATAATCCCATACCTACGTGTATTGTAGCAAATTCGGAGACCAGTACAACAGTGTCCAATCAATTTCTTAATGGATAGCAGAATAATTTTCATCAAGGGTGTCATCAGTTTCTTCCTTATCTTCTAGAACTTCTACCGTAGTATGACTCCACATGAATAAATGTTCAAAATATTTTGCCACAATAGCTAAAATTAGCAAGATTGGTACTTCTAATAGGGGGCCAAAGGTAGCAGCAATAGCTTGTCTACTCCCATTGCCATACATTGACACAGCAACAGCCAAGGATAATTCAAAGTTGTTTGATGCTGCGGTAAAACATTGTGTCATAGTAATGGCGAAATTTGCACCGCAAGTTGCTTTACCTAAATTCTTGTTACGAATCAATGCCTCCTTTTCACAATCACATTCAATGTTTGCTTCGTCAGCCTCATCTAGTTTAGCTTGCTTCCTACTGGTGATATACCTCATCAAGAAAAAGCAACCGAACCAAGCAATTAAGAAATATAGAGTCAACGGAATAAAACATAGAAATGCGGATCCAATGTGATGGAGAAACTCGTGTCCATTACCGATAAAGATGACAATAATGGTGTAGTGGAATGCAATCATTCCCCATGGGTTAATAAATGGAACAACCCATTTGAGGAATGTTTCTTTCCCAATTAGAAGAAAAGTTGTAAATCTTATTAGAAAACCGGCGGCAAGTGGGATTCCAAGGAAAACACCGACAGATTTGGCAACTTCTTTATATAACATAGCCCCCGAGTCATACGATTCACCAGTGATGACGTATCCAAAGAAGATCACGTATGGTGCATATAGTATCATCTGTAAAAGCGAGTTGATGATCACCAAGGTAACACAAAGCATCAAATCACCGCCTGCGATGATATTCCAAGTAATAACCATGGCTATACATCTTGCCGTACCGATCATGATAATCCCTTCTCTGTACTCTGGTTGCTTGAAAAGTACCATCCATGCTAAGCCAAACATTAGGAATGGACATACTATCCAGTTTAACAGTAGCGACCACAATATTTGTCTGGCAATGTTTGGTTTAGCGATATACTGCGGTAAAGATTCCCACTCTACCCTAGTCAATGGAGGTAGCATCATGATGATCATCCCGATTGCTAATGGGATCGACACTCCAACTAAGCTAGCATGCTTATTAGAATCAAAGGCATCTGTGGCTGATGGGACATATTCACCGATGACTAATCCGATTATTATTGAGATAATAATGGTGAAGGGAAGTAGGATATCTGTCCATGCCAATTGTTTAAACGTTTTATACCAACTTTTGTTAGCATATGTGGAGGTAAATGTCTGCATCTGGTGCTGTGGTTCTTCTGTTATCTTGAGTTGATCTAGTTGTATGGGATATTCGCTGTCTTATTAATGTAAAATTCTTAACACCTTAAAACAACATGACTATCGAAAAATTATAATTATATTCAAAAACACTGAATCCAGCGTAGAGATAATCTCAATCTTTAATTTATTTATATGGTATATATTCACATCGAAACCAACCAGATCCATATTTCTATAATAACAATGACTAGCAAAGGTTAAAATGACCGCGACTAGCTTGACTATATATAAGGTTATCAAACAACAAACAACCATTGCGTTGGAAACTGACTCATTTGATGTTATGTAAACATTGACATTGGTTAAATCTCCAGTTTTGCAATTGTCCAGGATCTAGTATTCAGTTCCTAAACAAAATCTAGACAGTTACGAAGAGTAACAATTTTGACCAGTCTTCAATAATTACAATTACAGGTAGGCTGGAGCTCTTTACTCTGTATTTCATCACTGTATAATAATTTACCTTAAAATTCTGCCAGCCGGCATATTATTCAAGTAAATGTGTACTTGACGACATATTATGTAACGAACATATTCCCTTATAAAAAGAAAATGTAACTAAAACCTGAGAAATGGTACAATGCATTTAATTATAAATGAAAACTGACAAGCTAAGCTAAAAAATTTCATACTTCCCTTCTGTTGTTTTGGTCATTTGCAATGGAGACGCCTCTTTTTGCCTGATTGATCACTGTTGTAAATCTTCAGGACAGTACAATTGTTTGAGATTGCTAATTGTTTTAATAAATGCAGTAAGAACTAAATTATAATAGTGCTTCATTCTTTTACAAATGCAATTTTTCTCATATCTGTTTAAAGTGATTACAAGTCATGAATCCCATGTTTCTAAGTTAGCGATCTCGCGTCTATGACCATCTCAATACACCTCAATCGTAGCTGAAATGTTGTTTTTAGCATCACTTGCCGAATTCAAGTCCGGCACAACAAAGAAACCCTTAATGGTTTATAAAGGATATGATGTCAATAATTCAGGATATATTTGGAGTTGTACTTATGCTTTATGTAATTTAGCATAATCTGCTTTTTGAATGCCTTTTCTAACTATGCCAGTGAGAAAACATAGACAGTCCAAATGCAACATTGAAATGTGGCGATACTACCCTTTTGAAGAGAAGTGTCTCGATTCGACGTGATTAGGGAAGAGGAGTTATTACTGCGCTCTCTGACCACTTTGCCAGTGACGTGATTGATGGTTGGTATGAAGTACTCTATAGTGAACTCAGTAAGAGGAACACACAACTTACCTATGTAATATTATCACATAAACAACGTATCACTTCTCTTAAAGTATCAATAAATGTGGTTCAGCACATCATTGAACTGTCCTCGATATTCTTGAAAATATGGTAATTTAAGCATGTTAGGGGGGTTACATAGCGTTTACTTCACTCTCAGGCTTAGTGTCATTATTGGATCATTCTTTATATGAAATCTTTTGCATCGAATAATAGTTTTATAATTCGCTAAAAAAGGATTAATGTTCAGCAAGGATGAACAGAATGATGAAGTTACACATATCCATATAACATATTTCATGCAATTAAAAAGTGAGTTTCTACCAACATGAGCAGTTTGCATGGCCAAATGTCAACTTACTTGCTCTTCTGGTCATGCATAAATTTGGCATAATACTATCAAATTGTATATTTCTTATTATTGTAGTTACGATGAAAATGTATCAAAACAGATGATAGTATGTAATAATGGAACTAATTCAGATAATCCTCAAATATGAAAAAACTATACTATAATTATATGGAATCTCAACAATATGGCAAGATATAATGTAATAGATGATAAATAGTGAAAAACCTAAATTCCAAGTACAATAGTCTTCCTGGGTGGTAGTGATCTAAGCATTCATCATAGCAAGAAGTATATCTTTGGGTGACCAAAAGTTTAATGCTACAATTGTATTAATATACGTTGCAGATCATAACATCATGCTTTATGAGATACCCATCCCAAAAAATTCCATAGGTGGTGTGTCATTTTGTTCATAGTAACACAAAAAGATTGAAATATCGTTAATCATTTGGATGTGGTAGATTATTTGGTATTCATGAGACCAAATATATTTGTTAATGGATCGTAGCTCATTATATTGATTCATTAAATGATACTAATGTAAGATATCTTATTGTGAACATATTAGTTAAAGGAAATGACCTTAGTCTGTGACGATTCATTAATCAAATATATTCATAAATGACTGATAAATGAATATTAGGTTTACCTTAATATGAAATCCTATTTCTAAAACCTAAGGAATTTAATTATTACTAAACAATGCATCTTCCAAGGATCGGATG
This sequence comes from Monosporozyma servazzii, assembly GCA_033807795.1. Classification (NCBI taxonomy): domain Eukaryota; kingdom Fungi; phylum Ascomycota; class Saccharomycetes; order Saccharomycetales; family Saccharomycetaceae; genus Monosporozyma; species Monosporozyma servazzii. The sequence goes on along the minus strand of CP138597.1, from coordinate 30,813 downwards.
CTCTTAACAGAATTTGTGAGGTGATTAAAGGGTAACTTTATGTACAACACATAATAGAGTATATAGTTCCCCAATCACGCTAATTATACACAGCTATATTATCATGAATATTATCATTATCGATACTGATTGCTATTTTACATAATTATCTCACTTTTTTGATAATAGTTTCAAGTGACACTGAATGTTTAGTAACAGCTTAACTGAGTCAAAAAAATAAATGTTTTGTTGTGACGCTCTTTACTATTGGCTTGATCTTTTTAACTTTAAATACTAGGATATCCTGCAATGTTAGCGGAATGGTCTTGAACAGGTATAAAGTTTTTATGTAATAATAAAGATTCGTATATTTCATATAAAAGGGATATGCTGAATGAGTTTTCACATTTTGTTTTCTTCGCATACTTTAGTTTTCATATTATATCTTTTTTTTTTAATAACGTTTAATTTTCAGTAAGAAATATTATACCATATCAGCAAAGAATAATTTTGAATAGATTTACCAGAAGATTCCTGGAAGCATGTCACATATCAAAATGCGTAGTTTAAACCCAACCCCATTTGACAAACATCAAGCTTCTTTATCACCCTCTTCTGAAGGTTCTGATGATAAATCTCACTTTCAGAAAAAAAACCATAACCAAGCCATCATAACCCAATTACCATCATCTTCCTTGAAGAAAAATGACCTGAAAAAATTGAGAGGTTTGGAAAAAAAGGTTAGTATCATGGAATTAGTCAGAATAATATTAGTTTCGTTTATTTTTTTGCTAAGTTGCTTTTCTATGCTTTTATTAGGGGCACCAGTCAATGTATTGGGTATGCCATTATATTCTATTTTGTTAATTTCTCATTCTTTATCATTTTTGGGTTTGTCTATCGTACACTATCAATTTCTTCCACAGCTAATTGATGAGAGAACTAATCTCAGCTATAAAATAAAACAGGAAATACCTGATGTATCATCATATCATCCCACTAAAAGCGAATTGTCTTGGTGTTACTCGAGAATATTGATTTCTGTTTTAATAAATGCTGGAATCTGGAAATTTCTATCGTACATGGATTTCGAGATTGATGTGCAAGATGAGAATGGAAGTGATGTTGGTATAATAGTCTGTTTCTTTCTGGGGATGTTACTATTTGTTGTCTCTTTCCTTGTGCTGTCATTCCTAGGTCCTCTTTATAGTGAACCCAAAGTAAAAAAACCGAAAACAAAACAGAGAAAAGAGGATGCTGACAAGAGAATCAATCAATCAATTAAGGAACTATTGCTAGCAGAAGATGAATCAAAGGCGGTGAAGTATGAAAAAATAACAATGCTTAGAAATGAAGTGCTGGAAAATTCCAAAATAAACAAGAAAAACAATATGAGATTAAAGGAATTACAGGAAAGAGCCAAAGAAAAAGATCAGATATTATTGAAATTATCTCAGGATGTTAAAAGATTAGCAAGAGAACGTAACACGAAATAGTAAAGAACCAATGATTCCATAGGTAAAATACAAATTTCAAAGAATAAAAATAAGAGTGCCAGTAATTTCTAGAGATCATATTTAATGATATTGAATGCTGAATTATTGCTATGTTTTTTACAAATCAACTTCCAAAGAAGTATAATGGGTAACCGAGTATTCCTCTCTTGAATACTATAACTGCATAAAAAATAGAAAACGTGAATGATTTTTTCCAGATAGAGTAAAATTATCTTGCCACCATTTACATGTAAAATATATTTTATAAAGTAATATGTTATAGATATGAAGGTTGCGTTTCTCAAGTTGGATTTTGACCAGATATTGCAGTATACAGACTTTTAACGGTGTATTACAGTCAATATGCGAATAAGTTGAGGTAAAGGTGGAAATTTAACGATAGGAATTAAATTCTCAACGTTAAACTGTTTTTATAATCATATCCTGTAATTTTCAGTAATGTTGATTTCCTATTTCACCTGAAGGTAGTGTTCAAAGTAAAGGTTTGATTGCACTTCTTTGCTCAGATTTAGGTATTTCATGTGTTACTAAAGTCCAGATGCCTTTACTTGTCTGTTTTCTCTCTCTTTCATAACGTGTCACTTATTATCAAGGTCCATCCATAGAAGGATACAAGAAGATATTGATGTGTAATCAACATACTTGTTCCATCATACTAAATATCTTAATATATCAGTTAGGTAGATCAAAAATTGGTAAGTACACCATATCTACAACGGTGACCTGTTCCTTTTGTTTTTTTGCTATTTTATGTGTTTTCATGACTGGTAAAATGAAAGAGCAGGATGTGGCTAATCCCTGCTCGTTGTTTTGACTTCTTCATAATGCTTTGACCTTACCTTAAAATCTGAATTATGATACCGGCCATCATTTTATAATCTGCAAAGAAGGCATCATCTAGATATTTGGATTCCCTTATGAGTATCCTCAAGCTGCTTCTCTTTTACTATGAACAATGCTGTCGATAATACTTAATAGAGTATATCATTCTTCAATCATCTTAATACACATAACTATACCATAACAAAAAGAGTAATGGGGTTTCTAGAACGCTATTATGATATAATTTATTTTATTCAATTTTAAAGATATTGAGCTTTAATTAACAACTATATGATTTGCTTCGATCATTTAATATTTGTTTAATCTTTTGAATCCGACTATCAAGATATCCGGACTCATTCCATTAGAAACATTTCAATCACGAATATAGAGATTAAGCAATAATTTAGTCTAGTATTTTACTATATAATAGAATTTTATACAAAATTATATTCAAACGATTTCTTTCTTTATACTTTTGGAATCTAAAAATTTACTATATTCAGCAAACATTAACAATATTTATTAAAAGCAAATATATATATAGATAGCATATAATCTTTAAAAGAGTTAGCATATGTTCGATATGAATATTGTATTCCTAGATCTATGCCTTTTTTTTTTGATGGATTCCTTCCAAATCTTCTACTGTTGTGCCCGCCATATAGAAAAAGGACTATAAAATTTAAGATGAAGTCTACATTTAAAATCCAATATGCAAGCTCTAACATGTTTTTAACTTAAACATTCACCGAAACGAGACCGAATACATAACCTCCAGACAGCGCCACTGTTAGTCCTGATAAAAACAGGTTTCCATTCTTTTTGTCAATTTCCATTGATGCCTTTAAAAGACCATTAAAATTAATAGTTGCAACTGCAACAAGATCGAATGAATTAATCCTTAAGAGCAAATGACACTTCAATAACGGTTGATGGTAGCTTTCTAAAGAAAGAAACAAACTTTATTGAAAGGAGGATGAATTGAAAGAAAGATTTAAATTTGAAAGAATGCAAACTCTTTCCGATTTATATGTGGCCAAGAAGGAAATCATCATTATTTGAGTCAAATCCCCACTGCTCTATTTTCAATTTTGTATGGATCAATAAATTGAGAGAATGTGTCAAGAAAAACTCCGATGTTTTTTATTTTTTATTTTTGAAAACGACTGGACAAATAATTCTTTGTAAAATAAACCTCAAGAATAATTTCACATTAAAAGATAGCGCTGAATGAGCATTCGCATTTTGCTTTTCTCTTTTATTTGAGTTTCAATATTTATCTTTAATTACGATTTACGCAAAGGCTCCTGTCATCAGTGTCAGACTCTAGTAATTATAAGATTCACCATATCATCTTAACAGTATTTATTTTCAAAAACATTTACCAGAAGGCTCGTGAAGACATGTCACAAAACGGAAAGAGTACTATAACTCCACCTAAATCCGGAACGGTAACAACAAAAAAGGAACATTCACCTTCCCCAATGAAAGAAAAACAGAAAAAATTAGAAAGAGTGAAAGGTAACATTGCTTTCTTAGATCTAGTAAGACAGTCATTAACGATTGTTGCGTTTGCCCTTACTGTTGCTTTTATAATGTTTGTATGGGTTCCTGATAAAGTATATGGTATGTCAATCTATACTATTTTGTTGGTTTCTCATTCTTTATCTTTTTCGTGTTTATTTGTTGTCCACATTTATCTTCTCCCACCATTAATTCATGAGCGCTATATTATTAGTTATGAAGTAGAAGGGAAAATACGCTATCGACCAGTATACCACCGGTCTAAAAATGAATTGTATTGGTGTTACCAGAAACTATGTCTTTCTCTTTTAACCAACGCATTAATATGGAAATATTTATCAAAAATAGATTTGGAAGTTGTTTTCGAAGATACAGTTGAACTTAACATACTATTGGGTAAGTGTCTGGGTTTGGGGATGTCAATGTTACTTGTCTTTTTCTATACGTTGCTAAACCTATGCCCTTTATATGGTGAACCTGAAATTGAAAAAACGAAAACAAAGCAGAGAATGCAGAATACTGACATGTTGCAAAAAGATTCTTCATATTCCAAATTATTACAGGAAAAAGATGCCTCATATTTGAAACTATTACAGGAGAAAGATAAGGTCTTAATGGAGAAAGATAAGGTCTTAATGGAAAAAGATAAGATCTTAATGGAATTACTGCAGGTAAAAAATAAGGAAAATGAAAGACTGAGAAAAGAGAACGAAGAAGCAAATAACAAAACAAATGGCTCCCCACAAAAAACGAAAAGTCCAAAGAAGGGTAATAAGAGTGCAGGTAGAAGCTACTAATCATAACTAATGTTCTGGAGTATTGAATCATAGTTAATTTTCAAGTACATGTATACGGAACATACATATATATGTATGATTCTCGTTTTATGCTAATATTGATATTAATATTATGCTCTATATAAACTAGCTTCTATAATAATTAATTGATCATATTCAAATATTTTTGTATTGAATAATATAACAGAGTATAAAAACAAGGAAAGAATATAACAATCTACACATTACACAATCCACTATTGAACATAGATTCCTTTCCAAAATATGGTTTTTTTTAAGATGGGATAATTCCACCTTATTCAATATTAACATTGGAATAAAATCTGACACAAATATATGGAATGTAACATTGTAAATGTAGTTAAACAGACAAAATAGAACTGTATATGTAAATTATAGTCATCCAAGTTTTACTGTTCTTTTGAAGTAGCTAGGAGATGATGTAATCAATTGTATATTTTTTATCATGATTATATACAGTACATATATTTTTATAAAAATTAAACTTATAAAGTTAAATTAGGACTTGCAAGCATTTATTCTTTGTCCCAACCAAGCTTCAAAGCTTCACCATAAGTTGGATAATCGGTGTAACCATGATCGGTCATAGCGTAGAAGGTGTCTCTATCATATTTGTTTAATGGCAAACCATCCTTCAATCTGTGGACCATATCAGGGTTAGCGATCCATAGTCTACCAAATGCAGCTAATGTTCTGCCGTCTTCCACCATATCCTTGACAACCTCTGGGTCGAAAGCTAAATTACCGGCACGGATGATCAACCCCTTCCAAATGGAATAGACAAAATCGTTGCTGACAGTGGTATCTGCACCTGTCCCTTCGGTCATGAATGGATCGGTGACTCTAGGCTCGACTAAATGGACATATGCCAATCTCTTCCCTTCCTTGGCTCTCTTTTCCAATTCACCGATGACATGGGCGTATTGGGCTAGGATCAATGGTTCTGCACTACCGGATAGAGTACCGAAAGTACCCCATGGCGAGAAACGGACACCAACATTTTCATGACCCACGGCTGCAATAACGGCATCGACGACTTCCAAAGTGAATCGGGATCTGTTTTCAATGGATCCACCGTATTCATCGGTTCTGTGGTTGGAGATTGGGTCTAGGAATTGGTTTAGTAGGTAACCGTTGGCAGAGTGGATTTCCACACCATCGGCACCGGCAACAATGGCGTTCTTGGCAGCTTGGACGTAATCAGCGACGTGTTGCTTGATTTCATCCTTGGTCAAACCGTGTTGTGGGTTCTTGGATTTCAAAGCTTTTTCCTTTTGTTCTTCGTCCATGTAGATGTCGTCGGAAGCAGAAAGATATTTAAGACCATCTCTGGCCAGGGAATCGGCGAATGCTTGTCTACCCAAGTTCCATAATTGGACGTAGACATAGGATTTGTTGTCGTGAATCTTCTTAAAGATCTTGGTCCATTCGGCGACTTGTTCATCAGACCAAATACCTGGGGTATTGTCGTAACCACCGGCAGCAGCTGAAATAAAAGCACCTTCAGTGATGATGAAAGTACCTGGGTACTGGGATCTTTGGTTGTAGTACTCAACGGCCCAGTCTTTGTTACGGACATGGCCTGGGTGATGAGCTCTCATACGGGTTAAAGGTGGGTAGACAGCACGATGTTGCAATTGCATTTTACCAATCTGAATTGGCTTGAATAAGTTGGTGTCGGCTAATGGGACTGGAGTGAAATCTTCGGAGAAAGGCATGTTTTGTTGTGTTTGTTAGAATGTTGGTTCTTGTTGTGTTGTCTGAGGGTAAACTTACAAACAGAGAAGAACATCTCCAATTGATCTGTTAAATCTTATCCATATTTATATAAATCTTGTCAGGCCAAGCATCAAGTGTAATTCTTGCCTCTTCTCCATATCACAGATAGTCTTGGACAATAGTAGCTGTTAACCGCTTAGTCAAATACAGATCTTGTAGTGGGGCAATTATAATGTGTCAATATTTTTATGATCGAGAAAAAACAGAGTGTCCGAGTGTCCGGGCATCACTTCCTGACCGGGTTGTCCGGTGATCGTCTGAATATTTGGTAACATTATAGTGTATGAATTTAACTATTAGACGCTGGTATTATTGCAATTCATTAGTACTAGTCCTGGATAGCCAAGAATATACTAAGTTGTTTAGTAATATAATGTTTCTTCTCTAGAGGTGTAAAGGTACATTCTCTTGAGATGCCACTGCTTCATAGTAACAAATGCTTGGATCTTTTTGGATCGTAACTATAGCGTTGAGTCCTGATCATTTTATTAAACCATGCAGTGATGTCAACAGTGACACGGGTATTTGCTGCCAATTCTATTTGGGAATGGAATACATAACGACAAAGATATATTCTATTATGGATACACTGGTAGCATAGTCTTTTAGAAAATCAGCAAATTTTCACTAATCCAATTCTATTAACAATGCTAGTCATAGGTTGATAGGGAGAAGATATGACTTGTTTGCTGTTGAATGTATGCCCCAACACAGCATCCACTATATATTCTTTGTTATTTCTTCAACTTTTTAAAATTCACAATATATAAATCTTGTAAAGTCAAAATGAGAAAGTATAGAACAGCGATAGATCATCATAGACACAGCTCATTAGAGTTGTTCTAATTTAAAGCTATTCTGAAGTGAAGAACTTTGGAATTACCTCCCCCTCACAGTCTAACAAACTAGGTAAAGTCATATACTTAAATGGTTGGACAGCATTGATGCAAAATATACAATTACTATAGCTATTGTGAAGAACTATTTACTTATTTGAACACGGATGATGTTGCATTTGTCACATTGGTTAAAAGTATTGTAAGATAATAGTGTGCTGCAAGAACTAGCTAAATGGCTTTTTTTAATAATACAAGCAATTCAAAGACAGTTTTCATTTTCAGTCCCAAAAGCAAGTTACACTGTATCTATAGTACCTTCAAAGACTGTGAGGCGGTGTCCAAGGTTGACGGGGATTGTACCGATGACGAAAAGAGAGAATTCTTTGAGGACTTTGAGAATGAACAGTCTAATACCAAAGTGGTCATGGGTACAAAACTGTTGTCAAACGGGCTAGACTGTAAGTCAGTACAGTTTATATGTCTGGTGGATTGTTATGTGAATTGTGTGGACTATCTCCAAATGGTGTTCGGGACTGGTACTACGTAAAAGTGCTTAATGTCGAGGGGAAGAAAGGCTTTATAGCAAAGAACGAACTCGATAGGAAGTTTCCTCCAATTAACTGGAAGATGTGCCTATCTGAAACAGTAGCAAATTTCTATGATGTCCCATACAAGGGTCATGATGGGTGTTGTGGAGCAAAAAAAGGAGACGAAATAATTGATGAACTAATTGAGAAACATAAAAACGACACAACAGAAAACTTATATAATAACGAGGTGATTGTGATTGATGATAGTGACGATGATAGTGACGATGATACAATTGATAAAGGCAAAATGATAAGCAGAATCCATGGAATGCTATGGAAAGAAGGACCCCAGATTTTAATGAAGAGTTGGAAACATGTCTTGGGGGAAGACTATTTGCAATCTACGGAGGAGTTATTTCTGTATCTCAACCCGAGGTACATTGTCACCTGGAATGACGAAATTTCGTCCCTTCTTTGTGATGACTGTCTCATGCCGTTACAGGATGAGCATGATTGCGGTTATTTAGGCAAGGTGATTGGTAACCTTGTTTATGGGTATCTTGCCATCCAGAAAGTAATTTAAAAGCGGGAGGCATATATACCAATTGAAAATGATTTAATCAAACGCCACGCCTGCCTATTTCTTCATATGCGATTGAGGAGCAAAAAAGAGTCTGTGAGAAGAGACTTTACAAGGATGCACGATGCTATAAGCAGACCTCCAGAGTTTGCAGACGATGAAGGTATTTGCCCATGGAATCCTGTTGAAAATTTTGAGAAGTACTTTGCCTTGATATTTAGAAGGAAGATCAATCCTGTTTTGGTGGTACGCAAGGGAATTATCGATTATTGCAGACCATCGTATTTCGATATCTCTGATTTTTATTCTTCAGTATTTAGCGATGCAGAGAATATCAATCAGATTGCCGAATACAATGATAGTGCAATGTTTGCTATGTACAATAAGCAAGCTCTTCTCGATGTCGAGGTGAGGTTCAAAAAGTTGCTAGATCAAGACAAAGAGCTAGAATTAGACGATTTGCTGGATGGTATCAATTTGATCCCAGTAGTGATTACCATGATCTGGGCTCTTTACGAGAGTGGCCAATACTGCCAGATAGCAGAAAAATATGTTTCGCTGGACCACTTTGAATATCCCGATACATTTCCAGTTTTCTTCAAATATATGTGTTCGTGGGTGACGTACCGTAGGAGGAAGGCTCCGTTGCTTGCTATTTTCTTGGGGATTCAGCTTAGCAACACCCTACGCTGGATAGGGAATATAAGTTGGAAGAGATATCATCAAGAGAGAAAGAACGATAATTCTTGTTGGTGCTGTAGAGTTTATAAGATCTGTAAAGTTTTATATAGAATAATGCTGTGTTGCTATGTATATTAACAAAATCTGTTGCTTCCATTTATCTTTATGTTGCCTTGGTTTTTTGACACGCAATTGATATTTAACTCGTCTTATTTATTTATTGTACTTGAGTATATTTAGCTCAATATCCCGAAGAGCACCACATGATGCGGTGTAGCGTCCATCTATACCAACTGCTATCGTCACAGGATATGATTCGTTATAGATGCAGTGTAGCTCAGTAGTGTGCCTCATAAAGAAGTGCTCTTTTATCTTTTCCGTTTTTATCTATACCAAAAAAATAAAATTATCAGAGAAATAATACAAATATGGAAAAGCTACAGCAAGAGTAGATAGAGGATTGTGAGTCAAGATTAGAAGGTGTCCGTTGGGTTGATAAGTGTTTGATGAAAAGCATTTATCTAGGGACAGTGAATTTTGATAATGATCAATAGATCTGTTTCATTCAAGAGAGAAAATAATGAATACTAGCTTTTCTTTATTTGTAGTTACTCCCTTGGATGAGTTCAAGTATGTTCAGCTGGACAGGTTTAGGGTTACTACTTAACAGTGTAGAATAATGGATTTAAGTCAATGTAATATAACTTTGTAAAGAGTGCCAATGTTTTAATATGGGAATATGATCAATAAAAATGAGAGAATTACTTCCAACATTATTAATGGTTAGTCTAAATTAGGAGGGACAATCTAAAGTATCCTTGCTTGTGTGAACAATGTCAGTATTCGTTTTGTTGAGTGGAGCTATTAAAGTCGAAGTAAAATGGTTTTATGTTTTATCACAAGATTATGATAGAAGTTAGGAGCACACACCTGCTATTTTGTAATGCTTAATCAGATCACCATTAATTATACCACAACAGTAAGCTTAGTTTGATTCGTTGAACCTTTTATGAGCTGTGATAATTTGATAATTCAATTCATTAAAATCAGCTAATATGTTAAGCTAATGGAAAGTTTTCACCAACACACAATCCACTCGGTAACTAGTCTTGGTTCTAGTGCAATTCAATGTTTCTGGTAAACAGGGTAACTGTAGTAGATTATCTGCTTGGTTAAAAGGCACTAATTATTATTAGATGTAAATATTCTAGCAAAATATGTCACTGATAAATGAGTGAGTGAATTACATTGGACGTCGGATAATTCAAACTGAATGCAGAGTAGTGCAGATAGTATACTGGGGCTACTTCTTTGTTCTAAATGATGGATTGAACTAAAAATCAACAATCAGTGAATACGGCCATGTTGATAAAGGCTGGGATTTAACTGACTCAATTGATGTGAGCATTGTTAAACACACTTCAAAGTGAAATGGTGGAATCCAGAAGGAGGCATGGTACATTGCAGTGTTAACAATCCAGCTTAATATAGCCAGTATTAATGTGTTGATAAATTATCTGGTGAATAGTTGGTCAATTGCCTGAAATAAAGATGGCACAGTTGGAACAGTTGAGTGAGTCGTTGTGTCATTGTCTCAGATCACAGTTTTGGACCAGTGGTAATCAACCGTAAGTGGTGGCTGCCATGTTGGGTGGTGGTCAAGTCTGTGTTGAGTGTTTCTTTCGAAGAAATGTTTTCTTTGATTTTTTTTACACATCTTTAAATTGAGAAAATATTCAAATAAAATAAAACCAACAGAAAAGATTGAAGAAGCTGGCAAAGAGATTAGCTGTTTTAACAGTGCAGGATACAAGAGACCCACTCTGACACGATCAATCCAATGGAATAGAATGAAATGAGCAACACTGCTTTGTTATGTTACAGAGTATTGCTGGTTTGATGTAGCATTGCGGTGGTTTGATTCCTCTGGTACTACCTAAAGATATGCAAATATACAATCTCAACACAGCAATTATCAATTATGTGCATCTTAATCAGGTCATAGAGCCTAATGTGTTGTGGGAAATACTTTAAGGTGGTGCTTATTTGTTATGTTCAACAATTGGAGTGTGTATTGACAGTATTCATCGCTGGTGAGTTTACGATAAATGAACAAAGTAATGTTAAGTGTGCTTTACAAAACAAACAAACAAGCATATGTGGCTGAACCACATTGACATAATGGTTTTGATTATGTTTGGGTTAAGCTATGGCTGTTTGTATCGAGAAGTGCTACAATTGTCAGTTTGATATAAATGAAGTAATAAAATAAACGGTTAAACATGTTGTGGTCTGTAAGCTGAGGTGTTCCCGTGGTGTAATTGCCATTTATGTTTAGAATCTAATCGGATTGTGTTACCATTTAGTTTAATGAGAGATACATTTTGGTCAAGATCTAGACAAGAGACTGATATCAATGCACCATCATATACATTTGCATTTTAGTAGTCCCTGAATGTGCCACGCTAGACATCAGATTTTATATGTAAATACTTGACTTATTCTTTGCTTGTTTATGTGATTTTGTATACCCATGATCCAACTATTCAATGATATCTTGAAATAGTTACTATTCCATTTGAATATATATCGAGTCTTGCAGCTTAGCTTAGTGTAATTAAATTAATGCAAAATTTTTAAATGTTCAAATAATCTCGGCCGAAGAAAAACCCAGCCCACGATAGGGACACTTCGGCCGAGGTTGAAGTTTTTGCCGAATGCAAGAAAAACCTCGGCCGCGTGTGCTAAATTATTTTTCGCATCAGACAAGAGCGACATTCTAACAAATATAGACCATTCAACAAACTAACACGAGTCTTGTCAAGCAAGTTCCTTCTGGACAAGCCAAATAAAGGTCCCCAATCATTGTAGGGTGTAGGTCTCATCGTTCCAAAGAGTGGTTTCCATGGTGTTTGGAAGACGAAGATAAGATTGTTGAAATCTTGAAGTTTTGTTACGACAATGGGCTAAGAACCTCTGATATTGTCAATGTTTATTCTAACGGTAAGTCTGAAGGGACTCAGAGCAACTTTGAAGAAGTACAGTATCAACAGAATGACCTTGGTCATGATAACCAAGGTGTTCTCCCGGTGAATGAAGAATTGGGCGAAGTTAACACTGAGACTGTGGACAGAGTCGAAGAGTTGGCTAGAAAGTATATTGTTTTTATAAACACGTTGGGATGTGCAGTGTTGAAAGAGTCCAAGAAGCAAATGATTCAACCATTTTCCATCTAACTGAGGATGGTGTATAAGAGCCATGCGAACCAAGTGACGTTGTCGTGTGAAGGGGAAACAATCGTACATGAAGAGAAAAATATACATTTGTATCTCTTTGCTATGTTATATATGCTGTTACCTTTTTGAATGTATTTGATCAATTAAATATTATCCTGCTCTGAAATATACTAGTATAATAGATGCTACTGGTGAAGCGTAGTACTGTTTATAGTAACACAGTAATAGAGAGAGTAATGTTAGAGGGGTGGTTTTATAACCCATATAAATGGGAATGAGTATATAGACTGTGATAGTAATATAATTCAGTAAATGAATGATGTGTGGAATTTGTATGTGTAATACAATGTGTGATTTAATCAAATGAATGGTGTAGTCGTAATAGTAATACAGTACGTTGATTATAGTATTATATTTAACAGTAATGATGATAACAGAGAAAATAACATTGGAATGAGAGAAGGAGGATATATTATATTGGGAATTATAATGATGTTTGTGAATTATGGACCATAAGTGGAGGTTCGAATAGTATGGTTGGATTATAGTATGGTATAACGAGATGAACAGATTACTATTAATGGTAGTATGGTAACGAATGAGATAGAGTTAAAGGAACTCGTGATGAAATGGACAGTAGTTATATAAGTCTGAGATTATTTAGTGAATAGGGGTGGTAGTGATGATGGTAATTATGGACGTTATGAGGACATTAGTATGGATAATTGTAATAAGAGTACTGATAAGAAGGACATATATTTAATTAGAATATGAATTGATGTTAACGATTAATAACCGATGGAGTGACTGGTACTATTGAAGATTGAATCAAAGGGATCTGTAATTGTAAAGAGGAAGGTATGGTTAGTAATGACAATACTGTGAAGAGAGTTAAAAGTGGTTATGTTGGTGAAATGGGGGAAGTACGATAAGTATTGAAAGTAGTAACAGTGGTGTTAGATGGTTTATACAGTAGTGATAGTTAAGGAGAAGAGTAATACGAGAGTGATATATTTGGTAATAGTAAAGATAGAGATAAGAACTCCAACAGTGATAGAATGAGTGAATATATAGATAAAATAAAGAGTGATGATGGAGTCGGTAATGGTAAGGGATATGTTATCTGGTGAGTGGAATATGTGTAATATGAGATATAGTTAAAAGAGTTAATAATATATTGCAATGGGTTGTAATGATAGTTATAGTAGCGTAATAGCATACTGTAAGTGTGGGAATGGTAGCAATAATAGTTTAGTAGAGAATGGTATTAATAAAGTATGAGGGGATGGCATGTGGAAAGTAAAATATGGGCTGTTTGAATTCATTAATATTAGATATAAACAGAACTTGGAAGTTAGTAAAAATGGTCAGTAGTAGTATTGATATTATAGTTAATACGAATGAGGGTAATATCAGTGAATCATAGTATATTAGGAAAAGTAAGAGCAGCAATGGTATTACGAAATGGTAATTATTGTAAAGTTGGTAGTAAAGGTAAATACAGAGATTTTAAAAGAAAATTATCAAAGTAGTAATGTAAAAGATGAAGAAAGTATGGGAACAGTATGGTAATAGGGTGAATGGTATTATTGATAAACGTGTATTTAATACTAGAGGTAGTATTAATGATATAAGTGAAATAATAAAAATAGAAAAATTAGAAAAATTAATATAAGAGTAGCGGTAATAACGTTAATGGTAACGGAGTAGAGGAGCGGAGTATGCGGTAATATAGAGAATCGATGAGTGTTTAAATTTAATAGATAGACTCTGTAGTTCATGAGAAAGTTTGGTAATAATAATGTAATCAGGAATATAATTTGATAATAAAGGTTGATAGCATGGTGAGTAGTAGCGATATTATGGCGATGGGTAGAGGTGTGAAGGGGTATGATGATACGGTAGTTGATTAGGTGTTTATGGCTATTAATATGGTAATGTTGTAGAAATATACAGTTCATTCGCATAGTTGAAATAATTCAATAAAAGTTAACAGTATAATAATAGGGTAAGATAAATTTGTAGTGATAATAGTGGTTAACAGTAAAAGTAATAATATATGATGTTTATAATAATATTGATTGGTTTGAAGAAGAGAATGAATAGTAATGGCAATATAATAATAGATTAAATAGAAATGATTATATAAAAAGAAGAGCTGTGGTGATGATTATATTGTTGAAAGAAGCAGTGGTTGCAGTAGGAATGATTGTAAGAGTGATGGTTGATATAAGGTTATGATGGGAATAGTTTAAGTAGATGGAAGTTTGATAGTAAGAGCAGAAATAAAATTAACATGGAAGTAGCGATGTGGTGATAGGAAGCATGGTTAGGTATTTAGTAGGGTAAATGGATCATGTAATAAGAATATAAATGGATTATAGTGATATTTATTAAGGTAATAGAAATAAGAGTAATAGTAATGTATATGTTAAATTATTTAAATATGGCAGTGTATTATATTAGATTGGTGATAATAATTATGATAATATAAATATGTCAATGAATAGAATTAAGAAGAGGAATGGGGGATGTGACGACAGTGATGAAAAAGAGCAATATAGTTAGTATGTGGTGATGTAAGTGTAGTAATGAAGGGAATGGTAGTAATGTAGTCAAAAGCAGCGATGACGATTATGATATAGTAGAATAGAGTAAAGGTAAGGGTAGTGATAATAATGATAGTACGAATAAAGGTAATAATTATGGGGATAATATAGTTAATGAGTGATTGATGATAGGTGCAATATATGTAATAGCTATTATATTTAAATATTTGATAGTGATGAATGGAATGTGTTGTAAATGAGTATTTGTAATGGTTTAATTGAAGAGTAGTATGAGGATAAGAGCAGTTATAGTAATGCGTATGATGGTTATTGTAATAATCATAAGTAGTAGGGATATGTAATTGTTAAGTAATAACGATAAAGGAAGTAATAATTATAAACTTATAACGGTTATAATAGTAATAGTAGTGGTTTAGAAGCAGCATAAATTATAGTTGCAGTTGTGGGAATATGGATTATAAGAGGGTTAATAGAAGTAGTGGATGTAGTAATATGGAAAAGGGTAGTGGTATATAGATGATGATGTGTGAAATTATGGGTAAGTAGAATTATTGTCGAATGTTGAAGTGAAATAATAATATGATAGAAAGAGTAGTGATAATGGTGTAGTGTTGAGGTATCAATGGGCGGTGTAGATTGTGGTCATGGATAATAGAGATAGTGATAAATTGTGGTTGTGGTATGGTGATATGAAAGGATGAATCAGTGTAGTATCAGGGAAGTATGTTTTGTAGATAATGGTTATATGAGTAGAGAAATGGTAATAATGATAATATTTTTAAGATAAGGAGTAGTGATAATGATAGTGGTGGTGGTGATTTTGATTATAGTGATAAAAATATAGTCAATGGTAGTAATAATAATGATAATAATGATAATGATAATAGTAAAATAATCATAGTAAAGGGAGTAACAATGAAATAGTAAGTAAGTTGACTATGAAGACATTTTGTGATAGATAGTTCATAGTGTGCGGAAGGTATGGGTAATCAAAATATGGTTGGGTATTTAAGTAGGTTAAAAAAAGTGTAATAGGAATTGTTATAGGAATGTTAATAGTAATGATAGTAATATGATGATGTCAATAAGAGTAGTGATAGTAAATGTGATATGAGAGTTGAGAGTAATAATAATTGATTTGAATTATAATGAGGTAATGAAGATAAAAATAAGAATAAGAAAGAGTAAAATGGATGAGAATAGTAACGATGATAAGAGTAACAATAATATAGTGATATGATATTGATTATAAAGAGAAGAATCACTAGAATTATAGTCAAAAGAAGATATATTGAATATAGATGTAATAGTAATGACATGGTAAAGGGGTGTAATATATGGGGATATATGGGTGATAAGAAGAGTAATCTGATAATAGTAATATGATATGAATATTGGTAATAATGGGAGTAAGGGTAAGAAGAATAGAGGTAAATATTATGATAAGAGTAATAGTAATAATGATGATGTAAGAATATGTAGATGATGTGAGTAGAATAAGGGTAATTAGAAATATTGGTGTGTGTTTAAATGCGGTAATGATAGTAATGTAGTTGATAAGTATGTAGGGATATATGAATGGTTAGAGTTAAAATAAAGAAGGAATGGTAATAGTAATAATAATGGTTGATATGGAGTATAGTAAGAGTTAAAATAAAGAAGGAATGGTAATAGTAATAATAATGGTTGATATGGAGTATAGTAAGAGTAACATAAATTGTAATAAGGATAGGGAAAAGGATGATAATGGAATGATGATAATTTATTATAGTAAATGAAGTAATGATAGTGATGGTAATAATGGTAATAGTATATGTAGATGCAGTAAGAATGTGTTAATGGTAATATAAGTAAGAGAGGTGATCAGAGTATTAATATGAATAATAAAGGTGATTGTTAGGACATGGTAAAGAAGAGTAGTAATAGTAATGTCAGTATAGTTAAGAAGATAAGTAATGATTATAGTGATATAGGTGATGCGAATGGAGGGAGTAATGGTAGTGTAAGTAATGATAATATATTAATATAAGCAGTAATAATTATAGTTAGATAGGTGATAACGAGTGATGTTAATAGTTAATATGATAATAGTATTAGTAAATAATAAAATTAATAGAAGTAGGATTATAGGAATGGTTATGGTAATGAATATAGTAATAATAATATAGTAAATAATGGAATGTAATGATATATGGGTAGTATGGGTAATAAAATGTATAGTTGAGTGTATAAATGATGTAATAATTGTTATATGGTAATGAGGATAATTAATAGTAGTAGTAATGGTAAAAAGATGATTATCGTAATATGAAGATAAAGTGGCTGTATGAATGAGAAGAGAATGAAAGTAATAAAATTGGAGATAAGTTTAGTAATGGTAATATAGAAAAGTGATTGAAATGAGGTTAATAAACGAGTGTAGTATATGGGTGATGATGATGAGTGGGTATTTAGAGTTATAATAATGGATAGTAATAAGAATAGAAATATAGGTGATAATAACGATAATGATATTAGAAATAGTATTAAATATAAGAATATATAATATAAATAATGGGAATAGTAATAATATAGTTTAGTATATGTATAGTAAAGATAGCCGGAATAGTAATTCAATATTTGAGTGGTAGAATATAAGTAATAATTATGGTAATATAAGTTAAATTGGGTGTTTAAGAGTTGCAATATGATAGTGGTAATGGTAATATAGTAAATTGGTGTAATATGAATGAGTGATATGATATATGGTGAGTAATGTAATGTTTATGAAGAAATATGAATGTAATAATATGATAATTTATAGTAGTGAAATAAGTTATGATAATGATAGTTATATAGATAATAAGAATGGAGGAAATAATGGTAATAATAGTAGGGGCATTTGGGTAGTTTATGTTGGGATTGGGTAAAGATAAGTATGTAATGTCAATAGTAGGGTGTTAATATGGTATAGTTTAAATATAGTGTGAAAATAGAGAGTTATTTTGTAATATTTAATATTTAATGTTTGTTTATTGGAAAGTATGAATTATGAAAGATTTATAGGGATAATAATATAGGAGGTAAGGGGGTTTATATGTTGATTTGTTTATTTTGAATAGTAATTTGTTTATAGTATAATTGGTTATATTAGTATATAGAGATTTGTTTATTTTATATAGTATTATAGTAATTTGTTTATTTTAAAAGAGTATAGTTTATAATTGTATAGTATTTTGATTATATTTTTATATGGTAATATCAGTATAATAATGGTAATGAATAATGAATTGGTTTTTTAAAGTGATAATTTGATGATAGTATGTAAATTTAGATGAGTTGTTATGATAATGTTAATGATAATGATGTTATAGTAGTATAAGTAGTGATAATTATAATAGTGTGGGTGATAAGAATAGTAAAAGATGGATAATTTTGTGTAAATATAAATGTATAAGTGTAAGAATCTGATAATATAGTTAATAGATAAATATATGATAATGGTAAAGGGAATAGGATATATAATTGAATAATAATAATAGTAATATAAGATTAGTATGAGTAGTAAGAATAGGGGAAATAATGGTGATAATAAAAGTAATGGTAATGATAGTAAGGATTATAAGAGTAATGATAGTAATAAAAATAATAAGTGTAATAGTAGTTGGAGTAATAGTAATAATGTGATTATGATATGAAAATTTTTTGATATGGTAATTTTGATAATGGTAATGATGATATAAAATTATAAATAGAAATAATTATAGAAATATAGATGGTAAAAATAGTGATATAGTGATAGTAGTATTAGTTATAGTAGTAATAATGATGGTAATAAGAAATAAGAGTAATGGTAATGATAATATTATGATATAAATAATAATTATAGTAATATAGTAATATAAGAGTAATAATATGAAATATAGTTAAATAATGGCAATATTAAGTAATAGTAATGGGGATAGTTGGGTAGTTATGTGGTGTTTATGAGATATTAAGTGTATAGTATGAATAGTAGAGTGTAAATTTTTAATATTTGAGGAATTTAATGTTTCTCTATTGAAATATATGATTTTAGAGAAATATAGAAATAAAAATTAAGTTGTTGAAGTAAATGTAAATATATAATAAATAAATATAAAAAATGGGAAAGTAAGATAATATAGTAATTTGTTTATAATATATGATAATTTGTTTATAGTTTTATATAGTAATTTGTTTATTAGGATATTTAGTATGGTATAAATTTGTTTATAAATATTTGATATGAATATTCTATATAGTAAAGTTTATAAGTGTTTATAATGATATATAGTGATTTGTTTATTTTAATATTATATATAGTATATAATAATTGTTTATTTTGGATTTGTTTATTTTATATAGTAATTTGTTTATTTGATATGTTTATTTTATATAATATATAATATTTGTTTATAATATATAGTTTTTTGTTTATTTTAGAATTGTTTATTTAATTTGTTGATTTGTTTATTTTAGTATTATATATAGTATAGTTTCGTTAATATTTGTTTATAATATAGATATTTGTTTATTTTGTTATAGTATAGTATAATATATGGTAATTGTTTTATAATTTATTTATTTCAGATTTAAATATAAAGGTTGTTTATTTTATATAGTATAGTTTATAGATATTTGTTTATGATAATTTGTTTATAGTATAATTGTTTATGTTGAATTTGTTGATTTTAAATTTGTTTATTATCTATTGCATAGTTAATATTTGTTTATTTTGATTTGTTTATTTGATTTATTTATTTAAATGATAATTTGTTTATTTTAACATTATATATAGTATAGTTTATAATATAAGGAAATCTGTTTATTATATAGTTAATATGAGTTGTAGTGATAGTATGCGTAATCAGAGTAATGGTTTGGGATAATTATAATAATATATTGTTGAATTAGAGTAGTATTGGTAATAAGAGTATAGTAATGGGTGTATGAGTAATGGGAATGATAATAAGAATAGTAAGTAAGAGTAGTAATGATAATGATCATGATGAGGAAGATAGTTAATAAGAGTGGTAATAGTTATAGTAATATATGTAGTAATAATAGGATATATAGGAATGGTAATGTGGGTTTATATGAAATTGTTTATAGTTTTTTAAAATAATTTGTTTATGATATTGTGGTATATTTGTTTATTTTATAGAATGATTATTTGTTTTTTTTAATATAGTATAATTCAAATATATAGTAATTTGTTTATAATTGTTTATATATATAGTATAGTTTATAATTGTTTATAATATATGATATTTTGTTTATTTTAATAGAGTATAGATAGTATTTGTTTATTTGAATTTGTTTATTTTGATATATGATATAGTTTAAAATTGTTTATAATATAGATATTTGTTAATTTATATTTGAATATATAATTGTTTATAATATATGATAATTTGTTTATTTTGGATTTGTTTATTTTTAATCATAGTGTATGTTAATATAGTAAAAATAAGGAATATAAGTGATAATTATAATGATAATAGAAGTATAGCAATAGTTGATATGGAATATAGTTGGGTAATTAAATGGTAAAATAGATTATTAGATATAATATGGTAATATATAAGTAGTAATAAAGGTGATAGATGGATAATGTTCTGTAAATATTGTGGTATGATGTCAATGAATTGATAGTATTATAGGTTAAATTATAAGGAGTATGGTAGAGTAATATAAAAATGATATAATAATATAGGTAATAAGAGTAATAGAAAGATAATATTATGAAATATAATTGGGTGTTTAAATGGAATAATATATGTTAATAGTAAATAGTAGAGATGATATGAAGAATTATAGTTAATGATAATAAGGGTAATATGGGGGATAAGAATGGTTGAAATGATGATTAGAAGATGGTAATGATAGTAATATAGTTGATAGGAATGGTGGGAATAAAGGTAATAAAATAATAGTAGTAGTAATAATGAAAGTAGAAATTATAAGAAAAATGGGAATAATAATGATTGAAGTATTGTTGATAATAGTAGTAATGTAGTTAGTAGAAATAGTAGTAGTAATGATAATGTTTGGAAGTAAGAGTAGTGATAGTGATGGTAGTGAATGAGTATAGTATATAGAAATAATATAGTTATATAAATATGAGTAATGATAATAATTATAGTATTATAGGTTGAAATATTGGAAATATAGTAAGAGAAATGGTAATAATAGTATAGATTATAATATAAAAAATATAATAATAAGAGTAGTAATATTTATAGTAATATGGGGAATAATAATAGTAAGATAAATAATATGAATAAAAATAGTATAATTTAGAAATATGTTATGATAGTTATATAAGTGATAATAATATAGTTAGTGAGAAAAGTAATAATGATAGAAATATAGATTGTAGAAGTAATAATTGAATGATGGTAATATATAGAAGTAATATAGTTAATAAGAATGAAGTAAAGAATAGGAATTAATTGTTATTTTGGTATTTAAAAGTAATAATGGAATGTTTAAATGGTATAATAGAAGTTTATAATAATGATAGTAATATAATATAAATAGTTATAGTAATGTGATGAATAATAAGAATGATGATAGTAAGAGTAATAGGTAATATGAAATTGATTTTGTGTATAAGTAGTATAGTAATAGTTAGTAGGAATGAAGATAGGAATAGTAATAATAATAGGTAATGTAAGAAGTATGATAGTAATATAGTGTAATGATGATAATGATAGTAAGATAATTTGAGTGATTATAGTAATTTAGGTTAGATTATAAGAAATATAGTATATGATAATAATAATAATGATGTTAATATAAGAGTAGTAAGTATAATATGATATATAGTATGATATATAATTTGATGATTAAATTGTAAAATATAAGTAATAATAATGATAATGTAGTAGTAAAGATAGTTATATAGTTGATAAGAATAGAAGAAATAATGGTAATGTAAGAGAAGTATTGGTAGTATATAAGTATAAGTAGATGGTTAAATGGAATAATGATAAAATGATGATAATTTAATAATTGTAATATGATATATGGTTGAATATTTGAAGGGAATAATAATGATAGTGATGATAAAATAGATAATAAAAGTGATAGTAATGTTAGTAATGGTTAATTAATGGAGTTATTGTAATGGTAATAATGTATGTAGATGTAGAAAATAGTAATGATGATAATGATATGATTATAAGTGTAGTAATGGTAGTAATGATGATAATATTATGATAGTAAGAATAATGTTTAGAATAATAAAATAATAGTAATGGTTATGGTTATTAGTAATGTTAGGAATGATAAGTGATATTATTGTAATGATAATGATAATTATAGTAAAATAGTTAAAAAAAGGAGTAATTAAAGGTAATAATTGTTTAATTGGTTATTTGAAAGTGATAATTTGATGATAGTATAGAAATATAGATGATTTGTTAGGAAAGTTTTGGTAATGGTAATGGTAATGATGAGGAAGATAGTTATTAGTAATAATAATTGGTAATATAGTTAATAAGAGTAGTAATGAATGATGAAAATATAGGTTAGATTATAAGGAATATAGTGTAATAGAATAATGATAATGGGTATGTGAGGGTAGTAATGGTAATGTAGGGGATATGAATGAAGGAAATAATGGTTATATTAGTAAATTATATGAAGTATGGTATAGGATAATAATGTAAATAGTAATGATGGTAGTGGGTTAGTTGATAAAAATGGAATAAATAATAGTAATTTATGGTTATTTAGATGTTAAAATGGTTTGATATAATGATAATATATAGGTATAGTTGATTTATTATGATAATAGTGATAGTTTATTGGGTGTAATAAGATTAATGAAAGTGGGAATATAGTAGGGGGAGTTGGTAGGTTTATGATGTGTTTATGAGATAATATGAGTAAAAAATGAATAGTGGAGTGTTAATATGGTATGGTTTAATTATAGTGTGGAAATAGAGGATTGTTTTTTAATATTTGATTATAATGTTATGTTATATTTGTTTATTTAATATAGTATATATGATTATATTATTATAGTAATTTGTTTATTTTAATAGGGTAAGTTAAAAAATTATAGTTTAATAAGAGTAGTAAAATAGATGATAATAATGATATTGTAATAATATAAGTAGTAATAATTATGGAAATATAGGTTGTAGGAGAAATAATATGAAGATGTCGTGTAAGTATGAATAAATTATTATGATAATTGTAATAATAGAGTAAAGTGATAATAAGAATGGTGGGAATGTGAGTTGAGTAATAATAAAATAGTAAAATAAGTAATAGTAATGTAGATGATAAGAATAGATGGAATAATGGTAATATAAAATATATATGAATGAATGAATGAATGGTAAAAAGAAATAATATGTTATGATAATATTATAGTATATAGGTTTTATTATAAGAAATATTAATAATGTTAATAGGAATGGTAATAATTATAGTAATGTGATATATAAGATATAAAATAAGTAATAATAAATGAGAGTTAGGTAATAATATAAGGGTAATATGGGTAAAAAATATATAATTGGATGTGTATATGGTATAATAAAAGGTTAATAATATGATAATAGTAAATAATAGTATATAGTTTAAGTTATAAGGAAAAAGTATAGGATAATGAGAGATAATATTAGGTGTATAGATGGTAAAATAATATAGGTAGTAATAATTATAGAAATATAAAAATAAGAATAATAATGTAATGTTTAAAGTAATGATAGAAGAATAATGGTAATGAAAATAAAATGATAAAAATAGTAATAAGAATAATGATATATGATGTTATGGAAGTATAGTAATAGTTAATAGTAGTGTTAATTTGATAATAATAATGATAATATAGTAAAATAAATAGTAGTAATGATAGTAATATGGTTGATAAGAATGGTGTAAATGATGGTAATGATAATATTATTGATAATGATAGTAGGAATTATAAGAGTAAGGATAGTAATAATGATGGAAGTATGGTTGATAATAGTTAGTATGAATAGTAGTAATAATGATAGTAAAAAGTAGAGTATATTAGATAAGTATTATAGTAATAATATTATTGATGATATGAGAAATAGTAATATAGAGAAGTAATAATAGTTATGGTAGTAAATGAGTGAAATATATTGATGATAATGATATGGTAAAGAATGATATAGTTAATAGTAATGTTAGAAAAGATAAGATTGGTATAATAGTGATAATGGGTATATAAGAGTAGTAGTGGTAATAATAATTATAATGAAAATAGAGTTGTATATGTAGTAATAATTATAGTAATAATGATGGGAATATAAGTGATAATAATGATAGTGATATGATGAATAGTAGATGTTGAAAAAGTAATAATGGAGTGGATAAGAATGATATGAATAGTAGTAATTATAGTATATATATATGAAGTAAATAATGATTATAATATAAGTATGGTAATTTGAATAATAGTAGGATGTGTGAATGGTATAGTAAATGTTAAGAGTAAGGATATGGTGGATAGGAAGAGTAGTTAAGAAGAATAGTAATAATGATAGAAATATAGGTAATAAAAGATGTAATTAAAATTATATAGTAGAGTAAGGGTAATAATAATAGTAGTAATATAATTAAGAATGTAAGTGAGAAGAATGGAGGAAATAATGATAATGATATGATAGTAGTATAAGTAATATGAGTAATGATAATAGGTAATGTGGAATATATTGAATGGGATAATAGATATAAATAGTAATGATAGAATAATAAAAGATTATGATAGATATAAAAATGATATATATAAAATATAATAAGATGGTTAAATGGTATAATAAATGATAGTAATAGGTTGGTAATAAGAAATATATTAAAGTATAGTATAGTAAGGATAATGGGTATATAAGAGTAGCAATAGTAATATAGGATAGGATAGTGATAAGAATATAAATGAATTAATGGTAATAAAGGTTAGAATTTAAGGAATATGATAGGATATTTGAAAAATATAATAGATGTTAAGAGTAAGGATATGATGAATAGTAAGGATGATAAGTAATAATAGTGATAATAATTTAGTTTATAAGAGTAGTAAGAATTATAGTAATGATAATGATAGGAATATGGTTGATAATATGATTGTAATAGTAATGTAAGGAATAATAAAGAAAAATATGGTTGTTAATAGTAGTAATGTATTATAGGTAATATGAAATATATATAAATATTTAAATGGTATAATATAAGTAATGATAATATAGTAATATAGGTGGTGATATTTAGAGTAATATAGGGTAGATTATGAAGAAAATAATATATTATGGTAATGGTAATAATGTATATAATAAGAATAAAGGGAATAATGGAAATAATAAGAATGATAGTATGGATAAGAGTAATGAAAGTAATAATATAGTTTATAAGAAAAGGAATAATTATAGATGTATGTTTGATAAGAATAAGATTATAATGATTAGATAATGGTAATTTAGTAATGATAATAGTAATATTTGAAATGGTATAATATATGTAATAATGGGTATATAAGAGTTGTAATGATAATGGTAGTAATAATTATAAGAATAATGATGGAAGTATGGTTGATAATAGTAATGTTAATGTAATATAGTTGATAAAAATGGTAGGGAAATGGTAAATGGTTAAATATAATAGAGTTAAATATTTGAAAGATATGATGTGAGTAATGAAAATAAAATAAGTAGTAATAGTATAAGTGATAATAATAGTAAGGATTGTAGTAATATAGGTAAAAATAATGATGAAAATTTAAGAGTAGTAATTATAATATGAAGATTAGTAAAGGATTGTAATATAGTTGATTAGAGTAGTAATGGTAATAATAATGATAATTTAGTAATATATGTTTGATAAGAATGGAGGGAGTAATGGTAATGGATGTTTAAAAGTAAGAGTAATTATAATTTAGTTGTGTGTTTGAAAGGTATCATATAAGAGATAAATTGATAGTAGTGATAATAATAATAATAATAATGTTAATAAGAGTAGTTATTATGATAGTAATATAGTTAATAAGAATAAAGGGTATAATGGTAGAGATGTTTGATTTAATGTTTAGAGGTAATAATATGATAGTGTTATGTAAAATTAGATGAGTATTTTTGATAATGATGGTAATATAGTAGATGATAAGAATATAAGTGTTGTAATTAGATATTTGAAAGATATAATAAGTAATAATAATGATAGTATATGTATATAATCAGTAGGAATAGAAGTATGTGTAGTAATGATGATAGTAAGAATAGTTAATAATAGAGAGAAATAGTTGATATATAAGAGAGTAATATTAGTTAAGAAAAGTAAAAGAATTATAGAAATGGTAATAATAGTATAGAGTTGAATGTTTAATTGGTATTATAATGGTTAGTAATAATGATAATGTAATATGTTTAATATTGGTAATATATATTAGAGTTTAATGTTTGAGAGATATGGTATAAGTAATAATAATAGTAGTAATGTAGCATGGGTAATATGAAATGTAGTTGGATATTTAATTGATAGTGATAATATAGTGATGAAAATGATAATAATTATAGTAATATAAGTAGGAATTAATGATAATTGGTAGTGGTAATAATAAAATAATGGTAATGGAAATGTAGTCATGATGATTTGATATATAATTGGAAGTTTAAATGGGTAAAGTAAAGATTGGTAATAATGGTAATAGTAATATAATAATAAATGTTGGTAGTAGGTTGGATTATAGGGAATATAGTATATTATAATAATGATAATGGGTATATAAGAGTAGTAATATGAAGATTAGTAATAATGATAGTAATGAGAATAAAAATATAATAATAATAAATGATGTTAATAAAAGTAAATAGTAGTAATGATAATAATAATATGATTAGTAATAGTAGTAATGTTGATGTTTGAATGGTATAATGTAAGTAAATAGTTATGTTATAGTGAAGGAAAGTAGTGATAATAATATATGGATAATATAGGATGAATTAGAAGGAATATAGGATAGGTTAATAATTATAGTGATAGTAGTGAATGAGTATAGTGTATAGAAATAATATAGTTATATAAGTATGAGTAATGATAGTAATTATAGTAATATAGGTTGAAATATTGGAAATATAGTAAGAGAAATAGTAATGATGATGGTAATAGAGGTAATAGGAATAGTAAGAATAGTAAATTTTGGTGATAGTAATAGTAGTAATGATAGTAAGTGATAATGATATAGTAAGAGTAATAGTTTATAATGATAGTACAGTAATAATAATGGATGGATATATGGGTAGTAATTGTGATAGTAATATGTTAAATAAGTAGTAATAATTATTGAATTATAGGTAATAAGAATAGTGATGATAGTATTGATAGTAATAATAAGATGTGTTATAATAAATGATGTTAATAAAGTAAATAGTAATGATAGTATGAATAATAAGAGTAATAATAATGGAAATATAGGTGATTACAATAATGATATAATATAAGTAGTGATAATGATAGTAATATAAGTGATTATGGTAATAATAATGGTGTAAATAATGATTTGATGATGGTAATTAGTAATGGTAATATAAAATATAAGAAGGTATAATGAAAATAGAAATAATAATAATAGTAATATAAGAGTAATAATATGAAATATAGTTGATATGAAATATATAGTTGAATGTTTGAGGATAAATTATAAGTAATAATAATATAAGTAGTAATAGAGATAGTAAGAGTGAGGGTATAAGGATAAAGTAATGGTAATGTAAGTAATAATAATTATAATAGAATTAATAAGAGTAGTAATGATGATAATGAGTGTAATATAATTAATAAGAGTAGTAATGATGATAATGAGTGTAATATAATTAATAATGATTAGTGTAATGGTAATTTGGTGAATATATTATAGGATAATGATTACAATATTAATATAAGTAGTAATAATTATAATAATATAGGATATGAATAGTAAAAGATAGTAGTATATGTAATGATAATGATATAGTATGTGAATGATAGGGTTAATAAAGAATATAGTTGGGTGTATAAATGGTTTAATAATGTGATAAGAATGGAGAGAATGATGTTAAAAAAATGAAATGATAGTAATATAAGGAGAATTATATATAGAAATATAGGTGATAAGAATGGGATGTTTGAAAGGTGTAGTAATAGTATTATAGTCAGTAAGTAAAGTAATAATAATAGTAATAATAATATAGAGGGAAAGTGATAATGATAATAATAATAGTAATAATGATAATGATAGTGTAGAATTATAAGTAGGAATTGTTATAGTAATATAAGAGTAATAATAGAAAATAGAGATAATTTGTTAAGATAATGTTGTTATTATGATAATATGAAGATAGGTAATAATGATAATTATAGTAATAAAAGTAGTAGTAATGATAAATAGTTTTATAGTAATATAGGAGTAATAATTGGAAATAGAGTAATAATAATGATAGTAGAAATTATAAGAGCGATGAGAGTAATAATGATGGAAGTATGGTTGATAAGAATAGTAGTAATGATGGTAATAATAAGAAGATATGGTAAATAGTGATAATAGTAATAAGAATATATGTAGTTATGATTATAAGAATAATAGATAAGAAGAGTAAAAGATTTATAGTATATGATAATAATAATAGTAATGGTAATGATAATATGGTGAATTAGTGTAATATGAGGGAATGGTTAAAGGTAAAAGATGGGTGTGTGTGTAAATATAAAGGTATGTGTGTAATAATATGAATAATAATAAATGATAGTGAGATAATAATGAGTGATTATAGTAATATGGTTAGTGAGAATAATAATATAAGTAATGATAGTTGTATATGTGAATATGATAATAGAAGTTAGTAATAATAATGATAAAGTAGTATATGTAGTAATAATTATAGTAATATGGTTAATAAGAATAGGGAAAATAATGGTAATGAAAATGGTAGTGAGAATATAGTGATAGTAATATATGTGATAAGAGTAATGAAAGTAAAAATAATAATATATTGGATTATAAGGAATATGTTATATTATAGTAATGGTAATAAGAGTAGTAATGAAAATAATAATAGTAAGTAAATTAATATAGGTGATATGAATAGAGGAAATGATGATAAGATGTTAATAGTAATAATGATAATAGTAATAGTAGTAATGATAATATAGTAATATAAGTGATAGTAATAAGTGATATAAATTATAATAAAATGTTTAAAATGGTATAGTAAATGTTAAGAGTAAGAATAGTTAAGAAGGATAGTGATAATAATATAAGTAGTAATAATGATATAAATTTAGGTGATAAAAGTGAGGGGAATAATGGGAATAATGGTATGATATGAAGTAATAATGATAGATATGGTTATAAATAGGTGGTTTATATTATGTTGATGTGAAAATAAGTGGATAATGTGAATAGTATGGGTGTGAATATGGAAATAGAGGGTTAATTTTGAATATTTGTAAAATTTAATGTTTGTTTATTGAAAAGTATGAATTTAGAAAAATGTATAGATTTAAAAGTTAGGAAGTTATAGTAAATGTTAAAATGTAATAAATAAATGTAAAAAGTAGGAAATATGTATTGTAAAGTGAGATAATATAGTAATTTGTTTATATTAGATTTGTTTATTTAATATGGTATAGTATAGTAAGTGGTGAGTTAGTATGGTATAATATAGTGTAGTATAGTATATATTTGTATGTGATGTATGGTAATTGATAGTTTAGGATTGGTATAATGAGTATTTGTTTATTTAGTATAGTGTAGTAAAATATAGGAGAGTTTAGAATGATATAATTATAAGGTGGGTAGGTTAGGGTTTAAAAATATACGGTAGGGTTGGAGTAGTAGTGAGTAGGGTTGAATAAGTATGAGATAGGGTTGGTGGGTAAAATATGTAGGGTTAGTTGAGGGAGGGTAAGGTAGGTTTTATGATAATTGGGTAGGGTTATGGGTGGAAATGGAGAGGGTTGGTTAAGTATAAGTTAGGGTAAGTGAGTAAAGTAAGATAAAATAGTGTTGGTGATAATATGTTTTGTAAGTATGTGTGTATGGGTATATGGGTGTATCGGTGTATGGGTGTGTGGGTGTGTGTGGGTGTATGGGTGTATGGGTGTATGGGTGTGGGTGTGGGTGTGGGTGTGGGTGTGGGTGTGGGTGTATGGGTGTGGTGTGGGTGTGGGTGTGGGTGTGGGTGTGTATGGGTGTGGGTGTATGGGTGTATGGGGTGTGTATGGGTGTGTGGGTGTGTATGGGTGTATGGGTGTGGGTGTGGGTGTATGGGTGTATGGGTGTGGGTGTGGGTGTGGGTGTATGGGTGTGGGTGTGGGTGTATGGGTGTGGGTGTGGGTGTGGGTGTATGGGTGTATGGGTGTGGGTGTGTATGGGTGTGGGTGTGGGTGTATGGGTGTGGGTGTGGGTGTGGGTGTGGGTGTATGGGTGTATGGGTGTGGGTGTATGGGTGTGGGTGTGGGTGTGTGGGTGTATGGGTGTATGGGTGTGGGTGTGTATGGGTGTGGGTGTGGGTGTATGGGTGTATGGGTGTATGGGTGTATGGGTGTGTATGGGTGTATGGGTGTGGGTGTGTGGGTGTATGGGTGTGGGTGTGGGTGTGGGTGTATGGGTGTATGGGTGTATGGGTGTATGGGTGTGGGTGTATGGGTGTATGGGTGTGGGTGTATGGGTGTATGGGTGTATGGGTGTGGGTGTGGGTGTGGGTGTGGGTGTATGGGTGTATGGGTGTGGGTGTATGGGTGTATGGGTGTATGGGTGTGGGTGTGTATGGGTGTATGGGTGTATGGGTGTGGTGTATGGGTGTATGGGTGTATGGGTGTATGGGTGTATGGGTGTGGGTGTGGGTGTATGGGTGTGTGTGGGTGTGTGGGTGTATGGGTGTGGGTGTGGGTGTATGGGTGTATGGGTGTATGGGTGTATG